>JAWWMS010000059.1:63819505-63833853 GCA_035048045.1 Chlorospingus semifuscus | reverse complement strand
GAAGGCTGATTTATTATTTTATGATATTATATTAAAAGAAATTATATACTAAAACTATACTAAAGAAAGAGAAAGGAGACATCAGAAGGCTTAGCAAGAACGATAATGAAAGCTCATGACTGACACAGCTGATGGTGATTGGTCATTAATTGCAAACAATTCACATGGAACCAATCAAAGATGCTCCTGTTGGTAAATGATCTCCAGACCACATTCCCAAGCCATCAGATAATTATTGTTTTCATTCTTTTCTGAGGCCTCCCAGCTTCCCAGGAGAAAATCCTGGGCAAAGAGGATTTTTCAGAAAATATCATGGTGATAGTCAGGAGCAGAGGGTGGGAAGTGGGGTTGGATCCAGATCCAGCTGGTGCCCAGGCACCACTGGTGCTCCCCAGGCCCGTTCTGTTCCATGTCCTCATCCATGATCTGGATCTGGTTGGACTCTGATGATCTTAAGGGTCCTTTCCAACCCAGATGATTCTGTTCCATTAGAAAGTAAAGGCCTTGGAGATGAAGAGGTTTTGAGAGCCCCAGGACCTGTTGGATAGCCAGGAGCAGAGTTGCTGAGGAGGGGAAGGGAGCTGTCCAACCACCCTTGGAGATCCTCATGCACGACACGCCCATTGTAGGTGATACAGTGCGGAAGTTAGGAATGACATTGAGCTGCCCTTCAGCTCAATGGTTTGCATTCATTTTGAAAGACGTTTACTTTTAATGTCAATAAAGAAACATTAGGGAAATATGTGTGAGGGAATGCGCTGGAGGGCACCTACAACTGCCTTTCATTGTTTGCACTTCAAAACGCCCTAGAAATTTCGGTATGGTGGTGACTACTAACTGTAGTGAACTCTTGATGGATATTTTTTCATTCTTCAAGAGCTTTATGAGTTGTCATTGAACCAGTTTTGTTAATTTAATTCTCAAACATTTCAAAGTAGTGTTATTTTCCTTCACCTCCCTTGCTCTTCTTCCTAAGATTCCACAGAATCACGTGACTTCACTGATTTAACTTACAGACATGAAAGAAAAATAACTCTTTTTCTTCTATTCTGCTATGGCAATGGGAACAAAGACAATCTGTGTATGTACAGGATCTCTGTGTAGGCAAGTCCACATGCATTTTCCTTCTCCTCTATTAAATCTTTCTGGAAGAGTGTAAGCAGGCAGGTTGTCCCCTTGTGACCCTACAGTGGTACAGAGAACCTTGTGAAATATTTCTTTTCTGCAGCTGAGGGAACCAATAGGATCAACCAAATTAGAGATGGCAGTAATAAAGATAAAAAAATCTGTTCCTTGCTGATCACACTAAAAATGTTTTGGAGAAAGTAGGGGAGGGGAACACCTGAGCAAAAAGCTCTATGTGCTTGTTCCAGTCATGTTTATGTGTCCTCTGGTGATCTGTTTTAGTAAACCCCTGTTTCTGCCCCTATAGAGAGAGCTCATGAAGTAAAGGCACCTTTTCTCTTCATACTGAATTTGAATATTTAATGGAGCTTAGATGCATTTTATTGGTGCACTGCTCAGGCACGCATTTCTCCTAAGAATTGTTGAATCATTTTTGCTAAACTGGAGTGCAACTTGAAGGACATTTACCAGATTTCTAGAGCCAGTGGGTATTAGTTTGGCTCTGTGACATAAGAAAACATTCCTGTGTTACAGACGTATGGTCAGATATAGCTCTCAGACACGTAAAATATAAATAACACCCAAAGCGTCAGTTTTGCTTCTTGTGGCTGAGAAGAGCCCTGCTCCTACCAAGCACTCCCACAGCAGTGAGCTGTGATTGTGGCAGTGACACAAGTGGGGTCCTTGTGAGCTCCAGAAGCTGGGGTCCCAACAAGGGTTGCTTTGCAGTGAGGGATTTGGGTCAGTGCTGCTTCCAGTGGAGGCTCTGGTCACGCTTCCATGGCTGAGCTGCACTGCCTACTACAATAGCCACTTTCCCAGGGATTAAATGTGTTTACATTTGTGGTTGCTTTGAAAGCACTGTGAAGCCTTTTTATTTAATTAAATTAACATCTATTCTCCTCAGTGAAACATAATGTGCATTCTCCCTTTATATTCATCCTTCACCTTAGGCAATTTGGATAACATTGTTGGGTTGTTAGCAGAGATTAGCTTCACATAGGATTGTGCTGGCTTTGCGAAATGTATTCTTTCAGATCTTTTCAACTCTTGAGTTTGTTTGGTAGTGAATGAATAAAATGTATCATCCTGTAGGCTAGAATTCACCTAATTGCCATCTATCATATTTCAAGGGAGCTCAACCAAATAAGTTATTTCCTTACGCATTAAATATATTGCCTAGTCTTTTAATTCCTTAAAACAAAAGAAGTACCCTGACTGTTCCGTGTGGTGCAAAGTAGGAAGTTTCTTTTTTTCTCATGGCCCCTGTCTTTTTTATTTTTCCCCTTTTTAAAAGTAATAATAAGTGTTCGGACTTCATCAAGTTGGTACATGGTGAGTTCAAAAGACTGCAAGGAATAAAAAAAGGTTTAATGGATATTTATAATAGGCAGAGTTCTGATTGATTAATTAATAACTGTCCTGGTTTATTATCCTTTTTGTATTTTATGCGGTCCATTTCCCTCCATATAAAATGTAGACTTGCAATATGGGTTTGCTTTCACTGTTTCACTTCATCTCAGAGCAGATGGAGATGCCATTTCCTTGAATGAATAAAAGGATATTAATCTGTGCTTCACACAATGTTTCATTAAGAAAACCTCTGTGCAGTATCAGGGGAGAAACCAGTTGTAAGAACCAAAAAAACTTAGACCAATTCTTTTATTTCTCCCTCTGTAGAATAGGAATTAGAAAGAAAAAGAACTGAGAAACCAGGGTATGCGCATTTCCTAGGGATTGATAACTAGAAAAACACAATTTAAAATGTGGCCAAACATGAGGGACTTTATTTGAAAAATGAAGGCTTAGAAACCACTTTTATTTTCCAGTTTGTCCAGTCCTCAAGTGGCTGCCATACCAATTGAAGGGATAACATTTTTTGAAGTAATCCAGTTTCCCTTTAAATTTGCCACAGTGAAAGTAGTTTTCGAGAACCTCTTGCCAATTTTTAAAACACCATGATGGCTATTTCCTAAGAAATGGCTGAAGTCATTCCTATTCTGAGTGATTACAGAACAGTGGTATGGGAAATCTCATAACTGACTCAACGTCAGTTCGGGTACGTGTAAGAAATGGGATTTCTAGGTAATACATTTCTGGTGCTGTTAGGTAAATCCTGCTCAGAACTGGATGAATATAATCCCAAGGATTTGGTGTCCTTCCCAGATTTCCTTCTATTCTTCTTCCTCTGACACTGTCACTGCCTCTTGCCAGCCTGTCCATCAAAAAACCCAAACAAATCCACTTTTCTTCACCTGCACGCTCACCATTCGTTGCTACTTCCCCTTTCTGAATGGCATTTGCAGAAGGAAGAAAAGAAGAGATGTTTCCTTGTGGCATTGTTTAAGGTTGAGGAGAAGGAACAAGAGTGACCTGTTGGTTAATGGAGACACTGTTTATTCTAAGATGTGGTTCATATTATTTAAGAGAAGCAAGTACTTTGCTGCAGATTTCCCTTCCACTCCTCTGCTTGGGCCAAATTCTTCTCCTGTGCTCCAAGTAATTGTGAACTAAACACAGAGCTTCTGTCCCTGGAGTCACAGGGATAGGATCTTTTATCCAAAAAGAGATATCAGGAGAAACACTTAGAGAGCAAGTGGAGAATTACCTGCCACTAGTTATTTTATTGTCTGTTGGAACTGCTGACCTGCTGAAGTGGTTCTTTCTGCAGAGCTACATTTGTTGGGAGGAAATAAGAATCAGTCACAAATTCTCAGAAACTGAAAGAAGAATAGAAAAAGGGATTAAAAGAATGAAATGCCTTGGCCCACATGGCTCCTGCCACACACAGATGATGCAGGCTCAAGGGATTGATCTGAAGGAGACAAAGCAGGGATTTGCTCGGGGATCTTGCAGCCTCTGTGTGAAAGTTATGGTTGCTGAGCAAAGCAGTTTTCCAAACATATTGGAGCAGTTCCTAGCTCTATGCTATTGAAACCTGGAAGAAGAAATGAAGCAAAGGAGAGAGGAAGGGCAAGAAGGAAGATTTGCTGATTTTCAGGACATATGTTTCTTATGCTACTTGTTTTCTATGCAAGTATCTCTCAGTAAGGATTTAAACTTGGAGTCATAACAGGGGTGACAGGTCTGTGTGCAAGTAAAGTTAATGAATTCCCATTTCTCTCACCTTCCAAATCATCTTCTCATGTCAGATCTCTTCTCTGGGAGTAAATGAAGGTAAGCCTCAAACACAATATGTGCCAGGATCGACAGAAGTAAGGTGGCACATTTCATTCCATCTGAGAGTTTCCTGGAGATGCCTTTGAGCAACTGTTGATTACACTGGATCTACTGCAATGAATTCTTTCTTTTACTGACCCTAAATGAACTGGAAAGACCAAACTGTTATGGAACACATTTTTGGAAACAGTAGTACTGTTTCCAAACACTGTTGAAGACAGAAGAGCTGATTTGCACCTCTGGTACCCACCAAGGTTCAGATGAATTATCCTCGCAGTTTGTGTTTTTCTATTTTTACCTTTCTCTGAAAGTAATCTTAACAGAAAAGAGCCAAACTAAGAGTTTTTCAAATCTTTTGAGGAGTGTACTAAACAGAAACACTTTAATAACTTTAGTGCTGCTGCTCAGACTGAGGAAGTGGAGACATTAGAGAAGCTGCTCTGTGGATACTTTGATTTAGTCTGTGCTTACAAAAGCTGGATGTGCACTATTCTAAACAAATCTTTTGCTGTTTAAAGAGCTTTTCAGTATAATTTAATGTCTCAAACAAATTCAATGCATTTGGAAATTGTTAGTTCTACTGCACAAATTGCTAATGTTACCTTGGGAGGAAAAGGAGGTGGAAAATAAAGACCTAAAATGTCACAGAGGTAAAGATCAGATCAGTATGAAGCTGAAATGTTTAATTGTAACTATTAATTACTTTTGTACTTGTGTGAATAAGTAGTGCCCATACAGAGGTGGCCCAGATCACACTAAAAACAATTATGAAGGTGGCATATCCCAAAAATGGGAAAGACTTTATACCTATTCTGGCATGAGGCAGGTTAAAAAGCCAATACATTTAGTTGTAAGGCTTCCAGAAGAATCACTCCACAAAGAAATGCTACTTGAGCTTGCACGTGTTGAAAATTATTGGATTATGTTTTCAAAATACTCAAAATTACATGTTGAACAATTCAGAAATTTTCACCCATAGCACAGCAATTCCCTGTGCATCAATTGTATGTCTGAATACCTAAAATATTTGCATATATGTGGTGATCAACTTGATGGGTAAAATCTAAGGTTGGATCAAGGAGAATAAGCAACAGTAAATGTGGAGATAAACTCAGATGAGTAATTTAAAAAAAGTAAATATGTGCACAAAAAATTAATTTTTAGAAAGCGTTTAAGTATATTTTTTCCTTCTTCTTTGAGCATATGATATCCTCTCTATTGTGAAACTCAAGAGCAGAATAAAATAGTACAGATCTTCCAGGCTAGGCTATTTTTTGCTATTTTTTAGAATAAATTTACCTACACTGGTCTTCATGTTTAATTAGTTTTATTTTGGGCTCTAACATAGCTAGAAGCAACAGTTGTGTGTTTCACTGGGATGCTGGGAAATTCTCTCCTCCAAAAGATATAAAGTTCACTTATCTAACCCTGGAGGGTTTCAATTTATCAGACTTTAAGATAATTACCTGTTTATATATATATTTGTACATGTAGGTACAAAAGCTGTGGCCTGTGACAGAGCCCTGCCCAAGCTGAGCCTCCTGCAAGAATATCAGATTCTTTTGTGGTTTCCATCTCCTATATTAAAAAAGATGGATTAGTGTGTTAGAACCAAATTATGTGGCTGAAATTTAATTACTCTATTGCAACCCCTTCCAAAACAAGGGAGAAAATTTTCAGAATGTCTTCTGAAGAATGAGATAAAGTTGGTATTTGAAAGGATCACAGAGGCACTATAGGTAAGAGGTTACAAATTGAAAAAAGTCAATAATGATACAATTTCAAAAAGGTCAAAATCCCTACCAGGCTGTATGAACCATTTCCAACTCAGATTTTTCACAGGCTGAAAAAGTCAGCAGGACAGCTGCAATAATGACTGGAGGCTCAGGAAAAAGAAAATGTAGAGAAAAATTGAATGAAGTATGCATGAATAGTCTACAGAAAAGAAAATGAGGCAGCTCATCTTGATATATACAAAAAATTTCTATAAAGACAAAGGGAATAAATTATTTTCATATGTCTTTACTGGATAGGACTAAAGTAGGGCCAACTCAATGGGGGAGTATTTAATCTGAATACTGGGAAAAAAACCTTCCTAATGTTAGGAAGAGTTGCTTCTGGAGTTTACTGACTGTGAGAAGAGACTGGAGATGCCTCAGCTGAGCTGAAGTTGCTTGGCCCTGTTTTGGGCAGCAGAAAATATTCCATAACCCACCCAGGCCTCTTCCAGGACTATTCTGTATTACTTTACTGACATTTTGACATGTAATCCCCTGACAATTTTTCCATAAAATGTTTAACAGTGATTTGATCCCAGGTAGTGAGATTATGCAGAATCACTCTTTTATGGCCCATTTTTAATATTCCAGAGATATGCAAATTTCTGCTCATGGACCTGTTGTATTTTTTCCACAGAAGGTTCTGTGTCCGTAAAGACAATATAGAGTGAGTTTAATATCTGTGCTCATGCAAAGCACAAAAACAGGAGAGGAAGTCGGTTAAGATGCTGTCTTAATAATAAAACTTTGGCTGAAGTGCAGTCAGATAGTTTATAGCTGTGACACAGTGTTCCAGTTCTTCTAACCATATGTAAGTGCTTCCCTTGGCCTCACTGATGTCCCCTCAGCTTAAGGTGAGTTAAGCTTTGTGATTTGACTGTCTATAAATGCATCTCCATGAGCACAGGGTTTTGTTAGCTCTCAGGAATTTGATAGGAAAATGCTCTTTTTTCTTGCCTGTGGGACATGAATATTGTCCCTACAGCTCAAGACATTGTCATACATGCTTCTTGGCCCCAGTGAGACTCATGATTATGAGTTTCCTCGAGCTGAAATGACATAAAAACATAAATGAGAAATATTACCTTTTCATTTTATTTAATGGAAAACATACAGAAGTGCTCCTTTGGGAGACAGCCCTGAAATGGCTAATTTTACTGAGTATGTTTCTAGGACTGAAAAATAAGTGTGTATGGCTTCAACTCTGGTTGTGAAGCTTTGTGAAGAAGGAGAGCTGCTAAACCCTCTTTTTTGCTAACTTTTTAGCATGAAAATGTCCTTCTGGTATCATGTCATAACCAAGTCTCACATTATTTTCAGTTGTGAGCGTAGATAGGCTGTGTAATTGAGATGCAGACAGCAAAAATAGATTCACTGAGAGTCCTCAGGTCTGCCTGCTGGAGTGTTTATGCAGCCAATAACAGGAAATACACGACTGCTGGAGCAAGACAGCTCAGATTGAGTGACTTGGTGTGCACCACACCTGCTGAATGCTTTTGGAGATCCAGGTGGCACGTGAGGACCTTGTCCTTCCACCCCTGAGCACGCACATTCCTTGCCTCCTTTGAAAGCCGCTCTGGCTTTATCTACATGATATTTTCCAGGCTGACAGGAGTCTGTTTGGGCCACTGAATGAGCCACCATGGAGCTTCCATGAGCTCAGCTGGGAGAGAAGTGCTGTTATCTTTGGCCCAGCAGCTGAGCTGTGCTCAGCACTGACCACACTCTGGTCCCTGGCTGCCTCTGCTCTGGGCAGCTGGGACAGCCAGCACGCTGGGCTGGCAGCTGCTCAAGGCACACGTAATGCTGGCCCCGGCCTGCAGACCAAATGGCATCTCGGCATTCCCACCATGATGTTGGGAAAAGCAAAAAAAAAAGGGTTGCTCAAGGGTTTAAAGAAATGTTTGAGTGCGTGTGTGACTGTGAAAAGGCACAGGAGGTGAATGCATGGTTTCACAGGCTGAGTAATGGTTTACTGAGGTGTGCGTAAAAGATAGGGTGGATTTGTGTAACTACAAGCTTACCTCTCAGATCTTGCCCTCCTTCACTTGAGATTTCCTCAGCTCAGTACAAAAGCAATTGTTCATTGTGTGGTTTCTGTATTGTCTGTTGGCATGGAGCAGAGCCAAGCTTCCTCAGGTTTGCTGGGCAACCAACCACGATTCTATTGTTCTTTCACCAGTCAAGGAGGATTTTCATAACCCTTGGTGTGCTAGATATCTATGTGTGAAATCTGATTTTAATCTGTCTCTATAAACACACCAACATATATCTCTCACGAGCCCTCAGGGCGTTAATGCCTGAGGTAACGTCTGGATTCCTGCTCCTCCCCTCCATTGCTCCCTGCTTCCTCTTTCACACAAAAGCTTCTTGGCTCAGAGGCTTCAGTCCCTCATCCTCACCAGATTTTTTACGCAATTTCTCTTTGCTCACACGTGGTGAATGCACCTGCAGGAGGAGCAGATGGGGATTTTTCTGATGTGCCCTTGTGGCCCCGTGGCAACACCCCTCACAGAGAAGAAAGAGCCTTTGGGGTCCTTGGCAAGATTGTGGTGTGCTTAGTGCCAGTGCTGTGCCCAGACTGCCTGGTGACAAAGTGGCCTTGCATGCAAACACATCTTATTTCAACAGAAATACATTCCAGTTCATTTTTTGTCTGGTGTTGAAAACAAAGACGAGCGCACAGAAAGATTAGCTCCACCTCCAGGTGATAAAACAAAATGGATGTCTACCTTTGGTAGCTTTGTGCTACAAATTTCCTTTTTTGGCCAATAGGCAGGTGGTGTGGCTTTGTTACACTAACCCAGCTTGCAAGCCTGGATCTTTAATTAGTGCTGTACCTGCACAAGCATCAGGGTCTGTAAATCTCCAAGGTGGTGACTGAAACTTGGGCCCATCGTGCTAATTAAGAACTCACTCTTCTGGTAGGGAGAGGTGAGATTGTTTCCAATGAACCTAGCTAGTCCTTCTGTCATAACAAGCAGTGCCCAGTCTTGCACACGTGTGTTGTAACACCCTTATCATCACCCTCTCATTAATGCAGGAAAAGCACAGAATGCAGAAAGGATTTTTGGGCACTTGTTGTGTAACTCGGCGCTGACGTGCATCCCATCATCGTTCCTTGGGGAGGGCAGCAGAGAGGGGCTGCTGTTGGGATACTTGAATTTGGGCCATCTCTCCAGAAATAAAGCCCCCTTTTGTTTCACATCAGGTGGACTTTGAAAGTTTGGCTCTTTCAGTAAATAACTCAGTGTTAGAGAAGAAATCAGCAAAGGGCAGCAGGTAAGAACCGAGAGTTGGACATTGCTGCTAACCCACAATAAAAGACCTCAGAACTGCAATGTGAGCCATGGAGGGGTTCAAATTTGCTTCAGGAGTAAAAGTACAGTGAAGATAATTAACTAGGCATCTTTAGGAAGCTTTTCCTGCTTGGCTAAGGTTAAGAAAGCTACAAATTTGTAGACATGTACAACTGAAAGCGATGGTTCTCGAAGAGACAAAGAAGCTTTGGCGGCTGATGGAGGTTCTAGCCTCTTTCTCACTGAACTTTCCAGAATTCCCCATTGATTTGAGGGGCAGCAAAATTTGGCTCTAACAACTAAAGCCAGGCAGACATTTAAGAACCACAATGTCACTTGGTGTAAGCTACACTTTATTATAATAATCATTGTGTTGCTTAATGGCAAATGAATAGTATTGACTCTTACAAAATGTGTTTTTCTTTGGAAATGTTTATATTGTCATCCAGAAAGAGGGTTGCAAGAAAGATCTGCCCTACAACTGCTAGTGTTTCTAAGGACTTAACAGGACCATAGTGCCTAAAACTGAGCACATTATAAGGCAATTTACACAAACTTCATTGTACAATAGCAAAAGATATTCAGTGTGGTTACTTTCATCACACCTCTTTTCAAAGGAATATTAAGGAATGGTAACACATGTTGATCGAACCACACAATTGAAAATATATTGAAAATATTAATATATATCACTTTGCTTTCAAATAAGAAGCAAAGTTAATTAACATGCAAATTCTATGTGACCGAGAACGGGATGAGAGCATCCTCTGGAATGATTTTATTATCTGGCAGATATGTTAAGATTCTACCTATCTTGTGGAATGTTAAACATGGAGCAGACCATGGCCTTTCCTTCCTCTATCTGTGATTATGGCTACCAGGAAGGCACGTCTGAAAGAATTACACTGGGATAGGAAGGAATTACACTGGTGGGATAGGAAGGAATCACAGTGATGGGATAGCTGAATATTTTGGGTGTCAATGTTATGTGTTGTCAAGCACATTCTCTAAGCTGGGGATAGCAGTGAGAAGTAAAACCTTTTTTTCCAGTTTAATTCAAGTATTAAGAGTCCGGGAGGGGACAAGCATACTTCAAACCACAAGTAATTTTGATGAAGGAAGCATGGAGCTCTGGCATGAGCAGGGCAGCTCACCTGCTTCCCAACATTGTGGGAAGGGAGCATCAAGTTTGGAGAAGCTTAGGGAAATTTGCAGGGGGGCAGGAAAAGATGGAAAAGGACTCTGGAGGTGAGGCAGAACCAAATCACAGGACCATGACACCAAGGTGGAGCCAATCCCACCAGAGAGAGGATTTGCTGCAAAACCCTGTCTTGAGCAGAGCCCGTAGCAGAAGAGAGCAGACACAGCCACTACATCTGGGCCAGAAAATACAAATGTTATGTTGATAAATCAGGTGATTCACAGAGGAAACAGGAGAGAGCCTCTAGCAGAAGAGACCAGACACAGCCACTATGAATGGGCCAGAAAATTAAAATGTAATGTTGATAAATCAGGTGTTTCACAGAGGAGTCAGGAGAATGATGAATGATAAATGGTTAACAGAAAGGATCTCCTACTGCTCAATTTAACAAAAAGAATGACATGGAAAGACTTGTTAGCAGATTATATGCACCTAATTGGAAAGGAGAAATATGCCAATAGAGAGAACATGCTCCTGAAGACTGGCTCTTAATGGGATTAAATGAATATGAATGAATGAATCCTGGAAATGGAGTGTGAATTTTGGAAACAGTGTATCAAAGATTTCCATGGATGGAGTTGTGTAAATCATCAGATAGCAATCAGTCAAAAATCCTTACAAAGACAGACAGAGAGGTGTAGATTGCTGTCTCATTCCTCATTTCACATGGCTATTTAAAACATCAATATTACAGCATTTCTTCTTTATCAGCCTCTGAAGATTGATGCAAAGAAGTGGAAAATGCTTGCTAAACTTGCCTAAAGATTTACATTCTTACTAACTCCACAGAAGCAGTGCCCCTGGCAGGAAGAGAATGCCTTTTCCAGATATGCTTCCTTCAGCACACCCTGTGTAGGAAATGCAGGTCTCTACTCCAGAAAAATGGGTAATTTATAGAGGAGGCTGATTGCTTTACAGGATGAAACTGAAAGCTGCATTTCACTGAAACAAGTGGGCTGTTCTGGGAGTGGGACTGAGTGATAAATCCTAAAGAGCTGTGCTAACATGGGGCTGCTCTAACAGCTGTAAGGCTTTATGGGGTTTACAGGTAGCAGTGGCCAGTGAATAAATCAAAGCCCTTTTTGCTGCCAGCATTCTCACTGATCTGGTTGTTAACTGGAAATTTTTGATTTGTCAGAGCTATTTCAGAAGGCTGAAAAAAGTGAGGGAATATGTCCCTAAACAAGGCATGAAAGGCTTTTCCATCAGAGTAACATTTATTAATCTTAAGAATGGTCCAAGTAGAATCAAGGTATATTATTTTGTTCCATATCAGCAAGGGATGACATGAAACACATTGAAAAATTGTCTTGCTTCTGAGAGGAAGACACGATCACATATTGGTATTTTTTAACAAATATTTTCTTTGTCTAGAGAGACTTTTTACCTTGAATGGCAAAGCCACCTTTTTTTTTTTTTTCCCCCCATGGTTGCATTCTAGGTTGCATTTCCAAGTTGCATTCACTTCACCACCTGCAGAGATCTGATTGCAGGGCTGGGATCTTGGTTCAGCTTCTTGTGTTTACATTTTTTACCAAAATGAAGGTTCATTCCACAGGTTTCAAGTATACAACCAGCTAATAGGGATATCACCCTGTAATCACACAGGACCATTTACAAAACTCCTCCAGTTAAAGAAAAAAAGCTTTGTTAGGGAGGAAAGAAATACTTACCTATAAAACTTCTGAGGAGTTACCATCTGGGACATAATCACAAACAAATATTAATTTTTCCCTTGAGAATCTAAGTTGGTTACACTGCTACATGAAATTGAGTATTGAGAGTGTTAATGTTTGTGTTGTCCTATATGGAGATGATTATATATTATGTATTGCACACTGTATAAGATTCTATTACATATTTCTTTTGTCCCATTTGCCCTTAAAGCAGAGGAAAGAACCTTTCCAGTTAGTTAATTTGTGCCAGGCAACCTATTGATATTTCAATCTATATAATTCTTGTTCATCAGCAATATGCACAATTACTGGGCCAAGCTGTGTCTGATATACATGGCAGATATAACACACCCAGTTTAACAGAAAGGAAAAAAACCCATACAGATTGAAATGATTGCTATAGCAATTAAATCAAAGAAAAACACAAATAAATACTGCACAATCTTTTCCCTTTGATCCATTATCAATACAGATTGCCTCCCTGTGTCCCAAATAAACAAAATCCATGCCATATGCAATAAACATGCTGAAGAAAACCTACCTCTACTGGAGGAAACTGAGAGCATGATAATCCACTAAATAAACAAAGCATCAATTGTGGCTATCAGCTTCAAAGGAGAAAGCCATTTTTAGACAATTTAAAACAATCATAACACCTTCCCTTGCATTGGTTTGGAAGGAAAGCAAGGAAAGCAAGGAAAGCAAGGAAAGCAAGGAAAGCAAGCAGCACCTTTGCAAAAGAGGTTTAATATATTAGAGACAGTAGTTCTAAAAATGCAGCTTTTAAAGACATTTAATTATGTAACAGAAAAATTTTGTTTGTGAAGTATCTGGGTCTATTTCTATTCTTTTGCAAGTAGAAATCAGGCACAGAGTCTCTTCATCCATAGAGGGTCACAGCAAGAATGATAAGGATGTATGAATAAGTATTGATACATTCCCTGAGGATCAGTGGCTTCATCATGTATTGTCACTAATGCTAAACAACAATATTTCACCATCTACATTCTTTACAAAATATAGGAGTGAATTCTGAATTACAGGTTTATCTCCCTCTTTATTCTGTTCCTCTACATACTACTTGTCTATCTTCCTGTCTTTTCTTTATCTTTCATTTTCCCTCTGAGCTGTTCTCAAGATTCACTGGAATTTGAATGGGGGGGAGGAAAATGGCTCTCCTTCACAAGAGCTGAGTGCATCCAAGCAAACTGAATGAGCCTTCCTTACCCCAAAGATATGGAACAAAGGGATTGAAAATTGCCATGTGGTCACGATTTCTAGCCAGGAGCTTTTGAAATGCTAGGCAAACAAATGCAATCTCTAATGTCAGAGCTGATGTTGCATCACAAGTCATTGGGAAGACATTTAGTGCTCTTCTCCCCACTGTGTTTGCTGTCAGAAGAGTGGTATTTACTGTTGCACCTTCATGCCTGCAAGCACACATAAACTCATCCCTTTTTTATCATCCTGATATTTCTATCACTCACAGTATGATTGAAAATTTCCTGGAAGGACAAATCCCAGCTTAGGGAGGTGCCTTTTGTGGGTTCCAACAATGTCAGCTTACATTTGGTTGATTCATAATTGTGGAACAGGCATTTCTCAGCCCACAATTTGAATAGTATAGGAGGTTTGGGTTGGGTTTTGTTTTTTTTTTAGGGGAGGCATTGGAAACAGGTCAAAACCCTACATTCAGTAGCACAAAGCATTGTGGTGTTTCACAGCCATGAATTAGCAGAGTCCAGACTCTGTGGCTGCATGAAAAGCAGCCCCTCCATTTCCTTCTGTGTGTGTGTGTGCTGTGGAGTGCTGACAGGGATCCAGCAGTGGGGATGACACCCAAATCCCACCTCTGTGTGAGGGGAGGAGTGATGAGAGACGTGGGCTGTGCTGGCACTCGGGCTCAGGAGACCTGCAGAGGTTGGTGGTGCCACCTGCTTGTCCCACCTCCGAGAGCTGAGAGGCAAAAATCCCAATTTCACACAGGAATATTCTAAGGAAAAACCCACCTTTTTGCTGTGGGTTACCTGGAGGGGAGAGGAGAGGAGAGGAGAGGAGAGGAGAGGAGAGGAGAGGAGAGGAGAGGAGA
>JAWWMS010000059.1:63771961-63814669 GCA_035048045.1 Chlorospingus semifuscus | reverse complement strand
TAAATCAAGCCTTCTGAAACACGGAGTCAGATCCTCGTCTCTTCCCTCATCCTCGGACCCCTGTGAACACGGTCACACCACTTTGTTACACCCTCCTGTCAGGGAGCTGTGGAAAGCAATAAGGTCACTCCTGAGCCTCCTTTTCTCCAGGCTGAGCCCCCACAGCTCCCTCAGCCACTCCTCAAGGGACTTGTGCTCCACACCCTTCACCAGGTCCATTGCTGCTCTTTGGAAGCAGAACAAATGAGGCAGGAATCAAAAAGCACCTGAGTCTGGTGTCAAAAGCCAAAGTCTGAAAGTACAGGAGGAGCCAAAATCTCAGAGTGCAGGCTTGAAGCACCAGCTAGCTGGGGAACAATGTGGTCTGCTTCAAAGTTTACCTGTGGTTACGTTGTGGTTCCCAAAGCCCAGGCTGGAAAGAGCAGCTCTTTGATCCGTGCTAATGAAGCCCAGATAGTGGGAAGTGAGGCCAAACTCAGAGACCTCAAAGCAAGCCACAGCAGAACAAGCTCCTGGTTTGTTTGAGGCCATGTCTGAAGGCAGCAGCTGAGGTGAGCTGCAGCCTTTGGGAGGCTGGCAGTGGCACACTTGCTTGGTGCAGTATTTTGTTCAAGTATTTTGCTATTATTCTGTTTCTCCAGTAAGAACCAAATTTTGGAGGGAATGTAAATATGGTTATATTATAACCATATTTACATTCTCTCCAAAATCTGGTTGGATTTTGGAGTCAGCAAGTCATGGAAAGGATTTTGTTCCTTTCCATGGAGTTTGGATCAGGTTCATGAGGTCTTTAGGAGCTCATTGACTGTGATCATGAATAATTTTCTCCCTTCTCCTACAGGTACTCTGCTTTGGCAGACTGGCTGCTGCTGTTTTTCACCAACCTTGAGAAACAGAATGACAGGAAGTATTAGACAGGGTAATTTTCCTGTGATGAATTAGGGCGGGGCATTCATTTGTTCCTTTGAGAGATCTTTGATCTGGTTTTATATCTTTGCTGTCCTTGATGGGAAACAAACTGGGGCTGTGTCAGGTAGTCATGAGTGGTGTGATGCCCATGCCTGAAGTTCTCACCTCCTCCCAGAAGGATTTGGGATCATCTGGTTTCATTTGGCTCCTGACAAATCCTATAAAATGCCATAAGGGGGGAAAAGCAGGGGAGAGGTAGTGTAGGTCAGCACTTGAGGCCATGTTATAAACTGTGTGGTAATTTGGACTGCTGCATTTACAGCTAAGTTCTACCAGATGACACATAGAGGATGAATCACAGCATGCCTGAATCTGCACACCCTTCTCACTGCAGCAAGCTTAGGGCAAGAAGGGACAAAGGGATTAACTACTGTGTTGTCTCATGCCCCAGGATGCCAAATCAAAGACCTGCCTTCTGCTTTTTGGATCTGCTTTTTGCATCTGCTTTTTGCCTTGCCACAGCTCACTGCAGTCCAGAAGCCCATTATCAATAGTTCCATGTATATTTACTTACATATTGCATACATTTATACACACACATTGTGCCCAGCAATATATACACACTAATTTCCACATGATTTCAACGTGGTTTGCTTATACCAGATGTGTGACCAGTGTTAGAGGGATCATCAGCCATATGGGGGAGTGAGCTGCAATTGCTACAAGCAGGTGAAAGCTGCTTCTTCACCTCCCAAAAGCTCATGGCCCAAAATGATGGAGAGAAAGACAAAGCTCAGGAGACCTTTCCATAGATTTTTCTGAAATGACACTGTTGCCCTTTCTCTGACTTCTGCTGTTCTTGAGGAACTGGCAGTGCCTGTTAGGAAACAGGGCATGCATGTTGCACACAGAAACCTCACATAAACACCTGTCTATCATGGCTCCTTGGGAGGAAAATGTGCTTTTGCCATTGCTCCTGGCATCTTGGAACAACAGCACACACTCTGTGGTTCTCTGACCTTACCAGCTGGGTCTGGCTGCATGCAGAGCTCAGCGAAAACAGAACAAGGCTCAGTCCAGAACATCTCCCATCAGATCTTTTTTATTATTTTTTTTCTCTTTGTAAAATGTTTCCCACAAAGGTCTTCCATGAGTAAATGCTTCCAGCATTCCTACAGTCTCATTCAGCTTTTTTCTGTAGGTCTTGTTGAGACAGGAGGGTGGAAATAAACACACCTCTGGTGAATGAATGGGTGGCTTGGAAATATGTAGTAGGCTGGGAGAGATTTCTTTTTCCTTTTTTGCTGTTTTTAGTCCTGGCTAGACTTCTGTTGCATTTGTAGCAATTGCCTTCTGCATAAGGAGATGGCATCAGCATTCAAGAGTGATTTTTTTCTTTCATAGACTACAGAGCTTTAAATATTTTGAAAACAAAAATTTTGTCTTTGAACCAAACCTAAGAGAGCCTGGGAACAATGAAGTTTGTCCTCTTCAGCTGAAATAAAGAGCACTGGGATGAAAAGCTGAAGTCTTGATCTTGGCAAAATTACCTGATGGACACATTGAAGGAGCTCCTTCCTCATCCTGCTTCTCCCACCAGCTGCCCTCAGATGGTGATTGTCATGGGCAATTTCTCTGGTGGAGAAGGAAAGGGTAGCTAAGGGAATTCAGTGAGCTCAGTTTATACCCTCATATACTCCCAGTAAAGCCTGCCTGAGGCTGTTTTGAAAGGACTTAGTCTAGCCCAGTGACAGCTGTTTCTTTCATCATGTTTTTTATGTTATTTCTATTTAACATTTCTCTCTGTTAGCTCTAATCACTCTTCTTTTGAGGGGCAGCTTTCAGAAAGGAGCACAAGAATTTTTTCTTTAAAAAACGCTGCATTGAAAAGGACCTGGAGAGAAGTATATTACCCTGTGAGAAAAGTTTTGGTTTGTCTTTAGTGCCTGGAAATACGTTAGCAGAAATGGAGGTAAACACCTTATTGGAATTAGTCATTCACTGCTTCCCTACTTCCCCTCTTACAAGAAGCCAGGGAGCTCAGGGCAAGTCCCTGGCAGCAATTGCAAAGCTGGGTGGGGATTCCCTTCCACAGCAGAAAGAGTGGTTATTCTCTATCACTGCTTCATCCTTTTTTTAGCTGTCCTTGGACATGTATTTTACAGCTCATTTTCTCTCCAATGGCATGAAGCAGTCCTGCTGCTCTTTCCCTCCTGTCTGTTCCTCTGAAAGCCACCAAGTCCCACATGCAGAGGACCGCCACCTAATAAGGATGGAACAATTCTAAAATAATAATAAGAAAGGGTAATTTTTACTAAATTCAAGCTTGATACTGAAATTTCAAGCCAGTGCTTGCCCAGATGAAGTTCACGGATGAGACTTTCAATACTATATAATTCTGCACCAACAGAAATGCTACTTGATTTCTGCACCGAGAGAAAACCAGGGAGGCTGAGGAGAAAAGGAAAAGGCCAGGAAATCTTCTGAGGAGAGAATTCAGCAGGAGCAGAGATAGTTAACAAGAAGATAAGAATCTAGGGCAAGGTTTTGCTAAGGTTTGATATATTGGTTTTATTTGTAAAGGCGGGCTAATTTTGTGTCAGAATGACCCAGAATTACAGAAACTTTTCCATCTATGTACTTAGGGGCCATATTTCATGGAACTTTTATGTATTAGAATACTTGTATCTCATTTTACTACCTCCTCCTGCATAAAATAAACTTAATGCCAATAAATGG
Organism: Chlorospingus semifuscus; assembly: GCA_035048045.1. Taxonomy (NCBI): domain Eukaryota; kingdom Metazoa; phylum Chordata; class Aves; order Passeriformes; family Passerellidae; genus Chlorospingus; species Chlorospingus semifuscus. The sequence goes on along the minus strand of JAWWMS010000059.1, from coordinate 63,811,021 downwards.
TTGAGATTTCTGTATTGTTCTGCGTTTTCACAGGTCTGACAGTGCCCTGATCATTAAAAGAAAGTGATGATCTTTCACCACAGTTTTTTTGCACCATCATTCAGAAAGAATCCCAGCAAACTTCACAGATCTGAGCTAATTAAAACCAGCAGCAAACACTCCTCTTCAGTTTTGATTCAGAAACTGAATCGGACTCTGATTTCCGGATATAAACAAGAGGCTGATTCCACAACTGTGCAGCATAAATGTGGCAGGCTCCAGCCACCAAACGTTTTCAATTTTTATTCAGGGCAAGCTAATAAATCAGGCTCTGACCTCAGAGCGTAACTGCAAACATCAAATGAAAGACAGTTGTAAGGGTATGGTGGGAAAATGTGAAAAACTGGATAGGTAAACATAAACACTTTAATAGTATCAGTATAAAATATTGCTGCAAACTGATGAAAGGTTTTCAGCTGCAGGGTGTTTTATTCCAAGACTTCTCCAGACTTCTTTTTGCTTTAGAGCAAAGCAGCTGTGCTTATGCAACCTAGCATTGTGTCAGGAAATGAAGTGAAGCTGCTTGCAGGGCACCAGTTGTGGGAGTGTCCCTAAATCAGCTCACAAGGATCTGGGATCTCAATGCTCCTGGTTGTGCCTGTCCTGAGTGGTCCAAAGTGCAACCAGAGTCAATATAAGGATTTCAGGATGGTCCTTCATGGATGGCATCTTCTGTGGTCTCCATACACACTACGTCAGAAATAGATTTTTAATCCATTATTTAGGAATTCATTTCCAATCTCAGCTGAGGCAAACATGGTCATTTTTGTATCTCAGGCATAGAGTTCACCTTTGTTTTGCCATTGTTCACTGACAATGCGAAAAGCCCTGCTCTCTGACTTACTTCATTTTTCCCTTACAGTTCTCCAAAGGGAAAAGGAGATTTTGCCAAACACTGCTGTCAGTCTGACATAACTGTGGGCTTGATCACATGAAAATTGAAAGTGTTTCTCTTTTCAATTGATTAAATGATTGAGTACAGACCTCTTTAATAGAGCAGTCAGCATAACTCACCCATAAACTCAGCATGGAGCCCTGTGTTCACCATGTTCTAAATTGCTGACAAACAGTTTATGGTTTGTCACATTTGGCAATGGCTGTACAGGAAAAGGGCCAGTCTTCAGCTGAAATAAAAATAAGTGCTTTGACCAGAACTTGGAAACAACTAGTAGGAAGAGAGGTTGTGCAAATATATATAAAAATGGTCAGCTTTTTGTTTCCCAATTTACCAGCTTCAGCTTTATACATCATCATAGCTGTCCTTTTCAGTCACCTTCCCATCTGTAAATAATGCAATGTAAACAACTTTAAGATCTTGTATTTTGTAATTAGATATAATTTCTAACATATTCAGTAAATGCTGGGTGTTAGTAAAATAGAATGGCAGCTAAAGGAGCAAGGAAGGTGAACTTGAAACACATCTTGATTTTATTATTTTACTCTCATAAATCTTGTAGCAGGTGACACAGACCCTAGGGGATTTGGGGTTTCTTTTCCTGCTGTCTTCCTTTTGGCAATGTTTTGAAAGTGAAAAATTGGGTTTTTTGCTATTTTTTAAAGTGTATTTTTTTGACTTTTTACAAACATTTAGTATTAGGAATAAAAAGTCACACCTGATAATTTTAACATATTTTTGGAGAGGTAAATGGTTCAATTTCTTTAACACTATAACTCTGTCACAGCGGGACACGTGGAACCATCACCTCAAAGCAGATCATGGAACCATAATCCAAGTGGCAGCAAGCAGCAAAAACAAAGTGCAGAAAAACCAAGTAGTAAAATGGGTCAGATAGACATATTTTGGTATAAACTGCATGGTTTTCCTTTATAATGTAAGAAAGAGCCATCTGAGAACCCACAGGTGGTGTCGGCCTCCTCAATGGCAGCTGATTTATTTGTTGGTTAAAATTACGACGCTTTAGCAAAGCCATATGAGGATTAAAGATTAGAATAGCAGAAGTGCCACAGATCAGAATTCAGCAGCTTCTTTATATACTTGACATACCTTAAAAAGCCCAGATATTCTTGACCTAAATCCATCTGCTCTCTAAAAAGCACTCAAAGTCTGCATGGCCTGCAACTGCCCCAGGAATAATGTTCCTACCAAGACTGGTCTCCACTGAAGTAGAACATAAAATTCAGGGCAGGATTGCTGATTGCATTTCCATTTATTCGATAACTAATCTAATTTTACTATTTTTTTCATAGTGAACCTGACCTTCTTTATACCATTTAGTGCAACTTGTCCATCCAGTCACAAAAAAAAATCACTTTCTGTACCCTAAACCCTGATTTGAGAATAGTAAAACCCCTTTGCTTTTGAAAACCTTTGTTCCATCTACCCCTGACATATGCTAATAAAACACTTCCCAACACAGAAATACATTCTTTGCTTCTGACACAAAGTATGAGAAGGAAAAACTCCACAACTGACAATTTTCCTTACCTCATTTATTTTTAAAGCATTTTATAGATGCTAATAGAGTGTTATGGGTGGCATCCAAATATCAGTGACATAAGTGAAAAAACTCCCACCACTGCAGTGACTTCAGCGAGATCTGGATGCTGCATGAGTAACATTCATTGCATAAATCTGGACAGATATCATTCAGACAGGATTCTTGGATTTAAAACTTCACTTTTTTTCCAATAATCTTTTTTGTAGTTTGTTTCGATTTCACACAGAATTTTGACATGTTTAGTTTCTCATCCAAATCAGAATGAAGTCAAAAAGCCTTGATAATTTTATGATACTGGTAATTTTGTCAGTCTGATGTAAAGAACTACCACACAGCAAGAAACCAAGGTCATCCAAGATACAGACGCTGGAGAAATTGAAATTATGACTCATTAAATAAAATACTACACTAAAATGTAGAAAATACAAAAACATCAACACTTGACCTATTAATATTAATTTAAATTTCCTTATTTTTTTAATCCCTTATTGAAGAGTTAATAGAAATTCAAAAAAGATCAAACCCACAAATTATGAAAAGACTAGACACTTATTTTGAAGTTAACCAGTTTTATTTAAATGGAATATCTGCTTGCTAAAGAGTTTTCTATTTGTTTTCATGGTAAAAGGTATTCTAACAAACATTGTGCCTCATTTGCAGATTCCTCTCACTTGTTAAACATTCCTAGGCGTACTTCTGAATAACAGAGAGTGACAAGAAAAAGTATTTGGTTTAGAATGTGCCTGTGTCAGGCAAGCCTCTGGATAGTGAATTTAAAGATTTCAGAAGGTTCTTGTAACATTTGAGGAGAGCCTTCCATGAATAAAGAACCACAGGCATATTCTGTTTAATCATTTTTTCAGCCATAAATCTTTGGGCAATCTAAGGAAGTTAGCAGATAATATTATAGAGAAATGGAAATGATATTTGTAAATGGAGATATGAATTAATTTATTTCTCTAAATTTATGATTCAGCATTCTCCAGGCACTATCTAGAACATCTACAGCAATCTTACAGAAGCAAATTACTTACAAAAATGTCATAAAATTGTGAATAATTGCAAGTAGAAGTAAAAATACATTTCTAATATCCTTTCATGGAAGTTGATGGAGATGTGGGTTGTTTTAGTGGCAACCACCTTGTAATCAGTTAATTTGATAGAAATGCAGACTTCAAGGGAGTCCAGGTAAAACAAGCCTAACGTGGTTTTAGGCACACCATGGTGTGAGCTGAAATCTTGAAGGAATCATGGATCACAATCACACAAATGTATGTAGGACAGATGGGAATCTTTGGGAATGGATGGGAATGGATGGGAATTAACAGCTCTTACAAGCTGACACCAAAATTTACATCTAAATGCCTTCCAGTGTAGTGGACCTCCAACAGCTTCAGTGCCATGGACATTTCCAGTATTTATAGGGTCTGGAATTTCCTGATTCCTGTGGGTACTTTCTCAGCACCACAACTGCTTTGGAAAGACTGGTCATAGAAAGGCTTCAGCATTGATATCTGAAGTAGAGCTTCAGAAGGATCCAACTGAATTCCATCTACTGGATTTCGTATACAGTTTGGGGTTTTTTTGTTGGGTTTTTTTTTTTTTAATAATTGTGAGCCAAAACTCTCTTCAAATTTGGCATTGCTGCTTCCATGTGTGATGTATGTAGATGGCAGAACAGCACATGAAGGTGAAGATAATTTCTAAATCTCCTTCACTTGCTTTGCAAGTGAGCATTCCCAAGTAGTGAGTACTCAGCTCTTGGCAGGTGATTGTTTAGCTGTGCCTCACTTGGAAAAAGGCCTTCCCTTTCACCCAACACTAGAAGCACAAGGACAAAAACACAAAGGGGAAGTTTTATTCAGACTTTGTCATTTTTCTGCTTTATGTTTTATTTTTGAATGTGGTCCTAGCCAAAATCTTGATCAGTTTTTACATATTGGGTTCTTTGTTCCAGGTTGCCTGATGCTTTGTGGGCACTACATCATGAGGTACCTCTATTAGGATTCAGTATTCCTTCAGAGGAAGGAAGGTAAAGGACATGAGACAAAGAAGGGAGAGGCAAACCAAGAATGTGTATCACTGTGGTGGGCTGACCTTGTCTGCCAGCCAGGTGCCATCCAGAGGTTTTCTCCCTACCCATCCCCAGGGTGGAAAAGCTTATGGGTGGAGGTAAATACAGAGAGCACTGTCCAGTTACTGATAATAGGCAAAACAGACTCAACAGAGGAAATTAATTTATTGCAGGAAACAGACAAAAAATTAAACTCTCCTCCCTTTTTTTCTCTTATCAATCACAACTTCTATCCTTTAGTCCCAGTTTCTCTACATCCTTCCCCTTACCCCTGGGATGGTGAAAGGGGGCATGGCATCCTCCATGAGCTGCAGCATGGAAATCTGCTCCAACAGGGTTCTTTCCATCAGCTTGGTGATTATCTGCTCCATTGTGGTCTCTTTCCCAGTCTTCAGAAGAATCTCTTGTCTGCTGCCTAAAGCACCTCCTCTTTATCCTCCTCCTCCTCCGCTTCCTCCTCCTTCATCTCCAGCATTGATTGCTCACTAATATATAGGAAAGTGAGAAAATCCAGCTGAAAATCCTATAAAATTAAAAAATTCTGATGATAGACATGAATTCACCCTCTGCTCACCTGGCTAATATATCCTAATATATATCCTAATATATCCTAATATGTATTCCTGATATATCTCCAAAGGAAAAACTGTGCCACATGAGACCATGCTGTATTTTTCTGACTCTCTTCAAGCAGAAACACACAGAACTGCTTTCTAGAGACTGACCTTAATCTTCTGTAGCCATTTCAAGCACCCAGGTAAGGACAGCTACTCTCATCTTGGTTTCCTCAGTGGAGTTAAGGCAGTGTGCAACAGCTGTGACAAGATGTTGTTGTGCATCCTCTTACCTGATTTCAGGCATTTCCTCTTGCCTTTCACACCTCCTCCTGCTTCATCTCCTCTAAGCTCTGGCTTCTCCAGGAGGCTTTCCTCATCTCTTCACTTTACTGCCTTGTCCAGATATTCCCTTATGTTGTCCTTGCTGTGTGTGTTGGCTCCTTCTCAGGCATTACCCTTCTCTTGCTCCTATTTGACTGTTTCCTGGCAAGTTTTGTCTTTTTTAGCTCTTATCACTGTGCCTTCCAGCCTTTACTACCTGCTGGACTTGGCAGAGGCAGTGGCAGCAGCACGAGATGGAAAACAGGCATCAGGCATTCTTGCCCCTATATGGCATCCCTGGTGTGATGGTCACTATGTTTATCCCACCCTTGCTGTGCACTGGTCAGCCTATGTGTTTTCCCTGGCCACCTGGTGTAAAAATAAACCAAAAACAAACCTCAGGCACTGTAAATTAGATTAATACAATAGAAGTGCTTCTGACCTTGTTTGTGTCAGCTGCACCAGGCTGACGTAAGTATGGTCCCTCCTGGTTTACCTGGCTGTTTGTGCAAAATTGCTGTCAAAATCAACTGTCATGGAAGAATAAGGTGAATTTTGGCTTACCTGCCAGCTCCAGTATTACACCAGCATAATGCCTCTGAAATCAGTGGCATTGCTCTAACATAAAACTGCAATAAGCTGCAGGGAATTAAAACCCTGTTTTCTTGCCTCTGGGAATTCTCAGAGGCTGCCTGATATGGCATGAGTCAAAAATATTTTGTTATTCACTGCTTTTTCTAATTATCAGATTTGTCTCCAGTCCATTTTGTGGTGTTGGCCAGGCACTCGATCTGAGTCAAATTTTCCATACAATCCACACTGCTTTATGTTTCACTGCTTTTTTTTTTTTCTTTTGCCCTAAAACCAGAACAGAAGAGCTGGCTAAACATGTACAAACCTGCCTTAAGAAAAGACTTGTTTTTCCTTTTCCCTCACCCCTTTCTTTTCTGTTCAATGTTAGTACAAAGTTGAAACACAGAAGGAGTAGCACAAGTGTTAGAATTTTGATCAGCAGATTCTCAATCTGTTCACTTGCCAGTGGACCACTTTATCCACATAAGTCATCCCCATGACTTCTGTGGATAAAGAAACCAACTTCTTGGAGGTAACATTAATTTTTGTAAGGAGCTGTTTTACAGTAAGGAGCTGACACTGTTTTGAGAACACTTCTTCCAGCATTCCTTTGCAGTTGGGGTTTGCCCATGGAGAGTTATTCAGGGTTGAAAAGCATCTCTAGGTGCATAAGACCATATGAGAAACACAAAATAATGGAATGAACAACCACAAATCCTCTCATTCCTCCTCACTGAGGGGTCTCATCTCTTGGCCCAAGATCCTGCTGTTGTTTTTTCCCATCAGGAACATGATGCTGGCATTGTTTTCCCCACCCATTGCTCCAGGTGGATGGAGGCTGCTCACTGCTGAGGTTTGGGTGAGATCTCACATTTCAGCAAGTTGCTGTCAGTTTTATGCGCTACAATCTGAATCTGTGACAGACAATTTGGTGGAAGAAAGGGATTATTTTTATTTAGTTTTATTCAATTTTCTGAGCATGGGGTAGACCTTAGAGGCATCATTGCAAATATTGATTCAAACAAACCTATTTCCTGCTGAGGAGCGCAGCCACAGTGGCTCCCAGGCCTGCTATGTTGACTTGCTTAGTGAAAATATGTATTAAAAACCCACTTCGGTTTACAAGTCATGGCTGAAGGAGCTCCACAGATGAAACTGTAGTTTTTGGACAAAAAGAAAATAGTTTCTTGTTTATATATTGCACTGAAAAATTTCAGCGTTGTTGGCTTTGATGGAAAAATCCCACTGGCATTGACTTTGGACATCAGAGATTATCAGAAGCCTGGCTTGAAAACCTCCTGTTCTAAACTAGCTTTTCCTGAAATTTCCAGCTCACCAGGAATGAAAAAAAAAAAAAAGAAAAGAAAAGAAAAAAAAGCTAATAGCTTCTGTTGCACTTCAGTTCCTCTTGTTTTTCTGAGTGTGTCTTTATGTGTGTGCTGCCTTTGTCTAGTCCAGGGTCAAAGACATCCAAACAAAACAAATGTTTCTGAAGTTGAAAAAACATTAAGCTTCTGGTCCAGGTGGAACATCTTTATGGCCCAGGTGGAACATCTTTTCTTTTTTTTTTTCCCACAACACCAAATAGACATGAGCGTTACCTCCAGCCTTGAATCTCTGTTTTAGCTTTACACTTTTGAACTAATATCTTTTTCTTGCTCTGACTGATGTCAGCTGAAGAAAGTTCCAAGTAAAACGCCCTTTACAGTGCTATTTTAGGGCTGAGGCCATTCTTTCTCTCTTTTCTTCATCTTTCCATTTTCCTGATGCAATCCTTAGTCTGGCCTTGGGCTCACCTCACAGACATTAAAAATCAAAACCAAAAACAAGCAAAACCAGAGGGACCCCTCAAACCTCAAAATTTTGCTTTCAGAAGCTAGTGATTAGCTTCCTCTGAAACAGCTTTTCTGATTCCCAGGTTTGGAAAATTGGGATCATCAAAAGGCCTGGTGGCAGATATGTGTCTTTTCCTCTTTTTTTTCATTGAGCCTATAACTCAATCTGGCAATGAAGAGCTCTAGAAAAGAAACATTGCAGAGAGAGGAAGCAGCTCTGTAAGGCTTGGCAAGCCCTTTCAAAGAATAACTGTTTTTTCAAATTTGATCACTACAGACACAAGCAAACACAAACTGGCATGTTGCCTTATCTGGGATTTCTCTGATGAGCAGGAGGGGCGCTCTGGGGGTACTGCCCTGCCATACTAACTCAGTTCTTTTTGCAGCAATGAATCCTCCCTGATTGGTTTCACCCTGCTTTACACTTGGCCTCACCACGGTGCCAGGAGGTCAGCCTGCTTGTCCAAGGTCACCAAATGACTCAGTAGATTAAGTGAAAACTGAACTCAGAGGACCACCCTGCCTTTCAGCTTTTGTTTTTGGGACTCAATCTACACAGCTTCTCTGCTCTTTCGTACATTCCATTAATCCCACTGGCTACCAGCCACAGAGATACAGCAGGAAGACTGAATACATGTAAATGTGCACAATGATATACAGCTTCAAGCTGATGGAAAATACATTGGACAAGCATGGTTACGTTCCTCTGCATTAAAAATACCCTTTAGGCCCATGGCTCAAAAACAAAAGAACATGAGAATACTATTTGTGGCTTTCCCTGAATTTATTAAGATGAATAAGATGAACCTTTCATCTTATTTCACTCTTGCACTAACCACACATACTCAAAATCCCATGTTTTTGCATCCAAGTTCTCAACTTACTCCTATCTGAAAATGAAATTAGTAGCTTGACTGTTATGACTAGTCTCCTGTTGATGTTGTCTGGATGCAGAATAGATAAATTCCAAGTTTCAGGACAAGATATTTGTTTACAGTTTTCCCATTTGTAAAAACTGAGATCTGGAGATTCGATGAAGTTCTCAGTCCATCAGTAGAGTAAGTGAGGCAAACTTTCACCTGAAAACTTGTTCCCTAGCCAATAGAGAAAATCTTATAAAAGTAGAGAAAATGCCTCATTTTAAAGTCCATTGTACTCTGAAAGCATTGGAACTGGAAATAGAAGAGTTAATGAGTTGTTATCTCATTAAGGAGCAAAATAGGACCTGACCCTTTGTGAAACTGTGCAAGTGCACAAAGCCCAATGCTGCTGCTCCAAGGATGTCCCAGAGCACTGAAAGGAGGATAACCAGCCAGAAAAAGAGCTTGTTATCATTTCCTCCTTTAGGACACCATCCTTTGGCTTCTTATCTCAAGCACTAAGTGCCTCCCTGACCCATCAGTTTGCATAAACTTATAAGAATTATTTGGATTAAAGAAATCTGTCAGCCCTCTGAGGTTCTCTGTGTGTCCCTTCCCACGTGCCCCTGTAAAACCAAGTCTGACATCACTGGTAAGAAGCCTCTTCCCTTCAGAACTTTGGTGAGACTCTCCCAAGATTGTGCTTTCTGCTGTCATTTTAAGCCTTTTTGCTTTGGGTTCTGTGGGAGTTCCTAGAAAAGGCACAAATCACTTCAGGTGTTTTCTGGGACAGTTTGGTGCTTTGTTTCCTTCTGCAAAAATACTCCTATCAGCCAATGTTGGTAATCAGCTTTTGAAGACCTTTTTGTGAGTTTTTCTTTCCTTCAGGTGTCCTTGCTGCATGATAAGAGGGCAAGAAAAACAGTACAAAAAGCATTTTAAAATATTTTGAAGGGAGAGAAGATGGTTACCTGTGAGCCAGAAAAGGGAATCTCTGTGTCTTGCACGACCAGCCTATCAAATGTCTATCAAATTGAATAGATAAATTGCTACAGGACAGTGGTCAGGACTGTAATCAGAGTTCCCAATTCCCATAGTACTCTCAAAATGTCTGTAAATTATTTCCATTGATTTATGTCAGCTATGCTTTTTTGGAAACCCCACTGCTTCCCAACACTGCCATTTTCTCTTCACTGAAAACCTCCTCATGTACTCTCCAGCCTCATCTGTAAGTCAGATGTGCCTGGAGGGCCACAGGAATATCTTCTGGGAGGAAAAGGCTTCCATAAAGCTCTGCTGTGAAGTTGTGTGATTTTCCTCACTGATGGACCAGAACACACGTGCAGAAGCAGTGCAGGAACGTGGTGTGCAGTGAAAGTCATCCTGTCAAAAGTGCACAGGGGCCTGGAGGATTTACCAGGCAACATTTCACCCTTCAGAGCTCTTGTAGGAGTCAGGGAGTACAGCCCTGCTCCATGTGATGTCAGTCAGCTAAAGGGGGACATACACAAATACTTGCGTAGTTCCTTCCATGGAGCCTAGGAATTCACAAGATGGGGGCAGAACCTCAATTTTCATTAATAGGAATCCTAATTCTCTCCTCCATCCATTCCCTCTGCCCATTTCTATCATTTTTCTAATTTTGTTTTATCTTCTAGGTGGCTTGGAAGACACTTGCATGATTGTCTGCTTGGTACAAGCATTTATTGGTACAAGCATTTATTTTTAAATGGAGGCAGTTGCAGGATCAAAAGGTGAGTTACACTGATTTTATTGAGCAAATAACACTTGCTTAGAGATGGTTCTCCCATGAGAGCTAAGTAAGAGCTTGTTAGAAATAGCATGACTGGAAAAATAGCCATGTTAGAAGAACTGGGCTCACCTGCATGTGGAGGTTTCAAGGTTTACTGTGAAAGACTCCCATAGAATTTATCCATTCATGGCTTTACTGGACTTCTTTAGGTTTTATTTCTTGGTAGCTCTGGAAAAATGTTTTAGTAGCCAAAAAATCTGTACTTAATTAGACACACAAAACCAGCAGACAGGAAGTCTATTTCCTCACAGAGATACTGTGGTTTATACATTCTGCCCTAATATGAACAAGTCTACTATTATTTTCTGATGTCCCCCCTTGTTTAAGGTGCTTTGAGTAACATGAAAGCTGCATTTTTGCACACCAATCATGAAAGATACTTGTCAAGATCCAGGCATGGCAGTATTGGATGGTTCCTGATTCTATTTGTAAAATAAAAAGTTCCTCTCAAAATTTATTTTCTAGAAATTAATATAATTTAAGATTATTTAAATGTAACTCTGGTTATGTGTGCAGGCTTGGGGCAAAATCTGATAATGACTCTGTACCAGTGCTCCCACTCTGAATTTCTTGTGTTATAAGTGGTGGCTTTATTTCCTTGTTACTTGGGGTCATTCCAAATATGCATTGATTGGAAGTTGTTCAAGACAAGGGCTCTGTGTTCATGAAACGTGTCTCACAGAAAGGGCCATCGGAAAACTGCTGTAACATAATAAGCAATGAAAAATGTTAATATCTGCAGCCAAAAAAGGAGGAGAGTTCTTACCAGAGATGTTGATTATCCTCACTTAAATTTAGAAGTTGTGTGGGAAAAGTAAAGTTTGCATCCAAAGAAAGTGTTTTAGTTTACCTTAGAACTCTAAGTAAGTATCAGAAAATCTATTATTTTCACTATTATTTTTGATACTGTTCAAAAAGAATTCAGATCTTAAGTGATGAGTAGCCATACAACATTCACCCCCTTGAAGCAACAGAGGAAATTGTTGTGGGTTAGAAACTAGCACTATTTATTAAATATTAAATGCAAACTAAGGTTATGCAGCATGACTAACACGGCAGGACAGCTATAAATAACTTACTCTCTCTGTGTTATTTGTCCTTGCTGGTTTTTTGGAGGGAGGGTGGGGTTGTTCTGGTTGTTGTATTGTTCGTTGGGTTTTTTCTCCCCCATTTGTTTTTTTTTTTTCCTTAAGATAATTATTAAAATATAATTTATTATGTCTTTGAATATTCAAAACTTTATTTTTGAAGTCTTTTCTTGTGAACCCACAAATTTCCCACTCTACTGCAAAAATTTCTTGAACTCAACATTTGCTCCACTTTTCCTCCTCACTCTATAGATTCCATCTTTGTTTCCATATCACTCCAGTCTTCATTGCTGTGATTTTATCTTCCTCCCACAGAGCGAGCAGTATATTCCATGATCATCATGAAGACATAAAAAGGACTTAAAAAAAATATTGAAGGTGGTGCCAATGTTGACCATGCTGGAACAGGAACTAATGAAAATCTGATCCGAGCCAGGAGACGTGGAAACAAAGGGGAGTCTTTTGGTAAGATTTTACCCTACTCCATCACTATTATGAACATAGTTGAACTAGAACTGGAGTTAAAAATAAAAACACTGGAGGTAATCAGTATGATCAGAACAAAAAGTGAAGCAGATACAGTCTTGAGTCTTCTTTCTTCTTGCATCTGCCTGTTGTGGCCATCTGTGGTGAGATCCCCACCAGACATAGGGTAGGGAGGATGTGCTTGTGGAAGAGTTCAGGTCTCTCAATGGTTCTGTTCAAACCCTTTTGGGGCAAGCACCAAAATCCCTCAGACACTTCTTCTTTCTAATCATTTATCCAGGTAGGAAAAAATTCATTAATCATTTATCCAGGTAGGAAAAAATTCATTCATTCATTCATAATTCATTAAAATTCAAAAATTCATTTATTCAGCAACATTCCCACCCATGTGTAATGGTAACTGATGACTTCAGAAGAAAGCCAAGCCCTCCCTCATTGGTGCTGAGACCTCTCTGCAAGGCAGCAGACAGGCTGGTAATGTTTGGGCTGTGTAATCCCCTTTCTTCACATGTTTTTTAGATCCAGCATGCCTGAGGAAACTTTCAGTACTACAAAAGTATTCCAATTTTCTTGACATCTCCAAGATTCACCATCTCTCTTTTTACAGAAAAAACCCTAATGCTTATTGATGGCATATGAAAATATAATCTCTTTCCTGCCTGACCACTCACAGTCCCCCAGTGCTCCTTTATAACCGAAGGAAAGATGGAACTTTTAACCATGTTGTTTTGGAAAAAATATAGCTATCAAAACACCAGTAGGCTCTACAGTCCTTAACTTCATCGAGGCAGCACAGAAGAGGGATGTTTTGCTCCAAAAAGAAGCGTGCTCTGGAGTAGTCCCTCCGGATTATTTTGTGATTTAGTGCAGCGCAAGCTGCTCTGAGAGACCTACCTCTGTGGCATGTCTAAATTCTAGTGTGTTCTTTGCCACAGGCAAGACAAGCGATGTGAAAAAACCAGCCCCAGTGGTAACATTATTGGAAAGCAGATTCCTGTTGGAACAAGCTGGAGATTAGTGAGATAGATTTCGAGTGACGAGACTCATCCCTGGCTTTTGTCTTCCTGCAGCGCGAAACACAAGACAGATAACTTGATAGAGCAAAGTCTGGCAAAGGTAAATGGCAATGATGGAGCAAAGGAGTCATAACATTCTCCTGACAAAGCCTGGATGTCTGAGCAGTGAAACACAGAGGGGAGGTGATTAAGGGACTGCCAGGCTCCCCACAGGCTGCCTGCAGTAGCTGCACTGCCCTCCCAAAGGCAGCGCAACAAAGCCTGGTCAGATCTTCCTTTTCTCCACACAAACTTCTCTAAATTGCAAAATTACCCTCTCTCACAAGGGGCTGTAGGAACATCACCTGCTTCCCTGTATTTTGCAAAGCATATTACTCATTGTGACTTCTTCTAAAGGTTGAAACTTTTGGTGGCAATTTCCACATTTCAGAGTTCTCTTGGGAAATCTAAACCTATCTTTTAAGGAAAATGCCATTTCCTGTCTTTATAATTGAAAAAATAATAATTCCAGCCTCTCTGTGATTGTGTTTCAAAAAATAATACCACAATTTTTGTAATACTTTTAAAAATAAGCACTATATTGCTGCTTAGACAGAATTAGACAGAATACTGGGTAATTGCAGGAATGTAGACAGCAGAATTGTCTTTTCTAAGGATAACTTCAGGTACAGAAGTAAAGCCTAAAAGATGCACAGCACCACCTCACTGTTTTACAAAGTCAAGCTGTGCAACTTTTACCTCTAAAAGGGAAAAAGATCTAAAATTTATAAATGTATTTTTTGGAGAAAACAAAATGTGCATCTAGTACTGGAGAAACTGCCAAAACAGCACAGGCAGTGATATTGCCCCAATAACTCAGAATGCTTTTCTGAAAAAAAATTCAATACACTTGGAACATCAAGATAAAGAGTCTTGACTTGATCTTCAAATGGCATATTAAGTAACCTTTTCTTTCTCTTTTTGGTAAACAAAAGAGACAAATACAGAGAATTTGCCTTTTAGGTTGGGTCTTCCTCACCAAATGAGGGTGTAAATGAACAGAGTTAATTGTTTCCCATTAAGCAGACACAGAATAGCAGAAGCTGTTATCTTTTCATTCAGAAAAGATAACAGCTGAGTTATATTTGAGTTTGAGCTATCAGTTATCCCTGAGTTCAAATTTGAATCCTGCTCGTAAGAGCTACACCAAATGATGTTGCTTCTGTGAATATTGATCACATCACACCTTAAGAAGGCTGCAAAGGGATCCATAGCTCCCAACATCCTCCAAAATGCCTTGAATGTCATTTGATTTTGAGAAAATAAAATTCCTGCCCTGCAAATATTTATATTTTTACATAAACCTCTGAGTTGCTGCATCTGGGACCGGGTAACATAAAAGAATCAATTCATGTGCTTAAAGCTGAGCATCTGCAGAAACATTTACAGCCCCAAAGTCTAAGGTGTCAGTGTTTTCTTTTAAGTGGTTTAGTTACCCCAAATTTCTAGAGAGAGACTCTGAGTACCAAAGGGACCAAGGTCTAATTTACACTGAATCGAAGTTCTGGGATGCCTTTAAAAAATGAGAAACCTCCTGGTGCCCTTTCATTAACACTGAGAAGGACCTAATTTTGCAACAGTTTCCCTAAATGGTCAATATTAAGGTTATAGAACACAGCCCAGGGATGCCATAGGTCCTTCTCTTCAGAACATCAGAAGAGGAAGAAAAAGGACTGAGCCTTCATGCTCCTTGACCTATACATTAATCCCAGCAAGAGTGTCTCTTCTGGAAGAATTCCCTTACATTATCAAAACTGTTCAGTACTGAAAGGTTTGGTAGCTTATGTTCAGGAAAGCACTTTAGCAAGTACACACTGCCCAGATTTCTTGGGCATGCAGTTTTGAAATTTTAGTGTGGGGAGGAAAAATCAGCCTGATTTCCTCCCTGAGCTGTTTCAGTGTGCATCAGGATTCCTGCTTCTAATGCTGGATGAAAGCAGGAAGCACGGATGCTTGCAAAGCCAGAGATCAGCCAGGGAATTGGGGAAATGGATTGCTCAGAGCTCATAGGTGAACTGAGGCTGTGCTCAAACCCTGTGACAATTGGCTGATATTTAAATCCCAAGTGCAACATACATGTGGTTCTTGGGATTTTTTCCACTGGAGTAACAACAGCAGTGCATCCAAGGGGCATTGTAAACCTCGATGCCATTATTAAGAGAAAGCTCTGGACTTCAATAAAAATCAAGCAACTTTGTGTAAGGTATTCCTAAGAGTTACATTGATTTCACAGCAGGTTTAAAATTTGGCTTTAGCCTGCAGTCACCAGCATGGGTTCTCTGCAGACATGCATCTTGTACTTCCCAAACACCTTCAATAAGGTAACTAGCAACCCAACCTGTGAAGGGAAGAGAAATAGAAAGCTCTGCTCATAAAATAAAATTAAAACATCATTTGAAACAGATTTAAGTATATGCAAGTTGCAACAGATTCCCTTAGGCACATAAAGCCTGTGTGCTTACAACAAGAGATAACTCAAACTGATGTTCAGTTTGCCAGTTTATTGCAATAGTGATATTTTGATTTGTATTAAAGAGTCTTGACTGATGACCTCTCTAATTCCTTCAGTGCAAATGTTTTCTTTCAACATCAGACATTTTTTTTTTTTAACCAGCTATTTATTTGAGAGTAAAATCTATCATGGCCTGTGCAGACAATCCAGATTTTTAATTGTGTTAAGGGTTTTTGGAATCTGCTAGACAGTGCCTGAGAGCATTTGGTGATTTGATCCATCGATTAACCTGGAAACATGCTTGTTTCACAGGCTTGGTTCTAAAGAGCTTTTGGCTCTTCTTTCAAATAGAATTTGCCAAAAAGCAATTACTAGCAAGAGGCAGGAAAACTTGCCTTATGGATTTTGAATTCACTTTCTCCTTTAATGTAACAGGAATCTGAGCATGCTGCCTCCTGCTTCTTATCAGCTAAATATTTGCAGTGACACCAGAAAAAACAACTGTGAATTCTGCAATTCTAGTTCATTAGAAGTCGTCATATGGGGAACATCTCTAAAAGCAAATGGTGCCAAGCCAGCATTTAAAGCTATTCATCAACTCTGGATTTAATAACTACCTTATTTATATCCCACATGCTAGGAAAAAATATTGTAATTGGGATGGATTATATAAAACATGAGGAATGGAATAATTGATGGAATAATTTAAAAAACCGCCAGTCTGCTTTGCTTCTAAGGTATTTGTTTGAGACTGGTTGATTCAGTGGTAACAATGGAATACCATTAGTGTCCAATTCCTTTTGCTTTTCGAGGTGACATCAGTGTTTAGGAGTGAGATTTTTAATGCGCTGGAAGATATTTCCTTCTGTCTCACCTGTAGGTGACAAGGGGCCTGCCCAGCTTGCCCCAGGTTTTTGTGCCCATCCCAGAGGCTGGTTTGCAGCAGGGCAGCTCAGAACACCCCTTAAAACTCTCTGAGAGTATTTGTGCAGCAAAGAGGACAGGAGGGTGATGCCCTGGCTTCCCTTCTCCCTGCCTGGGCTTTGCAGGTGAAGAAAACGCCAGCGAGCCCTCGTCTGTCAGCACCCATCAGCCCCAAAACAAAGGGGAATTCAGTGTGCACAGACTTGCACAGGCATCTGATGCAATCTGAAAGGGAGACAGACCTGCAGCATTACCTAACATGTCTAAAGGAATGTCCCATAACCCATATTTTTGTGCTGGGGAGCTGCTGATTGCACGAGCTGTTCATGAGGTTCTTACTCCTCCACACCTCCAGGTCATAATCTAGCAAGTGAAGGCCTTTCTAATCTCACATATTTAATATACACGCTTCTTATTTAAGATAAGAATCAAGATAAGGATATCAAGAACACTGAGAGGTGTTCCAGCAAAGGGGCACTTGTCATGAAGTTCAAAGGTAGAACTTCAACCATGTGGGGAGGAACCTTGCACCATCAGGATCCTGTGTCTTGCAAAGGTTCTCATGAAGATTTTCAGTACAAACAATAACCATAGGTTATTGTTCTCATGTAGGTTTTCAGTACAAACAATAACCATATCTTCATTTTGAGTAAGACCTTAGGAGGGAAAAGATTTTTTTATAACCTAAAATAAAACTAATTAAAATACATTACACATTTTAATGGTTTTCTCGGTGTTATTTTTTATTATTGTCTTGAAGAGGAGGATGGATATAGCAGATTAAAATAAGTAAATAAATAGCCCACCTCCACCAAAAAAAAAAAACAAAAAACCAACCAACCCAAATCTCACATGTGGAGATAGATAGATAGATTAGATAGATAGATAGATAGATAGATAGATAGATAGATAGATAGACAGATAGATAGATAGATATCATGGATTCATGGATACATGGATACATGGCTATGCAATGAAACACTGAAAACATTCACTGACCGCTTATTAATATGCTTGCCAAAAACCCTACATTTTGTCCTATCTGGAATCAACTCTTCACTTTTTTGTTGTAGGCAGAGTATTAAAAAAAAGCCCCAACAAATTAGATATTTGATCCTGGAGACAAAAAAGCAGAGAAAGTAGTGTGTGTGCACATTACAATTATATTATCAAGGCTTTCTGTAATGTTATTATAGGCTGTTCCAAGTTACCATGTATGAAAACAAACCACACTGATTCCAAGCCCCAAAATGAGAGAAGTTAGAGAAATATAATCAGTGCAGCTGTGGCAACAATACTATTGTTAAAGTACAGGGAGATTTTATAAACAGTGAGTAAGAAGTCAAGAAGGAAATAGTTGTAGACAAAATCATTGCTAGAAAACATGAAAGCAACTCTTTCTTTCCCATCCCATCCCCTCTCCACCCTGTGAAAAGATTATCCATGGAAGGGGAAAAAAGGGTGAGGTTGAGGGTGGTGTCCCACAGAAGGCCATAACACACAAAAAAATATGTGTACTTTTTTCTCTTGGAAGAAGATGAGGGGAAAAAAAAGAGCCTGGAATTTCTTTTGGAACACATACTGTACTTTCAGGTGCCATCTGTGGACTATGAAAAAAAACCTCTGTGTTAAAACAAGAATAAAAGAGGTAAAGGACAATCCATCACAGCCCTTGCCTGCAGCACGACAGGGATGTTCCCAAGCAAGTTTGGAACAGCTCTGCTGTGAGCTCCAGTGGCACTTCAGCTTCTCTGCCAGCAATGTGTAACAGAGGGCAGCAACTATTTCAACAAACACCAATTTATCTTGCCCCTTATTGACAAAAGTGCAGAGATGCCTTAGCTAAGAAAAACAAATGCCACTGAGTCAACAGCTGTGCTTTGCAGTGGTTTCCATCCACTTTGCTTTGGCACTGTGAGAAGAACCTCAGTGGCATTGCTCCTGCTTTACATCACTGCAGCAGAACCACTCACTGCCTGATCCTCTGATAAATCACATTTCAAAAGAAATTGTTGATGGTGCAACTCCCCTCAGCATGAGAGGCCAGGCTTCAACCCCCACATTTTTAACTGCTTCTAGGAGGCTTCAGTGGTGTGATAGAAGAAACCAAAGAGATGAAACTTGAGTAGTGTATCATCTATAATATATATATATTAAAAAAAGGTAACTTTCTCTCTGTAGGAAAATTGACTTAATAGGAACTGCAAATATATGAAATGTGAGAGCAGTGTTCCCTGATATCACCAAAACTAAAGGTAAACAGAAGGACAGTCTGGACAATTTTCACCTTCCAGTTTTTAACAGTGTTTGGATCATATACTCAGTCTAAAGCAGTTCTAGGTTGAGGCTGGGGAGTATGGCAGAGCTGCCTTTCTGCTCTGCCAAGATAAAAGATTTTCATCATTTCTTTTGAAGTTTAGAGTCTATTAAGCAGCAATATAACATTCGCATTTTGGAAAAATAGGCTTCTTGTGAACTGGCAGGAAGCATAACATGACTTCCTGGTAATTATTTCCATGACATTAAGTTATTCCCTTTTGAGGTTTGCTTCAAATATATGTATTTGGTGGAGCTAGGGAGGTTTACTGAGCAAATGTGCATACTGATGAGTGGCAATGAAACTTTAAAAGAGCTGTGACTTTTTCTTCAGACCATTTTGATAGGATGCAGACATTCCAGGCCAGATCTTTGAGGGGAGATGTGCAATATCAATTCAACTCTGGAAATTGAAAGGCTCAGTGGAACTCAGTCCCATAGACAGCAGGAATTGTCCCTAAAGATTATTGTATCTCAGAAATAAAGATGATACCATCACTCTTATCTCACACCTTCTCTTTTGCAGAACCAGGTTACTTTCCCTTAGCCCCACCACCAGTTCAACAACTCCCCAAAAATAATTTCAGCCCTTTTTGACTGCGCTTTCTCTGCAGTACCTTCAGCATGTTCTCTGTCTTCTCCCTGCCAGAAACACTTCCTGTCCCCCAGACACAGGGAGCTGGCAGTGAGGAGCTGGGTCAGCTGTGAGAGGTTTCCATGGAAGCAATTAAGTCTTCCTGGCAGTGGGAATTCAGACACTGTGGGATGTGATGGGACTCACTTCACACAGAGTTTTGACCTCATCCAGCCTCTGAAATTGCTCCTTGACCTCCAGCCCAGCATCTCCAGTGCTGCTACTGCCCAGAACACAGAGTTCCCAGACAGACCAGGTGTGCATGAGCTCTGTGCCTCCCTCTGGTACCGGAAATTGTTTGGGATTCAGCAGAATCCCAGAGCAACGATTAATGCTACTAATTTTTCTGACAGGAATCTAAATGGCGTGGAGCCAGTCACAGCATCAATAGAGTTGCTGCCAACTACTAAAAACAAGCAAGTCAACCATAATTTACTAGCATTCCTGACTCTTTTTCTGAATTAGATTAGTGCATTTTGAGAGTTTTCAGAGAACATTTGAAAGAATTCAGCTGGACGAGGAACAAGAATTGTTTCACTGACATAATTTATTGGGATTTTGAAAGCACTTTTGACAATATACCTCACAAGAGGCTAGTAAGGAAACTGAGAGGTTGTGAGGTGGGAGTTGTAGTTGTGTGTTGATCACAAGCTAGCTGGAAGAGAACAGAATGGAATAAAAAGCTCAGTTTTCAATATGGCAGTGGTCAGCAGCAGAGCACTGACAGAATTTCAGTGTATTCATGGCTGTCCTGGAAAAGGCCTTAATCAGCGTGGTGGCATGATTTGCCATGGAACTGTTTTTTTTAACAAGGAACAATTATTTAACTGAGCAGTTATTTAAGTTAGTCAAGACAAACCTAGGCAATTAGGCAGCACAATGGCAGAGGAAGTTCATGATGGAAAATTCAAAATAAGGTGTGTTGGAAGGATATTACTAACACACATTGTTGAATTTTGAATTAACAGTAACCACCCAATAAAATGACCCGTGTGTCACCTTGGAGAGCTTAATAAAAACATCTGCTTAATGTGGGAAGGCAATCAAAAGCATATGAAAAGTGACCACAAATGGAGAGAGGGGTGGGGTCGCAGTGAACCTGCTCTGCCAGGATGTGCAGTGAGTGGGACATGTTCTCACTCTGCTGCGCAATTCCAGGATGAGCTGGCTGCTCCCCCGGAGGAGAGGAAAACCTTGAGCACCTTTGACATTGCCTCCCCTCCTCTGCCCCCAGCTCTCTCCAAAAGGCCTTCCTGTGCCTGCAGAGCAGCTGTTCCCAGGCTTTTTGCTGCTGAGTTCATAAAGCAAGCCCACCGAAAGGCGGTCATTTAATAAGATACAGGATTTCGAAACAGATGAATAACACTCCATTCACTTCAAAATAATAACAGAAAAATCAAGTAAGCAGAGTTTTCAATGCAGTTTTGTTGAAAATTGGTCTGAATGCAAGGGCTAATGTTCCCAAATATAGAGACTAACATTTCTTTTTTTTTTTTAATTCCATAACTCAGTAGTCTGCAGGCTCAAAAGCTGTGAATACTTACTATGTTGTGATGAAGAAAGACGTTCACCACAGGGCAGCAGGGCTCATGAACTTCTGAAAGCCTAAATTAAAAACATCAAGCACCCACAATACCCAATTAATCACCAGGTTTTGTCTGTGGGAGTTCTTTGCACCTCCTTATAAGCTTAATCCCATTATGGCAAGATATTCCATTGCCTCAAACTTACACACTATTACTCTGCATGTAAAATCTCATTCTCTTTGCAGGGAAGGTAGGGGCTAGAAGGACTGATAGAACCAGTCCTGGTCAAACTTACAGCATGAGGCAGAGATCAAACTTTGATTATATCTAGTTGAGAATGCATTTTTACTCCACTTCACAGCACACTAACTGTCCTGTACATGTCTGAAAACAGGTAAGCCAAAATAATGCAGACTGGAGGTAAAACAAGAAAGCAGCTGATCAAAATGCATAGAGGGGAGGGAATAAACCCCAAGCAACCCAAAACCCAGAATTATCTATTTACAGAAACTGTGGGAAACAGGGATGTACTGGAAGGAGAGCCAGCGGCCACACTGATTTGCCAGGATTGCTTTGTGCTAGCCATAGAGGTCAGGTTTAGGTAACCTGGAGGCACATTTCAAAATACTTTGTTCCTTTAGTAAGGAAAGGCAGGGAGAGGGAAGGAGGATGCTTGAATACATGGTGAGGAGAAGAGGAGTTAAGTTGTGGAAGACTGGAGGAGGGAGTAATCCTGAAATGGCCTTTGACAGGAAGAAAGGTCATCTCATGGGAGATACTGGTGAGGTCTGGGCACAGCACAGGAAGGGATTGATAATCAGTCATTCCCATCAACCTGGAACTGGAACTGCCCAAAATTCCAACTAAAGGAAAGCTGGGCATAGACATTCCCAGTGTGCTGGATGTACACAAGCATGAGTGAGAGGAGAAAGAGCTGGACAACTGTCCACTGAATATCTGCTGGCCCTCTCAGTAGCTGTACAAAGAAAGTCAATCTGGATCAATTAAAAAAAAATCCCAGGGGGAAGCGAAGAGACTGGTTCTGAATGGAATCAGGATTTATCAGGCATCATGTTCTTATTTTGGTAAAAAAAAAAAAAAAAGTATTATTTCTGTTTATGCTGGTTCACCTAGACAATGGTTAGTCATCCTGCAATCAATCACTCTTGTCAGTTCATGTAGGGCAAAGCAGTACAGTGGATTTGGGTTCCAATTCTGCTGACATTTCACATGCTGCCAGAATACAGTACTTTTTTCCAATTCATTTCTTAAAAATTTAAGAAGAAATAAAACATTACATGGCAATTATGCACTAGGGTCATAATGTCAACTGTTAACATTTATGAAAAGCCTAAATTAGAATTATTTATGAAACCTTCATTTGGCCACCATATGCAGGGTTGCAATAGCATATTTAATTACATACTTGAAGAGTTATTTATACACAAGATCCCAGGTTTTTTTCAGTATAATGAAGGAAACTTCAGCTACAGCGTAAGTCCAAGGCAAAGGGAGTCATAAGGCAGAGAAAACAGTTTAAGAGAATGTCCTAATGACTATCAGATACTAGCCTGGAGGATTGTCTTCTAGACTCTGGTACTTCCCATGGAATATCAGACAGCTGACTTAAATTTGTCTTTCCCAGATGATCTGCAAGTATGTTCTCTATTTTTTAGGTGTCTGCTTGGCTTACATAAATGCCTGCAGCTCAAGACCACATTGGGTATGTGTGGGACTTGTGCTCTGAGCACATGAAGCAGTGGATAGTTCTGAAAAGATCCAACCCACAATAAGTGAAAACTTCTGACCTTGAGACCTTTGTGCTTCTCTGCCCATAATACTGTGTTCCATGAGACTGTCTTGTGAAAACCATACCAGAAATATTTGTGAAGCATTCATAAAGTGTAGGCATGAATATTAAACAAAATAGGCCAGGGAGAAAGGAACAATTCTGGGTTTACATTAGGGATTCAAAGGCTTGCAATAAACAGGGCACTAAATCACATGCTGAAGAAAACCCTGTATCAAAGATGCCTGTTCATTAACTGAAACCTCTCCACCCTCTGTCCTCAACGAGACAGAGATTCCCTGGAGAAAATAAAAAAACAAATGGTCTTTAATCTCACAATCTCAATGGATATACAAAAGGTGACACAAAATTCTGACAGTCTGAGTACCTTATGATTTCATCATACTATAAAAACTTTAAGGATTTAACTCAATTTCACCTATGTGTGATGAAATGCAAAAACTGTTCTTTTGTAACAAAGAAAGATGGACACAATGTTGAGTGACTTGATTAACTATCAACCTATTATTTGCATCCTATTTTACATTAAATCACATCAAAGAAAATTCTCAAAGACCTCTCCATGTCATAGCCCCATGATCCTTCTCAGTCCCTTTATTTGTGCAGGTATGGGATAGAAATTGCATTGGCTCCATCAGTCTGAGACTGAATTATGACTTCATGGCTAGGGTAACACTGCAAGGCTTCTCTTCCACATTTCACTGGCTTTCATATTACACAACAGTGGTGAACATTGCTTTGGAACTGCTTTTCTCTCCCCTGATTTGTTCTTCTCAGAACATCTCATGCAAAATTCATTTCCTTTGCCTGAAGGCTCTCTGAGGAGGGACTGCACTGGAGATCTGCGTTGTCATCTTTCCTGTCCAATGTGTATTTGAGACTGTTGGGTGAGAGGGAGGTAACTAGGTTCCAGGTATTGCTTCTAGGGTGTTATCACAATTTTATCACTCCTCCAACCATCAGGGCAGTAGTGCCTTGCCAAAAGTCTGGGCAAAATGCAGAAGGGTGAAATCTGCTGATGCATCCAGTGCAACAGGGATTAAATTGATGGTGTGGTTGGGCATTGCAGCTGAATTTGTAAATCCCCTTAATCTTTCATTGTTTCACTATTTCTTTCACTATGTTTGTAAATCTGTGGTTTTGATGGATAGCAGAAGCTACCAAAATGCTGCATTGCCCATGCTTGAAACATTAACTGTGGAATTTCCTGTTAGGATCCTTGCTTTCACACTTCACAACTGAACTACCTCAAAGTAAACTACACTGGGTGCAACCCAAAATCCTACAAAACACAGCACCAGAGGAAGATCTGTGGCTGTTAGCAGATCAATATATGCCCCTGGTGCTCCCTGCTGTGGAATGATTCCTAGCTGGAATACAAGAACTTGATTTTGGCTGTAAGGTGCTGGTTGTGAGTCCTGAGGACCTGGCTTCTCATGGCCTGAGTAGACACACTGTGTGTTTTTGGCCTGGGTCACCAAAGGCTGGAAATAAAATCTCAGTGGAAATACCCTTGGAAAATCTCTCTTGACTTGAAGGACAGCAGGTTATCCATGGAGTATCCTCTGCTTGGGAAGGACCCACTCTCCTCTCCTCTCCTCCTGACCCCCACTGCATGCCAGAAGCACTCAGCTGAGTGCCACAGGAGTGGGATTTTGGGGGAGATTTGGGATGATATTCCTATGATATATGGCAGAGATAGCCAGAGGATTTACAGCCTTCCTCTTGTGCTTTCCTGTGAGTCTCATTAAACACAAATGTTGAAGATACCTGGGACACAGAAGGTGCCTGGCATGTGCCACTACATGAGCAATGGGAGATTGCAACCCCATGAATTAAAAAAAGAAAAAAAAAGGTGAAGGAAATCCTTCTGTAGGGAGAGAACACCATCACAGAGATGTTTTTTATTTCTGTCATTCCTTTCTTTGGACCAATAAAACCCTGCAAACTTATGAGAATCTGCACTTGTTATTTCATCACTTATGAGCAATGTAGCAATTCCAAACTCATGTTTATAAAACTGTTACATCCTTTCAACATCTGTTTCCAATATATGTGAGAGCTGGGCTTATCTTTGTTGTCTGCTTCAGTCTGGCAGTTTTATTTGGGATTTAAATCCCCTTTGAATGCACTGTTCTGTTGATCTGGAATTTTGGACCAATCCAAAAAAGCTCAAGTGGAAATGATAGATCCTTATGTTACATAAATGTCTTTCTGAACTTTTTAAAGTTCATTACACTGATGGATCAGAATATTTAATTATTGTCCTTCCTATCATTTTTCTTCTACTGTTTTCCTCTAATATGATTATAGAGTCAGAATAATATGATGGCTGAGTAAGTTGTCTTGGATATATTTCACACAACCCTATGAACCATCTAGTTTAACCCTAAGTCTGTCACTTCCTATGGACTTATTTCAAAATACATAATAATATGTGGTAAAAATTAATGTAGGGTAGATGATTTGAGGTAAATTGAACAGGTCTGGTCATGTGAAATTTTATACTCCTGGAAGTTAAAAGATAAAAAGCAATTTTTTACTGAACGTTTTCATCATACTGATAGTTATTATTTCCAAAACATGCTCAAAAATTGCGTTAATTTTGGAACTAGTTTTCCCTACTCCAAGTAGGGAAATTTTTTATATAACATATTCATAAGGGTATACTCTTCCTTTCCTGTCCCCATCCTTTCTGTTTTTCCTTACTAGCCACACTGTTACTGTGCTTGCCAGATTGGCTGTGCTTATCACCTTTATGGGACAAAAAAGGAGAAAGGAAATAGAGTTTGCTTCAACATGACTTGTGCCTGCTAGCACAAATATAGGCCTGAGATTGGAAAGACAATTTATTTCATTTTTTTAAATCAAAGACTGACAGCATATGAATTGATAGAAGTTGCATGAGAAGCTCCAGAAAAAGGGCATGATCAGAGACAAAAGGAATAAGAGTGAATTTGATTTAAATGACTGTAATACACTGACACAACTACTTTTGTAACAATCTGGGATGAGTTCTGACAGCTTTTCCTAGTTTTTATTCACTCATTATTCAGGCAAAACTCCCACTAACTTCTCTCCCACGGTCTGACTAATATTTATGTACATTATCTCCATGTCACCTTGTTGTGGATCACACAGATCTTACTCATTTAGCTTCAGGAGACAAGTATTTCACACTCTGGGACAGGCAGAGTTGTTACAGCCTAAACATGAAAAAGGATTAGAAACATCATAACACTCATTACTGCTTCTCTCTGCAGCTTTATGCTCCCTTATGTGAAATCCTTTCTTTTCAGATGCAGAACTGCTTTCACTAAACCATTCTGACAAATAAGTATGTAGCCATATGATGGCAGCAATATGCTTAAATATGTGGATTCCAACATTTAATATGTTTTACTTGTCCAAAAAAGGAAGATACAACTCAAACCAGTGTTCTGGAGAGCAAGGCACAGCAGTCAAACATCACATTCAGACTGAAGCTGTCTCAGTTTTTGACTACAAACTAAAGATTGGCCACCAGTTTTGCTGCTGAGTACAAGTCTAAGAAATCCAGTAATTTGTTCCAAGGCCATTTTAACCTCTTTAAATGCAGAAGAAGCATTTGACAAAACAATTTGCCTTAGCACTGTACATGTAATGGATGGCATGGAATTACCTGTGCACTCATCACTCCACAGTAACCAAAGAACATCAGCAAAAATTAAGCAAGAGTATCAAAATGAGGTCCAGAGGGAAGATGCTGGAAATTTAAACTTTCACTCGTTGATCTAAATTTCTCTAAACATATCTTTTAGCAGGTGATGATATTGAATGAACACAAAATACAAGCCAAAATGGAAAAGAGATTTCATAAAAGTGCCATGCTTGATAAATCATTCAAATTATTTCCCAGAGAATTCTTAAATTCTCAAAAAGACAGTGTAAAAATAGTGGTATGTAAAACCTGCATGGACATACAATCATGCCTATAAGGCTTGGATGAATAATTACAACATTGTCAAAGAATAATGTTGTCATTTCCTTGGTTTTCTCATCTTGTATCACTGGCTTCCTCAGGAGATCATCCTATCTCTATCTAGCCCGTACAAGAGAGCTCTTTTAAGACTAGAAATCCAAAAAAACAAAGGAGGCAAGATCTGGAAGGATAAGGGGACACTGGAAATATATTCCCTTAACCCTCTGGCAGTAATTTACTCTCTTTTTTTTCCCAAGGACAGCTTCACTGAAAATTTATTGAACACATATTTCTATCCAGTGAATTTGAACTCCTCTGATTCCAGGGGGAGAAATGCTTCATGGAAAGGAAGTGGCATGCCTACAGCCTGGACAGTAAGAGACTCTTTAGATAAATACAGAGAGATTCAAACAAAACTTGAGGTCCCTCTAGACTTTGGTTCAGAATAAAGGTTAGAGCAAATCAGAAACTGAGGGGTCAGTTCCCCTCTAGTACCTGCTGTGTAATTCCAAATAGACCTAAAGGGGCATAACAGTGCTTGAAGAACTGGAAGGAAATTGGGTAACACAACTTTACACCTCTTCCTTCTTTATTTTAATTGCTCTCTCAGCCTTTTTCCCCCTAATCCTTTACTAGTCTGTGCTGTTATTAAACAAGGAAGATTATTCAGAAACAAACCAAAACAAAATAAAACATATTTTCACTGACCTGATTTCTTGTTAGTGGAAAGAAGCATTTTGCAATTCAACAGATTAAACGTCTTACAATAGATTTTATTATTTTAAGAATGTTAAAGCACAACCTCTCATCAAGGGATCCAAATAATTTCTGGAAACAGTTTTGTGGTAGGAGATGATATATGGAGAAGATTAGGATGTTTTAAAAAACAATAAATATCCATTTGGTTGTGTGTGTCTGTGATTAAGAACACAAAAGACTATTCTTTCTTTTTAACAAATGGTTTCTTACAGATCATTTTGAGGGTCCACCTGTATTGTCTACTTACATGGCCATGAAAAGAAATGTAATTCATAATGAAATGGAGAACAGGAAAACTTTGTACCTTAATAGAAATAATTAAAATCCAAAAAAATCCTGAAAACCACATGGTGCCTTGTTCTTGACAAACATGCTTTTATGTATTTATCAGCAACTGAGCTCTGGTATCTACTGAATGCTAAAGATATCATGTCATTAACTGACAGATTCCACCAAATGGAAAATACTAAAGTAATGTGATTTTATTTTTTAAAAAGTAGCAAATTTAGAGAATATAAATTATTTTCAGTGAACCCTTCAAAATTTAAATATTTGTACAGGTTTTAGAAATTAATGTTTACTATCAACAGGAGTTCATACGCAAAGAGAAAATCAGTTAAGTCCAGTAAAAAGTTCTTCCATTAACCTCTCCCACATTATTCTACATAAGGAAGGGATGTATTTCATGTTTTTCATCTCTCATTCTTGCATTATTTACTGGTTTGATCCTTCAAGCTGCAGCTCCAAAGCTCAGATCTTTCTGAATGAGCTACACTTGTATAGAAAAAGTGTCTTGAAAGAAATGTGGCCGTATAGATTCATTCCCCAGTTATCCCTAAACTTCACCTATCACCATCCTCACCTGTTTTCAGGTTAAAAAAGCAAAACAAAACTAAACTAACAATAATCTGCATTTAGGGAATCTCTTGTAATTTTCACAATGCTGTTTTATTCATAACTCAGGGCTACTGGCATGAGAAGTGTCTGATCAGCCAGTGCTTTATCAGAGAACACCTTGAACCAAAGCTGCAGAAGGCAGGACTGGAGAACCTGCAGGGAACCCAGGTGTCTGTAGCCTAGCCTGACTGTCAGTCATCCTTGATCTACAAAAAGTACTCTCAACTTCTCCAAATTTTCACCTTTGGCCATTAGAAATCACAGAAATGACCCATGGACATTGCTGGCCTTTGGATCACATCTCAAATGTAAGGGGAATCTCTTTAAACAGGTGGCAGCAGGACCATGAGAACTGAAAAATACCTGTATAACAAGGTATAGCAATTTCACTGACACATTACCAAATGTATACTTCTACACTTAACTAAGACTTAATGGGTGCTTCCACTATATTCAAATTTTCCTTGTGTGTTTTGACCTTTTCTCCTCAGAATATTGCTTCTAATTTTCGGTCATTTGCCATATGAGACGAAATCCACACACAGTTCATAGAAGACTCAAACAGAGTTTCTGCTGCTTCTGTTTTCATTTTATTTAGGTTTATTTTTCTAAACCACATGTTACCTTATACCTTGCCAATGTAACTGGTTTGGAAATAACATATTAATTCAAACAATGTTTGTTTGGAGGAACTCTCTGATAGCTTTCAGCTGGCTAAACACACTTAGATAGCATCCTGTTGGTTTCTGAGACAGAAGTGAAAGGCTGATCTGCTTACCAAGCGACAGCTTTGATGCAATATCCTCACAATATATGAGCACTTACACTTCTATATTCCTGGTGGCAGCTTTTTCTCAGGAGTCCTTCAAGTGCCAAAGTTCATGCAGTTCATGTTTATATTCAATTAAAACCCCAACTAAAATATTTGCAGACAAATGCTGCATTCTCAAGCTCTACGGAAGCCATTCAGACACATCTTCTACACAGATAACAGCGTGGGCTAAGTAGATAATTCCATGACAAATCACCTCTACTGCTGTTTATTTTGGTAGAAAGTGGTTGCTAAATTTGTTTTCATGCATCCAAAATGAAATGTAACTTGATAATGCTTCCACTGAAAATACAAAATGGGTTCAGAAAAGGAAACTGCAATTCAGATTTGTTTTAAAACATTTCACAAACTGACTGATTATTTTGTTTTCCAGAGGAAACAAAAATCTAAATGTGCCACGTGAAAAACTGAATGAAATTCAATGTGCTTCTAGAATGAACTTGAAATACTAGTACTTAAATATAATGATTCATAACCATATTTTGATAGTGCTTTTCTCTTTTGCTGCTCTCTGAAAGCCTTGCAGGAGCAATCAAGGAAAGCAATTATAAACAAATAATGTTAAATGAAGTATGAATAACAGTATACCTCTTTTTAGCATGAGAATATTTCCCTTCCACCTGAAAAAATTAAGATATTTCACTAGTGTTGTGGTAACATATTGTATTATCTACTGTTATTAAGCTCAAAACTCCTGAAGTTTACTTAGAGAATGGTCCAACAATATAAAATATCTTTATTATGGCACACCCATAGCCACACATTAAATGTTTCCTTTTCTAGCTGTTTATGAGAATGGCATTGACTTAAAAGTAATTTCTAAGGGAAAGATAAAGTAAATAAATGTCGTGAACTTTAGGTAGATATAATCATTATTATTACAGCACTATGTTATTTACTGCTAAACCACTAATGGTTCAGGTTGATCAGGGCAGCATAATCAGGTGATCAGTAATTAATCATAATTAATAATATCCAAGTTCCATGATGGTAAGACAAAGCAAGTATAGAAAAACAGTGTCTGCCACTTGCCTGTCTCACAAATGCCCTGCTTTATTTATTGTCTTTACATAGAAGAAGAGCATCTTTTGTGGGGTTTTGTGGGCAGGATATTTGATTTTCTGTGAAGGAAAAGACATCTTTCAACTACTCAGCTTTAAAAAACAAAAATGAGAAAAAAAGAAGTAAAATAAATATAAGTAAAAATACAGGACATGAATAATTTCAAGATTCTCCAGTTTCAGTAGAGTAAGTTATTACCCATTTCTGGAACCCACAAGCACTTTCCCACTAAAACCCCTGCCTTTGAATGTTATGATGATATATATATACTACCAATAATCAATGGTATGATTATTGATAATACCCTTCCTTTCAAATCCCTGATAAGAAGCCATGACTGCCACTGCCAGTCTATCATAACCAGACACTGTCTACACATCATTCATGGGGGTTTTCTTCTCTCATTTCATATTTGCTGCACAAAAGAATCATAACTGGCAGTGTTGATGTAAGTCTTAACATTTGTTTCAAAAGAATGTACTTAATGAATGTGCTTTTTTAAAGAAAAAAAAAGCAAATTTTGACTTCAGTCAAACCTCAGGGTATTTGCTGGAGTAAAGCCAAAACCAACCCACCCTAAACAAAATGGAATCCCTGAGAATGAATCCCTTCCCAAAACTAAGAACAGGTTCGGTCCTGTGTTCCTGAAGCTGGATAGATTCTATCAGTACCACATAATTACTCTCACAGCTTCTTACAATGCCTGCTAGAACAGAGCAGTAGACCTGAAATGTGTCAGTGGACTTCAGAATGACAGCTGTCTCCTGAATAAAGGATGTTTTCTGTCAGCAAGTCCTGCACCAGGGCATAAAATCTCCTGGTTCCTTGGGATAGACCTGCACTGCCATGTGTGCACAATCTCAAGCTGAAAATGTAGTTTCTGCAACAGCTTTATTGTCTGTGTGTAACTGCATGTTCAGACTCAGCTTCAGCATATACCACCATGCTCACTGGCTGGAAACTCTGTGCTGGAGAGGGAACACGATCAGAGGATTGGGATCTGATTTATGATTCAGCTCTATTGTTACAGAAAGCAATGGGCATGGCTGAATTAATTTGTCCTGGCTCCAGTCCTCCAAAAACCATATCGGCTTGCCATGTCCTTCCACCATGACTCAATAGCAACACAATCTCAGGATTCTATTAAAAATCTGTTAGGCATGAAACACACTTGTGCCTCCTGAGGGAGTCTTTATGGGATTACGTAGCTCCTACATGAAGCAGCTTAGTGAATTACAATATAGAAGAGAATTATGTGAGCCTAGGAGAAAAATAAAATTTTTGAAAATATTTAAAGGAAGAAAAAGTTTTCTTCTAACCACCAAACAAAGAAGGCCACAGAGGGAATATAATTCTGATCTGGATGCAACAGGAGAATACAAGACTAAAAAATGAAGAATTTAATATTTGTTCATACAGATCCTCAATATCAACCAGCCCTGCAGGGACACACATACCTGTTCCATGGAAAGCAGGGTGGATATAACCTACATGATTTAATTTTTGAGCCCCTGTAATTCAACGGCAGGACCACAAGTGAAACAGGTAAGTTGGGCCATATCCCCCACGATCCACTCAAAGTGTGAGACCACAAGGCATCAGACCCTAACAAGGTGGATTTTGGAAATCCCACTGCCACAGCTGTGGGTCCTACACACACCTCAGTTGCAGACCATCACTGCAGGTCCTGTAGAGCAAAACCTGTTGTTGCACAGGTGTAATGCAGATGTTTGCAGTGGTTAGCACAGGTGTGAGGTCTGTCATGAAAGGTGCAGCACATATGCAAAAACTGGGAAATCTAAAATTCTGTTGTGGAAATTTCCTAAGTGTTTGATCCCAGGATGAATAACATAAGCTGTGGGGACAGTCTGTGCACAACTTTGGGGGCTGCACCTTTCAGATCTTTCATATCTCTGCGAAACTCAAAAATATGGACATACTAGAAGAGCAAAGAGAATAGGTATCATACTATAGAAAACAGGTATTTAAACAACTATCTGGTAAAAATTCTTATCCTACATACATTTCCGAATTTCCTTGGCATGACTGAAAATGAATTCTCTAAAAACCTAGCTAGAATAGTGTGATAAATTGAGAGCCATCACAAAGTAAACCTGAGTGAATAAAAAATGTACATTACCTGGGATATCACACCTTGCTTCAAAAATGTAAGGTGTGATATCCCAGGTATTGTACATTTAGGTGTAAATGTACATTACCTGGGATATCACACCTTACATTTTTAAAGCAATAGGTGTAAAGCTCTGTAGAAGAACTTTACTAATGGTGAACTTTAAAAAGTACAGGCACTTTTATGAGAGTGAGCTGGGTTTATCCCTGCAGTGTCTATGGAATGTTAGGGTTAGGTGGAGGCAAGCCCTACAGCCTGTGGGTCAATCTCACACGAGACACACGTGCAAGTGTCATTTATGCGCTGCAGAGCTCATAAAGTCAACACTTGCTGACTTCAGAAAGTATGTGCACAAAACCGTGGGCAAGACTGAACAGCCACTTTTCAAACCGAAGTTTGTTCACAGAAATGCAAACACTTTTTGCAATCTGATTCTAATTAACAATAGAGTCATTCATTCATTCTCTAACAAATGAGCAGAAATCCCCTTCCTTTAGCAATACACAGACATTTGATAGTAACTGAGTATTTGAGGTGATTATGTGTTACAAGATCTGATTCTCTTGTATTTAACACTCAAGTCTTGTTTCCACCTCAGCTATAGGCCACAAAACCACTGTGCTGGATTATTTGCTTTGGGGCATTGGAAGAAGAAATCTTCTATACACAGCTGCAAAGGAAAGCAGTGTTTTGACACAATGAAGAGAACCTGAGGGTTGTCCTAATACTTAGCTCATAATCCCCAGAACAGAAAAGTACCAGCTGAGTGTCAGCAGGAGCAGCTAGCACAGTCCTTTTTTATGGCCTGAGATCTCTCCCACATGAAACTTCCCAGTGATTCCACTGATCCCAACTAATAAAACCAGATCTGTGAGGAAGTATCCCTCAAGCTACTGGCAATACCCAATTGCTAGTAAGCACTTGATGCAGCTATCAAGCTAGTGTCACTTAAAAAAACCCCACAGAACAACAAAACAATTCAAACCAAAACCAAAGAAAAAACCCTGCTGACCATCAAGCAAGTATTTTAATTGCAAAAGAAAAAGTGAAATGCTTGCTACACTAGAAACTAAGATTCCTGCCACAAGAGCCTACTGTTGGCTTATGTTCATTTTGTTGTCCACCAGAGCTCCCAAGACTTTTTTAGCCCAACTGCTTCTCCAAGACACTTGTTTAAATCATGAAATCTTCAAGTTTGGAAATACATTTTTGCTTTCTTCACTCATGCAAACAATATACTGGTGTGATATTCCATTTACAATGTGCTAATAAAAAATGTTATTTCTAAAATATGTAGTGTACTAAAATGCGGATCAATGGATTAAGGTCAAAATTCTCCTGAGTAATTTTGCAAGCATTCATCCTAATTTTTTTAACATGTGGACACATTTCTTAATACATATTTTCAAAAAGATAGATGTTTCAATTGCTTTAAAAGTTTAATAATCTTTTGTCCAACTGAAAAATGCAAATTTTGTTTATATGCACAAGTTGTCTCACAAACATCTTATAAGTAAACTGAGAGACTGTAACATTTCAGGCCATGCCAGATGTTCAATACTGTCTAAAAAATTCTTGATTGCCCAAAGTAATTCTATGCAATTAATATGGCCCATGGCAGAGGGTTTGGAAATAAATGATTTTTGAGGTCTCTTCCAACCCAAACTATTCAACGATTCTATGATCTTAATGGGTACAAAACTACAAAACTACAACACATTGGGACCCAACTTTCTGGTGCCATGAATTTATATGCAGTGTTCCCAACAGGAATATTCTTTTGCTCATTGAGAAATGAAAATTTTGGTTCATGAAAACCACCAACAGTAGTGGTCATCACAATTTGCCCAATAAAATATATCACCAGAAAGCCAACAATCCATTTTTTAAAATTGATTGTTTTGGTAAAAATAATTGCCGAGCTTTTCAAGTACCACTGGCAGATCATGAGTAGAGGTTAATTTCTAATGTTATAATGGCATCTTTTGAGGATTAGATGCAAGAATCTTAGTTTATAGCATAGAAAATAGTTTACTTCTTCTTTTGTAATTAAAATACTTGCTAAATGGTTAACAGGGTTTTATGTTGAATGGGTTTTTTTTGAAGTGGCAATATCTTGATAGCTGCATCAACAGAAGATTTTCCCTCTAAAAACAGTAAGAGTTGCTAGCACTTAAAACCTGCTTAGCAATTTCTGGATTTGCCCAAAAACCCTTTTTTAAAAATTAGTCATTAGGGGTGTCTTTTTCACCCATTTTCCCTGTGTGACAATGTAATTTATGAGTACCAGAAGTCTCCAATGCTACTTGTAATTCTTTGCTTGACAGGAGGTTTCTCTGATACACTTGCACATTAGCAAACATTTACCTATTTTCATTAAAACATCTCATCCAACTATCTTTTTATGGTCTTAATTAAACTCTTGCATAGCAGCTTAACTACTTGGAAGTGTTTAAAATACAAAAACAAAATCTAGTTTATGAAAGAATGATCAGGATCAGAATACTGATCATCTATTTGCTTGACAGTTATTCTAATGATGTTATCCCCCCAAAAAGGACCATGTGGTTAATCATTCTCCCTAAAATTTAGCGTGAAGAGATGGCAAAAGGCGTCTTCATTGAGGAAAGAGAAGTGGAACAGGAACACGTGTTCCTTTTAGCTCTGTAATGTCAAGCTCAGTCTTTGACTATATGTAGACATGGATATGACATTCCTGGCGGTGCAATGGCGCAGCACTGCTGGATTACTGCTGGAGAAAGGAATGGTCAGTCCCCTCTGACTGCCAGTGGAAGGAATGCCATTCCCTGGCTAAGAGCTGTCCAACAGGGATGGCTGCAGCCACCGCTGCTGACAAAGTCCAGCTCTCACAAAAAGGTGCTCACTTTTTACAACGAGAACTAATTGAGGGTTTTTTTTTTCTTCCAGAACCTTTCTGGCTGTTTGCCTGAGTCTGTCTCAAACATAACAAATTCATAGGTGGTTATAAATAACTCCAGGATTGCATTCAGACGCTCAGTCTGAAGATTTTTAGGTCTTACCACAAGCTATTTTTAACAGTGGATATTAAGACAAGCATAAGGAATTACATGCTAATATGCTGAACAATCTGAGGCAGTACCCGGTTCCAGCAAGTTTGGTCAGAGAGGATTCCAGGACTGAATAATGTGGCACTGCACCTGGTACAGCTACTGCACTAGAGTCATGATTGCACAGTAGGACAGACAATTCCAAGCAGCTGCTCCAAAACAATAGTATTTGT
Organism: Chlorospingus semifuscus; assembly: GCA_035048045.1. Taxonomy (NCBI): domain Eukaryota; kingdom Metazoa; phylum Chordata; class Aves; order Passeriformes; family Passerellidae; genus Chlorospingus; species Chlorospingus semifuscus. The sequence continues at coordinate 63,775,295 of JAWWMS010000059.1, read as the reverse complement.
CCTTCTTTGGGGCTCCAGCTCCCCTGAGTAACTGGAATCGTTGCTCATGCAAGTTCTCTGTAATAATTTACACCCACCTTTTTAGCTGTTGGATCATTTATCTGACATTTCTGAGATTCTAGAAATTCCGAGATTCAGCTCTGGGTTTCCACAGCTTAGAAGTAACTGTGCCAGTTCCTGCTCAAGAGAAGTTCAGGATGGACTGCATGAGTTCCTAGATTACCTAATGTCTGTTTCAAATCATTACTACTAACAGCAAACTTATTATTATAAATTTTCTCAGTAATTTTAGCAAAATAATAATAAACAACCAAAATTCCTATGATAAAGCTTTATCTTTCAAATATAGGTACTCTGAGCAGAGGTACTAAATGTAAGGAAGTGGCACGATTTAACTCTCTCATTTCTTGAGTTAGTCTCCACAAAACTGCATCGACAGGACAAATCCAGTAGTGCTGCAAAGCCTGTCATTTTCTTTTCAAGTATTTATTAAACACTAAAATAAATGCAGAACAGCAACACAGCAAAAACTTAAAGAGGAGCAAAATCTTTTGGTCCATTGAATTTCTCTGCTACTGGACATGAAACCACAACATATGCTTAACTTCATGTATTTTGGCAACATTGTGGAGAAGATACTGCTGATGCTATAAATAAAGTTGTGTTTCAATCCTATCCATAGAAGCCTTGAATACTGAAGCTCTAAGAAAGCCAAGTGTGAAAAGAGAATTGTTTTCAAGTGGCAATACTTCTGTCCTCCAAAACGATTTCTTCTGGGAGTTCTTACCCTAGGTGTTGAGAGAATTTATGGACCTTGTTTGTCCACTCTTTCAAACACCCACAAAACATGTGTACATTAGCTGCCAGCTGAAGAATTCAGCCCTACTTCTTGTTGGTGAAGGCTGGCTGATTTTATGTGCCCCAAGTATGTTCATAATGGCTTTAAACAGAACTACTTGGACATTTCCCTCACAGCTAAACCATTCTCCCAGCACTTGTGCAATTTTCTGTGATTTTTAGGAGACGTCTTTGTGCCATATTGTTTACACTGGAGTTTCTGTGAACTCAAATATTTATATATTTTGACATTAAACAAGGGAAGCTAAAATACTGTAAGAAATTACTACCTGAAGTAAAAGCACCGATCATAATCGCTCTTGCAGATGCAAGCAAAAGCTGATTTAAAAAGAATTGTGCTTGTGACCCAAAAATCTGTCTTAAACCTTTTAACATGATTTCAAAAAGATGTCTCCAGTGTAGCATTGCTGCTTATATAAATGCACTTTACATACAAATCAATTAAACCAGGAAAAAAAGTAGCTGACAAATAGATCACTGATTACAAATTCAAAAGTACTTCCACAGGATTTAAAAACCAGCAGGATCCAATATTTAAAACAAAAACACTCAACTCAGAAAAAGACTAAGTCATCTAGTACAGTGTTTATTTAAATGCACAAAAGCTGTGATAATTAGAGAAGGTTAGTTAGGCAGATACTACTAATTGACTGCAAGGACAGGACTGCATGACTTGAGATGGAAGGTACAGTTCAACACGTTACCAGAATGATTCTTGGTGAAGCTGCAGAAACCTTGGCATTTCTGCCAATAAACAGATTCTATAAATGGTGAAAAAAAACCCCAAGCCAAAAACCAACACTTTAGAATGTGGCCTCTGGGTTGTGTCATCTAAGAGAAGAAATAGATTTTAATAGGTAGAGGAGAAACGTTACTCTATAGTGGTTTTTGTATTACAGCAAGAGCCTTAACTGTCTACTTTTAGTAAATTTTCTTGAAAGGAAATGACAATGACTTCTATACTATGATTTTCCTAGAAAACCCTAAAAGGCAAACAAGTATAGCACGCCTTGACTGTGGGTTTTTTAGTGGGTAGAAAAGGGTGGCAGAATTTTGCTAAGCTGGATTGTGGTCTAGCAACAAATACACTGTCTGCTTTATTGCCAGTTGTGAGGTCTGAAGTATGTGAGTACCTCAGTAGGGTAAAAATCAGAGATTTAAGTTGAAACAGACTAAATTATCCTACACATGATGGCTACTTTCACAGTTAATACAGCATTTTCTTCTCCTGCCCTTTCAAGCTGACTGGACATTGCTCCTAATAGTGTCCACAAGAATGAGAGAGGATGTTGGTTCTTGCTGTGGAAGTGATAGTTTGGCAACAAGATGAATTTGGTCCATTCTTCCCTGCTGATCACCAAACAGTGGATCATAAAGACTTTAGATTCCCCAAGGTTTGGCTGTGTTTGAAAGAAAAAAAAAAAATAGTGGTTACCTTTCATATAAAGAATCTCAATGTCCCACGCCCCATTGTCTCCTTCTGCTTCAGGGTAAGAAAAGTAAATACTTCATTTTGTTGTGTTCTATCACAGCTTCCCTCAGCATGGAAGTCAGCCCTGTAGGTTAATGATGGCATTTAACAGTGGTAAGTCAATCCATATCTACTTTAAAAATCATGCTTGTTTAGCAGTTTTGCTTATTTCTCTACTAGGATTTTAAAAAAGCTTCCAGTCCAACAGCATTACAAACATTGTTTCCTTTGGAAGACCCACAAATATGACTGGCTTCATACCACACAAAAATGCTCAGATGAAGGGGGGTATCATCCACCTATTTATAACTACCCAGTGCTACCATGTAAGGCTGAATGAATTAAAAAAAAAATAAAAGTTCCAGAACTGACAGGAATCTCTATAAACTCTGCTCTCTAGGAGACAAAACAATAACATTCAGCCCAAATTAAGATGTTTTTTTGTCTTGGATTGTTTCAAACTATTTTGGGTGCAATTATGCTGGACCTTCTGTTTTTCGGTATTATGAAAGGTCTTTTTCATATTTCATAAAGCTTTAGAGAGAAACATAGTTTAAAGCTGAGTACAGCTAAAAATATAAACAATCAACTTTTTGCTATTTACTACATGCAACCTTAAGCCAAATACAAGCCTCCCATACAACTTCTTCTTCCTGATTCCTTCTAAAAGCTGTAATCAGGGTATAATTTGCAATGTCTTTCCTCTTCTTGCTTTTTTCTCTACTTGCTGAATTTGCACTTAATAAATTGTCCACTTCAAGGAATGAGTCTGAGGCTGAGACAAAGATTTTCTTGTTTCCATTTTGCTTCTCTGCCCTTCAGTTTCCCAAAATACAGTGGCTGTCGAGAATCAATACTACTTTGGAAAAAAATGCCAACAATTTATACAGACAGACTGACCAAACTGAGGTATTCAACGAAATGCAGTGCAGGACAGTAATAAAATTTTGGCTCTACTTCCTCAGGGTGTGCTACAACAAGAAATACTCCTAAAATATAAGGGGC
>JAWWMS010000059.1:63754437-63768373 GCA_035048045.1 Chlorospingus semifuscus | reverse complement strand
TAACACACTACTTAAGAGAATTAATACAGCATTACTTTCTAACACAACACATATAATATTCGTTTTAATATTTGCGAAAAGCCAATTATAAAATATATGCATTTTTCACAGGGCATAAGGATTGCTACAAAAGGGGATTTTACAATTAGTTCAGAGGAGCAGCAGGGGCCTGCCTTCCTTCCCTGCATTTTCCTTCTTTTGCACCAGAAAATTGGTGTCCCTTGTCAATGGGAGAACTCTTGGAGTAGTTCTCTAGCCCAGAGGTTTGGAAATCCTGGCTGAGTTCTTTGTTCATCTGCTTCCAAGGCCAGACTGCACATGGCCAAGTTTTCAAACATTGTCCAGAATCTTTCAGTTGTGAAATACCCTGCCTGATTTTTCAGAGGTGCGTGGGCGCCTAGTATCCGTTACTGTAAACGGAGTTAGGTGTTGAAGTATTCCTGAAAATCTCTCAGAATCTTCAGGCATCTAAACCACTTTCTGTAAATCCGGTTTTTAAATATTTTAGGAGTTTTGAGGCTTCTGATCTGTGTAACAGGGTTGATTGTGTCCTCTTGATACATCAGCACCCGAGTCCACCCTTCTGTTCTGGGATATTGTCGAGATGAGCTCTGCCTGCAGCTTTGGTTCTTGTCAGTAGACCCTAGTTTATTTCATAAACAGTTTTTCTTTTCTCTCCTAGCAATTCTTTTTGCCAGTCAATTGCACACTGTGAACACATCTTTTGCCACCTTACTGCAGCCTTTTAATGGAATTACGAGTAGTGTTTGTCACAGTGCTTGAACACCTGTTTCAGTAGACCTGCTTAAAAGTTTTTGTTCTCAGCACTTCCTGGCTGTTTGCCTTTCTGTTCTTTAGATTTTATTCTTCCACGTATATTTTTTGAATATGTGGCCATGGTCTGATCGCCTCCACATCCATGGCTTGACTGTCCAGAGTAAATATTGATGCAAGTGTTGTAATTACTTCCTTGTTTTTCCTTCAGGGGCTATCAGTTTCTCACTCCTAATACTGGAAGCAGACTGCTGACCATCCTCAAACACAGACTGCAGGGCAGACAGTGTTGAGTGCAGTAGTGACCCTCATGCTGGTAGGATCTGAAAGAAGAAAATCACAGTAGCGTTCAAACAGGTGATGCTTGGAAGCTCAAAGAAGGGTAGATAATCCTAGAGCCTTTTTTTCAGAGCTTCTTAAAGAGATTCTTTAGTGTATTTTGAAGATAATTAAATGCAGGAGATAAGTTTCTGTGCTCTGTGCCTCAGTGTGTCAGTGTGAATTGTTCCACCAGTAACACTTTCTGCTGTTAGTCTGGGACACTGAAGCTGAAATGGTGTTTTAGCTCAACTGAGGGGGTGGCTGGGTCAAGTGCACACCAGATTGAGACAATTGGCATTAAAACAGGGTCTGTTGCCTTTGGATTTCTTTTCATCCAGATCTCTCTCTGACTATTGTTATAATTAAGTTTAAGGTTTCCTACCAGTTTGATTCTACCTGGAGTGGTTGAAAACTGAGCATACCAGATGACACATTGCTTCTGTTGCGTTCACACAGAAATCTCAATGAGGATTTGGAGACATTGTGATCAGACCATGCCTCACTAGAACTCCCAGTGCAGTTTTAGTCCTTTTGCAGTGGATTAGGAGCTCCTTGACTGTTTCTGCATGTCTTTGAAAACAACCATGGGCTGTTGAGGCAGCTCCTTCACGTTTCTTTCCAAGTGACGCAGCTACTGCCAGAGCTTGGTGAAGAGTATCTGCTGTCTGGGTACTGTTAGCTGCTTCTGTGGTGTCAGGCTGATGGCAACCACACAGATTTAGAGATGCCAAGATGCAGTTATGCTGTGAAGCATATTTCTGCTCCAGAGGAACAACTGGATTGCAATCTTAAGGGCAATAACTCCCCAAATCTTTACAGAACTGCTGAGACAAGATACCTAAGTGTGGTGTCTCTCTGAGGGCTTGGCTGGAAACCCAGCTTCCAGGAAAGCTTGCAAGTGGGAAAAGGTTTGTTTGGTTATAATAATGAAAAAGAAAAATTCTTGTTAAACCAGTCTTGATACACAGAACTTTTACAGCTGGGTTTTTTTGTTCATTTTTTTTGTTTCCTTGCTTGCTTTTTGTGTAGGGCTTTCCCTTCAATACACTCCAAGTCTCAGGCTGCAGACTCTAAATTTTAAGTCATGTGGACTAAATCTACTTTTAGGTGCAGTGTAAGTGGCAGATCATCTGAAAAGTGTTTCAAGGTGACTTTCAGGCACTGTATTTTAACATCTGTTAGTTTCATTACTTCATTACTTTCATATTTGTAAATGTAAGAATACATCAGAAGTTCAAAATGCAGGGCTTGTTTTTCTTTTTTCTACCTCATACTTCTAAAGATTTAAGACTTATGTGGAAATAACCCCTGCTGGTGTTAGTAAAAATAAATACCTTAAATTTGAAGGTTGGATTTATCTTTTCTGATAAAGCCTCTTGCAACCCTAATCTTCCCTCATTATTTTGCATCCTTTAAGCAAAGGTATCTGCTCTCTAGACCTGAGTCTTCAGAAGTAGTATTATTTTTACACATAAAAATCAAGTGCTTTGTAATTTTCTTAATGTAGAATTATATTACCTAAACTTTCTTGGTATGCAGTAGGATTTATATTACTTTATCCTGAAGAGTTGGGATTGACCAGTGTGAGGAATTTTGCTTGTCTGACATAGCAGGCTTTTTTTCTTTTTCATTGTTCAATTGGCAGATTTATTTTAGGTGTGACTGAAATGAATTCTGGGGGTTCTGTCCACTCTTTCAGTTAAACCATTAAAATTGTAAATTCCATTCTAGGGAGTGGTTGGAGAAACAGAATTATGCACCCATAAATTTCTTTCTAAGTAATCACGGAGGACTTTCTGAATTAAGAAAAAGTGAATTAAGTTTTTTTACTTACACATACAAGTGGCAATGGATGTTCCTCAAGTGGTTTTCAGGGATGTACTTTTTATTGAGTTTTTCTGCAGTTTCCCATCAGATTTACGTGACATCTGTGTCTGCCTTAAGTTTTTTGGCGCTCATGAGGCTGAAATTTCCTGTAACCACCTTGTTACAGACACTGCCTGGTTAAATGTTCCCATTCTTTGAATCACAGCTAGAGGAATGGGCATAATATATATAAAATTATTTTGGATCCTCAGAAAGAGAAATTTTTATCATAACTATATAATGCCCATAAGAAAAAAGCAGGTGTTTGTCATTGGAATGATAAAAATTCATTCATTTGAATGTCTTTCAGAGAAGAATTTGGAAATGGATTTAGCTTAAAAATATGTCTTGTGTTATATTTGCAAAAATTCTTAAGTTTTAGTTTTAAGAAAATCAAGCATGTCTAAATTATAGTGCTAATTTAGTACAAGGAATAAAAAGACGTAAAATCTCAGGCAGTTTGTAGAACTCTGAGGTCTTTATAAACCTTCCACGCAGTGAAAATGGTATAGGGCTAAATCCTGATTTTTAGGGCTCCCATGAACAACTGAGATAAGTTTTAGAATGTAGAGTTTTCACCTATTCAGCATTTTCCTTGATTAAAGGACCAAATTTGAACCTGTTTATCTGATAACATATGGCATTATAATACTCAAATATGAAATAGTCAGGCAAGTCTTCACTTGAAGTGAAACATAGGTCAGGTTCAGTCCCATTCAGACCCATTCTTCCATAGACTCCAGGAATATTCCTCTCATTTTAGTGCAGTCCTGGAAAAGATGGCGAATTTTTGTGCGCGTACATAAATTGATTTTAGGTGCCTGTGCAACAGTAATGGTTGGAGCTGTTTGTTTCCTTTCAGAAAAAGTAATTAAAATATTTAATGCTGGTAGCAGAGGTGGCTCTAAATTGAGACTTTCGCTTCTCTTCATCTTTCCTCTGGATTATAAGGCTGTAGCAGATCAATCAAAGCAATCTCTGCTGGAGGGTAGGTTGCTTGCAGGAATATGGTTGGAATCTGGCACTAAGGGCTGACAGTATTTAAAACTTGGTATCTTTGGAAATGAAGGATTTAGGATGTGCAAGCACATTTTGATGTGCTTGCAAAACATCCAAACTCAAATTACTCCAGTGTGAAAACTAGTAATCTCAAGGCTGTAGCCTAGGGTCTGTTACTAGAGCTGTTGCTTTTCCTTCAACAAAGGACTTAAAAAAGGGACTTAATGTGCTGTGTTATTTATAGAAAAGCAGTTCACAGGGACATTGCTATCAGTGTTTGAGTGTGCTGGCTGATTGGGTTTTGTTTCTGTACATATTGGAGAATTGCACTCTGGTTATAACCATGGCATTCATGAGAGCTCTCACTCAGCCCAGCCACACCAAAGCACTGCATCTCTTGATCTGAGTAGAAGATGAAAAATTCACAAATGGCAATCATCTCTTTCAAGTGACAATGAGTGTGTATGAAAATGGAGTGGAAATTCCATACTTCAGTACAGATTTGATAGAAGGCATGTCCTGTGAGGAGCAGCCAGACAAGATTTGGGTCTGTGCAGTTTGGAGAGAAGGAGGCTGAGGGGTCCCTCCATGAGGGTGGCAGGGCAGAGGCTCCCAGGTCGGTGCCCCAGGCGTGTCCATGTCCCAGAGGCACTTGGACAATGCCCTTCCTAATGTGCTCTGACTCTTGGTGAGGGCTCAGGCTGATGGACCAGATGGTTGTTGTAGGTCTGTTGTAGCTGGAACTATTCTGTTCTGTGAACGCTCTGGGAAGGGGATGCAGCTGTGGGAGAGGATATTGAATAAATACGAGCTGAAAGGGATAACAGATGCTTGCCCTAAGCTGTGGACATTTCAAGAAAATCACTGCTGTAGACATCCTTGCTGGTGCACATGTGCTGGGCACATCAGCTGGAGGCAGAAGAAATCTGGAAGAAGGTGAACAGGTTTAGAGGTGCTTCATCAGTTAATAACCATGCTCTCAAAAAGAGAGTATAATCTGAAGCAAAACAGGAGCTAACCTAGTGCTGGAAGTAGTTTAACATTTAAAAACCCAGCTGAACAAACCCCCTTCATCTGGGAAGCAGAAACTAACAATCCATTACATCAATTCATGAGCAATTTGATCTCAATATACAATATTATGAAAGGATTCTTTGTAACAACGTTGTAAGCCTTAAAATTAGAAGCTCGTAAGTAATTTTGTTGTCTCCTTCCCAGGTGTTTATATTCAAGTGAAATGATTCCACATAAAATTTAAATATTAGCAATACAAAACTTCCAAAGGTTTAGAAATTATTTTGTTATCTAAACTTCCGTTAGATTGTAAATAAATAGAGGTACTAAATGTTATGAATTCATTCTGTGTTTCCTTAATGTTTATTCTGTGTCTCCTTAAGGTTTCTGAATAAAGTGAATGCAGGTAAGAGCTATCCAATATTCTGTGTATTGTTGCAAAAACTTGGTCTTGTAGTTCTTTATTCCTAAATACTTTGCCAGAACCCACGGCTAGAATTTTTTTATCTTGAGGTGGGTTTACAGAGAGATGGAATTGCTTTGCTTTGAATTTGTTTTAGTATCCATTTCTAATAAATACCTATGTTTTCATATAAGTATCTTCTGTTTATTGCAGAACACAGTGATGTTTGGGATTTTTTAAAAATTTCTGAGGAAGAGAGACCTACAGTCAAGTTCTTTGTGCTAGGCTTACTTTTTTCAAGATTTTAACAACACATTACTGTGTTACCGTTCTTGAGCTTAGTGTGTGTGTATAGAGAGAAATAAAGTGGAAATCCTGTCTCTGAGGATTGGAATTTAGTGTAGATTTAGATGGAAACCAAAATATTTTAGCATGCATTTGCCAGTTAAGCTTTTAAAAGGACTTTCCATGAGGGTGCAGCTTCTGAAATAGTCTAATAGTGAGTTTCTGAAGAGGTTTCCACACGATGCACATGCCACAGTCAGCTTGCTTTTAGTTCACAAATTGCCACAGTGAAAAATCAGTACTTTGGCCTGATCCACTAGAGACTGAAGAAAAGTTGTACTTATTTGAAATCATGGAATTGTTAAGGTTGGGAAAGACCTTCAAGATGGTCGGGTCCAATCATTAACCTCACACTGCCAAGTTCACCACTAACCCATGTCCCCAGGTGCCACATCCATGTCTTTTAAATGCCTCCCGGGTTGGTGGCTCCACCACTGCCCTGGGCAGCCTTTTCCAGTGCTTGACCACCGTTTTGTGGAAGATTTTTTTCCCCCCAACATTCCATCTAAACATTTCCCAGCACAGCTTGAGGCTCTTTCCCCTTTTCCTGTCCCTTGTTCCCTGGGAGCAGAGCCTGACCCCCATCTAGCTGCACTCTCCTGAGTTGTGGAGAGCCAGAAGGTCCCCCCCAAGCATCCTTTTCTCCAGACCAAACATTCCCAGCTCCCTCAGCCACTCTGTTCACAACTTTCTGGGCCTGTTCACCCAGCCATTTATTTTACCCAGCAAAGAGTGCACAAGTGCAAGCCAGGAGCAGCCAGTTTCTCCAGGTGAAGACATTGGAAAAATACAAGTTCTGCTAAAGTCCAGGTAAAAAAATTCAAAGCCTTTCCCTCATCCAAAACATGGGTCACCTTGTCACAGGAGATCAGGTCAGATCCTCCTTCCCTCTCTGTTGGTAGGTGGGAGGAATACTTTCTAATGTCCAGCCAACTGGGACCTGCCCAAATAGCCAGGACTGCTGGTGCATGGTTGGAAGTGGCTCTGTGGCTCTCTCAGCAGCTTGCCCAGCACCCTTAGGTGGATCCCAGCCAGCCCTGTGGATCTGTGTGTGTGTGAGAGGCACAGCAGCATCATCTTCTGGAATGTGGGGTTCATTCTGCTCTCTCTCCCTCTCTTCCAGCTCAGGGCTGGCTACCCTGGGGACACCTGGTAAGGCCAAGACAGCACTAAGTACCTCAGCCTTTTCCTCATTCTTCCTCACTATTGTTTTCCACTGCATCCAGTGAGGATGGAGATTTAGCCCTGCTTTTCTTGTTGTTGTATTTATAAAATCATTTTTGTATTGTGTTTTAAGGTGGTAGCCAGGTTAAGTTTTAGTCAGGCTTGGGCCCCCCTGAATTCCTCCCTGCAGAGCCTCATGCCCTCCTTGCAGTCCTGTTTCCCCTCTGCTGGGTTGGATTTCTGGCAGACACCCAGAAAAAGGGCCAGCAATTGTGAGACTCATCAAGTCCTTTAGAGAATATTTCATCTGTCTCCATCCTGGTTCAACCAGTGGGCTGTAACCTACTCCCGTGCGATATCTGCCTTGTCTACTTTGTTCACCTGATTTTTACCCAAAACACTTTCTACCCCCTTTCCCCTTATTTCTTTTTTCTTTTTTTTCCTTTTTTCTTTTTTTTTTCTTTTCCTCTGGAAAAGTTCCTGCACATTTGTTTAGCACTGATGGACAGTAGCATTCTAAACTTGCTCTGGAAGGGGTCTCAGAAACTGAGAACTTCAAAACCACTTCTGTTTAATCCACTTAAAAATATTCTTGTAGAAATTTAGGGTTAATCACAGTGTTATGAATGATAAAATGAGATACTGATGCTCCAAGACCAGATGAAATTTATTATTGGGAGCTAAAAAATAGGTTCTGCTTACAGTATTTCATAAATACTTTTTCTAATTAAAGAGTGCTCAAAAAGTGTGTGATACCGCTATTTAACTTCCATCAATATTGAATGTACCTGGGATTTAGTTAAATTATCCATATAAATGCACTTATGAACTGCCTTTAATGTTTATAAAGAGGCCTGACTTGCCCTCTTGTTGGGGTTGAAAGAACAATATTGGTTTAAGAATCTCTAAGTGGAGAAAAGATAAGAACTGATATGCTTGAAAATTTCAAAAACTGAGTCAAATTATATTTATATTTGGAAACTATTTCATTTAAATTGACTGTGTGCCCTGAAGACTTTGCTATACATAGATCCTTTTGTTTAACTATTTGAAAATAAGTGTGTTCATTGTCTTTATATATATGTGTATATACCTATACCTAGGTACACACACCAGTGTTGCCCCAGTGGTATTTTCACAGTTGAGCAAAGTTAGTAGTTGTTTCTTTGGGTTTTGTTTGGGTTTGTTTCTTTTTCTTTTTTTATTATAGCAAGTTGAAATAATGTAGTGTAAATGCCTAGTATTTTCAGAGCATACTTTCAGAAGTTACCACCTTTGTAATTCATTTATAGGGGACCAAGGTAATACTGTTAAAAATGAACTTATCAGTGAAAGATTTCAGAATGTTTTTACAAGATACTGGCTTGTTAAATTGTCTTAATGTATTCCAGAGTGTGTTAAGGAAAGATGGAAGAGGTTAATTTATTGAGTTATTGTGATGTGAACTGTATTAAAGACATGTTTTTAGTAAAACAGATGAATACTGAGTTGCAAGAGTACTCAAAAATAGTTACAAAGTAATGTAAATCACTTTTTACAAGTTATGATCTAGATGTAGTATATGTAAAACACACTCAGAAATGAAGTAATTCTCCTTCTAACATTCTTGAATATTTTTTTATTAAAAAAAAGGAAAAAAGTTAACAAAGTTGTTGCAAAAAGAGTGCATTTTGATTTTAAATGGTTGTCTTCCAGTAACATCTATGCTAAAATCTTTCCAATTTCCTCATGTTGTAAAATACACCATAATCTGATTAGAGTCTCTAGTTAATAAATAAGGGTGTCAATGGGGGTTTTTTAAAAAAGATTTTTTTATGTTAAATTTTATGTCAACATTGAATCCTATGGAAAAGTTATTGTATTTAAAAAATTATGTGTATTTAACCTGGTTTAACTCCACATGACTGCAGAACATGTGAAGTTGGTGAAGCTGACAAAGGATGGAACACTGACATTGTCTTTGGTACAGCAGGGGCTAATGATTAGTTTTTGCTTATTAATCCAGTCCAGGTTCCTCCAGAAGGTTTGAATTATAAACCCAAACACCACACACCAAATAAAAAAGTGAGGGAAGGCTGAAAGGAGACCAGCAGTCTCAGAGCTGAGTTTAGTTCCAGTCTTAGGCAGACTAGAACAGGCAGGCTCCTGGTCAGAATTCTGGTGCCAGCCAACTAGGCTCCCTCCTGAGCAGCTGCTCTCATGAAATGCACTGGGTTTGAATTTCTTAAAATTATTTTGGCATTTAAAAGGGTTTTCTCTTTGTTCCTATTTAGTGAAATGCTTTACAGTATTAATTTTCTGTGTAAGTTGTGCAGTGTGCAACTAGTCATTTGATGATAGGAATAACCTATTAATTATGGGTGAAGGAAGATAGTTGGGAGCTTTTCAGTTGATTTTTTTTACAATCATATATTTTAGAAGATGGCTGGATGGATTAGCTTGAGGTTGGCCATTCACATACATTTCTTTGTCAAAGCCTCTACAGAAGATTATAGTTATCACCTGAAACTTTAAATTGCTAAATGAGTTGTTTTTTTTTTTTTTTTTTTTAATTACTATTGAGTATAAGTGTAGGGCATTAATGGTTGTTGTTGTGATATTCAAGTTTTTTCTTGCTGACTTTAGTCAAGCAGAACTTGTTTTCATTGGGAATTTTGCTGACTGAAGACTGTGTAATTGCCCAGTAATTAACATAGTTAAAAGATATCACTCTACGTGTAGTGTGTAGTTTGCACTTTGGAACCCAAAGGTTCTGTTGGTTTTTGCAGCATTGCCAGAAGGGACACTTTTCCATAGTAATTTGAATAAATTTCAGTAGTCCTCTTAAACAGTGCTGGTGTCAAAAGCCATGAATACATGAGGCCCTTGTTACCTTAAATAATTCCGTAGATTCTCAATTATATTATTTCTAATTTCACTGTGTGCTTTTATAAATAACTGTCCACTACAACTTGTTACTGGTTTGTTCTTGTACGTGTATTCTACATGCCTCAAAGTTTTATACTTTAGGATGAATATCTGTTAGGCATGCATTTACTTCCAGTTCAGCAAAAGTCTTAGGGGACTTACAAAATTTTGGTTTAAAATAAATTAGCTGGGAGAAGGAACAATTGATTTCTTTTAAACCGAGAAGATGTGAAGCATTTTGGTTTTGTCTGTTTGTTTGAGGTTGGGGGGGGGGAGTTTAACTCTTCTTGAATGAGAAATAATTTTTGCTTAATTGTTAACTGACGTGTGATATTCTTGGTATGTACCCTTCTCACTTAATTGGTCCTTAAATGTCCTTGCTGAGTATGGAACGTCTTAGGAAACATCTCAGTAACTTGCTGAGTATGGAACCTCTCAGGAAACATCTCCCTCTTTCTAAGGGGGGCCTGGTAGTTCTGACAAATCTTTGTCAAAAGCTTTGGGCCTTAGAGAAGAGCTGTATTCTAGAAATGCATAGTAGGCATAAAGAATCAACCTGAAGTGATAAATTACTTTAAAGTGTTGTGATCTGATTAAAAGAAAAGCATGTAGGTGTTGAACTCAAATCCTGTTTTCCTTCTGGCCTAATCTGGAATCTCTGTTTGCAGCTCTCTCAGCATATTACAAAGGCATTGATGGCAATCAGCCCTTTCTGTGAGGAATAAATATTTTATATTTTTTGATTGCAACAGGGAACATACAATTATGATAATATCCATTTGGTCAAAGGTCATGTGATGGAAAGTGTTGTGTTGCATGCTTAGGAGCAGACCAAAAATGAAGATGAAAAAAGAAAAGATAATGTGCATAGACATTCCGGCAGCAGTGTTTTCTGTTGGAAAACACATTAGCATTTTGATTTTACTTGTTTATGAGTTGGGAGTTGGACAATGTGAAACCTCTCCAGTTTGCTTCGTAAGAGTCATATGAAAAGGAATTTTAAGTCACTTCACAAGTTGCTTCTTCATGAGCTGGACCATCTCTTTGGAGACCAGGGAAAATCAAGTTAATCTGCTGAATATGTGAACAAAAAGTCATCAAGTCTTCTTTTTAAGTATTAATAAAGGGAGCAAAAGGTGCAGTGATGATACATTCTTCTTTCTGTGTGGGAGGGAGGGTAATATCTGGCCTTGATCTGCTTCTAACAGTATATCTAGAGCTTGCAAACAAACGATTAAAAGGGTTTTTTAAATGACCAGTTGTGTTGTATTTAATTTTTGCATTAAACTTCCATAAAATCTGAATTTCTAATTGGTGATTGGGGCAAAATGGATATTATCAGTGTTATTTAAGGTTTTCTTTTTCAAGACCAGCAACTGACTCCTATAAAATCAGAAAAACTTGAAAATCTGAGACATAATGTCAGAGAAATAGATTAGTGTCTTGTTTCTTGCCTGAAATGAGTACCTTTCCCTGTGAGAGGTGCTGTGCTTTCAGGGTTTGGAGGAAGCTGAGGGGAGTTGTTTTATTAATTGGAAAACTGAGTCTTCTAGTCCATTGGGAAACATAGAGGAATGATAAAAGAATGCTGTGTATTTTTATTTAGTACAATCCTATCTTAAATAATGTATTTCTTTAGTATAATCCTGTCTTACCATGTGATGCTGATTTTGTGGGGATTTTTGGTTCTTTGGGTTCTTTTGGTTTTTTTTTTTTACTTTTAATTAAGAGAAAAAAGCCTAATTTTTAAGTGCATGACATGATGATCTACGGAATTTTTAAAGGTTTTTTTTCTTGGTTTTTTTTTTTTTTTTCTTTTTTTACTTTAAAGATTCTCCTCATGAAGGAGTGTTGGTTTGTAGAATAAGTGATTCACTCAGCACCAGATTTTCCTAGGTAGTGCATTGTGCCAAAACCTGGTATTACCCTGGGTTTGGTTTTGTTGTTTTTTTCTACTTTTTATTTTCCTGTGAAGCATATATTCCTTTTTAATGTGAAAGGTCTTGAGCACTCTTTTCATAACATTAATGACATTTATTAGTGCAAGTTACCACACATCCATATGAGCATGCATTCAAAGACCTAGATTTTTGTTTGACATGTTGTTACATTAAACTGTGTTGCTGTGATGCTCTTACTGTTACTAAGATTGTGTCAAACCTTCTATTTTCACATACCTGTTCTGTGACAAAGTTCCCTTGAGGCAGAACTTGGTGCCTTTTACTCTTGGAAAGCTTCTCCATTGTGCAGACACCTCTTTATAAGTTCTGTTAAAGCACATTACTGTGATTTGCAGGTAAAAAGAATTTATTGCATTTGCTAATGCTGCTTACAGTAACATGGAGAAGCAGGAGAATTTCAGTTGTCAGAGTTCTTGAAGCCCAATAATATTTTAAGTGGGAATGCATTTGAAACATGTCACCCTTTCTTTTTGCTTTTAAATGCTCCATTTCTTAAGTTTATCAGACATGAACTGTAGAAGAAAGGCCACAGTTTGTTCTGGCATTCCCAAACTCTTAACAGGAGGTGTTTCTGTACCCTCTATTTGCTTCTGAGTAAAAAGGTTGTGTTCCTAAATCACAGTAGAAAAATCAAGCGTATAGTTGAAATTACTGGTGGTATGAAATTCTTGGAACTGATGTCAGCTCTTCTCTTGAGAGGGAAGCCCTGAATTGCAAAGCACTGTGTCTGTTCAAAGGCTGAGAGGAAGATAAAGGCTGAGACTACTGAACCTGGCTCAAAGAGCCATTGATTCATTATGAAGTGTTAGACTTTTCTTTTTGGGAAAAAGAGTTGTTATTTGTAGTTGTCTTGCCATGTTCATGATCAAATTGTACCATGTAATGATTCCTAGGAAAGGTTTTGAATAAGTTAATGAATTTACAAAGTCATTTATTGCTTCCAAAGAAGAAGCATCCCCGTGCAGTTTTGCTTTCTCGTCGGGATATTCTTTCCGAAGTGCCAAAAGTTCATCTCAGCCTTTTTCATGAAACATTTCTGTAAGATATGTTTTCTTTGAACTCATGATGAAAATATTTCTTAGAAACATAAAATCATGGGTTGGAAGTGATGTCAAAGCTCATTCATTTCCAACCCCTGCCATGGGCAGGGACACCTTCCACTATCCCAGGTTGTTCCAAGCCTCATCCAGCCTGGCCTTGGGCACTGCCAGGGATGGGGCAGCCACAGCTTCTCTGGGCACCCTGTGCCAGGGCCTCAGCACCCTCACAGGGAAGAATTTCTTCCTAATATCCCATCTAAACCTTCTCTCTGTCTCTGTGAAGCCATTCTCCTTTGTCCTGTCACTCCAAGCCCTTGTCAACAGTTTGTCTCCATCTTCCTGTGGGCTCCCTGTTTCATTATGCTTTCACTCCTTTTATTCCTCCTACAGCACTGAAGATTCTAGGGCTGCTCTTTCCCTTTCATGCTCCTCTCTTGAGGTTGGTTCTTCTGTCATCAGCAAACCCAGTCATAAATGGTCTTGGACAGATGTTGGTAGTTACGAGTACGGTTCAGCTGAAGAACAATATCAAAAGTGGATTCACTTTTCCTTTTAATGGTGCTGTTGTGGATTAACTGAATACATTGCAACATAGACCATCCATGGAAGGTTTGAAAGTTTGGAATTTTTGGAAGTTTTTGGAACATTTGGAAGTTTTCTAATCCAAACCACTATGTAAAGCAAATCTGGTTAGAACAGGTGGATCAGGGCCATGTCCATTCAAATTCTTTGTGATTATCCTCAGGAATAATTCTTTGTGGTAGGGTACTTCTTCAGAGTAATTCCTTGTGATTGTTCTCAGGTCCAACATGTTTGTGGGCAGCCTGTTTCAATATCTGGTCACAATTTTCATTGTTCCAGCTTCTGTCCTAAGGGTTTTGTCCTAATCCCAGTGCAGCTCTGAGAACAGCCTTGCTCTGTCTTTTAGAGGTCTGTGTTCAATTTATGGGTTCCAGTAAAATTAGAATACTTTAAGACAGTTTTTAGTCTACCATGGTCACTTTTTCTCAAGCATTTGTGGGACTCATGGTGTCTGATCTTTGTGACCTAATTAGCGCATGACAAGTCAGGCTTTTCTCTTTTTTTTTTTTTTTTTTTTTTTTTTGTTTTGTTTTTTTTGTTTTTTTTTTTTCTTTTAGACT
>JAWWMS010000059.1:63685275-63752598 GCA_035048045.1 Chlorospingus semifuscus | reverse complement strand
CCCCTTAAATTCACAGAAGGAATTGATAGAAGAATTTTAGATATTGTCATTCGCTTTATAAATTCTGTTTTGTGTAAATTGATCCTTGACTTTTGTTGCCTCATTCCTTAGTGTGCTGTTCTCATCTCTAAGCATTGAAACCTTCTGGAAACTCTTCAGAATAAATGGATCAATGGGTAGACCTGAAAGGTGAATAGGAAAAGAAAATTCTCTGGGTGTTTTCTCCAGTGCTTGGCTGCTGCTGCATCTTACACCAAAGTCTCGGTCCTTGCAGATATTCTGAGCTTGATTGTGTGTGGCTTTAGGCAGTGCCAGAGCTGGCCTTGCTTTCAGGTTGGGTTGCATCAGTTGTCCTGAAAGACTTTGCAAACTAAATTGTGATTTCTTTGATGTTGAGCTGCTTTATTTGGGCTGTGGGAGAAAATTCATTACAATGGGCCAGGCTTTAATATTTTCTTAAAAATACCATAAATTTGAATGGAAAAAATTGTAATATAAGCAACTACTACTGCAAAATAGGTGGGTGTGGAACTGCTGGCTTTTTTGGGTTTTTTGGGTTTCTTTTCTATTAGAAAAGTTTTAACATTACTTAATGTACTAAGTGATTATTGAGTCAGTACTGGAAGTGAAATCAGAGAATAATTTAGGTTAGAAAAGACCTTTAGGATCATGGAGTCCAACCATTAACCTCCCACTGCCAAGTCTACCCCTGAACCACATCCCCAAGTGCCACATCTATGTCTTTTAAATACCTCTGGGGACTGTGATTTAACCACAGCCCTGGGCAGCCTGTTCCAATGCTTGACAGCATTTTTGATGAAAAAATTTCCCCTGATATCCAATCTAAACCTCCCCTGGCACAACCTGAGACCATCTCCTCTTCTCCTATCACTTTCTGCACCCTCCTGTAAGGGAGTGGTAAGGACTGATCATATTCCCCTGGGCCTCTTTTTCTCCAGGCTACATGAACCAGCCTCAGCTCCCACGAAAAATTGCTGTGACACATTCTGTGTTGTCTTCTTTTTCCCCATAACCTTGTGTGGGTGGGCAGGCTCCTGTCCCCTGTTAAAATGAAGGTGCTGACAGCCCTGTCACTGTGCCTTTCACTCTGGGAGGTGACAGCACTCTGCTTCCTGGCAGGGCAGGTTTCCCACATGTCCCTTTTTTGTGATGGGATCCACACTGGAACATGATGGAGAGCACTGGTGTTTTGGTGTTGCCTGGTTTTCACTGTCTTATGATGGAGTAGGACACAGCATGCAGAATTGTTAGGGTGGCTTTTCTTCTGTAGGGAATTCTACAAATGCTCTAAATGTATTTTATTTTCCATTATGCTTTGTATTAGTATTCTGTTCTTACTTGAGCTAGGTGTCGTTTGGGATATGTGTATTCTGTAATTAAATTTTTCCAATTAATGGCTTAATAGCTATTATAAGTTCTTAAGATGCCAAATGCTTATCCTGCAGTTGTAATTGGTATAGAGCAGGAGGAAAGCCTGTATCAACCAGGTGAAAAGAAGGAAGTTTGTTCCTGAATTTTAAAATTTGTAAGTGGTACTTGGAGTTTTGGTGAATGCCGTGGGGAAAAGTGCATGTGAGCTAGTTAGACCTTGGTGATACAGAAATTTGTCATCTGCCCTGCTCTTTATCACAAAGGTGTTGCCACTGTACGTGCTTTCTAAATTACGTGTTTTTAATTTTGTTTTGTTGGGGCTTTTTTTGGTTTTCTTTTTCTTTTTCTTTTTTTTTTTTTCCCCTACATCTCATACTGAGTTGACTTTTTGGAACCTGCAGTTTTGGCCAAAGATTTATTCTTCAAATGCTCTGGTCTATGTTGTGTCCAGTCAAGGGACAGCTAATAATCTGTCCTGGACTGAACACCTTGGATGAGGCATTTAGGAAATATAGGAATGAAAATAAAACCGATAGGTTGTCACAGATAGGGAGTTACCCTGGGGTTTGCCAGAAATACAAATGCAGCAGCCCCACCCTCAGGCAGCTCCACACACACCATTCTGACAAAACTAAAAGCAGTATATTCTGTCAGGTGTTCCATTAAAATTTGGCCTCAAACTCAAATTTACAGACCAGGTTGTACAGAAGTCACTTGATTGTACCTGGCAGAATCAGATCTCTATTACCTAGACAAATTTAGATTATCAAGACTTGATTAATTTAAATTCTCGCTAACCAGAGGAGGATGTGAATGAGAAATTTTTCCTAATGCACCATTTGGTCTTTCCACCACTTTTGCCTTTTGCATATGAAGAATACCAGGATTTCTGGTGGGATTACTATGCTCTTTCTCCGCCTAACTGTTGGAATGGGAAAGAGGGACTTTTTTTCCCCAGCTTATATTTTTCTGCCTTTTTTCTTATTTCATTCTTATTCTTATTTCATTCAAGGGAATGGCTCTTGTTCTTCTTGTGTATAAAAACATGCTTTTGGTGTGTCTGTTAGGTAAGCACATTTCACAAAGTTCTCATGAGCTGTTTTAAGCTGCTGGCCAGGCTTTGGTGACTGGACTTGGCACAGGAAACCTTGTGAGCTTCTGAATAAATCCATCATGCAGCCTTACCAGCCATGCAGGAGAAAGTCATGAGCATTGAAATGCAGTGTTGACCCTGCTTTGAGCAGGAGCTTGGGTTGGATGACCTGCTGGTCTGAATTTTGGCAGAATTTACTGTTCCATTTGGTGGATTCAAGCTTGTTGATAAAACCTTCTCAAAATTCAGTGGCTTGCATATTCCTTGTCCATGGAAAGTTTCCTTCCTTTCATGGCATGTGACTGGAGAGCTTCTCAAAGCCTTTTAGGACATGACTGTCTGAGAACTGCAATGTTTTGGAAATGACCTGGGCTGGATGACCTACTGTGTCTTTTCCAACCATAATTTCTATGACTGTAATTTTGAGGTTGACTTCTTGTTGCCCAATTTTACAGTTACTTAATTCCAGTATCGGGCATATTTCAAGAGACCACATTTAGTCATGCTAAGACTGTGTGGGTTGTTTTGTCTTTTTCTGGTATTTTCCAAATCCTGGAGATTGTCAGCACTTAATGTATTCTTTCCTATTCCGGTGCCACAAATAATTTCCTACCCAGTGAGGAAAGAAAAGTCTGATTCCCCATTTTGGAATAAATGGTTGATTAAAAGAACTTGCTCCCAGATTTTTTGCAGTTCTAAGGAGAGGTGTTAGGCTACTTCTGTTATTTATTTGTACCAGAAATGCATTTTCATCATGAGAATAAGGGATAGAATTGAGAAATTTTGTATTTGGTCAGATTTTCAGCATTGTTATCAGTTAAATTTATAATGCATTATTAATACATTTTTAGAGCTAAATGCACATGTACTTTGAGGACTGTGGATGTCTCCTATTTCTTTTTCTAAACATTTCCTGTAACATTGATGTGGCCCTTTTCCCTACAGAAGGCTCCCTTTTTATGCAAGAAGAGATCATATTCTGGGAAAGGCATTGCCTAATAAGAACTCTTGCACCAGCACTCTGAAGAGAACCTCAGCCTTTGAGTTTTTGAAGTGCCTTTTATCAGCATCCCTCAGGATTTATTCCATGCTTTCTATCCTAATCTGCTGCCTGCATATTTATGACACATGTTGAGTTTACCAGTTTCTGGTATTTTTAGATTATTTTTTTGTCCACAGCAATCAAAGCATGGAAACAAATCAGGATTTCCTTTTGAAAGAGAGGTGCATATACATGTATGAATATATATTATACACACCCAAAGAGCAAACAGACCTAGAATTCTCTCACCTGGGGGAGAATCACTTGGCCTGGAATTCCTGTGGGGTTTCTGAAGAACTGGGAATTGGAGGGATTAGCATCTAGGTGTGAAAACACCATTGGTACTACAGAGACTTGCTGGGGGTGTGTTTATCTTTTGTTCCATTGGAGTGATATGTGGAATAATTCATAAATTAATCACGCTGTTACAGCCACAAAATGTCTGTGTTTAAAATTTGTGGGGTAAAGGTAATCTTAGGTCAGAATAGTCCTGGGATTGTTACCAGGCTTAAAAAACTGTATATGAAATGCAGTAAAAAAGATGATGGATTCAATAACAGGTTGCTCTCCAGTTTTTCTTCTGCCCTACATTCTTTTTCTCTATCAAAAGTTCTGTTTTATTTATGCATAGTTTCTTATAAATGTTCTTGAGGGAGAAATGGAAATCCTCACATGTTTTCCTTACAGGGCCTTCTGTCTTTACTGCCTCAGGTCAGTGTTGTATTTGAAGAGAAATCAAAGCAGTTAATCACTTCTTAGAACATGATTTTACATCTTTTCTATTTTTGTTTGCCTTTTATTTTTTTAGAGACTCTCCATTTTAGAATGCCTTTCCAAAATTGCTTTAATTCTTGTTGAACTCCTCTGAACTTGTTCCAGTTTGTGTTTTTAAAATACAGTGCTGAATGTAATTTCCCTGGTTGAGACAGAGCCAGTTCTGAGATGATGGGAATAATGTCTCATGCACTTTGTGGAGAAAATCTGCTTTGAAGGAACTTTGTGTAGAGCCTGTAAGACCTGTTGATGTGATACGGAATGTATCACAGATAAAATAGATCAAATACCTGTTTGCCTTTCTAAATGCTCACTTTCTCCAGCTGGCTGCTCTGCCTGGTGCCTGAACTCTGGATTGTGCAGTGATTGTGTCAGTCCCCAGTCTGGTTTTGGGTGGTTTTTCCCAGAATGTGGCACGAATACAGTGACATTCTCAGTTTGTGTTGTCTCCATCTGCAGTCCTGTGCTGTACACACAATCTCCGTCCATCACTTGTGCACACACTTGCTGCATTCTTGAGCTGTGTGTTAAAGCTCTGAATATTAATAGACTGCATGAATGTTTGACCAATTAACCTTAACACTGATTGGAAAAATACCCAATTACCTTCTTTTTCTCTTGGAAAATGAACCAGCCCAAAACCCAACCGACACAAAGCCAACAAAACCCCTCCTAGTCACTAGAAAGATACTGAGTTCTTACACCACATGAGGCTATAGAACAATACTTCAATTTAGACAAATATTTCTAGTTACACTGTGATAGTGATGATTTATCATTGAATCACAGGGGTTTGGGTGGAAGGGACCTTTAAGGATCACCCAGTCCCATGACAGGGGCACCTTCACCAGAACAGGTTGCTCCCAAGCCCCATCCAACCTGTCCTTGGGCACTTCCAGGGATGGGGCAGCCAAAACCTCTCTGGGCACCCTGTGCCAGGGCCTCAGCACCCTCACAGGGAAGAATTTCTTCCTGATATCCAACCTAAACCTACTCTCTTGTAAACAGTGCTTTTCCGTCTTTCCTGTAGTAATGAAAGTTTATCCAGCCTATAGACTGTTTTAACTGAAGTAAATTAGCTTTATAAACATTTTAACATCCTATAAAGACCATATAGGATTTTTGGATCATCCTTCATTTACCTCTCAGAATTACAGATAGATAGATAGATAGATATATATATTATTAATACATAATACCTTTCTTTCAACAGCTTTGTATATCTTGAGTTAGTTTCATTAGCTGAGAAACTTAGCCTGCTTTTTTTTTAAAAAGGAACTGCAATTTAACTATAAATATATCCAAATGCCACAGAATTCAGGGCTGCAAGTCAAAAATGCTGATCAGTTTGTAAAATCTTAATCAGTCCCTCCATGAAACCTAGGGACGAACCTCTGTGGTAGCAGAAAAATTTCCAGAAATTCACCACAGTCTTTTTCCAAGCTGCAGTTTGTTCTGATGTTGCCAGACAGCTAAGAAGATATGGGAAAAGCAGGAAATCTTTTTGGATTTAATCACAGTGCTGATTTGGAAAAGCAACTTAACAATGGAAAATATTTTTTATGCTTTAAATCATAAACACAAAACTATACGAGGTCCATGGCAGATCACGACTGCATTAAGATAGATTGCTTTCCTTAAGAGTGAAGATAACCATTCAATTTGGAATCTGGTGGTCAGAAATCCTATTTTCTAGACACATTTATGTATTTATTTGTTTATTTTTTAATATATATCCAGACTAGATTATTTGTTGAATCTAGTACCATTTGTTGAGGTACTGGTGACCTGTTTGCTATGCCTGAAATGTTTAGATAAAACATTTAGGTGACATCTTCCTATTTTCCTCTATGAGGAAGCTTTTCCTGCATTTTTGCTTTCAAAAGATGTTGGACTGTGTTGATGGGCAGTGCTTATGTTTTCCCCTGAAGTTATTTAAGTCCTGTTGTAAAACACCCGATTTTTTGTATTTAACTCGATCAATAATAAAGCGCTTCTTAAGCGAGATCTTGCAATTCTTGGCCTTGCATCCTCTGTGTGAAAAAGTTCTTCTTTAGGCCCCTTTATCTGATTTAGGACTTACAAATGATGGAGACTTCAGGTGGACTGTGCAGATGAGACTGGAGGGAAGGACTGAATGCTCATTTCTGAGCAAGCGGGGACCGAGGTTATGAAAATGTTTTAAATTCAAGATTTCTTTTGTGTTCTAGTGCCTGCTGAAAGATGGATGATGATGACTTTGGAGGATTTGAGGTATGCTGTTTGGGTAACTTTGCTTTGAAATTTAACAATTTTCTACTATTTTATGGACATTTATAGCATTTTGTAAAATATATAACAGTTTCTTCTTGTTTCCAGGCAGCAGAGAGTTATGAGTTTGGAAATGGTGAAAAGCAGACCACATCTCCTGCTATTGCTTGGGCAGCATTTCCTACAGGTATTGAAAGAATCACTGCAAAAAAATCTTAATTTTCTACTCCTTTCTTTATGTCCTCAATGCAAAAATCAGGGCTTAGAAGGATGTGTACAATAAAATAATGCACAGTAAAAAAATAGCCAGCAGTCAAAACTTGAGCACAAGAATGTTCCTGAGCAATTATTTTGGGAAGCTGCACTTCTCAAAGTTAAAATTTTATCGAGCAATGAAAGAGAAATTCAGTTTATACAGTAGAAAAGGAATGAAAGTTCTTCATTCAAAGGATATTCTTTTCTACTGAGTGTGGAAGATCTGCTGCAAATTGTGGGAAAACAGAAAAAGTTACAAATGGGATTGTGATGAAGTCTTTTACTTGCTTTGGGGAAGAGAATGATCGTTTTTACTTGAGCCATTTATATAGTTGAAAAATATATTACATTTTCTTTATCTCAAGCAGAAGCAGAAACATTAGGTAACTGTTGTATTAATTTATACAAGTGCCTGGTGCCTGTCTGGATTTTAGGAGATTGATAGAAGTTTATTGATAAGTGTGTATTATCAGTAGTACAGAAAATATTACGGAGGTCTTACTGATTTTGTTGTGGTCTAGATTTCTCTCTTTTCACAAAACAAAACAGCACTTTTGCTGCACCAGGAAAAAATGACCAACAACCCACATTGTATTGTTGTGAAGAATAAATTATGCAAAATAAGGCAGGGATTTTTCTTAACATGAGCTCTCTATAAATCATGCTCTTAAAATGTTTTTATTAATTTATTTCTAACTTTTATCTCTTACAGAATAATTAGTTGTATTTGTCATTGAAACAGAGGAAAACAAATACTAAATAAACAATATTTTTCCAAATAACTTTATTATTCATCTTGTCATTTTGACTGATACTTAAAATTACTGCTGAAATTCAGTAGCATGTTTTAATGTGTTTAATAAATTAAATCCAATAGAGCTGTGCAGTGTCTGTCAGTGAATTCCAATTAAAATCCTGTAAAGTGTGTAGAATTAAAATTATTTGTACATAACACAGAAGTTTTTTGTATGATTTTAAGTGACACAGAAGTCCTAGGATAAGCTATACCAAGGTATTTTAAGCATTTCAAAATTAAAAGAAAACTCCTGTATTCTGGCTATTTTGTTACTATAAAGTCTTTATGTCATTTTTTCATGCAAATATTGCTGTGAATAAATTAGTTTATTGCAATAGGCAAGGTTTTAATAGTATTGGCCAAGTGCTTCTTGGGCATTAACTTGTAGGTGGATGTTTTTAGTAACAGAAATAACTGAATTGTCTGCCCAATGTTATCTATATATAAATATGTAGCTTTCTTACCCTAGAAATTTCTTAATAAGTCTTGCTGGAAAATTCAAATGTATTATGGGGCTATTGGGGTGATTTTGATAAATTTGGGGGGTGATAACATTGCATACCCACAAGATTTGGTAAATGTTCCAGAGGAGTTCTTAATCTTGTGAATTTCCTCCATGTCTGCTGTTTGGAAGGTACAAAACAAAACACTGAAGCCTGTGGCTGTATTTTTCAGTGTGCAGGCAGAATTCAGAAAATATTTCTAAGGCCTCAATGGTGACTTCATTGCAATTTTTGCCCTTGAAATTGGTCTTGGGCTTCTTACTATTTTTTTGGTAGTATGGACCATATGGCTGTAGATTTAAAATGTGAGGCTAGTAGATGCAATTCCTTTTCTTCTAGAATAGTTTGGCTTTGGAGGAATAAAATGTGGAGAAGAGTTACCAGAAATCATCTTGAGGGTGCATCAGAGTGGTTTTTCCCACTGTGGTCACAAAACCAGTTTTAAACTCAAACTTTCTACCTGAATGTTGCTTTTAATGAAAATGTTCAGGGATTGAGTTTTCAGTGTATGCAGTATAGCTGAAAGTGTCCTTGAATTATAAAATCAAGAAAGGGGAGTTGAGGAAGGAAATTTAATTTTATTTCTGAGGGGTTTTTTTATTTTTAACAGCTGAAACCTACATGTAGGGGAACTGTACTACAAGTATTTTGCAACATTCTACAAAAATATGTCAAATAATTTTTATATGGTCTTTTGCTCAGAGCCCTGCTGTCATATTTCTTCTTAATTGCTAGATATAACTAACATCCAGTTAGTAAATATTACCCATGTGATACATTTGATATTTGATGTCTTCATTCTGAAACTCAGTATGAAGGATAAGATTCAATTGGAATGTTGATTTAACAGTTCATCTTCATCCATTTGGTTTCGTTTTCAGAATTTCTGATCCCCCAGGAAATTTTAATAATTGTTTAAACTTCATTACCAGCATAAAGACAGAATTTTGCTTGCATTAGCAAAGGAAAATTGCAGGCTGTCCCTGATCTCTGCTGCTATTAACAAACTGCATGGTTCTGGCAGTTCTTACATAGAAACTTATGACAGAATATTCTTAATATTGGGAAGCCTGGTCTTCAGAAATTATGAAATACTTTTAAAGTACAGTTCTGGCAATAACTTATATCTGCATCTTATTTCAGCCTTTCCAGGTGTATGACTTTTGATATCCCTGTAATTGAGTGAATGTTTATTTTCTCTCTAGTGCTGCAGCTCTGATCACTGAACAATAAATTTATTTGAAAAGTCATCAGGCTTAGCCTGTTGAAGTCAGGTCAGGTAGTTCCAAGAGAGGCAAGTTTTTGTTTCAGGGGTTGTGAAACTGTTCCATTATGGTAGCTAAGGCATGGTAAGCAGGAATGATTTAGGAGTTCCCTTTATAAGCGAATTTTGAGCTGAATTAAGTGCAATTTCACCAGTATATACACAAGAGGAATGAATTAAGAGAGCTTGAATTACAGACATAGCACATGCAGTTCTAGGAATGTCTAATTTATGAATCTTTAGCATTGCTGAAAAGTGAAAAGAAGGTTTTGTAAAAAAAGATGTTTGATACCTTGTAGAGTTGCCACCTTTTCTTGTCTTCTGCAAGGTCATGTGTTTAGTTGAAAACTTTAAACCAGAATGTTCATAAGTGCTCACCACTGGTTGTTCCTCATTTCCTAGGCTTCATTTTGACAACTTAAGGAGTGGGGATTTTGTTTCTGGTTTAGTTTTTTCTCCCCTTCAAGATGCAAAGTATTCATTATTATAATTAAACTACTGAAAGCTCCACCTGATTGTAGAAGATTCCACATAAAACTCTACTACCTGAAAAATGGATTTTTATTGCTAGGATTGGACACCCCAAAATATGTGAATACCTAAAGCTCTAATCTCAGCAAGTCTACACTCCTCATAGGTGCCCAGTCTCCATGGCTGTTTTTACTTTTGTGATAAATTATTTGTATGTGAACCATGCCTGTGCCATGGTAATCCTCACCAAAGGTCGAGCACTCTCATCGCAAGGATCATGGTCAGAAATTGCCTGGTACGTTCTTTTAGCTGTTTTTCAATCTGGTGGAAATTGATTTAAAACTGAGACTCAGGCCATTAAGTGATAGCATCAAGCTGAAGATTTAAGGTTTGTTTCGATACAAAGAGATCATCTTCTGTGTCACTTCATTGCCACTTGAACAGAGTAGATAATTTTTATTGGGAGCTGCCTTTGAAAGGAGACATTTGGAATGGGAGGGGAGTTTTATCTTAAGATACTTAAAAGAAAGCCAAAAAACTCCTGTTTCCAGCTCTGGAGAAAAGTTAACTATTAAAATGCAGTTACCTAAACTGGTTCCTTTCTGTTTGCTGAAATAATCTCCTCTAGGCTTTTTAGCCAAGTTTCTATCTTCTGCTGGACTGTGATTTATTTTTTTTTTCTATTTTTTTGGCCACATCCAGATCTACTATCATCGCAGTTACCTTACTGATACTTTTCTGCCTCATGGTCTATTTTCTTTCTTCTTTTCATTCGATGTGGTTTGCATGTTCCTCTGTGTTATACCTGAATCCTAGAACTGGCAGCTGAAGAAGATGGGACAGAGGATTCAGGGATTAGTGTGTTTTTTCAAATGCCTTGAGGCCAGTTACACACTCTGGTTTGTACTGAGTACTTGTGCAGTGTGAAACAGGCATATCCAGAGGCTGAGCCTTGCTCCAGGCTAGTGGCATCTTTTACATGTTGCCAGATTTGTAATAAAAATGGGAGCTGCTTTTTCTGAAACAATTGGATGTGCGTTTTTGCCTATTGCAAAGACACACCTGGAGCTGATCGTGTCAAAGTTTGCAGGACTTTGCTGTTCAATTAAAAATGTATGCAAAACTTTCTCTTTTTCTTTCTTTCTATTTCATTTGTTTAGTTTATGTCTTTTTTAAAACCAAGATTTTCTGCTGTGCTGGGTAGCTAATGCTGATTCACTGTTGAAGCTTTTTATGGTATGACTGTAATTTGGTATAGAAGAACTCTCAGTCCAGAGTTAATTCCACTTCAAGTTTATTAGCTAGAGAGTTATTTACTTTGTTGTCTTTTTATCTCTTAAAAAATATAAAGCTGTTTTATTGTGTGTCTTGACAAGCTGTTTGTATGTGGCTTCTAAGACTGTTGTGGATTTTTTAATTTAAAAATGTATAAAACTTGGGAAATTATGAGTGTACTTTTCCTGTTGATTGAAACTGATTAAAGATCATGCTAAAGGTGTAAGTCTGTGTGAATCAAAGGAGACAGAGTTAAAACTGATCCTTTTGAGAGCTGCTGTCTTGCAAAACCTCTGTGTAAATTAAAAGTCTAAATTTATTGTGACTGAATTTATTGTGTAAGCCTAAATTTATTATGATTTTGATTGTCCTTAAGTTGATACTACTGAAAAACACAGGCACTTTAAGTGAATTACTTTTCAGTGAAGTTGAATTATAAGAGGTACATAAGCTTACATTGGTATGGCTAGACTTGTGGTGGGTTTTACTAGGCATGGACTCCAGAAACAAAACTAATTTTTGGGTATTTCTTCATATTGTGTGTGTTTTCTGTTTCTAGTACCTGAAGTCCATAGATCTGCTGATGTTCTCCTGGAGCACTCTGTGCCTTCTTCCTGCCTGCTTCCTTCTGACCCTTTCATTTTATCAAGTGATAATGTGGCAACAGTTATTCAAACAGGCAAGGGTGTGATAAATCCAGCTGTTCCTGAAGAACAGGTAATTTTTTGAACTTCAGTGTGAGAACTCAATGTATTAAATATTAGTGTTACATCTTTTTTGTGCACATTTAGGTTGAAATGCTTTTTAAGGTCAAAAGGTTCTTGGATTTCTGTCATGCAAACTTTGAAGTAAAATGATTTTTAGATTGTTTATGAAACCTATAACTGATAGAAACCATACTGCTTTGATCTGAAGTGCAAGAGAGATAACTGTATTGGAGTTATTAAAAGTTAAAGGCACGCTGATGGTGATTTCCATGCTCATTTCTTTCCATGCATGAAGGAAATTTCAGCAGGATGGTTGTCTCGAAAAAACTGGCTACTGTTAAAGCTTGTCATACTTGTATGTTTTCTCAACTAGATTTTTAGGATTTTCAAGGATGGGGCTCTGAGCAACCTGGTCTAGTGAAAGGAATCCCATCCCTGCCCATGCCAGAGCATTGGGATAAGATGATCTTCAAGGTCCCTTCCCATCCAAACCATTCTATGATTAAAGAATTAATGCTTAATCTTTACCTAATTATAATTATGTTAATTTTAGGGGGCGTTAAATTGTACTTGGCTTTACTTTGTTTTTTCCCCATTACTTTTAAAGTTGATTTTTTTTTTTTGTGGTCTAGTTGTGGGTTCTTAATCTCTGTTGCTGAGAACTGAGCTTTATTTCTTTCTGGGGTGTTGAAATGTTTAGTTTTCAACTAAACAACTAGGTGAGCAAGGAAGGAAAAAGCCTTTCTGCCTGGAGATTATAATAAGAATTCTGTCAGAATCACGAGAGCTGCTGCAGATGAGACTTAAATAGATTTACTCTTCTGAGTTTTTTACTGCCATTAATTGCAGTGACCCCCATTTGGACATGTTATTCGTTGTAAACTTCCTTGTTTCAGGATGTGGCGTAGTACATACTTCAATTAGAAAAGACTCTTGCCTCACTGTGAAGCAATCAGTGTTTTGGGCTATTTGTTAGCCCTCCTTTTTCAGCACTTCCTTGGTTTTTTCTTCAGGTAGACTTTATCGAGTCTTAAGGCTGCTCCTGGTGAAAGCTGAATTTCATGATTAAGTCAGATTTTCATTTTCTGATCATTTAAATGCATTTCTTTAGAGCTATTTAAACAAAATTCACAAAATACAGGTTGTGGTTTAACTGAGCCTTATCTTTTCCCTTTGAGGGGCATCTGCATGTTCACACTTCCAGAAAGAGTGTGGCACAAATTGTGAATTAATTAATTAATAAGTTACCGTTTTGTGTTTGTACCCAGGCTAATGTACTGTAGAAAGCCTATAAAAAGTGAAGAAGAAATCTGACCAAATGCAAATAATATCAAAGAAATGTATAAATCCAAAAGTTACGGGTTTTTTTTCTTGAGAGGGAGGAGTGTTTGTTTTCTTTTTTGACTGATGCCAGCCACAGTAATTTTCTGTGTTGAAGGCTCTTCATCTGGCTCTTTGACAAAGTTTTGATAAGTAAATTTCTTTTACTGGAAGCATGATCAAAAAGTGATTTTCTTCAGCCACCACAGATCCTGCCTTTTTAAATTTTGGCTAACAGTGAATAACCTTCAACCTTTCTCGTTTGAGCTAGGCCAGCAATTTTAGCTTTTGTGTTCTCTGGAAAGAGAACTTGGGTTATTCCAGAACACTAAGGCTTAGGGGTATTTTTTAAAACTATAAAGTCGTTTAGTTAGGTAATCTTAGAGAAAAATAAAAAATACACTTTGTTACTTCAGACTGAGTGTGTGTGCAAATTCTGGTTGTGGTTCATGTTTCAGTTTTTCTCATCTTGTTCTGTTCAGCTACTGAAAGACCTATCATTCTATAAATTCTCTGTAATGCAGGAAATAGTACAAATTAAAAAACTTTATTAGCAAGTCCTGAAGGGAGTTGAGAGCAGGTCCTTTAACATTATTTTGAAATGGAGATGACTTTGCACTAAGGAGTAAACGAAAAGAAAATAGTGGGCAGAAAACGAAAATAAAATATTCTAATACTTATTAGAGGGTGGTGTTAGTAGAACTGTATTTTATAATTCTATCTCCAGAGCCTCTTGAGGTTTCAGGTAAAAAAATCCTTCCCTGTTACAGGTTCCATACTCACAGTTTTTGGTGGTGGCAGACTCTAATCTTGAGTAGTACTCAGAAATGGAATTGGCACATGTGGCTCCCCTTTCCTTCTTACAGGAGAGTTCAGAGCACAAACTACAATTTTCTCTCTGTTTTGTCTGTATCTTATATATTCATGTACAGTCAAGATCTCAGCTTTGTTTGTTACTTTATTTGAATAATTTGAGAGATATTTATGGGAAAGACCATGCATTATCTAAATGTATGTTTGGACTAAAAGGTGCTAGGGGGTGGATGAGGTCAGATCAGTCAAACCTCTCTTTAATAAAGACACTGAGATGTTCCTTTCACCACCCAAATCTCACAGCCACATGCTTGGCTTTCAGGTTGTTGAAAAAGTGGCAGCTGAATGAATGTACCAGTTCTTTCCTTGGAGTTCTTTTCTGGCGAAAAGAACAAGCTTTTGCCCCTTCCTTTATTTTTTTTTAAAGGGGAGAAATAAAGCTTTGAATTTTGTTATTTATACCACAAAATGTTTTAAGCATCTTAAACAACTTTATTTCCAAAAGTGTGGGTTTTCCATCAGTGTTTCACCTGTTTTCTGTACTTCCAGAGTTTGCCACACTAAATGTTTAGAGATGTCGGGATTACTTTTATTATGTTAGTCTAGCCTAAGGATGAGATATTTATTTTAGATATTTATTTTAGCACAAACCCTTTGTATTCTCTCTCTGTGATCACTGATTACAGTGTACACTCAGTGAATACATGGAATGACTAATCCAAGGAGAGTTTGTTTCCCTAAGGCATTGAGAGGAATGATTCAGTTCCACTTTTCTCCTCTGAACTAGGCTCAAGCAGATGTTCCAGTTGCCTCTTCAAATGTAACTGAAGACAAGACTTTAGCTGATGTTGAGACAAAGAGAACAAATGAACCCAAGAGCTGCCTTCAACAAGCTGTTGCAAACCTCGAAATCAAGCTCTGCAGTGCTGAAGAGGAAAAACTAAAAATCAAAAAGGTATGAATAGTAATTTTGAAGGAAAACATTTGGCATTTATATAGGAATTAAGTATAGGTGGAGCTGGCAGAAGTTTAAAATGAATTTGAAATTCATTTTTTTCATAGAAATTAGCCAAATTCTAGAGAAACTGGCCAAATTTAGAACCATAGACTTCCAAGACTATCAGGTTCAACCTGTGCCCAATCCCCACCTTGTCACCAGCACAGAGCACTGAGTGCCACATCCAGGGATGGGGACTCCACCACCTCCCTGGGCACTCCCTGCCAGTGCCTTTCTCCTTTTCCACGGAGAAATTCCTCTTGATGTCCAACCTGAACCTCCCCTGACACAGCTTGAGGCCATTTCCTCTTGTCCTGTCCCTTTGTCCTGGGAACAGAGCCTGACCCCCACCTGGCTACAAGAGATAAGGTCCCCTTGAGTCTTTGCTTTTCCTCAGCCTCTTCTCATCAGATTTGTGCTCCAAACCCTTCCCCATCTCCATTGTCCTTTTCTGGATGCTCTCTAGAGACTGGCCAGAGCTGGGCACACCACTCAATTTAGCTGAAATACTTTTTCTTTAGGTCTGGTGTCTATTTTAGGCTGAATTTTCATAAACTGTCAGAAAAAAAACAAAAACAAAACCAAACCCAAAACTTTTTAAGCCTAACTGATAAAAAAAGGGACAAAGAAAAACAAAAAAAAAAAGCTTTCTCAGCATGAGCTTTGTTTTGATTTTTTTGGGGGGTGGGAGTTCTAGTAGCTAAATTCTTCATATTCCTTCTGACCTGAATACAATATGAACACCAAGCAGGGCTGTGCCTGCAGTTACACATCTGAGTTAGCAAAAGGTCACTGAGGCATGGGAGAGTGAGTTTAACTTCTGTTATTCTTAATATTGTTTCTAGGGAGGCCTCAAGCTGTTCTGGGGAAGGAGAAATCAGCTTTTTGGAAATGAAAATGAGGGTGAATAACTGGAAGAGGAGACAGGTTGAGAGAGAGGCTTTAGATTGGTGTTCCACAGTCTGTTTCTATCTCACCAGTGAAGTCTCTCAAACTGTTTTGACTATTCTGTCCAAAAGCAGGGTTGAACTAAGAAGACCTGCTCTTTCTGTCCTCCTCATGACCCTCCCAGTCGTGCCTTTGTTTGAATAGCTGTGCAGTGACCTGGCAGGTCATTTGTTTCTATACTGGCTTCCTGCATGGCTTGGAGGAATAATTGCTCTTGAGGAACTGAAAGGGTGCCAGCAATGTACAACAGCAATGGCTGCATTAAGGAAAAATAAAAATCTTTAGCTCTTTGTGCAGCAAATAATTTTGAAGTTTACTGTCAGTGGTGTTATTCTCCTTTCTCTCCACAGCTTCATATTGGGCAGGCTTCCAGAGTGGGTCTCTGCAGGATCCGAGAATATTTTAAGATTTTATTCATTTTGGAGATGTAGATAGAGATCATTGCATACATGTGTAAATGTCATAGGATTCCTGCCTTTTCAGTGAAAACATTTGCTGACAGTACATTTAAAATGCTGCTTTTCAAGAGCAGAAAGGCAGAGCAAGATACTAAAAATAGGAAAATAATTGGAACAGAATAGAATGGTTCCAGTTGGAAGGGACCTGTAACAAGAGGTCCAGCTGCCTGAACCATTCAGGGTTCAAAAGAAGTTAGAGGATGTTATTGAGGGCACCTTGGCCAGTTCACATAAGGTCATTCCTTATACATGAGACATGCCTTGGGTTTTAAATACCTCATACTTGAAAATACTGTGCCAATTTAAAGACTGCAGTCAGATTTTTCTTGCACAACCCTTTATCTCTGTGATAATTAATAGAGCAAATATCACAATTATCAAAAATTAAATCAGTTTGAATGGTTTAGTGAATCTGTATTTTCACAATTCGCAAATGTTTGTAATTTCAAGTGTTTTATTTTACAAACTTTATAGGAATTGGAATATTTGCTGGAAAAACATAGTGCTCTAGAAATGGATTTTTTGAAGGAAAAAAAAGAAAAAGTGCTTCCACATCAAGATCATTACAAGACACTCCAGGTAATTTCTTTCTTGTAGTATCTTTGTTTTTCAAGAGGGTTTTTTTTTAGAGTATATTTATGTCCAACAAATATTCTTTTTGGCATCTGTGGGCCTGCTCCAAAGCATTTTGATTTTAAAGAATTTCTAAGGTTTTTAGATCAGAACATGATTTTTTACATTAGCAGGAATGCAAGTTTAATATCCCACTTGCCTAACTACATTTTTGTAACTCAGAACACTCTTCCTTGTTAGGAACCTATTTCATAAAACAGATGAAAAGGAAACCACTTTGCTCAATGGTTGTGTTTAACAGCATGGCTTAGAATGTTCTAGAGTGCTGTGGCCAACTCTTTGTGCTGGTTTACCTAAATTTCAATATGGAATAATTCATGCTGCACAGTAAAAATCTGTTAAGTGTAATTAGATGATAGACAGTGGAATTAGAATTGTTTCCATTGTAAAAGTTAACATCTTCCATTAAATACATGTGTAAAGTTCCACATTCCAGACAAATTTTTCATTGAAGTTTTCAGTCATCTTCCAGTGTTAGAGCAAAGCAAACTATGTTTCAGTATTTCAGAAGCTTGTGTCTGTAACTCAGCTTCACTTAATTTTTTTGCTGCTGTGGATGATCTTTAATAGCTATTGCATTGTTTCCCATTTTTATTTAAAGGGTTGCTGTAGTAATTTGTTTTGAATTCCTTATAGCAGTACATTCTGGAATTTACAGTAATAATCTAATACTGGTTTTTTTTCATTTTTTTGTGTGCAACACTTTACTCAATGAAATAAATGTTGCTTAACCATGATGTAAAAGGAAGTTTAACTTAAAACCCTCATGATTTATGGAGTACCACAATGGTAAAATTTATTGATTATTCTAAACAATAGAATGGGTGGATTTCCTGTTGTTAATACTCACTTCTGCTTGAAGATCACTGTGAATTTGAATAGTGGAAATGCTACTGAGGTTTGCAGCTATCAGCCTATATCATAACTCTTTGAGTCAGGTGCTGCAGTTTTCAAAAATGGCAATAAAAGGGTCATAACCTTTAACTTGGTAGAAATGCTCATGTGCCTCCTCTTGATGTCTTCTGGGTACAGCAGGAATCAAACCAGAGGAGGAAAGTGAGTCATGTTTCTGAAAGCTGCCTTTTAAAGTTACTTTCATGAGACTTGAATTGTGGATGCCTTCTGTCACTACAGCTTTCAGTTTCTTTTGTCTTTCTCCTCTGGCTCCTGCAGCACGAGGGTCACCACCTGTGTCCACACACGGAGCAGAGCTGGCAGCTCCTGGGGACAGATGTCTGTCCCTGGCTCTGCCTTTTCCACTGATAATAAGTAATTAATAATTAAAAAAAAATAATTAGTGCTGGTAATTAGTGCTGGTTATCAGTGCTGTTGACCTGAAGAGCTTTAAAGCAGACTGCAGTGGTGCCTCTGGCACAGCTTTGGGAACTCTCTGGATGAGATTTTGCAGTGGAACCGATGCCAGCACCCAAAGCTGTAGGTGTGCATTGACTTAATTCATTTTAAATGAAATGCTGTGTTAATGTTTGAGTAAAAGTATAAAACCAATGCCTCAGGAGACTTTTACTGCCTTTTACATGAACATGCACTGTTTCATGCACCTTTATATTTACTAATCTACTGGCTTCTGGCACTTGTGGCAGGGAATTCTCAAAAGCTGCTCTAGATATAACAAAGCCAGTCAGTTAATCTGTTAAAACTTTCCTTTAACAAGGTGATATTTAGAGAAGACCCTTTTTTTGGAAGAAGAAGAAGTTGCTGTGCTTAGTTCTGAGAGAAGATTTCAGTGATCTTTGTCAACTGAGTCACTAATCTAATTTTTTTTACATCTTTTCCTATTGGTTTCTGCCTCAGTCAAGGGTGACAGTTATGTCACCACAGTTTTGTTCTCACAAAATTGCATCAATTAAATATGTTTTAGGTTTTTTGATATAGAAAAAAATAACTTTGAAAGGCAAGGCAGGAACATAAAAATACTTTCTCTAAGCTAAGGGTTACCATTCTAATGAAGCAGGTTTTGTTCTGGACTAGTCACAAACTTTCTTCATCATAGGTGTGCAAAAAAGCCCAAAACTGAATTTAGTAGCTCTGAAAAATTGAAGAATTGAAGGCTAGTGATAATCACTCTTCCTAAGCATGGGAGGCAGACTTCCAAATCTTTGCTATAGTGTTAAC
The DNA here is from genome assembly GCA_035048045.1 of Chlorospingus semifuscus. Classification (NCBI taxonomy): domain Eukaryota; kingdom Metazoa; phylum Chordata; class Aves; order Passeriformes; family Passerellidae; genus Chlorospingus; species Chlorospingus semifuscus. The sequence goes on along the minus strand of JAWWMS010000059.1, from coordinate 63,733,474 downwards.
ATTTAACCCATGGATGACAATAGTTATCATACTACATTTATCATTGTGTAAAACCAAAAAGTAAAAAATTCTGTGTTTCATCTAAATAAAAAAATCAAGATTGAACAGACCATGTAGTATTTTCACGTTCTTAACATTATTGCCATATGTAACTACAACAACCAGAGACAGTAAAGGGGCAGCAGTGGGTTCATAAACAGAATAAACAAATTGCTATTAACTGGTATTATAGAGTTGCTTGGATATTTAATGCAATGGTCTCTTTGAGATCTTGAATTCATATAAGCTAATAAAATTAGTTACGATTCCCACATTCCTGCTTCAGTGTTCGTACTATTTAAGAGGCAGAATAACAGAGTATATTTCTAATTTCTTTACTTGCAAATTTGAACTGAGTTAAAATTGCTGTGGGAAATGTAATTTTAGGGGCTTTGACTTGTGTGCAGTGTTGCAACCATAAAGTTGCAATCTTTGCCTTATAATTCCTTGCTTATTTTAGGCAACAGAGAAACAGGTGCAAATGTACGTCTGATTTTTATATTTTCTTGGTTGGTATGTAAGTTTTATATTTTTCCCTTTTTTTGATCAGAGTTTATATATTCATTTCAAGTTTTAGCTTCAGCTCTTCCTTAGGTGTGAGTTGCTACATATTTTTAAGCCATTTGGGGCTAGTAAGTCATACAAAGTTTTGAAGGTAATGCAGATTTAGGGGTTGCTTAATCCTAGAAATCCAAAATTTTGCTGTAGCCACATTACAATAAGTTATAGAGATAAGCAAAGGCTGCATTTTAGAACTACCAAACTCCAATTTGTAATACAGTGAAAACCATCAATAGCAAAATTAACATTCCTGTTCAATAGGTGATGTTCTCTTGTTCACAAATCACTGAGGGAACACTTAATTTGAAAAGGAAAAACAGTGCCTGGTTTCCACTGCTCTGAACAGGAACTTAATTTTTGGGGCAGATTGCTTAGCTGATAAGGCCCCTGATGTTTGGTCTGTCTACAGACAACTGGTTTTGATGATTCACTGAGAACTGGATCATACTTTTCACTGCTATTTGTTTGATTTACCACACACTCACATTTGAAGTGCTGCATTGCTGCTGGAAAATTCTCGTTGCGGTTTTACACATTTTTTCCCATCATCATCCCTTTCTGGAAGTTAAGCAGGCTGTTTTTCTAAAGAACAATATAGTTGCTGTGGTGTGACCTTTCTTTTTGAAATAAACCTCTTTTTTATCTTTTGACAGCAGACTTCTGTTCTTCCAACTTATCAAACCTGTAATTGTTATGAGAATACCAACAGGTTTTGTTTTCTTTTTCTTTTGGAAACCATTGTTTCTGTTCCATCTTTCTTTAGGGAGCATCTTAGAAATTTTTATTTTAAAAGGGACTTTAATAGGCTTATTTTATGTAGCAGTATTATAGTTATTGCAAAGAGTAGTGATTGGAAATGAATTGGTTGCTAGTGGGACTTCACTTTATGTAACATTTTTGTGTGGAAGAGAGCAGGTCAGATAGACTCCTTGTATGAGTGGTTTTTCAGAAGAGCAGGAGAGGAAGGTTATCCTAAGGAAAACATTGACAGAACAGTGCAGAATGATCCAAAGGAAGTTCACTAGGTCATGCAGCAACACCTAGCTGGGATTAAAGGTAGCAATAACCTAATTTCAATCATTGCAGGTATTAGGTGTTGTTTCATTTATGTATTTCCATGGCTGTTGATGTTTTGGAAGATTTTTCATTTGAGTACCTGTACAATGTCAAATTTAAATTATACAGCTTCAAATTATGAGGAAAAGTCTTTAAACACAGTTATACAAAGATAGAAAATGGTAGACCTGAGATTTTGAGCCAGTTTGCTCCCTCTTAACTCTGAAGGATGACTTTATTTTGATTAATATCTCTTGTTGTTCTGCAGGTTTTTATATATTAGACGCATTTATCACACAAATTCACATGAGCCAGGGTGCGTATTTGGTGGTGTCTGTCTCCTCGTTTTTGAAGTTAGTGCTTCCACTTCCCTTTTATGTCAGAGTTTAGTGATGTTCATCCATGCAGGCCTCCTGCTGCCTGTGCTTGACTTCCAGCTTGTCCCTATGGACCATTCTTGGGTTTGGAGGAGATAATCCCTGAGCAGGAACCAGCTACTTTGAGGCTTTTTCTTTAGGGTGGTGTCCCATGTCCCTGGCAGATCCCAATGAGGCCAAAGCCTTCTTCCCTCCATTCCAGTGTTGTGATCCTTGGTTTTGTCCTTCTCCTGAACTCACCATCTCATGGTCACTGCAGTCAGGGCAGATCTTCACATCCTCAGAGAATCCTCCCATGTTTTTAAGGCTTGGGTCCAGCAGAGTGCCTCGTGGATTGTTCCTCAGCTGCCCTGTGTTCCAGGGCTTGTTATCCACATGCCCCAGGAGTCTCCTGGATCACTGTGGTGTCCCACTGGCAGATTCTGGGGTTCTAAAAATGCAGGTCTTTTCTTGTCCCCAGCCAGCCTCTCCTGGTGAAAAGCAAGCTGAGTGAACATTCAGGCAATGCAGTCAAACCTCCCCTCAACACTCACCGCAGCTGGCTCAGCAATAGAGGCAAGAAAGGCTCTTGTGCAAGGTTTTATTCCAGCAGGGTCTTGTGCAGCTGAAGGGGAACCTGGGGAGAAAGAGGAGGAACCACATGGAGCAGGCAGCCTAAGAAGGGGAAGGTGTGTGTATTTGTTTTGGTTTAGGGCAAATTTGGGAGAGAACTGCCAGTGGCTTAGGGTGACTGTCTGATTTAGCTGCAGCCTGAGTAGCTGGGGTGTTGGCTGCAGCCTGAGTGATTGGGGCAGCTGCTGATTTATCTCCCTTGCCCCCCTGCCTCTATCTGCCACCCACAAGCCTTAAAGGTGCAAAACAACAGACAACTGGGGATAAAAGCATCATATAGTTAACTTAGGATGGAGTGGGAGGCAGAGCTAGGGGCTGGGCAGAAGGGACTGGCCTCCAGGGGAAAACGGGGCGGCCACCAGGGATGCTAAGTCAGGGAGGGGACAAGGAAAGGAGAAACTAGGGGAAGTTTTGACATAGAAGTCCATGGGGGAGTCTATTTTTCCCTCCAGGAGGGCTAACCCTATGGTCAGTAGTTACTGCTGTTTCCAGGGCTGAGGGCTTGGGATTTGGCCAAGGCAGGAGAGTTCATGGGATGCTACAGGGTTGGACACATTCCTTGTGAGGAATCACATGAGGCTCCCTCCTGTTGTCTGGAGAAGGTCTCACCTGCCCTCATCCTTCTGGAGACTGTCTGGCACAGCAATTCCCACTTTGCTGGCCCTGCCTGCTAATCCTGACCCCCAAATCCTTCACTGATCCCCTACCCCGAGACAGAGCTCCACACATTCCAGCTCCTCCCTTGCACACCCTGTCATCGCCTTGCTGGCCTTTCCTTCCAGGAGAGTGCATTTATGATCCTGGAAAAGGTGTTCTTCTGCAGGAGGCTGGAAACAGGTCTTGGAGGTAGGTGGTTTTTATGGCTGGAGTACTAGAAAATGTATGTTTTCTTACAAAACTAATGTATGACTTACATCCTGTTAAACACTATCTTCTAAGAAAATATTTAGGTTGGTTTTAGGTGCAGACATAGAGGAGACAGAATGTTAATAACAAAAAAAAAAAAAAAGGTGTGAAAAAAAGGTTTATGTACTGTACCTGCAAACAAATTTATAAATGAGATTCCAGGAAATTTCATGGGTCACAGCAGGGTTTAAAATTATGGAATATGGAAAAAAGGGGGAATTTCAGAAAAGACACTTTAACAGATAGCAGTGCATCTTTTTGCTGAACTGCTAAAGGTATTTATGGATATGGCAACAATCCCTTGCCCACCTCTTTTTCAAGTGAGTGCCAGATACCTCACGTTTATTTATTCACCTTTAATTTTTTTTAATGTTACTCTCTGTACTCTTCTTTCAGACACTCATTTTTATTCAAAGTCTTTATTTATTAATAATTTCAGAGCTGTTTACATTTTGGCCTGTTTCCCCCCTGCCTTCACTGCCCCCCTCTCCCCTCCCAGTTTTGATGTCTTATTTCCTCTAAATTATATTTCCATTCATGAGGAAAAGTAACTTTTTATTTGTATTACAGAAAGATTCTGCTCTTCTGCCTTATGTTTTCCTTTTAAACTTCAATTCTTTTACTAATTGTTGTGTTGTTTCAGGATTATTAATTAGAAGAGTGCATGTAAGACTGAGCATTTTAATTTTGTTTTAAAAATATACCTCTCTTATGCTGTTGTGCTGTTATTTAACAGCTTTGAGATGCCCAACTTGCTTATAATCTGATATTGTTACAGTCATAGGGCATGACAGGCATTTTTTTATACTTATGTGCCTCCTTTGCCTCCCTAATTTTAAAAGCATTCAAAAAATTGTGCTTAAATAATCTTCATTTTCTTAGTGTGCAAGTAGGTGCTAGCAAAACAGTTTTTTTTTTTTTAAACCAAGTTTTGTGTTCTGACTGCTTTGTATGTGTCCTGATCTGCTTTTTACCAATGCATCCTGGATTTGAGTGCATTTACTGATTTATGTTCAGTGTGTTAAAGTCTGTGACAGCTGCTGCACATCTTCATTTGCACATTCACAGTGACTGCATTCAGAGGGATTCATCTTTTAGTTTTTCTCCTACTTGATATGGAAATTCTACTTAAGAAGGTTGTGAAATTCCCAGATATATTTAGCACTGGTTGGTTGGAGTTCTTTACCACCAGTCCTGTCTCATCAAGATTTTCGCATCAAGATTTTTCTTTTGTAGATAGGAGTAGCATCTTGTTGGATTTTTGAGGGAATAATGAAAATGTGCAAAATTGATCTAAAAAGAAACCTGTGTAGAAAGGAACTTGAGTAGCTGTATTGCTAAGACAATACTTAAGGCCAATTATTTGTTACATGAATAAAATATAATAAAGATGGAAAAGGTTTAAAGATGCAGCCGTTTAAAATATTAGTTATTTGTTGAGCCTTTGCCTACATATTAACATTAATAAACTATGAATGACTGCAGAATGCAGCTTAACACATTTATTGTTAAATTAACCTGCTACACCTTTAAATTTACTTTTTCAATCTCTATTAAATTTTATTCACCTATAGTATACACTTGGTGTTGAAACACAGTTTACTTGTGTTTCTAAACCCAGCTGAAATGTATAATTTGCCATGTATTAAGCAAATTTATTTGTATAAATGTGTTCTAATCTAACTAATTCACACACTGGAAGTTATAGCCAAGAAACTCACATGATTTACATATCAAAGTTGAATTTACTCATCCCTTCTAAGTTCCCCTGGAAACTTCCTTATTAATTATGGCTATACATTTTTTTATATGAGTGAACTGCCAAAATGTTAATATGTAGGTAAAGTGTCAACAAATAACTACTATTTTAGACTACTACTAAAGGTGTGTATCAGGTCACTTCTGTATAACTCCTGATATTGAGAAAACAGTTCCAGAGATAAAGTATTGGTTACTTTATTGTTGCTGCTCTTAAATAAATAAATAACATTTTGCTGCTGAGACTTGTATAAGGTTTTTTCCTCACTAAAGACTCACAAGGTCCAGAAGGGCATGTGACATTTAAAATAATCATGTACTTAAACTACTGAGAACTTTTTTACTATTCTTGGCAAAACTTTTATCACTGAAAGAAAGCTGATATTAATGAAAACCAGAACATCTGTTCTTAAACCTGGAGGAATATTGAGATAAAACAGATTTTCCCAGTTCTATGTAATTCCTTAAAAATAAACCTACCTTACTTGAAGGTATTTTTAAATACAATGCAGTGTTTTGATTTTGGATACGCATTACAAATTAAACCATTTTCAGGCACATAATTGGTTAGGATGATCAACATTATTTTCCAGAGGTGAGTACCATAATGACAAAATGAAATTATGAAAATGAAGGTCTGAATAATGCTTAAAAAATAATCTAAGGCATTGCAATGAAGGACTGAGAGAAATTCTGAATTTCTTCAGTTATTATATTTTTAAAATATATTTTAAGAATAATTTCAGCCAGTAAGACTGTGCTTAATGTACTTCATGTTTATGTAAGGAGAATGCAAAGTTTCTGTGCTAGGTTTTCAAAGGGCTCCGTTTGTCTGACTTTTGAGATAAGTAATAAGTGAGTGTGTCATTGAAAAGCAAATTTCCATTGACTTGCTAGGCAGAGAATTTGCAATAAGTCTTGATAACTTCAGGAAAGCTCAGAAGGAAAACACCTATTGAGCTCATAAGCAGTGGAGAATGTAAAATGTCCTGAAGCTCTCTTGTATTCAAACTTTATAACTGAGGAAGTAATGTTTATGCTTGAAGAACCTTCTTGTTAGTGATAAGCAGAAGAGGAGATCCATTTCCATCTTTTTGAGCTAAAACCTAATTCCACACAGTGTGTGATACCTGCTTTTGTGAAAATACTTAGTGAAATACTTTTGTGAAGTAATTTGTTTAAAAGAGTAAATAAAACAAAGAAAAAAAACCAAACAAAACAAACTGAGGAGGGTCAGTAGAGGGAACAATTCTGGGGTTTCTTATGGAGTGTGGTTACATCTGGCCCTTGGGAGTTCCATTACCTGTACAGAATTCCCAGTGGGAGAACAGCTGCATTCAGCTGGGCTGTTGGGGAGTTCCCTGAGTCCCTGGGACTTGGACTCACTGCTTATAAAGACACATTTCAACTCTGTGTCACTCCAACACGTTCAGTGGTGTTTTAAGATAGATTTGTCTTAGATATTCTGCGCTGTTGTTTTCTATAAATGTGGTGACAGTTGTCAGCTGAGGAAAATTATTCAGGGCTTTATGGAATTGAGCCAGAAATGCAGTGGACATCTCCCATGCCAGAAGAAAGGGGATATTGTAGCTAACAAAGACTACAGGAATAGTTTAAAAAATCTCGTATTTCGCATAATATTTTCGTTAGAGAGTTCTCTCATGAATGGGGGTCTAGTGGCACTTGCCATCCTGTTTACATCAAATTTGTCTGTCTTTGCTTTCACATTTTTTTGAGAAATGATTATTTGTTAAATAAAAATAGCAGCTCTTTGAAGCGTGTTGCAACTCTTGTGACAATATTTTATCAACTTTCAGCACAGTCCCATTCTGTCACCACCAATTAAATTACCTTCTCCTGTACCAGTCACTGACATGGCTGATGAATCTTCCATTGCACAACAGAAACACAGTAGTAATTTTTAAGGAATAATACAATTTTTTATTAATTTTTATGATATTTTGTATTTTTAACTGCTGCTGCATTACTTTACATTTTTAAATGTGGCCTTCAGTGCTTTAAATACCTTTACATATGCTTAATAAATCTGCATACATCCAGTTGAGAAGGCTGTATTACAGCAGGATTTGCTTTCCCTTTTTGCAAACACTTTTAGCCAAGAGCCTTACTGTAAGCAATGTTTGTGCCCCTCTGAAGAGGGGAGCTGCTCAGAACAAGAACGTGTCTTCATCATGATTTTTCTCATCTGGGTAAGCCAATTTGTGGGAGGTCTGACGTAGTGTAAAATACCAAGAAGTTTCAAACCAAGCTAAAACACAGCTCAAGATTTCTATCAAATTCAGTCCTAATGCTACAGCCTTTTTGAAATGTATTTACATTTTAATTTCTCATGTACAACAAAGGAAGAGTGAGCTTGTTTTTGCCTCCTTGCCAGTTGGCTTGGAGAAAGGAACTGAGGGACTTCGAAAGGGGCAGCGTTTTTATGGTCTGGGTTTGTAGAGTTAGAGGAAACAATATTTGTGTCCAAATTAGAATCCCTCTGCTTCTCCCTCTCATTCTTTCAGCAACAACAGGGTTCTTACTGGGGAGGGAAGGTTTTGGCTGCTGTGGGATATTTGGTGGGGTGTTTTTGGTTTTTGGGGTTTTTTTTAGGGGGGAAAGGGGGAGATTGCCTTTTTGTTCTTAAGTGCAGCATATTGAATAGATTAAAGAGGGAGCTGTGGAATTACTGTGATTCAAAATAAAAAATTCAAATATGAGAATCGTGGTTTTAACATCGTTGGAGGGAAAGACACAGTGAGGGGAGGAAGAAAGTGAGGGGTGTTCTAGAAACAGGGAAAAGGCAACAAGGAAAAGATCTGGAGAGTGAATGACTGTCAGATGCAGTAATGGGAAAGTCAGTCCCTGCCTCATATTTATGCACTTATCAAAGAATATTTCTTTCAATAAACTTCCAATTTATTTCTTTCAACAAAAAATTGAAAGTGATGATATTGTGTTAATATCATCAAGATGAAGTAGTAAATGGGATGTATAAAAATGTCAAGAATCTTGAGTTATATTACTTTTATACTGTATTTCAAAAAGCACAGATATATGTCTATTTTTGTTAATTTCACTGTACCTTTAGAATTCTGAATATCTGTACGAAACCATTTGCTTTTTGTGGTCAGTAGTAATGCATATTAAAATAGATTAGTTGACATAGCTTAATGATCTGTAATTTTTAAAATTTAATAAGTCTGTGTTTTTTAAAACACAGTTTAATTAAAAAAAAAAAAACAACCAAAGACCAATTAAAACCCAACGTAGCTTTTAGTTACCTCTAGGAAACTTAATATGGTGTCAATCACTGCTGACTCTTTCCGAATGTTCCGTCTGATGTTTTCTGGATTAATTTAGAAAATAAAAATTGATTTTGACTTTGGTTTAGTGATTTTAGTGAGACTGCTTTGCTTTGAGGAAGAGATTAGGTTGAATTCATCTTTTTTTTAAGACATTGATTAGATTTACCACCTACCCCACATCCTCAAACATAACTTTTCTCCTCTGACGTAACTAGTTTTGGTGTTAGTTCAGTACCGTCAGCGTTTCACAGTAATTAACATAGAGACATTAATAAATGTATGTTATATTTTTTACTTGGTGTTGGTTGCTCTTTAGATGCCCAGGTTTATATCTAGTCTCCAGAGTATAAAGGGGTTTTGTGGGAGATGTCGAGGTGATGTTTGTTTGTTTGTTACAAATCCTGTAGAATTGGAACTTCATTGATGTCAGGCAATTTGATGATGTCATCATCTTTGCTAATCAAGCCCAAGTTCTTTAACACATTCTTGAGGATTTAATACTGTCATCTTGATTTGTCCATCTTATGTGTTGCTTGTAAAAGAGCAAAGCAAGGCTTTCATTCTCCTCCCACGTGTGAATTTGGCATCTGTTTGTAAGTGGGGGTTTAGCCACCTCAGAGGTGGGAGGTGGTGAAAGAAATAACCCAAAACAGGCTCTCATGCTTCAACCAGCACAACAATTGGCTGGATTCTGGGGACCCATGCCAAATGTACACACACAAATACACGATGTCTAGGAAGCCAGCAGAACCTGAGCTTCACCAGCTCAGCAAAAAGGAATGGGAGGGAAGAGGTGTCGTTTGTAAAAACGAGCAGCTTCAGCCCACAGAGCTCAGGAGTGATGAGAGAGTTGGCTGTGAGAGAGTTCTGCATCCACTCAGAGGCTGGGGGAAGCTGCTGGTTGTTGGAAAGAGACAGGAAGGATGATGGATGGATGGATCCAAGCACACCAGCCTCTTTGGGAATATCATGGTGTAGGTGCTCTTGGCAGCCATTTCCAGGCACACGAACAAGGTGATTGGAAATGGCCAACATGGATTTACCAAAAGACAAATTATGCCTGATTGCCTTCTGTGTGAAACTCCAAGATTTTGGATGAGAGGATTGAGGTTTACACTGACTCAGTCTGGAGAAGAGAAGGCTTAGAGGAAACCCAATAGCAGACAGTCAATACCTACAAAGCTGGCAGAAAAACGGAGCCAGGCAGGTTCTGCAGAGGTGTGTAGCAGGAAATTGTGGTAGATTGAAGCATGGGAAGTTGCAGCTTCTTATAAGGAAAAAGGTATTTTATGATGAAGAAAAGTATTAGGATGTCTTAGCCAGTGATGTTGTGAAATCCCCATCTTCAGAGTTTTTCAAGATCTCACTGGACAGGGATATGAACAATCTGGTTTGAATTCAGTGTTGATCTTGCTTTCAGCAGGAGGTTAAGCTAGTTGACCTCCAGAGGTTCCTTCCAACCTGAATGATTGTGTGATTTTGTGATTTAATACTTTGGTCACAAACTGAGAAAAATAAATAGCCTACTCCCAGTCACTGAAGTTATAAGTCCAGTCCAGGGGATATTCCCCAGGCTAAATTATTTGGAATATTTTACTCCAATCTGGCCTACCTCATTGCCAATTAAGGGCAGGGTCAGGAATGCCTGAACCAAAAATCTGATTAATGCAGTATTTGAAACGGTAAACTAGTCAAAATATCAGTTACTGTAAACTTAAATAATTGTTGTATGGAATATAACATTTTTGGTGGTTTTCAGTGTATCTGCCATGTAAGAATAGGAGCTTGTACTATGAAACCTATCCATGTTCAGTGTGAGGTTTTACAGGAAGCAAAATACAAGCTGCATTACAAGTTCCCTAAGACACACTGGAAGGGTAAAGGACTTCTTATAAAATCTGTGTATCTGTGATTTAGATGCCTTTTTCTAGTCTGTGGGAGATGCTTTCTTCCAGCTGGAATTTTTCTGAGGTTAGGCAAAAATCCCTTTCTTGCAGAATTCATAGCAGTATCTTAAAATAAGCGAGCGGTAGTTAATTTTCCTCTTTTCTTTATGTACTTTTTTGTTTTCTCTGGTAAAAGTGTAACTTCTATCTCTTTGGATTTTTTTTCCCCCTTCATGCTTAGACTATTTTTGACTTTTTCAGGAAGTACAACAAATAACCAACAAGTCACTCTTGAAGTTTACAGCTTGATAGCAGTTCTCTGATGGAGGAGAATTTTGGGAGTTCAGTTGCAGATGATGTTTGTGTTCTGGTTTGGACAATATGGTCTAACCGATGAGCATCTGATTTTATTTCATATCCCTCTTTTCTCTGAAACAACACAGTCAAGAGAAGCTTTTCATGCAGATCTTCAGCTAAGAAGGAATTTAAAAGGCTGCATTGTCATCTTCAGTGCCTGTATTTCTTGGTATTTACTTTATCCCAAACTCTTTGATTTGATACTCAATTTCCCAAGCTGATGGTTGTTTTATTTTTTGATCTAAATTCTTGTCAATTTTCTTTTGAAACAAATACAGCAAGTTGATGCAAAAATGGATACTTGTGTCTCTGGTTGTCCAGTGAATTCTCTGAGTTTTGTTCAGCTTGCACATTGTCACTTGTCTTCTGGAAAGCAACAAACAAAAATGTGTTTGTAGCCCAGAATAAGCATGGCAGCAATTTGTGTTGAGGCTGCTTTGCTTGTACTTTGATGGGAAAAGAGCTGTTCTTCAGCTAGTTTTCATATAGTATGTCTGCTTTGGAATGCTTTTAGTGTTCCAAAATATATTTACAAATGAGAAAAGGAGTTAAGATTGAAGGAAGAGATAAGTAAATCACCATTGTTTGCTCCCAGAATTTTAATTAAAGAGGCAGACAAAGAAAATAGTTCACATACTGAAAATGAAAAGGAGATTAAAATGTAAAGATGTAACTTTCTGTTGATCTTGTGCTAAGTATGATTGTTTATGTTATAATGAAACTTATTTTCTATACTTCAAAAACAAGGGAGAAAACAATTAGGTTTTTTATTACATTGGAAAAATTTCAAAGATATGGTGATCTTACAGCTCGACATAAAATTATTATTTATATATAATGGTGCTATGAGTTCTTTTTTTTATATCTTCTAGAAGTAAATCTTGGGAAGTTTTTACTCATGCTGAAGTGAAATTTATTCCTGCATGCTTTTGAAGCCACTTGACTGAGTGTCAAGTTTCTTTGTAGATGTCTTGGGTTTTTAAATATCCAGGAAAAGACTGAAGGTATCCTCTAGGAATGTGCTGTGAACATCATTATGTGTTATGAATGGTACAACTCTATGAAAATTCAATATACATTCTTTCAATTAGTTATATTTCTAAAGCGTGTTTTAGTTACTTCTCAAAGGTTAACAGAGCTGCAGATGGAACTGTTACCAATTTTTGGTGCATAAGCTATCTCTAGTTAAAATTTTGTTGATAGAAATTGTGGGTTTGATTACTATTAGTTTTGACATTTGACATTTCATATGTTTGAAACTGGTAATAAAAGATTGTATCCAGAATAAATATTGGAAAACAGCATGTGTATTGTAGTGAGCTGTATGCAGTGGGACCTTTGGAAGGGCTCACCTGTGATAAATATGCAGCACTCCACTGTTGTTTGCTTTGTAAGATCTTTTTTAGTGCTTTCTGTGGAAAAGTTTTGAGAAAAACAAGTGTAGTTTTTTCACACATATCTATATGTATCATGAAGTGTACTACAGTAAAGAAATAGGGATATATTATAATCAGTAATTAATTATAATTTTAAAATTATAATTAAATTATAATATTGTAATACAGTAAATAAATACTGATGGATTTTTAAATACATGCTCTGTATAAAGTTGTGTTGGGTGTTACAACTGGCTTCAGTATCAGTAGCCATTGATGATAGCTGGCAACCCTTTCCAAATTAATATTTTATTCTTTATGGACAATGGTGGAATTTAATTTGATCTGAACACTGATGCTTTTGAGACAAGAGACATAAAAATATCCTAATGAAGCTCAGAATTCCTTTTATGCTTACTGTGTTGTTTAATGGAAATGTTCTCTTGTCAGCATTGCTGGCTTTGTTCTCCTGTTCACTCCTCCCTCCTTCCTTGCTTCCTCTTGCTGTCCTGTCCCACCATTTAGATTATGTGGGGCAGTAGGAAAGTATCCAGAACATAAATTGCCCTGGCACATTTCTATCTTCATCCCAAAGAACGATCTGTGTAATATTTTAAGAACCTCAAGGCAGCTAGGGAAGGCTTCCTGAGCCAAGGGTAGGTGCGATTTACCATATCGTGCAGTTTTGGTAGTAAAATGTGCTTTCATACTAACAACACTTTAGCTTTAGCATTTATTTTTATTGTTTAGTGTCCTCTTCAGTGGAGGGTCTCTGTATGCACATCCTGTAGGGAAGAAGAAAGAGCAGATATGTTCTTCACAAAATATTAATGTCCTAAATGTGACAGGGTAGAGATCCTTGTTATACCTCCCAAATACTCAGAGAGTGGTGTGGGAACTGTAATTCTGTTTCAGTGTGGGGCATGTGCAGGCTCTTCCATACTATTTCCTTTGCATAGTTTTTCACATTTAATCAGTCACAGTATTCCCAGCAGGCTGCTCTGTTCACACTCACTCAACTCTGGCTCAACTCATTTCTAGCTCAGCAGGAAATGTCCTCACCACCACGATGTTAGGCACTTGCTTGTGAAAGTTTATTTGCTACCTCACTTCATTTTTCACCTCAGAGTCTTCCATTGTTATGCTTCAGGCACAAATTATGTTTACTTGTATGAAATAAATCAGTGTCTCCTTGCTTCCTGTGGTGAGCTTAAGGCTGTGTATAATGTGGGGGTTTTGGTTATCTTGGGATAGCTGAAATCTTTCTCTCCTCCCTGTATTTTTCCTTATCTTTAGGTTCTTAGCTGTATCTTCCACTAGGATGTTGATGATAGGACCAATGTGGAAATACCTGCTTTGCTACAGACTTGGAGATGCTCCTGTGTCTTCTGTAGAGCTCACATTCTTATTTCACATGAACAGAAATAGTGACCAACCTCTATTTTGTACACAATAGCACACTCTAGTGTGTATATTAATTAGCCATTATGGACTGATTCTCATCATGTTTACCTCAGTTTCTCATTGGTTTTCATCATGTTTACCTCAATTTCTCCTTTGCATTCAGTATTACTATTGATTTTTTCTCTGCACTTGGGTGAATTGAAGGAAATATTTATATCTTCAAATAAGAACTTAACAGAATCATTATGATGCTAAATGTTAAAATCCAAGATGATTTAAAGCAACTACATCTTGCCATATGAGCTGATACAAGAACAGACCCTGAAGCAAAGAACAGGGAGGGAGGGAATGTTTTTTATCTTCTTACTAATTGGTGATTGGAAAAAGTGGTGCTGCTCATTGATGAGGGGGAAATGCTGGTGAAAATCCAATGAGGTGTTCGCATTGCAGCCTTAGCAAACTATTAGGTAAAGGAAAAAATGCTAGGATGTTTTTCTCCAGGTTCCTTTTACATACCTGTGCAGAAAATAAAAAGTGAACAATGTAGCTTCTTTTGAAAAATCTACTTAGGATTTCTTTTGCAAGAAGACTTACCCTGAAATCTTAAGAATAAAACAAATGATAAAAGAGGAGCCACATAATAAATAGGAAAAAATGTACATTTCTAAGGAAACTCAATCTGATACTACTTTATCTCAACATTTTTATTGGCGAGGCAATAAATAACGTTTACTAAGAAGGTGATTTGGAAGTCCTGCCATCCCCAGGTATACTAAAAAACAAAGAAAGTTCTGAAAAAAAAACCTAAAAAATTGAAGAAACATTTAGAACCATCTGTGTTCTATAAAGTAAAATTAAGAAATAAAAATAAGTTTAATAGTGGGACCTACTTATAGATACATACATATATATATATGTATATAGATATATACATATATATTCATATACATTATATATATAATATCTAAGGGATCAATCTGTGTGCATTTCTTCATGAAAGATATCAAAACATGAAAATAATTGGTATTTATTTATTTATTCTCCTGAATTAAAATTGTTATTTCATGTGCCTAATGTTTTCTGTATTTTCGTACAGGAAAAGCATAAGCAGGAATTAGAAGACATGAGAAAAGCTGGACATGAAGCCTTAACTATTATTGTTGAAGAATTCAAGGTAAAGCAGTTGCCAAGCTAACACAATTTCCAAATAGTGTTATTGTAGTAGTGAACAGGATGAGTGCCTGCAGTGCACAATTATTAGTATTTCTTGTGCTGATTGCTTGACTTCTCTCACTGTCTTTTCTGTTGCTTTCAATTTAGATTGTTTGGTCTGAAATTTTGCATGACCTGTTTTCCCAGCCTGCACTTTGGAAAACTTCAGATAGAGTTGGTTAGCCATTTTCAGTAAAGAAACTTAAAACCAGAACAAGCCCCAAGTTCTCAGGCAGTTGTGGTAAACTTTGGGTTGGATTGTTTATCACAAATCCACGTTTTGGACCTCTTCAGTCTCCAGAGCAGCACTTGCAGGCAAGCAGCATCACAGAGCAGTTCAGCAGGTTTTTGTCCACACAGCACTGAGGGAGGGAGTTATGGATGAAATAAAGCTGAATCTGTAGTTCTTCTTTCATGCTGTTTTGGTTCCTGTCAGCTTGTAAAATGAAAGAACTGGATGTTGCCATGGAGCATAAATCTGTGTATTTTGCTTTGTTATGTAAACTATTGAGTAGGAAACTCACAAAGGACAAAAACTGAATCAAGTCAGGAGGAGAAGGTAAAGCTAAGAATTCTAATTAGACTTAAAACTGATAATAGGAAACAGAAATTAAGGCTGGATTTTAAAATGAAAAGGGAAACTTAAGACCTGGTGGGCAACTGTGAGCTGAGAACACAAATTTGACAATGTAGTTAGTGAAGGAGAATTTCAGATTTTAACTGTTTGGTTGCAGTAATTTGTAACCAGAGAATGATCTGGCATGGAGGACAGGAAGATGAAGTCGTGGGCTTGGCAGTGCTGGGTTAGGGGTTGACTTGATGACTTTAGCAATCATTTCCAATATTAATGATTTTATGATAATAAAGCCTTTTAATAATCTTGCTAGTAACTGTTAGTAGTGTTCTAACTAATATTGAAATTGGCTCTCTGTACAAATATGTCTGTCTCCATCAGTATGACTTAGATTAATTTCGTTCTGAACCTATCCAGAAAAACGTTTCAAAACTTTCCATTCCTGAGAAAACTTAAACATGGCCACTGGTGGTGTCCCACCTCTCCATGCCTCCCTCATTTCCCTTCTGGGGGCGAATTTGGCTCCTCTTCCCTTAATTCTCTGAGGACCCCTTTGTCTTAGAAGCTCTCAAAAGGGAATTTTATTTGGAGTGTGCACCTTTGGATGTGCCACTGAACGTCTTCAATGGCATCATTTTTAGTTTCTGTTGTGTTCTAGATACGTGTAAAATGTCTGTCTGTTCTGTGTGGACTTACATTTGAAAAAGCTTGTGACCTTTTGGTTATTGCTGCACTTATGTTTCCTTCTTTTTAGTTCTGAAAATATAGGCAAATTGTGAAATCCAACAATTTTATGTTGTTGAATGAAAGTTTTGAATGTTTTCAAGGTGTGATTTTTCACCATTTTAATGTATTTATGTGAACTAAAGGAGAGCTCTGCATGGGTTATATATGCCCTTTAAAGGAATCATTTCTTCCTATGTAGTTGGGTAAAGAAATACATTTATGTGCCATAATAATTTTTGGAAGCTGTTTTACCAGTCAGCAGCAGCTGGGTAGATCTGACATGCCCTCGGAAAATAAGATTTATGTTTATCAGTTTCAGTGATTTGGCATAAAAGATTAGGGAGTTAATTGAACCCTGTGTTTCTAAACAATGTTTATATTTAGTGTATTATTTCTCATAGAATGTTTATATTCAAGTTACATAAAGTCACTCTTTAATACCATGGAACCATGGCATGAATATACCTCATACAAATCTTCCTGCTGCATCATGTGGTTAGTTGAACACTCTGATGAGAAATAATTTCAGATATGCCAAGCTCTGAGTAAATTACTGCAATCAGCCCTGTCTGCAAACATGAGGTGACTTATTCATCAGGGTTTTTAAAAAAACCCAAGCATTTTTTGGTTGGTTGTTTAATACCTTTCTTGTAATCCTTTGCCATGTGTTTTAAATAAAAAAGTAACACTATCATCAGTGGAGATAAAATCTGTTCTGTAGCTTTGTTTGAGAAAATTATCTCATGGATTCTTTTAAAATGTTAATTCATTGTTAATATTTCAATATGAAACAGGGCTAAGACTTATTTTTTCTTAAGTCAGCAAGTCAAATGTGGTTTTGTAGTTATAAAAGTAGTATCTTGTATTCTTGGGGCTTTTTAGCTGCTTAGATCCTTAGGAGTTTATTCTATTTTTCAGATACGGTGGCAATTAGATAACCAAATAAGGGTTCCTAATGCAGCATTTTTTAGGAATGTAAATGAAATCTGATTAGTCATCTTAGTGAAAGACAGAATTGTGAGATTCATTAACTCTTTTAATTTACTCATGATTAGCCAGACTTAATTCTGTGCTGAAATATGTCTTCTTTAGAAGTTAGACTGTGTTACTCTAATACATATTGTTTATATGCAGAAGTAATTTCCATTTTCAGTAGGTTTTTGTAAGTGCTATCTAATTAATCCCCAAGTTACCTTGAGTGTGGAAATTCACCTAAACAAATCTATGGGTCATTTAAAAAGACGTGGGAAGGAAGATCTTGTTTGTGATGAAAACAAGCTTATTTTGCATTCCTGGGGATTTAATAAAGGAAACTGATGAGGGTTATTCCAATCAGGGGATTGCTCAGGCCCTAATTAGGTTGTGTTGCAGTCAGGGGTGTTGGAATTCTGACTAATCCTCTCTGAAACCAGTCAATTATAATTCTGTGGTGCTGCTCCAAGCAGAGCCACAGCACAACTTAAAACGCCCAGCATTGTTGGGTTGTTTAAGGATAGCTTGTGAAAAATATGAGCAGTTCATCCTTAGCCCCAGGAAATAATCCCCAGAATGCCTCAAACCCCAAATCCTCAGGTATTGAAACCTTGAGTGGAACAACTTGAGCGGAAGAAAGTTGACTGAGTTGTCTTTTCTGTGTTCCTGGCACAGGTAAGTGTTATTGTTGGTGGATTTGTGAATGTGCCTTCCTTTTGGTTTACAAAGGAAAAGAGAGTTACCATTTTGGTAACCAGAAAAACAGAGTTTTCTTTCATTCAGAGCTAAGTCCACTTCTTCCAGATGTGCTGCTGCAGACCTCTGTTGTTGTTGATGTATCTTCCTGTACTTCCAAATGGCTTACACTTCCTTCTAGTCCCTTTCCTGTATGTTGGGGACTTTGTTGTGGAAGCCACAGTATTTCTCCACATGGATCTTTCACTAGTGTGGTGTCCCTGGGCAGACCAGGTACTCAGGTTTGAGGACAAACCCCCTCAATTCCTACTCCTGACTGGTCCTACTTAATATGGCAGCAGTACTGAAAATGCAGCTTACACAAGAAGCCAAATATTTAATGACCTGTTTTCAAGGACCTGGATATACCAAAGCCCTTAGAATTAAATTCAGTTATCTTTGGAATGTTCAGTTGTTGAATGTGTTTGGAAATCCATTAATAGAGACCATTAGATGCTTTGTAGCACAAACCCTCAAAAGCCTTGGCCATTGTTAAGCATCTCACATTCTAATCTTCCTTACAACAAATAAACCATCCACAACACAGTCACGAAATTTGTATTAAAAACCACAGGAAAGCAAATTAAAAATTAACTCAGTGCTCTGTGTAGGCCAAGTTTCCCCTTCTCATGTTTACCTAATTTTGTTTCATTTCTGTCTTTCATGTCGTTGTTGTTTTAAACTTTTATCCCTGGTAATTAACCACGGTAAAGAAAAGTAAATGTAGATCTTGGAAGTTTTACTTGTGGGATCACATCACATCTGAAGATATTTACCACAAGCAACATAAGAATTTCTCCTGTGCTTTTTTAGTCAAGCTTTTGTTCTGAAATTGTCACAGTTCTGTAAATAGATGAGTTAATAGTTTTAATCTGTTTTATTTCTCATCCTATAAAGTATCCTCTAATGTAAGCCTTAAAGAATATGAGGTTACAGGCAGGTGTATTTATTGGATGGGTTTTATTTCCTTAGATTATTTAATGCAATTAATAGTGTTCTAAAAGACAACCTGTATGAATCAGATGTGTGTTCCCTTTATAGAAATGAACTTGGTGCAAAGTTCTTCCCAACCCTTGCTGCAGTAAGTTTTGTCCACCAGTTTTCAGTGTAAGGTGATGGGTTTTTTTCAGATTTTCAGAATGTAAGAACAGACAGATTTTCAAAGCATGGAATATGTGGGGGCCATCAGATTTTCTTTCAAAAATATTTGTGCCAATAATACACCTCTGAACTGAAAGGTTACCCTCTAATAAACAAAGGAAATTTTAAAGGATTTCATTACAAAAGAAGTTAATCTAGAATCAGGATATCTTTTTTTAGACATAGTTTATCCCTAGTGAGGGAAAGCTCTGAAATGTGGCCAGTTCTCAGCTCTTTTAAACATCAGCTTAGCTTATTAAGTTTCCAAGTTGACATCCTGGCTCAGAAAAGCCTGACACATGAATAAAAGGACAAATCCAAAATTGTTGCAAGGGCTTGTATTTCACTTCCAACTTCTATGCTTGTTCATGTGCAAGTCACACTAGAATTCAAGTGAGCCTAGAATATAAAATAACATTGTTTTTTCTCATGAGGAGCTTTTTCTCTGGTGGCTGGAAGTCTCTCTACAGAATTCCAATAAAAGCAAGGTGTAATCAAGTCTCATACTTTCAGAGATCTGGCTAGCAAAAATATTTTATCATTGATTAAATGACCTTTACATTTTGAAAGCAATTATAAAAATTGCAAGGAATCTCTCCCTCCCCTTCTAGTAAGGATGAATTTTGTATGTGCTTCTGACTATAGAATAATAAATAGAGTGTTAAATATTATAAAAATTGGAAGGTTAATAGAATATTAAGAGTGAGTTTGCAGTTTGTTTCTGGCAGGAGTCTGTGAGAACATTGTTTTGTGGAAAATAAATCCTTTGCCCTCACATACCAGTAAAACTGAGCTATCTAGATAAATCCAGCATAGTATTCAAACTATAAGTTGTTGATCCTTCCTGGTATGAATTCAACCACAAGCAGTTGAATATGCTTGTGGATACTCAACAAATATCCACAAATATTCAACAAATAAAAAATTAAATTTTTTGTATCACTGCAAAAAATACTTTTTCTAAAATAGTTTTATTTGCATCATCTCTGTCAGCTAATAGCTGGATTAAAACCCAACTAGTCAAATACTGCATTTTATTGAGTTAATGCATCTTTTCCACGGGTTAGGAAAGAATTTATATTGTGTCCTCTGCTCTGTTTTATCATTCAGTGATTAGTTAATTGCATTTCACCCTTAAATTAAGTAGCAGCAATTTATTAAATGGTGGAGACAGGATGCTGAATTAGATTAATCATTGTCTAATGCTATAAAGCATAAAAAATTCCAAAGTACTATTGCTGTATTTAATGCAATTCACATGTTTGAAGCAGTGTAGTAACTTCTCATTAGTAACTTTTATTTTTAAAGATGACTTGTTTTGGTCATCCTGACTCAGCAATTTTGAAGTAAAGAAGTGGTTTTATATATTGACTTCCATTTAGGTGTTTAGACAAGCCAATGATGCTTGAGCAGGATATTCTTTTGGGTTATCTGTGGCTTTTAAGGAACATTCTAAAACATAACCCAGCAATTTGTACACCATTATTTGTATTTCATACTGATGTTACATATGAGTTTAACATTTACACACAATGCTATGTATCTGTATCTGGGAAGCCTGTGTTTTGCATGCATCAGAATTGCTTTTAATTTTTTTTTTTTTTTCAAATGAGATAGGAGAGGATAATGATCTCTGCTTTGTTTTTCCTGTTGCCTTTATTCTGACTAGCTTTTTCCTGTAGTAAAAAGAGTTGAAAGAAAGGGGTTTGGTAATTTGTTACTCTTGGGGAATTCGGGAAGAATTGGGATAATGGTCCTATTTTGGCTATTTAATTCAAGAGGGTTTCTCATAAATTCTAGCTTCTGGCCTTACAATAAATTCTGTCTGGGCAAGTAGCTGTGGTTACTATTGCCAGTGGAATGAACACGTTGTGCGCTAGGGCTGTGCAAGTAGGTTTGTATCAAAAATAGGCTGGGGTGTCCACTTTTAGCAAAACCGTAGTTGCTGCACTTTTGCCTTTTTAAATATGAGGAGAAATTTTAGAGATTATCTGGTACTCAGTAGAGTACCACCATAATACACTGTAGAAATACAGGATGAAGTGTTGTGATCATTTGTGATTTTAAACTTTCCTTCTCATATTGGGCACAGCGCAGTTTTTCAGTCCCTGGTGTGTGTGCAGGAATGCTGTTCTCCAGGATTCCCAGCACACAGGTAGTGTGCTGTCATTTCCAGGACTAAATACTCTGACCAGGGATCATGGATCTTATGATGATATTTGAATTTACTTTCAGCTCAAGGTCTTCTAAAATTATTTCAATGTATGAAACTTAGCTTTAAGTTTAGTTCTTTATCTGTGCTCAAACAAGGGGTTCAGACTAATTTACTTAGTTTACCTCATTTAATTTAAGAATGTTTTGTTCAGTCATTTAGATGTGTGAAGATTTTTATAATGGTTTGAGGAAATAACGTTTTTTCTGTGATTTTTATAATGCAGCACATATCAAACTGAAATGAAGGCTCTATAGAGAACTTAAGGGGTTTCACTCTATTTGTTCTGTCAGAAGCCACCATGACGTTTTGGTTATTGAAGGAAAAGCACTGTCAGTTCTCTGACAGTTTTTTGGGTTAGTAGAGAGATCAGAAAGTGGGGAAGAAGCCAAGGTTGGATGGGGCTCTGGGCCACCTGGTCTGGTGGAAGGTGCCCCTACCTATAGCAGGGAGTTGTAGCTACATGATCTTTAAAGTCCCTTCCAACCCTTAAAATCCTATGATCCTGTGATTCTGTGATGATCCTTCCCAATCAGTGTCTGGGAAGCTCATTGCACAATATATAGAAGAAAAAATTAATTAACAAGAGCACTCATATTGAAATCCCACCCTTGAGTTCATGCAACAGGTGCCATAGGCTTCATTCTGCTGTAACCTCACTTGAAATTATTCCATTGAAAGGAGAGTGTTTCAAGAATGCCAGCTTGGTATTAGGTCATTGGCTGTAGATTTATGGAATGTCAGCCCAGCAGCATAATTATTAACTCCTCCTTTACTAATTAAGGAAGAAAGTGGTGTTTCAGCAGCGATAAGGGTGTTTGCCCAGGATTACAATTAATCAAAAGAGTTTTAGTGTCATTATTGTTGTAACTATAACATTAGAGATACTGATCATCAAGCAGCCAAATGTGTGTTCCAGTTTAGCAAATGAGCCAATTGGTAAATGATTTAAAAAAAAAAATAATTTGATTAGTAGTTGATTATCTTGAAATTTGCCAGAGATTTGGATGGGTATCACACATCTGTGCTGTGTTTCCCATTGAGAAGCCTGTAGTACTGTGCTACATAGAGAAATTTTTCTCTCTTTCTCCTCACTAGTGGAACAGTCAAATACAGCATCAACCCGTGGTACTATTTAAACTGTGTTAATAGTGAGTATGACAGAAAAGGAAGGCTTTTGTTTCCAAATGTGGAATTTTATGTATTTTCCAAAGAAAAATAGTAATAATAGGTTAATTTGAAAAATTTAACAGCCTCTACATGCCATCCAATGAATAATATTTATTTCATTGAAAACTGAAAGTTCTTTATATCATTTAATAGGATTTCAGCAGTTGCCAGTGAAGGCTGCACAGCAAAGTGCCTAAAGTGACTCAACCCTTGGCATGAGCAAAATCTGTCTGAGAAATGCCATGGCAGCCTGATGACCATTCTGTGACTGTGTTCCCTAAGAACAGAATTGTTTTGTTTTCTTTTGCACTGGTTACATGAAAAATTCCTTGCTACAATAATTTAGGCAAAAGAAAGAACCCAAACCCCAAGGTCCAGGCTTAATTTTTTGCCAGTGATATGTGGCTATTCTAATTTAGGCAGACTATAAAGATTCATGTACAGAGGCTACACTTCTTTGAGAGTTCAGTTTCTCTGAGTGCTCAAATTTCTATGAATGAAAGAATTTAATTTAGTAAGAAATAAATTGGCTTTTTTGAAAGTAAACTTACAATTTCCTAAATACCTTGCAAACACCAATAAATGTATTCTTATACTTTTATTTAGCACAAATTTTAACCTTTTTAATCATTGAGCTTGTGCTGAGAACTGCTAACATGGTACAGCATTACTGAAGAACAGTGATTTTGGCATAAGAGGATAGTTAGTGAAAAATTTGGAAAGGTAATTGAAAAATTGTCAGAAGATTTTATCTTTTTTATACATTCTTGGGGGTTTTCTTAAAGTATTCAGAATTTTATTTGATGTGTGTGTTATGTTCCATGAAGTAAATGTATCTCTAAAATAAAGACTGTTTGAAAGATGGGGATTTTTTTTCGTTGTCTGCATTTGGGCCAAAGGTCTGTTTTCTGTAAAAGTCATGTCTGTTTTAACTTACCCAGTCATTTTGACTATTTCAGTATATTGATTACTAGTCAAGAATAGTTTGGTACACTGTGTATAAATAGCCCGATGAATATTTGGAAAGTGGCCAGAAGACTTTATACAACCAGGGAAAAAGGCTTGAATCACATGAGCCAGGTAAATGTTTAGCTGCCATCATTGTTTAGGGAAACCTGAGTGTAATTCTCCAAATGATAATTTGGTTTCTTTACGTATCTTCAAGTTTTTTGTTTCCATTTCTGCATTCTGGAGGTTTTGCAGGGTTGCTGAGTTGTGCGCGTGTGAGTTGAGGTGTTTGCACAAACGCGTGCTCGCACACTCACAGCCTCTGCTCCCATCAGCTGCCTGTTACTGCCTTGGTGCTTTGACTTTCCACACTTCGGCTTCCACTGCCTCACATTCAAGTGTGAACATCCTGGGGGGGCATTCTTTCATGTTTTATGTTGCTCAGAATTTCCATCTGCTTTTACTTGACTTGTGGTTGTGAAGATCATGCTTGGCCCATGGGATCTTACACAGTGCCGAGAGGATGTGGAGTTTTGTCAGCCAGGGAAATATGTCTGGCTTTTTCTTTTTTTTTTTTTTTTTTCTTCTTCTTCTCTTCAGCAGCTTTCATATGCTCCTCTTCTTGTGTGGTCCCACTAAACTGAGTATATTTAACAGAAATACTCTCCCTCTCTCTATCTTCTGTGCGCCGCTGTCTTTTAGGCAGACTGTATAAGAAATCTGAGATACAAAAAATGTTAGTCATGACTGAAAACAAGGTAGTGTTACACAGAAACGTACTTTAATCATTGCACATTGCAAATTTTTAACAGCATTCCACATTCTGGTTGTAGATAGGTCTTAGTGGGTCTGCAGTTACCAATAAACATCCCAGTTATATCTTTGCTGAGTATTTTGTGCCCTTTTTTGCAGGCACTGCTACAATCTACAGTTCAGCAGCAAGAAGCAGCTATTGAAAAGCAGTATATATTAACCATTGAAAAGCATTCTCACAAATGTCAGGAGCTCCTTGATGCTCAGGTATGGATGTGCACATGCAAGAATTTCCATTATTTTCTTTTAGTGTCAATTCTTTACTGTTTGAAAAAAATATTAACACATATGATTCCCAGAAAAATTATCATTCTCTCACCTTGTTTCCTCAGCATCCCACTAAACACAAGTATGTAAAAATGCTATATAAATAGAGACTCTTCATCTGTTGGGATCAAAAATGTTCTATAACGCTGGAGCCTGCTTGGAACAGATTCAAGGAGAGTGTGTAGCACTAAGAAAAAGTCTCAGAGCAACTTAATACTTCTTAACAGCTGCCATTTTATGTGGTCTTGGAAAAACCATTCAATTATTTTTCATTTATGTAGATAAATGAAGGATTTGATTGTGTGGGATTTGCATGAATTTTTGGTCCAAATTTTGAGATGGTTCTTAGATGGTAGATGAAAACATGTGTTGTCCACACCTACTTTTATTTCCTGGAAATCTTACCTAAAAATAAAAAGCTTTGAGGAGTTATATAATATCCAGAAATATATATATGCCTAAATTGGCTCATTCAGCATGACTTGAGTAAATGCACACTACACAGCAAGTCTTTGAGATCAGAGCAATTAGAGATGAGTCTCTGAACAGTGTCAACCTGATTTGTTGTCAATAAGATCTTGGTTTGACTGAAGTGCAGCTCTAGAATCAAAATAATAATGACCATGAGCATGGAAGTCTAAAACCAAGAAGTTAATTTGTTAGTAGCTCCCTGGAGTTGTTTATATTGCAGCAAAGTTACCTTTTGAGTACTGTTAGCAACAATTCTGCAAAAAATACCAAAGATTACTTTTTAAAAATTTTTTTGCAGTAGCTTAGTCCTAAATACATCAAAAGTCCCTTTGAAGGACTCCACTATTTTCTGAAGTGTTTTATGGCCATTTGACTGTTCTAATCATATCAATTAACACCTAGTTCAAATGTGTATTAAATACATAAGCATCTGTGTCAACAGTAAGAAGGAAAGATGTCATAATGTGGAGAAATTGATTGTATCATTAGTGAGTTTATTGCACAGAATTGCAGTTATTTAATACTTGCTTTAAAGCTCTAAGAACAAGTAAAATGAATTTTTAAAAAAAATGTTTTGTGTTTTTGAAATGAACACATTGTTTGCTAACTTGATACCACTTTCTGAATGTTAAAAAGGAATGAACATCATGAAATGCAGAAATTTCACAGGAAGATTTTTGAGATTGTTCTTACAGACTGAGCAATGACTTGCACCTATGATCAGTGAGATTTGCATCAAAACCCCAAAAATGACACAGAAGTGTGGAAACATGCTGTAGAGGTTCAGATTTACGTGGGGAGAGCTCAACAATGTAAAAAACTGTTCTTGGTCATAGGACAGGCTGTGGTTATGACAAAACACAGTGCCCAGTTCACATCATATCTCTATTCAACACCCCTTTGGATCCCAGAAAAAGTGTAAATTTTGTTCACTAACTTCCAAGTCATTTCTCATTCAATACAATTGAGGTTTTTCATCTCTCATTGTAATGTAACACTGGGATTTTGAAGCCTAATCAAATAGACAAGTGTGGGTGCTTGTGGTTGAGCTATCAGGTTTAATTAAATATGATTTATACTGGTAGATTTTATGCACTCATAAAACTTTGTTGAAAGATCTGAGAAGTGGGTGGTATGGTTTTTTATTCTTTTTGAACACATCTATTCTTAAATGTATGTTTTCATGTTTATTTTCACACTTCTTTTTTTTCAAATGACTTTATGTGCTAACAGTTGAGTTTGATGAAATTACTGCTGATATTTATACACAGATTTCATTACTGTTTTATGTTATGGGATTGCATAACCACCTTTACATGGTGATCTGTGAGTATCACATTTGTATCACTGCAAAGAATTTTTTTGGTGCAGCAGTAATCGCACAATGCAAGTATACACTCAATACAAAAAATCACTCCCTTTTTTTGTTCCGTTCTATTTGTGCCTTGCAAGCAGTATTTTGCCTTCAAAGTTTTAAGCCTGTGTGAAACTGTCAAACCACATAGTTTGTTGTGCTCATTTGCCATTCCTTTTAAATTTTCTGCTGTTTTATTTCTAGTTCCACACAAACAAGATTATTTCATGATAACTCCTTTGTCATGGCTTCTACTTACTCTTGTTTCCCCCCTAAATTCCCATGCCCCTCCCTCACAAAGGTCTCTTTGAGATGGAGGAAACGCTGTTTTTCTCTGTTTGTCTTTAACCTTTTGTTAGAGTTTATTGAAGTTTCTGATTTTGAGGCTTAATTATATCAGGTGGAGGTGCAGGTTAAAATCCTGTCCAGGGAGGTGCTGTCCTGCTGATAATATTCAGTGTAAAAGGCTGTGTTTTCCAGGGTGGGGAAAGAAGTGAAAGACCTCATTGCATGGTCCTATCCCAATTTCCAGCTGGAAAAATACCTGCAGCTGATATTTGATCATTATGAGTCAGACTGGTCAGCAAACCTGGATCTCTGTAGGTAGCATCCTGGGTGATGATCTATGCTATGCTTGTCAGTTTTACTTTTCTAGAGTTTGACGATATCAGAAAATACCATATCAGTTCTTTACAAGTTGGAAAATCATAAATTCCATCCTCATCTTTTTCTGAGACACAAACCTTTGATGCCTTCTAAAAATGAACATCAGCTGTGATCTTGTGGTTTTAGTCATGTGTTGTGTGAAAATACATGGTGAAAATCATAACCAACAAATTTTTGAATAGATTTTTTTTAATACTCAGAAATTTGTCATACTATTTAATGAAAGCTGATGGTGTTAAAATGTGTCTATAGCAAGGTATATTTTTTTATTCTTCTTAAAGGAGTCAATGATCTGTGTATCAAAATAAAATCTTAAATACCTACAGCAGTTATTTTTCATGACGATTTTATGTGTCTGAAATGTCTCACATTTGTAAATGCAGCAGCATTTAAGACAACTAGAGTTACCCCCATGTCTTTAATGCTTTTTCCAATCCTTTATCATGATATTGGCTGTCATTTGTATGATAAATAGTAGCTCAAAATCTCTTGCATGAAATGTTTTGTCTCTTTGAGACTCACTCAGAGAAGTACTGGTTTACCTTCAATATGAAAACAACTGCTGAAAGGTGAGTCAAAATAAAAATTCCACTGGCTGGAGCTCATCTTTTAAAGTTTATGATGCTTCCAGGAACAAGCAGGAGACTGGTGTGACAAAAGCCACAAACTGCTGGAATGTGATAGGTGTCTTCTCTTATCTTGTCTTCTCAAATTCTCTGTATTTGAATGATTCATTTTGATGTGCTTTGCATAACTTTTTTGTGAAAAGTACCACTATGTCTCCCAACAACTCCTAGAATGTAGAATGACAGTTCTTTTACAGCAATTGTTTGTATGCCAGGGAAAATGTTTGCTTCCATTGGAAACTTAATTTCACAGGAGATATAATTTTCTTTGATTCCAAATAATTGCTTTTATAACTACTCAAAATGTGCCTCATGCTTCTCTAATAATGCTTATTTTATGAACTTTGATTATGTTTTTCTTCTCTTGAAAGAGGCTCTGTGTTTTTCCCATCTGATGGTAGTAATTGTGACATTTTTTTTAATGCCTGATCTTGGAGGGGCCATATGCAAACTAGATTCTGAGAGTCTTGTGAATATTTGCATTTTTAGGAGACGTTGGCCAAATTTTTGCAGTGAGAGTAGTAATGCTAAAGACTTGCAGACTGAAAATACTAACACTGCGGTGGGCATAACCTTTCTAGTTCAATAATTCCAACTATGATAGGTCTGGAAATTATTTAGAGTATTTACCATGTCCCCTTCTTTGAGCATTTCCTCTCAATTCCCAGAAATCTTGTCATTTGCTTGTTTATTCATTCCCTTCAAAACCAAGTACGTCCAATCAGTCCTTCCTGTTACATTTTCATGTAATTCACCTTCACATAATTCATCTAGTTGTGTGTGTTCAGGTCTGCTGCTCTTTTGCCAAGAGTGAAGTTACACTTTCTCAGAACTTAAAGGAGCAAAAAACAAGGATTGATTAAAATGCTATGGCAAATTTGAGAAATGTATTCCTGAATTCCTGATACCTCCTTGATTTCCATGTGTATGGAGAGAATCAAAATGAAAAGAGCAAGAATCAGCTTTTCCTGTGCTGGGATGGCCTTTTGTTTGTTTCCTTGCTTGTTTCTTTCCTAATTCTGAAGTTTTTTCAGGATTTAACCTGCTTGAGAAGGGAAGTGGGACCAGATGACCCACTGTGATCCCTTCCAGCTTGACCCATTCTGAGATTCTGTCCTTCCATGAAAAAACCTGGTAACAGGCAGAACTGTTTGGTAGCTTTTATTTTAAAATATAAACCAGAGATTACTAACCCAATTTCAATATACCCACTCTCACATGCCTCACGTTGGAGGTTGATTTTGCAGTCCCTTTGCACTGTTAATTCAGCCAGGATACTTTTAGTGTCCCCACCAGAAGTCTTATTTGTAAATTATATTTTCTTCCTTTATATTTTCCTTTATATATAATATTTATTCCAAAATATTCAATAATGAAAGACAACAAAACAGAAAAAAACTCAATTTTTTTTCAACTACAGCTGACAGAAAAATAACTGAGGAGAAAAATCATTCTGTATTGCTTAGCTGTTCAGAGTATCAACAAGAGTTGAGGGTGCAAATTCCAAACAAGTAGTGAATTTTTGAAGATAACAAGTTATATAAGCAAAAGAGAGAGAGAAAAAATCACTCTAAAGAGCTACTTTCAAGTGCCACTTGACAAATTGGAGTTTTTTCTGTTTTGCTGTCTTTCATTATTGAATATTTCACTGTTTACATTGGTCATATTTTAGGAGTTCATTTCCTTTATTTCTTCCTGATAAATGGAGCGATTTGTGGAGAACTCATATGGGAAATGAATTAGATCAAAAATAGAAGAAGTCATTGATACTTTTTTATTATTGTCACATTTTTATGAAGTTGCTTATCTCTGTATCCCCAGGAGCTTGAAGTGTGTTGGGTTTTTAATGATCTCTATTACTATGCATGCTTTCCAAGAAAAGTATTTTCATTATTAGATGTCTTTATATATCTTCCTACGTTATTTTTAAAAACTATGAAGTACTTATGCAGCAAAATGTTTTAAACCTAATTTCATCCTCTGATGTGGCTCAAATGATACAGTTTGTGCACTCACTGTATGCTGCTGAGTGGAACCCTGAGTACAAACCTATCTTAGTTATTACAGCTATTACACTTTTTCTTTATATTTACATTGTTTTAGCTTTTCTCACGTAATGATGTTTTGCTGTTTCCTGAGCTGTCTCTTGGAAAAGCTCTGCTGCTTTGGTAGACACTTGAACCTCAAACTGGCACAAAGATACAGCTCAACCATGCAGTCAGTAATAAGTTATAATTTGAGGAAGTGGAAATATGTACCAGATGTTGGAATTCTGCAGACAGATTTTCCACCTTGCACTGCCAAACACTTGAGATGCCACAGATAGTGAGGACAGGGTAAGAAACCATTTAAAATTACCAGTCCTTGTCATTTGACTTAGGCAGAGCTGAAGAAAAGGTGCAGTATAAAAGAAAATACTGTTAAATGTAGACAGCCTTGTTTAAAGGAGCAGAAAACCATTATTAGTATTTTAATAAGGTTGCCTTTTCCTCAGGATAATATTTTGAATAGGGTGTAGAAATGGGAATATTTTGATAACATTACAAAGTCCTGATGTGTTTTTGTTGCATCACCTTCCTCTCACATAGATAATAATGTTTCCCATGACCTGTGTTATTTCTTCCTACTGTTAGATCCCTTCATGGGAGACAGAAATAAAAGTAGAACTTAGTGACTTAAGGTTTCTTTTAAAATAGGTGAACAGATTTGAAGTGTTGAATTCTTGAAAAGCCTCATCCAGTGTTTTATTTTCCATGATGGTGAATGAAGTGCTGAAACATGTACTAAATATTCCTGAAGATAATTTTCCCAAGTCTTGAAGAAGCAGGATGGTTCTATGTCCATATGCTATGAAGGTACAAAAAAGCCCCAGTGTTGCAGATGGCATTATTTTGTTTTTCCCTATTAAACAATGAACTACACTGCAGTTTCATTAGATTAAAAAATTCAGTAGGTGCTTGTTAAAGGGAAGACTGGTCTTTCACTGAGGGTGAATTAGACATATGAATGTCTCATACTGGTTTTGGTGCTGATGGCATTAAAATAAGTTTCCAAGTATCATTTCTTTATTGTATGACAATTGTTTCCTCAGATGAAAGATCTGTGGAACAGGGAAACACCAATAACTTGTTGTAGTGATACACCAATTAATGCAAGGACTCCTTTTCCTGTTTAGTTTTAGGATGGTCATATTGACATTGGTCTGTGATGTTCTTTGCTGTTTTATTTGTGGATTATTATCTAACTGACTACTTTTACATAAGCTATGAATAGCATCTGACAAAATTAATTAATCCCTGCCAAATTTGGTGATCTTTGCATGATGATTTAGTCAATATTGAGAGGGAATCAATCTGCAGAATGGTTCTGCAGATTCCATTACTATAGCAAAAAAACCCCATTTTTATTTATGGATTAAATCCTGAACACATTTAATTTTAAATGAAACAGTACAGGACTCAGAAAGAAGCTATTTTTTAAAAAAGCATTCCAGTTCATGCAAGACACCTAATTATTTTTTTTTATTTTATATTTGGAGTTTAGGATTAATAGGAATATACAAGAATTTATAACTGCACTAGGTTAGAATCAGTTATTGATAGCTTTAATGCATCATTTAAGCTGTAAAGGAGCTCATCTCATGCATTATTTCATTCACCCCATAAGTTAGTGTAATATCTTCTGTATAATCCTTCAAATTATGCTTACCTGAAAGAAAAATTTCACGATTCTTCAGAAATAAATTTAATATATAGAAATAACAAAAAAGACAGACTAGTTGCTATTGTGATTAAATCTGTTTACAATGTCTTCTCTGACTCACATTCCAGGAAAAAAAAGAAAGATTTTTTTGATTTCTTTTTTACAGGAATCAAGAAAAACCACAGGACCTCTGTATTTATATTTGAATCTACATCAAACAATTTTCATTTGGAACCATTGCCTAGAGAACTTCTTGCAGGGAGGAAAACATTATAACCTATTTTTGAATGCCTTTTGTTTTAAACTGATTTTCACAAGACTCTTCTTGACCCTCTCATGCTACTTTCCAGAGGGTAGGGTAGAAATGCTGGTATTTCTCTCCACTGTGGAATATCACGTCTCAGAAAAGTTTGGGGGTTTTCTTCTATTTTTTTTTTGAAATCTCTTTCCTGTTTTACTGGGCCATCATGTCATGAGACAATGTGCTCTTCAGAATTTTTACAACTCAGAATTTTGCACTCTTAACCCTAAACTCCCTGTCTAAGGAATAAAAGAAGGTAAATTATAGCTTTGTTGGGAAGAAGTGAGAGTGCTGGGCAATGGAAACCAGGTAAAGTGATGGATTGAAGAGCTGAAGTGTTCGTTGTACCTAAGCTAAAGGTTTTTAGATCTCTCTGGGTATCTCTGTGTAGGGTTCAACTCTCTGCTGTGCCTTACAGATAACACACACAGTGTGAATGTGCAGCCTAGGAAACTTTGAAAACTGGGTGAAAACTTCCCTGGTGCTCCAAAGTGCAGCTTTCAGTGACATTTATTTTTGTCCCTCACTGATTCATGCGCCATATTTCTAGTTCTGTAGCCATCACTTTTTATAAGTGTCCATCTTTGCTCTTCATTCCAGAAACTCAATAAGGTATATTTCTTTATTAACAGTTGGCTAATTGGATTCAAAGTTCCAGCATATTTAGATTGGTTTTTACCTTTTTTCTGCTTCTTAGGTCGTTGATTAATAAAAAAAGCATCACCTAGACTTCTGTTTAAAAACTTCATGGACCTTTGCAGGGGTTAATTGCTTTTTTCCAAATTTAAGGCTTCCTTTGCAAATCACCATCCTAACTTTCACAGGAAACCTGGGAGACACTTGGTTACTTTTCACAGGACTATTAGGTCTGATGAACTCATTATCCTACTTACAGGAGACAGATCACTCTGCCTTGAAAGCTTTTATTAGGTTTACTGTTTGAAGCATGGGCAGTGTGCTCTTGACAGGTACAATTACCAGGAGAAAGTGGCCTCTCCATTGCTTGGGAATTAAAGAGTTCAGGGTATAAGTAGCTCAGAGTGAAGTCTCAAAACTCTTCCATTATTCCTTTAATACTGTCTGAGAGAGAGAGGAACGTGTTGATAATTCTTACCTGTGGAAACTGTAAGTGCTGAATGAGATTGATTCAACTCCCACCCTTTGTCTGACTTTAATTCATGGTGTAGAAAGGGAGGGTTTGTGAGATAAAGCTGCTTAGCTGTCGCCATTTAACTCAAGAGATCTTTAATTCCGCAGTGGTTTATTGTTCAGAGGCCTTTACCATAGCAGAACAAGCCAAATAAATGAACCTAAAACTTCTTGTAATCTCCTGTGAGCTAAAAATACAAGGGCACTTGAAAGCTCTCAAACATGGAAGTGCTGAAGTGAAACTCTTACCTTCTGTTTGTTTTTAACCTTCAAACCTCTTTAATAAATTTGTCTGAACGACCAACTGAGGAAGCACTGATTGTATGTAAAGTTCACTGTGAGCATTTGGTACCAGACTCTAAAGTCATTCTGCATGTCTAGAAATTCAGTGTACCAAATGCTTCTCTGTAATAATTTCTACTTAAAAGGGTGCATGGATTATTTTGAAATCTGACATACAAACCTAGCTGCCCCAACTAAAGAATAGTTCCAAAAGGCTTAGAATAGCTTGTGATGCAGATCCTTTGAAACTAACAGCTTGGAATTCTTTTGATACAATTGCTAATAACTTCCTTTGAATTACTGCTTTTTTTTTTTTTTTGCCAAAGTCTGTCTGAACACTGTCGTTATACAGATTTTTTTTGTTGACAGAAGCCGTTACTATCCATAACTTCCAAGATTTCCTGCTCAAGTGATATGCATAACCAAGACCCCTGAATATGCCTTTGAAAGATCTGTGCTTCTGAAATAAGGGATTCAGATGCATTTGGGTACATTCTTATCTAAAAAATGGATTAATAATACCACAAGTAATTCCACATAATTTTAGTAAGCACATCTTTCCAGGACATTCCGTGCCTCTGTATGAGGACTAACACTGCTGTGGGGCAAAGTACTGTGGAGAAAACCAAGACGTTCTTGATTAGTTAGTAAATTGCATATTAATTACATGCAGAATGGAAGCTTTCATGTGGTACCCATAGTAATTATGTCATATGGGTTTTCTGGACTTAAGATCTGTTTGAGGGAGAAGCAGTTCACATAATATTTTATTCTGTTTTTTCCATTTCCATTTACGTTTTTTTTTTTCCATATAATTTATGTAATGCAATAGCTTAAGGTATGTTTCTCTCTGAAAAACATGAGTGACCAAATATAGATCCTGAAGCCAAATAAACAGTTCTCCAAGGCATTTCTCTGGGACTAATACAAGACAATTTGCTTTACTGGGTTGTGTGGACAGCTGTTGCAACGTTTGTGATGATAAATGATCTTTTGGAAGTTCAGATATGAAGGTAATCATCTATGGGAGGATTATTCCACATGAATAAGCATTTATATTACAACAGGAAAGGACATACCTAGCTATTCACAAGAGACTTACAGTATTGAAATGATAAATTCTGTATTTCCATGAGAAGTAGTGATAGCATTTTATGTAAAATAAGTTGTATTGAATTATGACAGAAGTTATTAGCTTCTATTGCGAATGCTAATAGGGTTTATATTTAGGGTTTTGATTTGTAAGGATATTTAGAAAGCATTCTAAATGCCCTTGCAAATACTTGCCTCTGGTATCTTGAAAAATATGAACTAACACGTTTTTATAAACAGATGCAATTCTTCATGAAGTTCTTGCTGAGTTTCTGTGAATTCCATAAAACTCCAAATGCAATACCATATAGATTTTCTAGTCTCCCCAGGAAATAGGAGAGCCTAGCTTAATCAAAGTAATCATTTCAGTCACAGCAACCTTCAGGTTTTTGAAATTCTTGACTTACTAGGCAACTTTTTTTTGTAGTTAGAGTTTTGGTTGTGATGTCTGTGATATTTGTATTTATCCTACAAAAGATTGCAGGATTGCAGGTTGCTGACAGGTTAATGAGAAGTTAACTCTGCATGGAGATTTAGATTATGTGAAACACTTTGGTCATCAAACTGTTTCGTCATCAGGGGGGACTGACATTGATTTTCTCCACTGGCCATGTGTACATGTTCTATATTATATTAATGCAAATATCTGCATTCCTGGGCTTCCAGGATGGGCTTGAATGCCTTTTCATACATACATGGAAAATAAAATTTTAAAACTCTTCTGGAGTTTAGAATCAGAAAATTTTGGTCCCGTTGAGAATGGTGTGAAATACATCTGGTAGCTGGCCTGATGTGGCAACTTGAAATGTGGATACAGGTAACCCAGAAATCTGATGGATTCATAGAAAACCTGGAAATCAGATGGTCAGAGTCAAGCTGGAATTCACTGCCTGCCAGGTGTAAACTAGAAACCTCATGTCACTGAACAAATCAACTTTTATTGCAAATTTTATTGCAGGTGTTTTCAAGATAGAGGTGGTTTTCTCTAAGGAACCCTCCTTAGAATCTCCTGTGCTGATTCTCAACAAGCAAAATAAAGATTCAGTATTTTGCTTGGCATGATTAGTGAGCTTGGATTTGTGGCATATGTCTGCAAAAATATTTGCATGTTTTTGTTTTATATTGTGTCATTGTGAAATAACATATTTGTGACCTGTGCAGTTAGTCAAGTGAGGAGTCATGGAGAGCATTTAACTAATAAAATCCATTTATTGTTTCATCTTTTCATTGCTGGGAAAATGTAACTTCTGTAAGTGCCCTGATAGGTAAAGCTGATGTCTGAAAACACAAGAAAAGTGAGTTACACATCATTAAGTATAAACGTGATGTGAAATTTGCTACTCCTTCCACAGGTGTTTTCCATTAGAATATGTCTACCACATTCAGACCTATTTTAAGTAAATTCACAAGGAAATGCCTCTTTACGTGTTTATCCTGGAAGGGCAGATAGGCATTTTACTTTATAAAGCAGTCTTAAAGTTTTCTATTCTTCAAATGAAAAAATATTTTTCAGAACATAGTATTGCAGTTTGGTAATGTATTTCTAGCTGCCATTAGAGACACTTGAAATTAAAGCATAATAAAATTTTTGAAACAGAAATTACTGTTTCTTAGAAAGAAAGGGGGGATTTGCCTGCTTAACTGTATGTTTAAAAAAATTATGTTTGTTATATACACTTATACTAATAAAAAACTCTACTGCAACTTTCTTCTTGGTGATTTTTAAAATGTTATTGCATTAATACTGTACTTTCAGGTTATAATAGATCATCTCTTAAATAACTTGTAAAAAAATGTAATGACTTGCTAGCAGTTATATAATGACAAACATATCAATAACATCAATAACTTCCAGCAGTAGTTTTTTGGTTTGGGGAAACAGCTTAGCTCTTAGAGACAAAACCCACATCCTGCAAATTCTTTACTTGATACAGAGAAAAAAAAATTGATGTGATTATCAACAGTTCTATATCTCCATATAGAATACATGGTCACTTCAGAGTTCTTTTTCTTCCTGAAAAAAATGTTTAGGATGACAAGAAATTGACAAAAAAGCAGAATTGTCATTTGTTCACATTTCCTGGCTCTCCAGGGTCATGATACCACAAATGGTTGAAAGAAATACATTTGCCTTCTACTCTCTGTACGTACAACTGAGGTAGTGCAAGGCTAATTTAAATTCTGCAAATGTTTAAATGAAATAAAGTGTGGTGCTGCTTAGACCATCTTTATCAATTATGTAAGTGTTGCTTTTATGTTGTGATTAATTTTTCAACTTCTTTCACAACACTTTTTAGACTGAAAGGAAATATTAGTTATTCAGGAAACTAAATATTTCTTACTATTGGAATTTTTCCATTACATGAAATCACTTAAAGGAGGGCTGTGAATGTAATTTAACTGAATCTATATTTGAAGTAATTTTTTGAGTAACTGACAAGTCTGAGTGTCTTTGATGAATTATTTTTGTCTGTTTTACTCACTGGCCATGGTTAGTAAAATATGAATGTTTTCTCCCTATAGCATCAGCGACTTCTTGACATTTTGGAAGCAGAAAAGGAAGTGTTATCAGAAAAGATAGAAGAAGCTATGAGGCAGCAGTCACAAAAGCACAAGGTACTGCTTTTGTTTATCAAAAAAATAAGAGACCAGCATCATGGATTTTGTTGGGAATGATCCTGTCACAGTTACTGACAGGAAGAGAAAGCTTTCTTAAGCACTTTGAATGTTGTAAATTATTTTTAGCCACTCCTTTATTGTCTATTGCAGTTTAATTTTTCATAACATTTGCAGGAAATGCTGGACAAGTGTTTGGATGAAGAAAGACAGAGAAGCAAGGAGGCTCTGGCAGCTGCTGCAGAGGTATCTCTCATCAATTAGCGGGCATGCCATGTGGATTCCATGTGTGTCATTAAAAATGCCAAGCCCAGACACTCACTTTTGTTTCATAACTATATTTATCAAGCTCTGTGTTCTCATCTGTGCTTAGAAGAAGCTGGTTCTACTGAAGATGAACATGTTTGCTATATCCCATGCCTTGATGCAGAGATGTAACTGCCTTCTCTCGGACAATAGCCTGTGAATTGTTAATAACAAGAAGTCACAAAATTGCACTTCAGTTGCTGCTGTTGCCTAAATATTTGTTTTTGTGGTCCTTTGACATCAGTGCATCTTGATTTGAAGAGCTAGGTCTCAGGGTCAACTGATGAACTTAATAAAACAATCATGTGTTATTTAACTTTCATTGAGTTTGGTCATCTTCAGTGAGGAGAGAACTATTATTAAAGTCATATACAAACAGGGAGAGTTTAACAGGTTTTGAATTATTTTATATAAGCTGGTTTTTAGCTAAAAGTGACTATTTAGTTTTTAAATATGATTTCTCCTGTCTATTTCATTATTAAGTTCATTGGTGTTAGGACAATAATTTTGAAAATTTTAAGCTGGAGTTAATTTCTAATACTGGTGCAGAATCCAGTACAAAAGTTCAGTTGCATGTAATGATCTGGGGAAGCTAGTGGTGTGTATTACCTGGAATCAGGCTATATTGTAATTTTCTGTATGTCTTTCTTGTGTAGTATATGAACACTGGCTGAGCACCTCACTGAACAGCATTCAGTAGTACCTTATTTCTTAGTGCTGAATAGCATTCAGTAGTTCCTTATTCAGTAGTACCACATTTCTTATGTGGTTGATATCTACAGGAAAATGTGTGTATAATAAAACTTCCTAATTTAATTGTTGTATTTTTAATATCTAAGTACAAAATCAAGTCCCAGTGAATTGAAAGAAACAGCTTTAGTTGGAAGTGTAGGTATCTGATGAATACAGTATTTTTAAGCTAAGTGATTTGTGATTAAGTTTTGTTAGCCCATGTTTGCTTATTTTGAACTTCGGTTTACCAATTTTTGTTTGTAGATATTATGCAGTGGTTGTTTTGCTGATAAATATATTAGTGTGGCTACTCATGTGTGGAGCTGTTGGCTTCAAATTCTCAGTTGTTTCAGATAATGGTTGAATATAATGATTGGGGAGAAAATAAAACAGTATTTCTTGTAGCATGGCTAAGGAGCTTTGGGAGGGAAGACGTTTGTTTTATCAAATGTCTGTTGGCTATTTTCTACATAAAAGACTCAGACAGTTTTTACACTTCGGATATTTGTAGATAAGAGCAGGAATATCTCTTACGTGGGAATATCAAGGGCAGCCCATGATGTGCCTACTCTTGCATGGGTTTTGCTGGGTTATGTTTTTGGCTTTTTGATTAAGCAAACTAGTTATGAATATCTATGTTTTCAGTAGGTGGAATTTAAGTGCCTTCCTGTAACTTCCTTTTTGCTTTCTGTAACTACATAAGTCATTGCCCAGAGGTAATACCTGCTTGGTAGCACTGTAAGATAAATTCTGAACCTCATATTTCAGAATGAAAATGTTCACATCCCATGTCTTGTGAAGGTGATATGAATCATTCAGGTTGGGTGTGTTGCTCATCTAATTGTGCCTGGTCTGTTTCAAAGGCTGAAAAAGAAGTAGTGCAGGAAGCTGTCCTGAAAGCAGTGGAGGAGGAGAGGAGAAACATGGAGAAGATTCATGCAGAGGAAAGAAAACAGTGGGAAGCAGAACGTGATAGTCACAGAGAGAAGATTGCCCAGGCTGTTTCAGAAGCCATGCAAGAGCAAAGAAAGCAGAGTCAGGTTAGTATGTTTTACCCTTCCAAGCACCTGCTTTGTGTGTTTTTGGTTTTACTTTTGTATGTCCTCTGTTGTTGTGGTAGAGTTACCTGTGACATCTGTCCCTTAGTTGATATTTGCAATGCACAGCAAGCAGTTTATCTTCATCTGTGAGTATGGAGAGAGGCTGGCACATACAGAACAAAGTTCCTGTGACCTTTAAAGGTACATATATTGAAATGATGTAAATCATGCCTGGTTTTGTCATTTGACTTCAAAAGGAGCCCAGGATGAGCAGATCAGAGAGTGGCATTTCAGCAGTAAACAGTTCAGATGACTTCCATACCTGTGGGAGACTAAAGATGTTACATTTGTTTCTTATAGAACAGGTACAAAATAAAGAGAGAGTTAAAAAAACTGGAAACGTAAACCAGTAATGAACCAGAAATGTTTCTAATTATTGGAGAGGTGCTTCTGTAACAATAAATGTTTGTCACTTAGCACAAACTGAGAGAGACATTCCCAACAGTGCTTTTAGCATTTCTACAAATTGCAAATCAAATATGTTAAAATTTCAAGTAAATTACTCTTCTAAAAGTTGCATTTTGTGGTCTGTGATGCTGGAAATATTTGGAGGGGCAGCCTGAGAATTCACTGATATTTTGGTGGCATATTTGAATGTTACAGTCTTCAGAAATTTAAGGAGTATATATATTTCATTGGTGTGTTGTAATTTGATATTGCTGTATTTTTTTATGTGCTGCATAAGAAAAAAAAGTAAGAATTTGAAGTAAAATAAAAGTACTCTTTGGAAACAGTCACCATTTCCCTTTCCAATGTTGAACACAATTAATAACCTCATATACCTAATCAGCTACAAAAAAAAAGGTTTGATGCTATGCCATTATCATACTCTGTATTGTCTGAATTCCTAATGTAAATAGAATGATTTTATTTTTTTATCTCTTCTTTACTTCCTTCAAATGTAAAGTATCAAATGGTGAAATGTCACTTTTCAAGACTTTCAGCGAGCCTTCAGGCAGTCAAACTCTTTGTCAGAACAGAAGGATTTACAGCTGGATTCAAAGCTGAATTCAAGCTGAGAACAATTGCTTGGGCTTTAGTTAGATACAAATCATTCAGACTATCCAGAAGCAGAACCAGTGGTGTAGAGAGTCTGTCCCTGGAAGGGAGAGTGGTGAAGTGTTCATTTACTGACAGCAATGCTTGGTATTAAAAGAAATTGAATTAATGGTAGCTTGTGGAACATGAAGAGATTGGGAGGAGGAGGAGGACTATGGTAACCAAGTTTGGGAAGGGTTTTGATGGATGCTGAGGATTTTGGGTGGAAGGTTCCCGTGGCTGGGTGCTGGAGTTCAGCCAGGGTTCTGTGCTCATGG
Organism: Chlorospingus semifuscus; assembly: GCA_035048045.1. Classification (NCBI taxonomy): domain Eukaryota; kingdom Metazoa; phylum Chordata; class Aves; order Passeriformes; family Passerellidae; genus Chlorospingus; species Chlorospingus semifuscus. The sequence goes on along the minus strand of JAWWMS010000059.1, from coordinate 63,693,352 downwards.
ATTTGGGGGATTTAGGTGGGGTTCATGGATTTGGGGGATTTGGGTGTCCTGGGCATGGGAGAGATGTGGGCTGAGCTGGGCCAGTGACTTGAGGCAGGTTTGCCTTCACTCTGCAGGGTGCTGCAGACTCCCTCATGGTTGATGTTGCCTTTGAAGTTGTCACAGGACAGGATGGCATTAGAAGTAGTTTAATAGGGATGGATATGGGACAGGCTTTTCCACTCAAACTTCTTTTAGATCAAGTAGTTCCTAGTCTGGAAATACCTGGTGATGTACTTGTTGGGATGGTGACAGCACTGAGGTGTTGGAGGCCCTTGAGATTAATTCAGTTGTAAATATCCTTTAGTGGTGTCATTAGTTTATTCCACTTCTTTTAACACCAAACAGCTCTAACAACTTTTATTGTAACAGGAATAATCTCTCTTATCTGGTTATAACATGATTATTTCACTTTCATGTCTGGTTCCTTTTTCAAACACCTGATCTATTTTTAATTAAGGAAAAATGCAGATTTTTCTTGAGATTTCCAAAGTTCTGTCACATATATCTATGGTATATATGAAGTTACACTCTTTATTCTCTAATTAATGAGAACAAATTCCCTGGGGAGGATGGACTTTCATGGAGAAATCGATTTCTTGGAGAAATTTTCCCTTCTTCCTATGCCAAGAACTTGCATATGTCCTTTAGGCCGTTGCAATTATAAGCATACACAAAGTACAGAAATTTTCTGTCAGCAAAAGAAGTCCTGCAGAGCTGATGTGCCAAATGATAACTTATATGTGGTGTCAGATACAGCTTTGGTTTAACAATGAAAAACACTTGGGCCTGCAAGGCACTTAGTGTGTGGGCAGTAATTTTTTCTGTGTAGAGCCTTCCACACAGAGTTGTTTTTTATTTATGTTTTTTTTTCTGTAAGATTTGTCTTACAAAAGCTATAACTGCAGTCTTGACTCTCTTGTAGTCATTGTTTAGGCAATATATTAAGTCAGCTCTATAAAGGCCAAAATGCAAACACAGAGTCTAACATTTTAGACAATGAAATATAAAAAATCCTAGAATAAAATTTTATTTTGCTGTAAATCATTTTAAAGAGATTTGCTTTATTGATTTGAACTAAAAAAGAAATTCAGCATAGTGTTAAAGGGAAGGAGTTTTCCTTCACTGATGCAGTAAATCTGTGAAATTGGGAGATCACAAAGGGTCAGTCTGGTCTTCTGCAAATAGGTGAGGCAGAATGGCTTACAGTCAAAGTGCCACAAATAACTCTAGGAATAATTAATGGAAAAATTAAAAAACATTGAAAATGTTATTATTTGAGATGCAAACCCATAGAGAAAAAGGCATTTTTATCTGCATGATGCAAGAGGTTTATAAAAGATGTATTTTAAAAACTGTAGCACCACTGTGTAAAACATTTAGGTTATGAAGGTGAGGGAAAATAAATTTCCATGTAAAAGTGGAATGAATTTGTTGGCTTCTCCTTTACCCTCTAGACCAGAGAAACATGATTAGGAATTTTGATTCATTAGTTTAAAAGAGTAATTTGCTATCCATTAATTTTCTTTATTAAAAGAAAATATGTTGGGTTTTTTCCACCAGTTTTTAAACACATGCATTAGAAGTTATATGACTATATATAAAAAAGTAAATGTAAAAAACCATTAAAGTATGGGCTGTTTACACTTCATTGGTTGGGCAGTTTTAGCAGAAGAACAAGGTTTGAAGATCACACTTGTGCTGCATTAGGCAGTGAAATTTTCCTTCATCACTTAAATAATTTGTTTAAAAGAAGAAAAGATGAGTGTTTCCTTTGCAGGGATGATCCAGGTATTGTTTTAGACTTTTTTGGGGGTGTTGTTGCAGAGTGGCCAGGATGGAGACCCAGAGGGGATCCAGATCTGAAAGGTTTATGCAGGTGCCTTCTACTTGTGAGAAATTCATGCTTGACAAACCTTTGTCCTAAAAAAACCATTTGTCCTCAGTCAAGTTGTTGTCAAGTTTGCAGATAAGGAAATACCACTTCAATTTAAAATTTATTATACTAATTTAGGATTACCAGAGAAAAAATGGGAGACTTAGAGACAGTTTAATAAATAAATCATATTTAATATCAAATATTTTGTTACCAAATATGAAACAGCCAAGTAAAGATAAACTTAGAATGAAAGTAGGAACTAAAACATACTGAGTTAATATTTCAACTTCATGGAGCAACCTTGACATACCGCCTTCTTTGCATTTTCTTTAAGAAATTAAAGGATTACAGTAAGATGAATATTGTTTTGGGATTTTTTAAATGAAAGCTTTTCATGAAAGCTTTGACTGTTCCAGTGACTTGGGGTCTCTACTTAGAGACATGGTATTTGTATTTAAAATAAAGGTATTACTTTTTGAGGCCTTATAACTCTAAAGGGATAAATGAGATATTTTACATCACCAGGGGAATGGAAAAGTGTTTTTTAGAGAATGCTTTTGAGGTTGTGAAGTAGTAAAAGTCCAGATGACTTCCATTTTGGTTGAGACTGGCAGCATCTTCAGATTTTGTAATTGTGTTTTTTGGGTGCTTCATGATTTTATAAGAATTTTTTGATTTTTTTTGGTTGTTTGTTAATTTTTTTTTTAATTTAGGAGAGCATTCTCAGTTTGGGGGAAGAGCAGGCTTGCATTTTAAATCAGGAAGAACAAGCTCCCCTTGAAAAGATCTAGTAGTCTTTTGATTAAAGATAATGTTCATTTGCACAGGAACCTCGTGGTCCTCTTTCAACACATTGAAAACTCATCATACATTGGGAAATCATCTGTTTAACAGACTAGATGTAGCTTGGCATGTCTCCAGTATTTTCTTTTCTAGTTTTTCTATAAAAACACTGTAAAAAACACAGTGGCATCTTCCCTGCAAGGAGGGTTTAATGTCTGGTAGTTGTCAGTGTTGAGAGTGGTGAAATTCCTCCACTAGAATTTTTTTTTTCCTAGAACACCTATTTAAATAAAAATGGATATCCTGTAGATAAGGAGAAAGCATAAGAGGTAGTTTGGCTGAGGCAGAAGATTTTTACCCCAGAATCCAAAATTGCAGTGAAGCTCCTGGGGTACGACTCTAAACTGAAAAAACCAATGAACAATTCTCTCTATCCTTCTTTACATTTATTTTTACTCATTTAAAAAACCAAAGTCAAAAATTCTTTGGGGATATAGGATGGTGATATCCATGCAATTATGAATAAAGGCTGCTGTATTAAATTAATAATTACTGGGGAATGAAGAGTAGCTCCCATAGCTATAATGCACAGAGCTCTCTGCATGGCAGTTGTTGTCATTTTACAGAGCCAAATACTCAGCTACACAAAGGAGGTGAAATCCATGGTGGTGTGGAAGAGAATTAGCAAAAGAAACTGAAAAGAATTTATGCACCACTATTTTTGCTTTAAAATAAATTCATTAAAAGTAAAAGGAAAGCCAGCAGCTGCAGGGTGAGCCCTGGAAATTTAAATCCATCTCATAGCTTGAAATAAATAATTCTGCTAAGGCATTTGAAGCAAAGAATCACCTTTGTCATTTCCTGAAGGCTTAAATTTAAAATACTGTATATATTCTAGTGTAGTTTACCCTAATTCCCCAGGGAAAAAGAGCCTGAGTTCATCTCTGCCATAATCCACACAGCAGATCCATTAGAGGCTCAAGTGCTCAAGTGTTCTGAAAGCTGAAAATATTTAGGAAAGAAAAGAAAAAAAAACCCCTTTAATTTATTAAAAGAACTAACATAAACTCTGCTTCCTCTTGGACATGAGGAAAAGCAGTAAGGCAAAATTATCTTACCAATGGGAAAGTATTTCAGGAAAACTGAGGCTGTGGTGTCTCATTCAGACAAGCCACAACTGAGATATACTGAGATATACAAAGAAAAAATATTTTTGCAAGAGAAGCTGACTGAAATACTTATGAAAAAAAAAGAAAAAAAAGGAATTTTCAGTGGTCTTAACTGAGTAAGTCTTTAAGAATTAAAGACAATTGAGTGTGTTCACATTTCTGAAGGATCATGTTGTGGTGTTCTTTGCAGAGCAATAAATTTGTAATCCATGGTCTTAGAAAGCATTAATACAATTTTACTGTCAAACATCTAGATAGTTGAAAAAGAATTTATTATTTAAATGCTGCTTAATGAATTTCCATGGATTTATGAATATCAGCATATGCCATTGCTTAGAAGGCATAATAAAAATGTATAAAACACCTAAATCCTAAAATTAAAATGTGTAGATCACCTAAATCCTAAAATAAAAATGTGTAGATTAACCAAATCCTAAGGAATGAGTGGCTCCTTACCTGCTACATTATCAAAACTTTTTTTGGTTCTCATCTACTTGAGGCAGTGCTTTTGGTGGTAGTTTGGCAAGCCTGAAGGAACTTGGTATTGAAATTCTCAAGGATTTCCATACCCAGTGTTGTGTAAGGGAATAAAAGATATGTAAATAAAAACATGGAGCTGTTGCCTTTGTTCCTAAGGATCTGGCTTTTGTTTCTTTTCTACAAGTGCTAAAACTAGCTGTTAAATTCTTATTGAAAATTACTGTTTGTCTAAATATTTTTCCCCACTGCCCTGCATTTGAAAAGGTTGTAAGAACTAAGGAAAAAAGGTTTTCTGAAAGGTTATTTCTCACTCTAGCTTTCAGTCAGATTTATTAGCTATTGAATGGCCCTTTCTTAACCCTGTAATCTCTAAAAAACCAATTTACTTTTTCTCATGCATCAAATGAGTAGGTATTGAAGGAATTTTTGGTGGACATTAGAAGGGGAAAAGAGGAAATATATATGGGATTATACATCTGTCTTGTCTTTTCATTGTCCAATAAATTTGTTCTGTGTAAGATTGCCTCTTGGTTCATATCAAATTTGGAAGCCTAACTCACTTTTTCCTCTATGGGCCCTTTGTGAGCTATTTCTGTACACAATGAAAACCCTGATAAATCTCTGTGATGTCTCTTTATAAATGCACCACTATCGCTCTAAGGTTTCTCTTTCTTTCTTTTCTCCTTCCCCACTTCCCAAACACTTTCTGCACCCTCAAGACAAACCCTGTTGCTTGTTGCTCTGGACTGTATCATGGTTTTGTTTCAGATCTAATTGTAAATATAATTTTTTATTTACAGCATGCATTGGCATCTTATCTGTAAGAGATAAAATATCATATCTAAAAGAAAGGTACGATCTTCACACAAGGTTCAATCTTCAAAGCTCCCACTTTTCCTTTTTTTTTATTAATGCATATTCTTTCTCTCCTTTGTAAATACTGCTATAATTACTGTTGCAACTTTCCAGCCCTTTACTCCATCACACTTTCTCTGTTAAATAGGCTATAAATTGCTTTTTGCCTCTGTTTCAGGGTTTGCTATTGTCTCTTTTTCCTCATTAATCACTCTGTTTATAGTATTTGTTACCAGAAGATCAACTTTTACCTGTGTTGGCATTGCTTGCCCTTCTTCTATGATTTTTTTTTTTTTTTACTAGGGAGGTCTTTAACATGATGCTATAATAATTTAACTTCCTTGAAATTTAATTTCTTTATCCTCAAAGTTCTTTGTGTTTATGATATACAGAGCTTTGAGTGCATTGTCAGTTAAGGGAATACAAACTATTATGTTTATCAATCTCTCTTTGTCCACTTGTTTTTTTTTTCATCTTTTACAAGGGTTGCAGAGTCCTGTCGAGGAGTCTGAATTTGAAATATTCCCTCTATTGTGTTTCTGAAGTACTTAGCAAAGTGGCATATTTTTCAATGTAATTTCAGAAGTAACTTTTTATGACCCCATAGGATTTTGATTGCGTCAGTGCTAATCTTTGGAAGACAAAATGTTTTTTCAGTAACAGGCCTGGACTGTTGTAACATTGCTCTTTGTGTTCAGCATTTTGTGGACTCATACAAGGAGTTGTTGGGGTTTTTTCCTCTATATCCCAATTCCTAACTAAATAGTCTATTGATAAGATGGTATCACAGAATGTGCTGGAGAAGAAGCACCTTTGCTCTTCAAAGGACTTCTCCTATTTCTCTTGCCTTTATTGCTCAGCTTCCAGTGGGAGTGTGTGCTTACATTTCTCTCAAGAAGGCAGCAAACCACTATTTTCAGTTTTACTTTCTTCTTGTTTTTCCACCATCTTGTAGAAACTTTAGTGTGGCCAGTGTTTGCAGAGACACATTAGAAGAAAATTCTGTGTAATCTTGAATGTGTGAGGAAGGACACAGCTCAGTGGGGCTGAGTGGAAAGAGATCCCTGCCATTAGATGAGTTCATTTTTAATATGCTTGCAAAGTCTAGAAAAGGAATAGTTCACAGCACACAGACCTTAACCATGTCTGAGTTCAGAAGTAGATTGTAGTAGTTTGTAACCACAGACATTATAATTTGAGGGTTACTGTTTTCTGAAAAACCACTAACATTGCAGTCTGTGGTTGCATTTCCTAGATAAAGTTTAGTGCTGCCACCTGATCCTTGTGTGGAAACAAAAGAATTTTCCTATAAAATTGCAAAGCAACATATGGCTTGTTTTATTTTTTAAATACTGTCTGGAGTTCTCTGGTGTATCAAGTACACTGCTTTTTCTTTCTGTCTTCATACAGATTTATATGTTGTGATGGTGTGGTTGTCATTTCTAATACAGGGTTGAATGTGATTTGTCAATTGAGTATTTGAATATCTGTATTTTATTTTTGATTAGGTATTCTTAATCTTCTAACTGGTGTCATTTCAAGCACATGTATAGAGAGTCATGTAACAAAGCCAACTTTATGACTATAATTGGGTACTCCAGCCACTGATCAAATATATAAAAAAATAAAGGGAAGAGAGAGAGGAATTGCACCGCAAGTGCCATTTTGTGGAGTGTTCTTCCTTACCTTCTTACAGGAAACTGAGTTTTTCCATTTTCTTGAGTCTATTAAAACAGCACTAAGAGGTTCAAATAATGCTCTACCCTTTCTAGTTAAAGAATAAATAAGGGACAATTTTTACCTTTGCAACCAAAATCTAAGTTAGGATAGAATCTAAAGGTCGATATAGCATTAGAGGAAAGAGCAAAGAGATGAAGGAAAAGTGGACACATGCTGAGAGAGTGTACCTGCAGCTAAGGCTTTGTTCAACAGTAATAGGTAATATCTGAATTTAAATACCTTTATATTAATTGGTAATTTACTCTAATGACAGAAATAGAGCAAAGACAGACAGTGTCTGAGTACCTAGAGGAGAGCACTTAGTGGAAGGTTGTATAAAGAAGTGAGGATTCTTGTCACAGAAGGAAAAACTAGTATCACTGATTAAGATCAAAAGGAAATGACTGAGTTGACTAGGGAACTATTGTGCAGTGTTTGCTATTTGAAGACCTCTGAACTGAGTGAAAGGGATGAAAGAGTTTTCTTTCCATTTATTGATACCACAACAAAGCTGAATTTTGATAGTCTCAAAAGAGTGTCATTGTTTCACAGGACTCTATGTTTGCCCATTTTGAACTGCAGGCATGGGACAGTGCAAACCACATCAGGAGTTCAGGAGCATTGTCAGAGGTTGTAGGGTTATGTTTTTTCAGACATAACCTGTGAAGAAAGCTGTGTGTTTTATGGAACTGTCTCATTTCTCCTGAATCCAGTCAGCAGGGTCACATTTCAGCTCAGATGAGAAACAGATATTGGGATCTCAGAGAAACAGATCTGTATGATTCATCCTGGGAATAATCACAGAAAAACCCCAACAAATAAAAAGTGTTGTGGACAGCTGCCAGCAGCCTGGTAAATCCAAAGGCTGGGATGAAGCCCACGAAAGCAGGAGTCTTTTTGTGCAGTCACATGAGATTGTCCTGTCCTGTCTGGTGGCCACAGGATCTGTCTGGTGACAGTAAGCGTTGAGATGACTTTCAAGTGGTAACAGGAGGTGATCAGTGTCTGAAACAGAATTGTTTATAAACTGAGAAGATACATCAGCACTTAATTTGGTTAACTAGAATGTGGTTGATTGTGACGGTGTTCACAGGGGTTTTTGGATGAGGGAAGAGATGAGGATCTGACTCCATGTTTCAGAAGGCTTGATTTA
>JAWWMS010000059.1:63655479-63679781 GCA_035048045.1 Chlorospingus semifuscus | reverse complement strand
TGCAAAACAACACTGACAGAGTCAGAACACAATCTGACACCCTGTGGGTCAGGGTGTTGGTGGCAGTCCAATTGGAAATGTGGCTGCAGTCCTCCTGCAGTGCCAGGTGTGGTTCTGCTGGAGCAGGGATCCTGTAGAAGGGTGGAGTCTTTGGAAGTGGAATAGGCAGCTGTTCCTCTGGGAAATCCAGTGGAGAAGCTGTGCTGGTGTTCCAGAATCTCCAGATCATATCCAGGTAGGAATGCTTGGCTCCTCCCTCTGGGCGGGGCATCTCCCAATGGGGTGCTGTAGTTCTTATCAGTCATGCAGTGACATTCAATGGCCCCTTATCAGCAGGTGTCTCCCCAAAGGGAGGAGTGGTTGTGGAAGAGATAAGGAAAACTGCCCATTAGGTGGGCAGAAGACAACTGCCATCCAGATGGCAAATAGAATACAATTTGTTTGGCAATCCAAGACAGCGCTGAAGTTGGGCTAAGTGGAAAGCCACTGCTTTCACATCTGTCATACAAATAAACGTTATTTTTGGTTTGGATTCAATGCATATCACGTGCCATAAGAGATCTATCTGAGACAGAGATGTAGAAGGAAGCAAAATCTTTCAGTTTGGTTAGAATTGAGTAAAGAAGCACTTGTCCTTGAGTATCCAAAGTCCATCTGTTTTGATGTAAGCTCAAGATTCACAGACCTACTTATCACTATTGTCTTGTGTTGCCTGATGTTCACCATGCTGTAACCTCTGGCCCTGCAGTGTGGTTTCTGATCACCTGAGTGCTCTGGAAGCACCCAGCCCTGTGAGGAGCCCCAGCACATTAATTGCCCCAATTGGCACTAATTGGCACATTCCAGCCCCTCAGGCTGTGCCTTAGTGAGTGCAGGAAGTGTTTGCCAGCTTTTTGCATTGATTGTTAACTATTAATCCTTTAAAAAACCCCAGAGCTGAACTACCTCGTATAAGGAAATACCTCCACAAGCGTTCAGTGTAAAAAAAAACACTAGAATTTTTAAAGGATTAATAGTTTTATTTTGCTCAAACATCTTGCTGATGTGGTGGAATAAATGTACATGTCTGTACATATATAGGCTCTCAAGTTTAGGTGTGTACATCCATGTTTGTGTTTGTTACCTGGGCATCAGAGCAAGGAGTAGAGCCTAATGCCTTGTAAATTCTGGTTTAGGATTAGAGTTCCCAAACCCTGATTCCTGAGCTACTCAACAAAAACATAGCAGTGTCCTTTCCATTGCCTCTGCAATATTTTGGGTTAAAATCTGATTAATGGGCACATGCTGCTCTGTTAGGAGTAAAAAGACAGGCTGGGCCTATCCCTGCTCCACTTTTTATGGACTTCACGTGGGGCTTTTCACGTTTACTGAAACAGTTTGCTTCAGTTGGCTGATGCTGAAGTAAGTGGATATAAACAATGTTTTTTCCCAAATTGCAGTTTGTAAGAGCTCCAAGGAACTTTCACATTTGCTGTTTGCAGTTGCAAGGTCGACTGAAATTTTGGAGGTGTGCTGCAAGCATTGCAGATATGTGAGCAAAGGAGAAGTGTGATAATTCCCTGTGTAAAGGGGGTCCAGATCACAGCTTTTCCCTCATCTTCTGGTTGCACTTGGTCTCCTCTCCCTGGTCCAGGATGTGAAGGAGGTGCTGCCTGCACCTGATGGCCCAGGGAGATGGAAAGACAAGAATTGCGCTGAGGTAGTCAGGTGAATTTTCAGAATCCACTGGTCTGAGGGAAACCAAGCCAGCTGACTTAGGAGAGTAATGCTTCCTCTCTGAACTTTGAAAATAAATAGTAAAATAGCAGCTAAGCAATATCTGAATAAATGATATCACTATTGCAGTATATTAATTTCCTTGCTTCTTAATATTATTTTGAGGCTATGCGTTGGCCTTTTCTTTGCGTTTATTCTGTGAACCTACGGATGTTGTGCAGTTTTCTGTAACTCCCGCTGTTCTATGAAGACAATTCCTGAAATATATTTAAATTTTATATGAGATTATTTTTTAAATTAATTTGCAGATAGGAAGTAAAAGACACAAACAAACTTTATACTTTTTTTTTAAATAACTGAATTAAAATATTGAAAGCTATGTAATACTGACTTAAGCAAGTGTTTCTGTTTGTCAGGGGACATCTACACAGACCAGAGTGTCACCCAGAGAATTCTGGTGGAGCTTTATATTTCCAGGTGTCTCATAAAAATTCTGATGATCAAGGCAATTGATTGATCACTACTGTACTTCAAACTGAGATCTGTACCCAGTCATTTGTTGTTAGAAAGGTCAGGAAATTCTCTGCTCTGCTTCTTATTTTTTCATACTTGGACAGTGTTATGGCTTCTTGACCTTAATCTGCAAATGTTAAAAGCTTTCAACAAAACTTTTTGTTAAAAACTAAACCTTGTTAATTCTAAATCACACAAATATTAGGAAGTCTTGTAGAATAGAGGTTTACAGAAGTATTCTGTTATAATATTCAGGTTGGTGCAGGTTGCAAGTTGTTTATAAATGTCATGGTTCAGTAATGTACTGCCCATTCACTTCAATTGAATGCTTAAAAATATTAATTCAATATGTTTTATTTATTTATTATGTATTTATAGCAGGCAAAAAAAGTGATCTAAAATTATTGTGCCTAATTAATTTTTGTGAACATTAGCTGTATAGAGATAAAAATAATTTTTGAAGTTGGTATACAAAGGAGAGAGTAAGTTACAAGAGGAAAAGTTTTTTACCAAACAAATCTTGTGCTGAATAGGTTATTTAAAGAACTTCTCTAAATCACAAAGATTCACTTCATGAGGTGAGTAGCTAGCCAACAAGCAAATTTTAATTTTTCCTATTTACACTGACATTCATCTCCCCTCAGGAAAATCTGCTGCTTGTGTTCTGACAGCAAAGCTGAGGACATTAATCAGTCACCTTTTGTCTGCTAATTGTACACAGCTCTTGCTGGCTTTAATGGACATATTTTGGCCTGTCAGGAAAAAACTACGTGTTGGGGCTTGAGTAATCACTGGAATGACAGATCTGTTTTTAATGCAGCCCCTGTTTCCCTGAAGGTCAGGCACTTGCCATAAATGCACTCCCATCCTGATTTAAGGGTCGGATTCTGAGAGCAGAGATGTCACCAGTATAACAAAACTCTCTGTACTACTGTGTGCTCCCATATGATTTGTGCAGCTGTGCCTCATAACCTTTAGAAGAAAACAGAGCTAAACATTTCTCTGACTAATGTTTACCAAAGTACTGCAGAATTGAGAATAGCCAAAGAGATACTTTTGGGGGTTTTGTGTTTAATAGATAATTTTTTCTGACACTACAGAAGATAAGGCCCTGTTTCAACCACAGTATTTATATTTAAGAATCACTGGCAAGCTGATATAAGCCATGTCTCCCAGGAAAGCAAAAAAAAAAAAAATCCAACAAGTTTCTCTTCTGATTTTGCATAGAAGAATTACCCCTTTAGTTTGATAATAATGCAGGTGCTTTTTAGAAAACAGAATTGAGATCTGTTTTCTAAACAGATCTCCCAGGGATGTGTGGGATGTGCCAGGACAGGCAGCTTGGATCTTTGCCACATAACCAGAGGAACCAGAGTTATTTTTGCTCTTTTCTGAAAAAGACTTGGAATATTTGGAAAATACTGTTTTACCCTGATAAAACACCTTTATAGAAGGTCAGTTTATCCCAGGCAAGAGCAAGTCATACCTTTCCCCACTTTCAGTGGGATTATTCTGCAGTGCAACAAATATTTACCACTTAAAAGGGGAACTGTGCATTTCATTCAGTGCAGAGATGCAGTGTAGTCACAATGCTTTTGAAGGGAACAAAAATAGTGATCAAGTTATATCCAAGACAGTAGGACATATCTGACATAATCTGACAGTAATTCAGATTAAAACTGCTGACTTCCTCCATGGTTATCCTTGTTTTTCAGTCTTATTTCTAATAGCATACTGTGTTTATGGAGTGTATTTTGTTTGCTTTTTTTGTCTGAAGGAAACAAGTAAATATTTGTTTCCACCTTTTGAGTAGCCTTCTAACTGATACACTGACTTTCGGGGTTGGTTATGGTACAAAATCACATTTTAGGGTTTTTTTGAGTGGCACGTGTTATGTGTCATAATTAAATATATTCATACAGATCTGATTTATCATGAATGCACTTTTAGAACTTCTTTGGAGTTTTATGCTTGATTTTGTTATTTAGCAGCAAAGCCTATATAAATCTATTGTGAAAGCACCTTTACCAATACAGATTGTGGAAGGTGATCTCTTTTACAATTACTATAACCCCTCTTATCTATGTAGATGTTTTTTTCCTTAAAATGTGAAGTATTTTCTGTGCAATTTCCTCATTCTTTGATATTTCAAGAGAAGATTTTATCATGAAAACTAATGTCTTATGTTTAGTTATTTAAGGTAAAGATTGAAAAAGAATACATGAAGCTCTAGTTTAATTAGATTTATCCACCTTGTGGAGGAGAGGCTGCTGCAAATTCATTTGGGTTTTCAAATGGTCTGAGGAATTGTCTGTAATTCACTCCTGAAATCCGACATTATGAGAAGATGTGTGCACCTCTGCATAGTTACTCTGTTATTCATCCATCAGAACCATCACAGAAAATGGTCAATTTTCTTAAGTTTTTCTTAAACAAACCTGACTAAAAGTTCTCCCTTTACATTTCAAGTGCTTCAGTTGAAATAAAATTTTAGTCCTTTACAATATTGGCATAAATGCCTCAGTTATCATATAGGTCATTGTAAGACCTTGTAATTTATAACCCTTTTTGTAGTAAGAATTAGATCAAACTAATGAGGAAGGTCAGTACAGCAGAAGAGAAATAAGATGTGTGTCTGGTGGCTGAAACTGGCTATGATTGTAAAAAGGGATTTGAAAACAATATTACTACCAGAAAACACCTTCAAACATCAGTTTAATTGAAAATAACTGTGGCTTATTGGCCCCTCTTATCAGACAGAAAAAACTCCCATCTTTTTTCTTGCTATTGATTTTTAATTTCTTGCTTTCAAAGGTGACTTTATCATTGTAGAAAAATCTCTATATCTAATTGATGTTTCTGCCACTGAGGAAGGGTCAGGAGACTGGACCCATTTTCATTTTACCCATACACCAATCTTCATGCTTATTGTCCCAGCTGCATTCACAGCAAATTTTTAAAATTAAAAAGTGGTTTAAACAGCAGTTTAGCTTCCTGTCCAACTGAGAATTGACATAGACTTCAACTACTGGTTATCTATATTTTGTCTTTCCTGAAATTATTGAATTGGATGCTTTCTAGACTTTCATTATATGGGTAACATCTCTATTTAGATGAGAAGTCCTTAAACCTTCTGTTATTGACTGCACCTTTGCTTTCCTTTCTGTACTTCCAAGCATGATGGTAACTCCTTTTGTGATACATCTACTGGCAGTAACCATTGCAATTCCACAAAATCTCCTCTTGAAAAGTGAATCCTAATGTAGCTTTAAACCAAAGAGCTCAGATTCTTCAGGTGCTAATCTCGTTTGGATTAGAAATTACTGCTTTTGCTTTACTTAAATTGCCTAATTTTTTTCAACTGTGCACGTTCAGTATTTATTTTCTTTTAAGTAAATTTGCTAAATTATTTTATTTCTAATAAAGTAGATAGTTACGCAACTGACATGATGATGAATGGAAATAAAATAAGAAACCCCTATACCTGCCTTTCAGAAAAGTACTCCATGTGAATGTGAAACTATTGCTTTGAAAGGCTTCTAAATTACTTACAAATGTCTTGAACAGAAAAGAACTGTTCCCATATAGTACTACATTAACTTCAGTAACTAGACTGGTATTGCAGTTACTGCAGGCTATTACATCTAATATTCAGGTTTTTTAAATTTATGGTTGACTTTATGGTTCCAGCAGGAGTGCTGATGTGATTCCTACTGAGGACTGATGTGCTTGCATGGTTTAAATGTGTCTCCTGCAACCAGTTTTGGCTCTAGCTTAGAACTATCATAAGGATCTGCCCTCTTTCTAATTTCTTGCTCCAGGGGAGGCACGACAAACACAGAAATCTGCTGCTTTCAGACCTGAATCATGGAATCACAATGGTTTGGTTTGGAAGGGACCTGGAAGGTCATGTTGGGCTCCACCTCCCCCACCATGGGCAGGTACACCTCTCACTGACCCAGAGCACCATCCAACCCTGCCTGGAACACTTCCAGGCATGGAGCATCCACAGATTCTCTGGGCAACCTGCTCCAGTGTCTCGCCGCCCTCTGATTAAAGAAATCCATTCAGTCTGCAAATAACTGTGCAAAGTTTCTACACAAAGCTGTTGGTTAAGCCAAGAATTGACACCTGCTTGGTCTCACTTTGTTATTCACACTGAGGGGCTGATTTTAAAGGTAAAGCTTGGCATTCACTGTATTTATTGGGTAGCAGGCTAGAGTATGTTGTATCTTATATTATTCAAGTTAACATTGTGTGTTAGTGGTGGAATGAGTCCCTGTACCAATTCCTGGTGCACCCATTCCTCTGTCTCCTTGGTAAATTGGCAGCTTCTTCAAATTCCCTACCCATGACAGGTAAATTATTGTTAATCCCTGGTCTGAGTCATGGGTACAATCTGCTTTCTGAGTCAGATCAATTTTCAACCCAGATTCACATCAGGGATTGAGTGTCTTAGAGCAGTGTTTATATTAGAAGCTCCATATATCCCTTGCAGATCCAGACTGCAATTTTTCCCACATTGGGGATAGTTCCTATGCGTCATGAGACAAATTTTTCCCACATTGGGGGTAGTTCCTATGCATCATGAGACATCCCAGAAGCTGGGATTAGGATGGGCAGGGCTGACTGTTCCCTTCTCAGGCAAGAGATCCCAATCCCTCACCTGGAACAGCGACTGTATTTTACATTGAATCCCTTACTCTAGATCCATCTACATGGAGAGATTGCAGAAGGCTGGAGATTTGGGAGGGAGAGAGAGAGGGAAAAACTGATAGCTGGAGCAACACACTCTCACCTTGGACACAGTGTTTAGGAAAAGAATGTGGGAACACAAGGGATAACTTAAGAGATGTTGGTAGGAGGTGTTCCAGTAACAGAGTTCTTATATTAGCATGTCATATCTCTGTGGATAGGAAGGATCCCACCTGAGAAAGTTATGTTACAAATTAGTGTCTTCCAATTATTGATCCATTCCTGTTAAGTCACTTGCAAAATCGTGCATCAAAACCAGGGAATTTAGTTTTGAACTCTTGTAGGTGAAGCTTATGCCCTTAGGCAGTTATTATCAGAACTTTGATATGTGTTAGTGTTTTGCAAGTGTGCTTGATTTCAAGAGTCAAGCACAGCTTTCTTCTGAAGGTTTATTATTTGAAGACAAGTGCAAGTGAGAGAGGTTACGAAAATCAGTTTCTTTAATGTTATTAATCTCAAATGAGTGATTTTTTTGCCTTTTTTTTTTTTTATAATACTTGCTATATTTTAATGTGCCTTAGAACAAAATAGGGTGTCATTACCATTCTTGTTGCTGAATGTTTGGCTTGGCATTGGATGCAAGGCCTCAATTGCAGGCTGACGTGCCAGCAGCTGAAGCTGAAAACAAGACTGCGGTGGGCAAACTCAAGATTTAATTTCAGAAAGAGTGTTTATATTTTCCCTGGGGCCCCATTAATGGGAGTCCAAACCCTAAACGTTACCACCAACACATTTTAACAGACCAGTTTCCCAGTTTTTAAAGTGTGGTGTCACCTTGAGTATTTTTCTTTCAACTTTTCCCCCTTCTTCTGACTTTTAAAGAAAAGCTTTAAAAAGTTGTATCATTTTGGGCTGAATTCAGTGTTGTGTTTGGGGGACATAAATTTCTGTGTAAAGCAACAAGAATTCAAAAATATTTAGTCCTATCTTCTGTTTGTGCATCAGCTATTTTAACAACTCAGCTGCCGCAAGGTACCAGTGCAAAATTTTGTGTTACTGCAGAGCTCACCCCCATCCAGTGTGTCCTAGGGGTCCCCATGGTGATGTCCTGAATCCACCTGGTGTCAGGACATCTGAGCTTGTGACCAACAGGTCAGTGCCAAGGGAGACTCCTCTGGAGATGGGGTCACTGAGAGTTCCTCAGCTCAGTTTCCTGCTCCTTCAGCTGGGCCTGTTTTGTGGCTTTAATAAGATTAAAGAAACATTTACATTGATGTTTTAGGAGCATTTTCACACTGCTCCTTTACCCAGCTCAAAGAGCAGTATAAATCCAAAGGATTAAGGCAGGGATTTATGGGATGTTGTAGTGTAAGATGAGTTTGGTGCACCTGGCTCTCCTTTTCTCCTCTGTGGATAAGGATACTGAAGCAGTGTGATGTATCTGCAGGGGATACAGAAGTGAGCCTGGCATTTCTTCCTGAACTTTTAGGTCTCTATAAGCTTTGAAATGATTGTTTCCAAATATTAAAAGGAAATTATAGTCTCCTGTGGAGGAATGCAGTATTTCTAATGATTGATCCTATCAGGCATTTTTCTTCAGAGGACATTTTGGCATTTTTCTGCCACTTTTCAATAGCGAAACATAATGCATTCAAGAAAATGTTTGTTTTCCTGGAAATTGTAGTGCTCTGGTTTTAACAAATGGAAAGGGGGAAAAAATACAATTCTGTGCCACTTAGTTTCATTGAAATACAAAGAAAATTGTTAAATAACCAAAATTATAATTTCCAAACTCTTTGAGTGATCATTTATGCTGATGAAAGCGATTTAGTTGAAACTACATACATAGCCTATTGTAGGGTTTTCTGCAATTACTTCAGTGTAAAATTGCCAGAGTTTGAAATTCTTTACTTAAGTTAAAACTGTTTCATATATCCTTTTGTGCCACAGTGTATTAATCTACAAAGGCTGAGATTATGCCTGTACTCTTTAGTCAGGCGACATTCCAGCTGAAACTGAAATCAAGTGGTGTTATTACTGAGAAAATATTGTGCTATCAAAGCCAAAAAGGGAAAAAAATAACAGGATGAATTATGATGTTCAGCAAGGAGATGACTGGATACTCCACTATTTCAAAGCTGCTCTTGTGATTGAGATGTATTGTGTTTTTAATCCAATGTGTATCATCTTAATTGCTGTAAGAGTAACTTTGGATTTGCTCTGCAAACACATAATTATTCAGCTGGCTCTGTGGATGTGGAGTATTCAGAGGAATAAAGACTTGCAGTGTGCACTGTGCTAATGTCACCCAGATCTATCTGTCAGTGGAGAGTGGTGTGGTTTTCTCACCATCAGGTGATTGGGCAGCACCTGAGGTCCAGGGAAAAGGAAGATCTGACACCCAGGGTCCCTCTGTTCTGCAAGTATTTGATAAGAAGGCAGAGGAGGCTCCCAAAAGTCTCTGTTGTCCATCAGGAAGGCTGTGTGTGACAGGAGGAAGCAAAGCATCCTTACACACCTCTGCCCCCCTGCAAGTGAGGCTCTCCTGTGTTATCCTGATCATCCCTCAGTGTTAGAGTTTCATGGTGTGCTTCTGGAAATGTGAGAATTGTAACCAGATCATCTGTTTGAAGATCGGTTGTTTTGTGTTCTGTATGACTTTCTCAAAGTATGTTTTGCTATTGAGTAGAGAAAAAAATTCAAAGTTCTTGATTAGGTGTGGGATTAACCATTTTTAGTGCAACTTGTGACTCTTGCCCATGGGCATTTTCAAGAGACATTTTGATTAACCAAGAGTAGGTAATTTTAAGAAAAAAAAAAAAGAAGAACAACAAACCCCAGAAAAATCTGTGCATCCATGTGTGCAAATGAACATGAATATCCTTAGCTTGCTATCCTAGTGAGAAAGTTAGGTCAGCTGAATTTTGAAGCTTAAACATTTAATATTCTATTAGAGTGAGTAAGTGAATGTTTTGAGGAGGAGGAGGAGGACTTTGGGGATTTTTTTGTCATGCCTATGAAAATAAAACCTTAATTATTTGCTGTCTTTGTCTTTCAAATTCAGCCATATGCTTGTAACCGTATTTGTTTTTCACTGTCATTTCTTGATTCAGAATTTATGAGAATGTACAACTAGGTATTTTTGTAACATAACAGCAGTTATAAATTTGATCTTTAAGTTGGTGTAATTTTTTTACATTGCTTTGTACTAGATGGAAAGTTTAATAATTTCAATATGATCACTTGGATTAATTAAAGCTAAGAATATCATCTGCAGTTTTATTTTCTTAGTCATAGGTCAACTTCTTGGCTTTTTCCAAGTCCCTGCTGTACCATTCTTTTAGCACCAAGGGGATCCTAAAGAGTCTTAGAAAGTTAATGATGGCCGTGCTCAGCAAAGGCTTTTTGGCATGCACCTGCAGGGCTGTCACACTGCAGAAGAGAGGAGGCAATTGTTCCACCCTGACTGATTTTATTATGAGTTCCTGGTGCAGAGATCAGAACTTGGGTCACTGTCTCTTCCATCCCTAGATTTTTGTGATACCATTTTAATTACACTGGAATTGAGGCCCAAAGAGGCAGAGACAGAAGACAGAAGCCCTTTTCCCCATTGTTTCCATGACATGCAGGAGCAGTTTTGTGGTCTCTGTGTTTGTGTTGCAAAGATCCAGAAATCACAGTCCTTTTAATGAGGTGCTCTGTGGAATTTCTCTGTCCATGTACCAGGATAGGATAAGCCCGGAGTCCTTGCAGAACCACTGCAAAGTCACACTGTTTGGCAAATTGTCTTGGCTGTAGAGTTTTGAGGGCAAATTTTTGTTTTCTCTTGTTCACTGCGCAAGTAAAATGAGTAGATAACTTTGTGTATAAGGATGGTTTATTCTGTTTTGAGCTGTGTTTGCCTACAGCTGGGGAATATTTCTAGTTCAGGGTTTGTTTGGGGTTTTTGTGCTGCTTCTCATTTACACCCAAGTCATTTTATGTGGAGATACTTGAACCTCAGTAGTTTTATCTGCTTACTCTTTTAGCTGGGGAATTATTTGAGCCTTTTCGTAGTTGGTCATATGCAGGAAAATTCAGAGTATTTTTACCCCAAATTTTGCAGCTTCTTTGCTCTTTTTTTCTAGTTATGTCTTTTGCTGTTTTTATCCTTCTACGGAACTCAGATTTTTAAAAAGTAAATGGACCAGTTGGCCTTACCATATGTGTTTTGATGAATCTTTCCTATAATTATTTCCTGCAATTAGATTCCTGTGGCAAAGCCAGTGGTAGCAAACTTTGAGACTTAATTGAGTTGTCTGTGAAGCTAGAGAAACGTGTAAAGATATAAATTTTCTTACCTACAGCAATAGCAAGATTAGATAGGTGAAGCAAAGGGATGTGGCTTCCTGTTTACTTTTTACATTTAGATATTTACCTGTGTGTTAGAAATTCAGCAAGATGCTTCAATGAGTTATAGTTATAAGTATATATGTTATTTTTCTGCTTTGGCTGCAGGCTACTGACTCATATAATTTGGACAAGTATATTTTCCTCTCCCTTAATCTTTCCCCCCGCCTCACCCTGCTAAGCAACAGTTTCTTCTGTTTTGTGTTGGTTTTTTTTTTTACTAATGTGAAATATGATATTGCTGACGTGAAAAACTGCTGTTCTGTTTGTGGTTGTATGTAGAAGAGGTTTTACAACAACTTCTGTGAGCTAGAGAGAAGTTTGATAAGAGGATCCACGTTTACCCATGAAAGAATTTTCTACCAAGGTCATTGACATAGAAACCAGGAAAGAAAGAAGGATAAATAAGAGAAACCTGCAACTGTCTATTCCAATAAGCACTTTGCTTGTCTTTCCTGACCAATAAGTAAACTGTAGACTTAGGAGTTTTGAAGGAATGTATAAAAAGCATGCAGGCTATAATAAAACAGGGTTTGAAGCCTTCTGAAAATGGGATGTTGCTTTGTATTGTGACCATCTCACCTAGAGGAATTGTATGTTCTGGGTGTAATTTCTCAGCAAAGCCTTGACACGAATTTGCATCTGGAAAAGCAGCAGAACAGCCAGGCAGGTACCCAAAGGAAACTGCTTTGGGCAATGCACTCTATCCCTGCTGTTGAGGAATCTCCATTGGCTGGCAGCTGCAGGAAGGATTTGGAGCAGCATGGAGCAGAAAACCTGCAGATTATTGTGTCCTGCTGGTTATTTCTCCCTCCTCCTTCAGAATCCTCCTGCCTGGGTGTTGTAAGTGATGACGTGCTGAGAGCCTGGGTACTCAGTCTGAGTGTGTTTTGAAACAAGGAGGGCTTGCCTTTGATGACAGTGCTGCAGCTGCAGCTTTATGAGCTGTTTTGCCAGCAGCTGCCCTGAATTTTGCTGCAGTAGCTTGGCTTCAAACTCCAAACTGAGTTTTCCAGTAAAATGTTACTGTCAGTAAAAAACATTGTGTTCAATCTTCTCAATACTGAAGAAGTCCAGTAGTAAATGCGGGCTCAAAAATTTCTGTCTGAATAGTATGACACTAATTTTGTATTCCCTGAACCTTAATGTATAAGTGCTTATCCTAATGCATGTATATTGCCACAGATTTAATGCTATATTTATCACAGATTTGCTTCAGGCTGTTTTTCCTCATTTAATTTCTTCGCATGGATCCATCACCTGTAACTTACAATGGTAATTTTAGAAAGATACCTGTGTTTCATGTATCACCTTTGCCCATGACTTCTAGAATGTCCTGTTTCATCCTGTTTATCTTAAAGCTTCATTAAAATGGAAACCTGGCTGTTAAATCAAGTGTTCCTCAGAACCAAGAGATGGGATTTTTCTCCTGCTGCTTCTATTTACCAAACTCCAGTGTGTTGTTTGGGGACACTGCTTTAGAGGCTGTGGCAGATAGTGTCACAATTTCACAGGAACCTTCAGATAATCATGATCCAACTATAGTCTCCTTGATATCTAGGCAGATTAATTACAGCCTGACTCATTATGTTATTTGTAGCTTCAGCTTTCCATATAACACAGTTTTTTCACCTCCCAGCCTAAAGCAGTGATTCTCTGCCATGTGTGTTACCAACCACCTGTTACCCTTCTTAGAGGCAAGGAAGTTTTGCTCCTGCTGAGCCTTCTGTTCATGAAGGATCACATTAGATAGAGATGTTTAGAAAGCACCCATGGCAATGGAGAAGCAATTATATACAACTGTGATTTCACAGTCGTGCACATTATTAGGGTATTTTTTTCCAATTTGGATGCACTGCAAACAGTTATGATACAATGATTATGTCTATTTTACATACTTATTCACAGATAATGCAAAATACATATTTACAGTAACAAAAAATATTGTTCTGATTAATGCTTGTGTTTGCTGTTTGCTTTTCAGTTAGGCTTAATTAATCCAATTCTGTAGATATCATCTGGGTACTGTAAGGCAATTCTGTGAGCATGACTCAACGTGAGCCCATCAGAGAACATTTTTTTACTTGGCTGGATAACAGTAGCAATTTTTAAGTGTAGGAAGATTGTTGCTGCTTTTAACCAAGCGTGGTTACTGTGGATTAATTTGGAACATGTTTGCATTCTGACAAATGAAACAGATCTTTGATAGCAGATCTATCACCCAGCCCTGCACTCAGGGCTTTTCGGGAAGCACAGGCTGATAGTCTTCAGGCATTTTCCTGGAAAGGTGGCAATTTGGGTTTATGAAGCTCCACAGAAGCCCTGTGTAATCTCTGCCAAGTCATTTGTAGCTGTATTAAATCAGGGTGTGATAGTGCCCAAGACTGATTTGGTTACTTAAAACAGTTGGAGATTAGGAGAGAACTATTAAGGACTTCTACACTCTGTGAGCATTCAGGCTCTGACAAGCCTGGATAGAAATCAGTCTGAGTCACTTATAAATCCTTTATTTAGGTGCTGTTGTAAAGCTCTAGTTCTCTTTTTTCATATCAGAGGAAGTGATCTGATGAATTTGGCCACATTGTGGTTAGCCTGCTGCTTGTGCCTGCCTTGTGGAGACTGTAATCCATTGTGTTTCAGAAGCTGTGTAGGCATCTGCCAGGGCCAAATATCAACTATTTGTCAGTCAGAGATTTTGAAGACACTGATGGCATGTGTTTCTGTATGTTTGTTTTAAGAATCTTGAACCTGTGACTTTAAACCACAACAATCAGATTGCTGGACCAACCAGCAATTATAGTAGCAATTATCGTAACTCCTTTTTTATTGTATGGCAATAGTCTATAAATAATCTTTAGAAAAGAACAAACCCCATGTTTGTAACCTGTTAAGTAGGTAGGTCACTGCAGAGATGTTTCATGTGCTAATGCACATAAATATTCATTATTATTATTTTAGTGGGCTTGGAAAATGCCTATTTTTCACCTTCTACAGTAGTCTGAGCAGATGGTTTTTAGTTCTTTTTGCACTTGATCTAATTTCCTTGATTGAAAGCAAATTTCTTTCTTGTATTTATATGAAGAAAAGTTAGTATTTTCTTACATTCCTGGGTCCAGCTGGGAGACAGTGGAGATTCTGAGGGGTTTGACAGGCTGTTTTCCCACCACCTTCAGCAAACTAGGCAAATCTGTTTTAAAGATGTGTCCAACATATGGTATTATTTTAATGATCAAATTCCGAGCATAAAATCCTTAAGGTTTAGAAGTTGCAGCATTATTTATTTAAAGGGGGAGAAAAAACCCAAACATTTTCACATGGCAATATAATTTATTAAACATCACTCTTTCCTAGAGGTTGTCTTGAACACTGATGACTTTCTAATGTGTAGGAGATAATGTATAAATTACAGCCATGAAGAACCTTGTTTTTATATACTTAGTAAGCGTTATCAATAGTAGAAATTCACAGGTGGACAGACAAAAATGTCCTGTCCTGGGATTAACTCTAAAATAAGCTCTGCTGCACATATGTACCATATGGATCTGTTTTCCTTCTCATCCATTATAGAAATGAGAGGAAGTAGCTCATTGTTTCCTCATCCAACTCTCAGATTTGCAGGTTCCTCAAGGTAATAATTTTTCTATATGGTCTGTTTAGTGTGCTAGGGAATTTTTTTTAAAGCCTTCTGTTCAATCTGTGGGGAGAAGTTCATGTTAGTGCACTGAGAAAGAGTTCTGAATCCATAGTTTTACTAGAAAATATTAGCATGTGGCTGAATTTCTGAATTTCTACAGAACCTTTCAGGGCCGTGTCAGGCTCATTCACTGGAGTGGGTTAATTGTGGTGAGGAGAAAATCCCAAACAAAACCTGTCTATATATCATAAAAATTGTACAAAGCAAAGCCCTTGTCTCTGAATTTTCCTCAAAGAGGAGAATTGACCAATCAAGCAGTGAAAAGACTCTGATGAGTGTTTAATTACGGGTCTGTTGGACTGTGTTTGTTGGCCAATGTCCAGTACTGTGGAATCTCAGCACTAAGGTGCAGTAGTGCTTTTCACCATCCATTGGGCCAGCAGGAGCCTGCAAAAGTTAAGGTTTTGATCATACATGAAAAGCCATTATTTTTCCAAAAATACTTTGTCTCTAAAAATATTCAGAAAGTATCACATATTTAAAATGCAACCATTTATTCACTTAGAATTGAAGTTCAGACCATTGTTCAGAAAGACCATAACTGTAATTTATAGCTCAGACTGATGCCAAAATCAATTTAAAATAATTACCTATTGTTAGGTAATTATTGTTAGGAACAGATGTACAGGTAATTAGGAGAAGCAGAAATACCTAAAGGCAAATTCAGTTGCAACATCAATGGTTGACTCCAAGCAAGAAGTTGTGTTGCATCTGGATTCCCTGCTCCAGGAGCAACCCAGAGTGTTTTTAACTTGCTGTCATTGTCAAGCAAGTCCCTGCACAGAGGAGGAAGTGCCACAGACAACATCTTTTAGTAAATTATTTATATACATGAACAAATCAAGCATCACTATAATTTCTGCCTTATACTTAAGTAATGTATATTCCCGATTCCACTGATTTCAAATGGACTTAAATTTGTTCCTCCAGTCCTTAATAAGTAAGTATAGAAGTATTTAGAAAAGCAATCTGTCATCATCAGCACTTTTTACTGGTGTTCTGCTCTCCATGACACATCCATCTAAGTGCTGATCGAACAGTGCTAAGTCAGAACTATAGAATAAAATGAAAAATTATTCCAGAGTCTTTTCAAGTAATAATAGGAATTGTTAGTTTAGTCCTATAATAATTCTCTTACTAAAAGATGTTTCACTAAATTATAAAAAAACGTCATCTGAAGTATGCCTGTCATCATTCTTCAATTTCTATTTTCTTTCTTCTATAAAAATTTTTTTTAATTAATAAATTTATATGATACAAAACCGTACAGACTAATAACAAATGGAAATCAGTTTGTTTGCAAACAGCAAACAGACAAAGCTTTAGTATATTTATCAGCAATTAAAATACATAGAGAAATTAGGACTAAATTAACTAGGGCAAACTACTTTACCAATTATTAAAACAAAGCTTCACCTGTTTTACCTCTGGTGTCAAAATGTCCCCTTTCTATTGAACATTCATCAGAGAGGGGACAGGAAATATATAAGAATGCTTATACTGCAAGTCCTTTGGAAAATATGAAATTATGCCAGATTGATGTCTATGAATAATTACCTGTGGTTAATATATATTTAACTTCAAAGAAATGCCTTGGTGATTAATCCTATTCAAGAGCCAACCAGCAGCTACTTGTAAACACTAAATAAATGGAAATCCTTATTATCAGTCCCTTAAATCCACCTTCAGAACCCATTCTCTTCACACATCCATCTCTGTGTTTTCAGTTCTCCAAAACATTCATTTTGCATTTGAAATTTTCCTGTCTTTGCATGAATATGATTTTCTTTGAGTAGCAAGGATACTTTTGAGGATTTTAAGTCTTCCCCCACTGCCCCTTCCTCCTGTATGGATGAACATAAGTGTAAATATCAGTGCTGGAATAATTTCTTTATGAACTTCTGTACATTTTTCCTGGAAAAATAACAGGACTCAAAAACTTATTTTTGATTTTATGCTTTTAGGGATATTGCTCTGCTTCATTACAATATAATGGTATTTTTTTTTATTTATTTTATGTGTGATCAACTACAAAAACACCAACAATAAAAGTACAATTAAAAGTTTTCTTCCTCAACATCTTTGCTCTTTTTAAATCTCTGGTTATTGTATTTGTTGAATTTCATGATAAAAAGAAGATTTCAGTTTTTACTCATGTTGGTATCACAGAGCCAGTTTAGTGAGCTACTGCTACTGAATACATAAATCCTCTAATTATCATTTGAAGTACAGGTACATTTTTCAATATGTGTTTGAATAAATGTAGCTACTATTTCTACAGCTGAAAATACATTTGTTATTGGGAAGTTGTGTTATCTGAGACATAATTTTGAAAAATACACTTTTAAACAGTCATATTTATACAGACAGGAAAACTGAAGAACCGTATTTAAAATTAATTTTGTTTTCTTCACTTTTCTGGGTGAACTTCAGGCCATAGTGAGATTAATAATAAAATATACCTTTACTGTGGTGAGATCAGGATTTCATCTCATATCTTTCAGTGCTTAACCTAAAATTATGTTTTCCATGTGCTATTTTGTTAGTTACTAGAATGGGAGAGTATTATTCTGACATACAGCAATTATTTATAGAGTTCTGACTGGGTTTCTCTTCTAGTAAGTTGAAGTGTTTAAAAAAGTTGGTATTTCTTAGAGGAAGATGAGTGCCATGAAAACAAACCTATTTGCTAGTAGGTATTGGAAGGGAAAGGGATGAAGGATGTGCATGCTCCGTTGTTTGTGTAAGAAACAAATTTCTACTTTAGGCATCACTCATGTAGACTTTTTTCCCGTTTCACAGAGAATTTGAAAGGTAAGGTAAATCTAGGAAAATGTAGAGCTAAGAATGGTGGTTAACTTTGGTTTGGTTTGAGCTAGGGTGACTGAAGTGATGCAGGAGAACTTCAAAGGATGGGTTGGCTTAAAGTGAAATAGAGCAGGCTGGGGTAGAAGCATTCTCCTGGTGGTAACACAGTGCCTTTTATTTTTCTTTTTTTTTTCCATTTCTCAAATCTAATTCTTGCATCTGCTCAGGAGTTCTGCTGGGGTTTGTGCCTTCAGGTCATGCCTTGCATGGCCCCAGGGCACATCATCCTGGCTGTGGATGTGACTGGGGTGAGACCCACATCTGAGGGTGTCTCATCCAGGCACCTTTGGCCAGAAGCAGTGTGGAAATGCTCTTAGATCTGAGAAATGGACTGAGGCTTTAAAGAGAGGGGAACAAACAGCACTGAGTGTGTTGGATGGTCCTGCAAGACTGGTCATTTTTGGTAAATGAAATGTCTGAAGGATAGTGGGAATTTAAGGAGTGGAATTCAAGGAGTGTTTTTTTTTCCAAATCTCATATATCCACTTTCTCAGCAGGATCCATACTAGTGCCTAGAGAGACAACCTCTGGTTCTTGAGGAAAAAAAATCTGTACAGAATTAAAATATACTGTTGGGTAACTTAAAATGATGAAGCTCTGGAACAT
Organism: Chlorospingus semifuscus; assembly: GCA_035048045.1. Taxonomy (NCBI): domain Eukaryota; kingdom Metazoa; phylum Chordata; class Aves; order Passeriformes; family Passerellidae; genus Chlorospingus; species Chlorospingus semifuscus. The sequence continues at coordinate 63,661,300 of JAWWMS010000059.1, read as the reverse complement.
TAAAGCTTTGAGCAAATTAAAGCTCCATCAACTAGACACAGTCTAAATAGTTTGGGAACTTTGAACTAATAGATTTCATAGAGTGAGAGAGAAATATTGACTAGCAATGACAACAGTGACAATATGGTGTAGGAAAATGCCCTTTCTTGGCAGATCTGAAACAACTTGATGCATAGAATCAGAACAATTGGTTTGGTTTGGTTGTGCGAATGCTCCAGCCCAAATATGTTATTTATACCAATTACATTTGCATAAAAGTCGCATTTGAATTTGCCAGATGTCTGTTTATGTTTGTTTAAATCATGAGGTCATTCCATGAAAGGAGCAGGACCTGAAAACACAGAAAGACTGTTAGGAAAAGTGAGATTTAAAATATCTTATAAATTTTCCCATTTTGTGGTATATTATGCAAGCAGGAGCACAGCAATGTGGAGGCACTCTTCAAGAAGGCTGTGTCCATTGCAAACAGTTCATTAAACAATATATTATATAACAAAGCTTCATTTGTTTCTGTTTCCCAGCCAAGCCAATTTTCCCATTAACAAGCATGTTCTCCTTTTGAATACATTCAAATGTACCATTTTCAAAGACAGCATCATTACTACTCTTTTTGTGTTATGTGAAGATCCCAAGTCTTTCTGGATTGTTTTGTTGTTTACTGTAGCCTTGAAGATTTTTAGAATGCCCTGCTCAAGGCAATGCATATTCATAGACTGAGCAAACAAGGGGGAACTGAATTCTCAAGTTTTATGTTACTGCATTTACATAAATGTGTAACAAGCAATAAACTTTTCTTATGCACAAATGGAAACTACCAACTAACCACTTGAGTTCAACAAAGGCTCCTCAAATGTGTACTTAATTCATTTGAGACTTTTAAAATCTTGCTCAAGCCTGAAGAAATTCTGGTTTGTTCATGCTGCAGCCAATCACTACACACATTAAACATTTACTTTAGTACTTGGTGAAATAAATTTAATCCTATACAATTTGTGATTGCAGCCTTGGTAAAGAAATTGAACAGCAGCATATCAGAGCACACATCTGGTGAGCTACTCTGGTCCCTTTAAAGCAGAATTTGCAAGGAAAGGCTGCATGAAAAGAAAATGGAGAGTTTAGCCAAGGCTCATGGTCAAAGCTCAATAAAGAATTGTCTAGGAGTATAATGATATAACATGCAATAAAAGGAAACCACCAAAATTCAGTTTGATGCTGAGCTTCTCCAATTTATATACCTGCCAGAAGCAAGAGAATCTCATGACCTCATGTGAGAATTATATTAATTAGAGAAAGAGGTATCTCATGTTCTTTCTTAACATGCAACAAATGATATTATGTGAACTGTGCTGTATCTGTCCATTCATTCCCCAAAGAAATTTGGATCACAAGCACAAAAACATATCTGCAAGCTTCCCCAAGCAAAATATTTTGGTCCAGAAGGTACAGAGGAGGCAAGATACTTTTCAAATCAGAGAAAATGCACCAGCACAACAGAGTGGGGTTTTTTGTTCCATTGTTCCACACTCTTCCAGATACAGCTTCTTTAGAGATTAGTTTGCTGTTTCTTCCATTTTCTTGTCAGTAGCAGCTGTAAGTTGAATATATGAAGAACAGACTTTTTTTACATTTATTTGAAGTAGATCTACTTTAAAATCTGCTGTGAATCAGTGGGCCAGGTTCTCATCAGGCTGTGTATGGAGCCCTCATGCCTGCTTTTGCAGAGAGATGCAGAATTTTGAGCAGCAGAAGCAGAAACACAACCAGACTGGGTGGGATGGGGCTCTGAGCAACCTGGTCCAGTGGGAGCTGCCCCTGCCCATGGCAGGGGGTTGGAACTGCATGATCTTTAAAGTCCTTTCCAACCCAAACCATCCTGTGATTCTGTGCTTCTATTACTGAAGGAGAGTTTTATGATTGTGAGGTGTTTAGAAAATACTTGTGTTTTCTGCTGGTGGCTAGATTTGATAGATTTGATACATTCATCTCTGTTGAAACAAATTGCCAAAATATTCTAACTACCCAGTTTTGCCTAAATTAGAGGAACTTATGGAGCAGAAAAGCACAGGGTCATAAAAATGTTTCCCTTTGTGCATTAAATCACAGCGCTGCAGCTTTTTCCTGAGAGCATTTGCAAAGTGAAGTGGGAAGCTGTCACTATCCTTGCCTTGCATTCTGTATTGATGTTTTTAAAAAGGCTATCTGTTATAAAAAAAAAAAAGGGCATTCAAGTGACTGCTAGAGCAATTAACTGGACTGCTGATTGATAAACAGATCAGTTTTTGTTGAAAGCTGTAATTAAAGCTGTGAGTCCGAAATATATGAGTCAGGATACATTTTCTTGAAAAACCTTCCATTTTCAACTGCATGTGAACCTGTGCACAATAATCTGGCAGAAGTGCTGACTTCTTCAAAATTCCATTACTTCCTTTCCCTTGAGGGACATAATTTTTATGCCATATTAACCTTGTACCACTACTTTTCAGTCTCACCCTGTGTTGTCATTATGTGGGTATTTAGTTGAATTTGGGCTGATTAAAGAATAGTCAGATTGAAAACATCTCTCAGTTGTGATAATATTTGTTTGACGTCTGAACTTCAACATTTAAATGGAAGGAATTTTGCAGTGCATTTTATTTATTTTTTCATGTTTTAAAAATTCAAATGCTTTTCACTAAACCATATTTTTGTCATTTATATGATAAACTCTGCCAAATCTTGCTATGGTGTTTTTATCTTTTTTGGTGGGGAAGATTGTCTGTACAGCAAGGATATATTTTTATTTATATATATATAGTTCACATTGCTTGGCATTAGGGGATAAAATGTAGGAACAAGCAAAGTAAATAGCAAATATGTTGAATTTTTCCTCTGGGAACTACTTTAATATGCTGCCATTTAAATTACAAGTAGGCTTTGAAATTTTGAATGTCCAGTCATATGCAGTGATCACTTTAAACCTGAAGCAGTGTTTCTATAAAAGCAACAGCTGTAATTTCCATGGGGATTTACCTAGCATGGCAATTAGGCTGTTTAGCATTCTCAGATAGATTGAGTAGAATTTGATAGCTTTAAAGTTACTTTTACCCTTGTGTACATTTTATTTTGGAGAAAATCAAATAATCCATTGAAAAGTTGTTATTAAATGATGCACATTGAAATTACTTAGGTTCTTTAGTTGTTGAATTTTTGTTGTTTAATATGGTTGGTTTTTTGCTGACAAACCCTGGCATTTATTTTCAGGTTTTCTTAAAGTTAATTAATCTTTTTTTTTTTTCTTTTATTTCAACAGCTTGATGAAGTTGTCCGTCAGAGAAATCTGCATAGTTTGGAACTTTTCCTTTCATGTGCACAGAAGCAGTTAAATGTTTTATTAAAGGAAGAGCCAACCCCAGGAGAAAACAGAGACTGACATTCTCAGTTCTGATGATACAGTGTGATTTGTGAAGCTGCAAATCTCCATCTAGCAAATGATGACTGTATTCCAATCTTTTTGGATTGTGTCATTGAGTCAAGATTGATCTGAAATTCTTGATAGAAATGTTTGTGGATCATGTTCTTCTATTTATTTATTTATTTTACTACTATTATCAGATAGCAAATATGAGAGGGCAAAAAAATCCTTGGAAAAAATTAGTTTATTTAGGGTTTGTTTTATTTAGGATTTTGCTTTCATTATATTTTCTAGTAGCCCATGTCAAAAGTTTCCGTGTTATGTCTGAAATTTTAACATTTCCCTGTTATGTCTGTTTTAAATTTGGCATCATGTGTTAATGTGATTCACTGTTATTTTTGATATTTTAAAAATTGGAGACAAACATTTAGTTGATTATAGGTACAAATCCATCTCTATTTCCTAAATATCTACCCAAGTCCATTGCCTCAGGTGAACCTGAATAGCTTATTATTTCTTACTGCTTTTGATGTAGAACAGAAGAATCAGTACTGAAACATAAGAGTGTTGTCAGGCATTTTTTAAGTCATTTATAAACAAATCCAGCTCTAGGAACAGAAAAATTAAAAAACTAAACAGCACATCTGTTTAGGGTAGCGTAAAACATTGCCATGACCAATGTATAGTATGTATTTTATTTCTGTTTTACAGAGCTAGTTCAATTCCAAAAGTCATTTTTCTCATGAAATTACGATTAATGTGACTGACCTCAGTTTCAGGAAGAAGATGTATGTAATTATGTGGAGACTGATACTGCACTGCCTCAGTGGAATCTCTGACACAACAAGGAGTGCAGCCTGCTGACCTCACATGCCCTTTCTGAGCACATCCAAGGAAGTAGAAAAATTCCCCACTGGCATTACTGGACTTTGGATCACTCATAGGACTTTTCTAGTCTAACAGCAGATGGAATGGAATTTCTGTGCCTACACTCTATTGATTGTAGAATTGGGGCCTTAGCTGTAAAAGAGCTCTGAATGAAGTAAAGGAAAGTAAGTGTTCATGATTAGGTACTTAAATAAAGAATGATCTCTCTTACAGTGAGCTTATGGACATTTTTTAAGTGTGGTTCTTCTTCTTTGGAGGCGTTTTGGGATTTTTTGTTAAGCTGATTTTTTTCATCAGCACTTTTCATAAATTGCTTTCTTGTAGTAATAAGGAACACCAAATGGTTGCACATGTATGAAATATGTACTGCAGAATGTTAAGGTTGGTATTTAAATCTTTTTCTGTGATTCATTTTTGTAGTCAAACCCAAAGGTTTTGTCTTTTGTATACACAAAGGTTCACTGAAGAGGTAAACAGTGCTGATTTTACTAGATGATGACCTTACCCTGCAAATGGATTAAAATCCAGTCTTCTCTTTGATACTTGATTGACTGATCAGTTTGCATTTTTTCTGGCTGACAAGAAAATCCTGTAGTGGTAACGAGTTGCCTACTCATTTCCTGTTCCTAAACCAGTGAAATTTTTGTCTCTGTAATTGCACCAAAGATGACATAGATGTCCCCATGGGATTTTTTGAATGTCAAGGTGCTGTAGAAGGAAATTGATTGACTAGTGCTTTCTCCCAATGTCTGTTTAGTTGTGGAAATGTGGTATGGGCAGATTCCTAAATGAACTTCTCGGTTTTGTTCTAGACCTGTGCATGAAACAATATTCCTTTTTTAATTAAGACATCCAAGTGTTCTCTTTCAAAGCCAGAGCCTGTTAATCAGACTTTTCCTAATTCAGAGATATTTGTATTTTGACTTGCAACACTGTGTAAAATCACTTTTTGAAGAAGCTTATGATTGGAGTCAGTAAGATTTCACTGGCAACTGTGGTGCATCTTTCCCATTAGATCATGTGTTATTTAATTTCAGCTCTTGAATGTGTTATTTAATTTCAGCTCTTGAATATTGTGATGGTCACACAGAACTGTACATATTTTTTCCTTACCTCTGACAGTTTTAGTCCTTTTATCTTCCTCTCTATCCTGCAAGCAAAGTTACAGACTAGACCACAGATGTGCAAGGCCAGACTGTGAGCTGGAATTACATTCAGAACTCCAAGTCTCAGAGAGCAAATTTACTTATACAGCAAAACCAGATCCATTCAGTAGGTGAGCTTTGCAGCATACAATAACTTCCACCTTCTCCATACTTCATCCAAAGCTTTAAAGCTTGGGGATATTTTTCTTTATTTCTATCTAACCATAGGAGAGTGCAGTTTGTGGAAATTTGGGAGAAGGGAATCAGAATCACAGAATTGCCTGGATTGGAAGAGGCCTTAAAGATCATCGAGTTCCAAACTCCTGCCATGGGCAGGGACACCTTCCACTATCCCAGGTTGCTCCAAGCCCTGTCCAGCCTGGCCTTGGACACTTCC
>JAWWMS010000059.1:63542846-63640224 GCA_035048045.1 Chlorospingus semifuscus | reverse complement strand
AGATAACCATTGTTTACATTTTGTTCCTGAGGCCTCTCAGCTTCTCAGGAGGAAAAATCCTAAGGAAAGGATTTTTCGGAAAATATCATGGCTACACTAGGGGACTTCACCTCAGACTTAAGGATAGTTAATTGGACCGGAGCCAAAAAGTCTCACTTGGGCAATTTACTAGAAAAAGAAGTGAACAAAGAAACTAATCACTTTTGTAAGGTGTTTTACCAGGAGCAAGAACCTCTGGCACCTGGCTCGGGTTTTCTCTGTTTGTTATTTTGCCTTTTTATTAAACCTTTTTGTTTCCAACACTACAACAGAAGCCATCCTGCTGATTTTTATGCCTCCAAGGGTAGCTGAGCTATCTTGGGTGTGTTATAGACCTCTGAGAGCTTATGAGACCTGGCTCAAATAGGCTACTATAACATTTGTTTGTTGAATGATTTCAAATGCTGTTGTCAGAGTTATCCTAAGCCATTTTGCATCATTTGTTTCTCTTTCTGTTGGTGTGATTTGTAGACTTGTGAAGTTCCATTCATGTTGGTTTGTGAACAATCAGGAATCATTAGACTTTAGAAAACAGTACTAGAAACTTAGTTTGGCTGTAGTGCAGAAGATTAGCAGAAATGGAGAAGTTCTAACCTAAAACTTTATAAAATCTGCTTTCCTTAAAAAGCTGTGTCAGCTGCCTGTGAACAGACAGACTTGTGCCTCTCTAAAGTGTCAGGAAATGAAATTTTTTGGAGCTTTACTCATTGTTGATATTCATGCTTTATTGAAGCATCTGAAGAAATGGGAGAAGTCAACATACTGTATTAATAACAATTTGAGATGTGTTTTGAAGCTTAATCAGAAAATTTACAAGACAGGCTCCTTCCCCCACCCTTGGGGGAACTCCTGTTTTAAAAATCCTGTGTTTTTGTCTCAGCTCCTTCTAGAATATATCATCTAGAATGATGTTATATTCTCAGCTCCCATTTGAGTCCCTGGATGTGGCTCTTTTTGCTCTGTTCTTGGGACAAAGCAATGTTTGCCAACAGTGGAAAATTCAGTGGAGTTTTGGTGATGTTACATGAGTGGCTGGCTTGAGGTAACCCCAAAGGCAGTCATCTGTGACAAGGTCTTTGGGAGAGCCAAAGTGGAATACTAATGGAATATCCTTGATGCTGTGTAACCTTTTGAAAATATTTTATATCTGTAGTATAGAATGAGATTTCACTGTATTTTTTTTTCCTTGAACAAGCAAGTTAATCTGTTGTACTGCCATTTTACATATGTTTTTCAGCCAACTCTTTTTTTGGGGGTGACAAATTAGTGCCTTGTTTCTTTGGAAAGATGAAGGTTGTGTTTCACTGCTTGCCATTTCTTTGCATTATAGTTTTTGTTTGGCCTTTTATGTCCAAAAGAAGAAAATCTCTGCAAAACACAGCTTCTTTCCTGAACATCATAGAAACACTATATCTTGAGTATTTTCTTCTACAGTTCCAATAGTTCTTTGACAATTTATAAACAGAAGATATGTTTGTTTATTTAGCAATAACAAAACTATGGATGTATGCTTTTTCCATGTATTCCCAACTTGTAAATTGGAGGCAGTGACAGTGTTAGATGTATTTTATTAGATTCTAAAACAGTTTTAGAGTGTAAGGAAAGTGTAATGTTCATGTCTTTTCTACCCACCGTCCTGAAAGTGAGAGAAAAAGGTAGGAAGCACACATTGAAAGTGGCTTTGATTTGGCTTGTAACCAGAGAGAATGAGATTCTGGTTGGTTAGGAGTAAAGCTCTGTTGTGGAGCCAGTTGGTCTTTTTTTAGAACAGTGTTTGTATTTTCTGAATGTGCAGAGTAGTATGCTCAGCAATCCCAGCTTGATGTTTGCATACTCCTTACTCTTTTTTAATACTTTACACCAAGAGGAAAATACAAGAAGACAAATGAAATAGGTCAGAAGTAAAGCAAACCTATAACTTTTTCCATACTGATGATCTGTTAAAGCAGTAGGAGTAAACACTCCTAAAAATATGCTGAAATTTAAACCAAAACAATCAAAAAAAAGCAAACGGCAAACCCCCTTCCCCAACTCAAACAAAACCCCTCTGACCAAAACAAAAAAATCCCTCCAACAACTGTAATTTAAGGACAAAATAGTTTTTCTTCCAAATTTTTGAAGGTCACTTTCTAAGTTTTGTGAAGAGTATGTTTTAAGAAGGTAATACAACAGTAAATCCACTTTCTGGTTTACCATATTGCAGGTGCAAAAATTGCAGTTCTCGCATGCAGTTTTATAGCAGAAAACCTTTCAGCTTTTAATAAATTTAGTTACATTTCAGAACAGCCTCCAAAGCTTGAAATATAGGTGGAAGGGTGACATGAACACAGAGATGTAAATTTAAAAAGAAAAATAATTCCCCAAACTGTTCATGTATGGATGCTCCTTTTACTAGTATTTACATTTTTTTTAGTCCTGTAATTGTCTTCTGGTTTCAAGATGTTGCCTGGCAAATAGTGGTAGGAGTAAGCCATAAAAAATTCCAAGAGCAGTTAATAAAATATGAAACCTGGAAAAGTAAACCCCCTCACGTTTTCCTGCAGTCTAATCCACCTCCTGTTATGCTCAGATGATGTTTGTTTCAGATACTATTTTCTAAACTTGCAATTTATGAAAAGAATTTAGCAGCAAAACTTACACTAAGGTCATCTTTACCTATTAGTTCAGTTTTTCATGAATGTTAAATTGTGAAAAATAGTTTATCTAACGTAGCATGCACCAAGTGTTTCATGAAAAAGCTGAAAGCTGATATAAGTCCCAAACTATTAGTATTTTCTGGGGTTGGATGTATATTTATTAAAAGTATCTGTCTTGCTGAAAACATGAGAATGCCTACTTGGAAATGAAATGTTAACAGTATAAGCTAGCAGAGATACATAGTGATGAATAATGCATTTTCTTGGAAGTGCCCCACATAGTGAAATTTAGTGAAATTTCAATGTTTCACCAGTGCTCTGGTCTTTCTCACAGCTGCTGCTGTAGGACACTCCAGGGTTGTGAAGGTCACTGCTTGGTGATGCTTTGGAGGAATGTCACTGGGCTCTTTCAGAGCACACTGCAGAAACAGTTGAGGTATTAAAGAATAAATTATTTGGGCAGCCTTTACTTCACTGCCAAAACCATCAGGTGATTGTGTGTGAGGTTCTGTGTGTAACTGAGATACTGGAGTACAAGTTGGACTTGGTTCCCATGTCTGATATCAGTAATAAGAAATGAAGTGGATTTACTAATGGAAAATATTTCTTATTTGGTAACTGAGGCACAGCAGCCAAGTCTGGGGTTTTTATTTTTTACTTTCTGTAGGAAGGCATTAAAATCTGAAACATCTATATTCTTCTCACTGGCCATCTACTATGTACACTCTGAGGTTTGAGCTTCTCATTGCTCGAACTTACACTACAACTTCCTTGTTTTACTTGTCTTGATACTCAGTAAAAACAGCAGGAGAGAGAAGGGCCCAAGATGAAGGTGAGGGGAATGGGGTGTTAGTTTAGCCTTCTTTTGAAGTGAGCTGGCACGTTCCAGGAAGGCTCCTTGGTCCTATCCATCCTTTCTGGGACTGTTTTCCTCACTAGTGTTAAACACAAAACCCTTTTAAATAATTAATTAATAAAAATCTGCAGCTGGGGATCACACTGACACTTTACTGGTGACTTTTTCCAGGAGAAGACTGAGTGTTAGATCACCACATGCAGGCGAGCACTGTATTTAAGAGCAGATCACATTAAAGTTGAGCAAGTAGAAAAGAGATTTTTCTGCTTCAGCACTCAAGATGAAAAAAAAAAAAGGCATATCCAGATTCTTGAGCAAGTACAGCTTTCAAGTGCAATATTGTATATTTGTTCTGCTGGTTTCTTGTTGTCTTGGGTTTTTTTGTTATTAGGGGTTGGTATGTTTGGTTATTTTTGCTTTTTAATTTGAGCAGCCCTTTTGTCATTATGGTAAAGACTTCATTATCATCGTTTCAATTCTCCAAAAATTACCCTGTAGACAATCAACTTTCTTCATGAGGATCACTATCAGAATGAGCTGGCTTTTCTCACTTTTATGTGTGTATTGTTCACCACAAAGGGAATTTTAAGTGTCTCCTAGAAGTGGTGACTAATTGCTTGCTTTTCAGTACATGTTTTAAATCAAGTGACTATGTAGAGTTACCTTAATTGTTAAGGTCTTGTAAAACTTTTGGGTTGTAAAGGGTTTTGGTTAATGAATGGAATTAGAGTACAAAGAGCTACAACACTTTTTATGGCAGCTGAAGTTGATTTCTGGATGAAGTACTTTGAATGCTGGGGAAGATCTTCAGTTTTAATGGGTACCCCTCCCCCAGCAGACTTGCATTTTTTTTCATGCAAAATTTTGTAGGGAGCACATACTTTTTTTATGGACTTACTTCTTTTGGTTTTTTGAAAGTTGAAAACTGATGTGTGAGCTTGTCAAAGCAACTGTAGTACAGGGCTTACATCTTAGCATTGCAAGAAAAGATTTGTGGCAAGTGGTAGTACTTTTGCTGAGTGGTAGATGTTATACAACACAATAAGAAAAGGCAAATGGACAGTTCTATTAACAGTTACAGTGCCTGTGATTTGGGGAAAAGACATTTTAAAAATGAAAAAAAATCAGAATTTCTCAGTAAATTCACTTGTACAGTATATTTTTGTTTTCAGGCAAGCATATTTTTTATACAGTTATGTTTTACAAAAATATACTGTGTATATTTTATACAGTATATTTTTGTTTTAACATTACATAAAATGGCACTTTGGATGTAAATTCCCAAAATAATGCAAATAACTGAAGGCTTTGCTTCATACCATCTCTTGCTTGATGCCACCTCTCCCTTGAGCAGATGATTTCTGCCTGGGAATCTTTCTGCTGCTCCTGTGCTGACAGTAAAGTTTCACAGGTGACAGAGCAGTGCACTCAGCTGACTGATGTATAGCCTGGCCTGTGCACCAAGGAGGTAATTTTGAGGTTTTACAGGTGACATGTAGGCAGGTGATATGAAATCTGCAGACTCCTCTGATTATGGCACAGAGATTTATAGGGTGTATTTCATCTTTCTTCACCTAAGGAGGCTCTGTTGGTCAGCTGATGTTGATGATTGCAAATTCATCACTAAATTCAGGTAATAGCTGGGATATTAAACAAACCACAAGGTACTTTTTCATTACTTCAAGATTGCAACAGTATTGCAGGGGTTGTCCTGATGAAACTGCACCAGGAGTGGCCTGCCTTGGTTAATGAATGGAATTAGAGTACAAAGAGCTACAACACTTTTTATGGCAGCTGAAGGGGCTGCATGTAGCTCTGGGAAGATCTGAAATGCAGCTCTGCTGTCACTCATAGGTGAGTGATCCTTGCACTGCTGGTTGACTTTAATCTGCAGGCATGGCCTTTCAAAGCAGGGAAGGTTGCCCAGGCCAGGATTATACTGCCAGGAGCCTGGCACAGCACCTGGAATGTTCTTGCCATCTCCTGCCCCAGAACTGCTATAGCTCCCTTTGCTTCTCAGGTACAAGCTGTTTGCAGTTTGGCTCCTGGTCCTGTGAAGCTCTTTGTGGCTACTGGGAACAGGAGCAGACATTATTCATTTACTGTAATAGCCTTGAATTTTAACTCTAGGGGGTTGTTTGTTATTCTTTAGGGTTTTTTTTTTTGCTTAGTTTTAATCTCATTGACAGGCCAAAGCTTTGCAAAGTTTGTTTGAGATTGATCATGTATGGTCCATGCCAGTTTCTAATCCTATGCCAGGATATTTCCATGTTGGATAGATGCAGAAATTGTAAAGGTGTCATTTTATTGCACAGCTCAAAAGTTAGCTTCTTCCTCATCATCTTTTTTCTCCTCATGTGAAGGAGGAGGTGAAGGAAGGTAACCAGAAACCCACATACTTAAACCAGTGAGGACTTGGAGAGGTGACCTCTCTTGTAAATCTTGCTGTGCTGGTTTTAGATGTTACTGCCACTGTCTGCCTGTCCTCACCCTACTGCCAGAGGTTGCCAAGAACTCAGAGGAGCATGCTTGCTGATATATTTTCTTTATTTTGCAGTTGTTTTACGTAGTTTTTTCTTTATGGGAGGAGATGGGAGAGATTTGGCTTGCTAAAAATCAAACCAGACTGCACAAAATTGATTAGTGCAGGACAAACATTTTTCTTATAGACTTGTATAACAAAGTTGTAGATGCTTTCAGCTGTAGGCAAGTTTGAAAATAGTTTTACATCCCTACCTCCTTCATTCAGTTCTTGGGCTAGAAAACAAGGCTGTGGAGGGGATCAGCTGGGAGCTGTGCTTTCCAGCTCCTGGAAACCTTCCTGTGAATGTCAGGAGCATCTTGCAGCTCTGTGGTGTTTGTCAGAACAGTTCTTTGGCTTTTTTTTTCACTTAATCTTCAGCTTCAGACTTGTTTGGGTGAGACATGTATAAAATGATGTTCTATTGGCAATTTAAGGTAACTTTCAAGAGTATGATTTGTCCTGTCCTTTAACAGGTCAGTGCTGTAGTGATAAGGCTGACAGGAATTAGTTAACTTCATGCATGTTGCTATAAAGTATTCATATATCAAAGTATACTTCAGATTTGCATGCAGTGTTTATTTAATAAGTTAGAATGAAGTATTTAAAGTGAGGTAGTAATTTCTTCTCTGCATGAATAACATCTGGTGATGAGTCTTTGGGCAGGCTTCTGTATCTGCATTTTCAGTCCCTGCAATTATAATTTAGCATCCAAGTCTAGACTATGAAGACCTGCTGCATTTAAAAAAAGAAAAATCATGATTTTAAGCTTCTGTTATGCATTATGTTAATTAAAAATATTTTTTCACACACTTCTAAAAATGAAAATATGAAGATAACTTTTAATAACTTAACAGGAACTCAAAGGGACCATATTAATTTACAGCAGAGAGTTATAATCTGGTAAATTGTTCATTCTATGTTCTTGCTTGAGAATTCCAAAGTAGCATTGCTTGTGAAGGAAGTGGAGAGGCTTTAAAGGAAAGTCCCTGCAGTTTCTGAGGAAGGCGCCAGAGTAAAAAAAAAAAACTCAAAAAACCCCAGACAAAGCAAAAACCCTACAAATAATCCTTCCCTCCCCCAAATGTAACTTATCTAAGTTGGCAGTGTTTGTCAGGAAATCAACTTCAGAATCCATGGCAGCTGTTAAGACTCATAGCCAGGAGCTTGTGATTGCTCACTACAACCACTGCAGCTGACTGAGCTTAATCATCACAAGGAATTACTTTTATAATTCATCTTGGAAAAAGGTTTTGTTTGTAATCTCTTTACTATCTCAGAGCAGGATATTACAGAGGGGATTTTTTCAGAAATTATGATGAGCCTTGCACACAGTGTGTCTTAAGGCAGATCTGCACCAGAAAACAAAATTAGCCTTTAGTGATTGCAGCTCATTGCAGTGTGGTTTAAACTTTTTTTTCTGCATTCTGCAACCATCTTCATGCCTTTCTTGGTGAGCTGCAGCACCACAAACACACTTTCTGCCATAAGATGAAATGATACTCACAGTTCTTGCTGTGCTGTGTCAGCCAATACTCCTGTACAGATGACCAGGGGCATTTGTAGCTGTGCAGAGCCAGCCTGACACACAGCAGGTCAGAGGAGCGTGGTGGTATCTGGCCTTTTCATGGGGTGCACAGATGGAAGAAATCTTAATTTCCTTAATTTAAAATCAAAATGGGGCTGGTTGCTTGTGGATTGGGTGTGCCCTCCATCCGTGTTTTGGGGACTTACTGAAATGTGTTCATTTTAGAGTGTAAAAGTTGGTCCAAACTTTAGAACAAAGGTTTTGGTCTCTGTTGTAGAAAGTGGAGCAGAAAGTTGCCTTTGTTCCTCTGGAGGACATTGATAACTGGATTTGTTTTTGACAAAAAAAAAAGATTGATTTTTTGGTTCATTTCCTGAAGAAAGCTGATAAAGTCTTTTGCTAGCATGATTTGAAACAGACTGATAATATTCTTTAAGCAATGGATTATATTTTTTAAGTATGGATTATATTTTTTTGAAAAATTAAAATCAGAGCACTCAGCTGTATGAAATTTCAGTATTATTAACAAAGAAAATAGTCACGAGAAGAACCATCTTTATTTGGCCGCATTCCTGGAAAAAAATAAGACCGTCCCTGTGGAGAATGAATGTGTTCCAGTTCTGACATCTCTGTAAAGTGGTCAGATAAAATGTGACAGGATAATACATTGTATGGAGGACGTTTAGGAAATGCAGTTTTTACAGTGCAGCCAGTGAGAAAGGAGGACATAGCAGGGACAAATGCTGAGGTGGCCTAATAAAATACCTAAATAAGCATTTTGAGAACTTGTGCAGTGACCCTGGGACAGGAGCAGATTAGAGCTGGTTCACATTACAGGATGTCAGGGCTGTTAGTTGAGCCTATATCTGAACCAGTACTATTTTACCATTTTAGGATCTGTGTATATATGGCCTGAAAATCAACTTGAGCAAAACAAAAGTTCCTGCTTTGGATTTCTGCTTGACACTTGGAGAAAGAAATTACTCCTTTTAACTCCTTCTTGCTGCACAGCTATAGCCTAAGTTGTGAGTTTCTGGTTAGTCTGTTTCTCTGGGGGTGGATTCCCCCTTCTAGGTTGTTTTTAAAGCATTTTGGTCCAGCTGTGGGTGTTCTGTAACGAGGGAAAGTAATAGAAAAAACCTGAGCCTTGTCAGTGTGAGCGGGGTCACTTCAGATCAGCCAGTGATGCTGTTCCATGGTATTGCTCTAGATTTTAGACTGTGTACTTTAAATGCATATGTGTGGGTGAGAATGTATATGTAATATGTGTTTGTGGTGTCTGTGTCTAGTTAATTGTATCTCATACTTGAAACAGTCTAATTGGTTTGTACCTTAAAAACTAAAATCCAAACAAACTGACATAACATCTCCTTCCCACCCCCCAAAAAAAACCCCAACCAAAAAACCAAACACAAACAACAAACCATAAGTATCCATAAATATGGAACTTTTTTCCCCCCTTGAACTGATGAGTAGAAACATAAAGAATAGTAGCACATTTTCTGGACCTTAATGGTTTAATTAGAATCCTCCTAATACCACTCTCCTAAAAAAAAAAAAAAAGAAGTCAGCACTCTGGGCCTCTCTCTTCCACCCTCCTCCCCCGCCTCCTTTCTTTCCCCAGGGTTGTTTAACACATACTTTACATTTTCATTTCTCATTTTCATTTCTCATGGGAACCGTGTAGTTTCTCACTTTTACATCTTAATTTCATGTTTCAGCATAAAGTATTAGTTGTATTAAGTTTTCTCTGTCACTTCAAGCAAGAAGTAGTAAAGACAGGAAATTATGCAGCTAAGAGCACTGTTAAGTCTAAGAGCGTTTTTTCTAAATAAATCTGTGTTAAGTGTGAAACTTGCTTTTCTTATTTAAAGGATAAGTAAGATCTCTGCTCTAGGCCATTGTTTGAAAATTCCCTTAAAATTCAAGAAAATGGTCTTGTTTGTGTGATTGTGTAAGCTTGTGTGATTCTTTTGCTGTGTATTGTAGCAAAGCATATAAATGTCTTTAATTCTTGAGCAGAAGCAGATTCTTTTGCTATAAACAAGATGTTTGTCATCGAATAAAACTGTGCCTTATATAATGATCTAACCTCCAGGTTAAATTCTGACAAACTTACTCTTGTACTAAAAGATACTCTTTTGATATTTCTATGATTTTTAGCATGCATTTTTCTTGTATATGCTAAAAAAAAAAATTGTTTCTGTGAAGTGCATGTTTAGACCTGGTTATTAGCCTGGCTAGCCTGGTGTAAAAATTAAGTGAGGGAGGGACATTACTCCAGAGGGATATATGGTTTATAAAGCAGGGGAACTGTAAGTACATCCTGGAAGAACTTTCAGATACATAAACCAAAACCTGCCTACTTTACTGTAAACACTTGAAATGTGATGGAGCTTGAGCAGTTGTTAACAGTCCAGAGCTGTCTGGTTTTATTGTCCCTGCTTATGTTGCTGAACTGGTGCTTCACCTGATCATGAGATGTCACACAAACACCCTATTAGCTGTATAAAAAGTCCAGGTTGTGCTGTAACTTTACTGTGCCTTCCTGATTAAACAATTTGTTGTTCTATTGCAATAGGGTGCCATGCTGCTTTAATCAGTATTTTATAATGTGCTTGCTGTGGCCAGCAGTGGTAGCTGGAGGTTCTGGTGAGCATTTCTGTTGCCCTGTCTCTCCACACGTGTAAAGGCAGTTTCTTGGCTGAGCAGGAGCATTGCTGGATGTGGTGTCCAAGCCAGCCCTCGGTGCTGAGCTGGCAGCTGTAGGATGGCTTGGCCAACCAGTCAGCACTGTAACCAGAGATTTGTTTTAGTAAAGCTCTGATTGCTGCTCATAACCACTAAAAACTTTAGCATTGAATAAATTATATAGTCCTAATCAACATTTTATAACTACAAACCAAATTTGGATTTAAATGATGGATACTGTGAAAGCATGAAAGTACAATGTGTTCTTGAGGTTTGACAGAAATGCGTTACTTGAGAAGAATTGTCTCCTTGCATAAAAGAATGTTCTTCTATTTAAAGAAATGAGACTTGGAAAACTGAGTCCTTAATATAAATGTATTTGTTTTAATGTAATTAAAAATGGTAATCTTTCATCAGCTTGCATAACCAGAGCATTTTGCCCACTGTTTAAGTAGAGAAAGGGCAGCCTTATTGATAGCCATGAAATGTAAACAGGTTCTCCTTGCTTGCAGTCACAAGTTTCCCTGTCTGGGGCAGATTCTCATTAAACTGTGGCCCTATTGTTGCAAGTCCTGTCTTCTCTGTATCCCTCTTTAGAATGGCTGCTGTCACACACAGATAATTAGATTATGAAAATTACAAAAGGACAATCCAGAATATGGAGGATTTCTATGCATCAGCAGTTTTAAATGTCCAACAGGACACACCTGAAATAGAGCCAAGCAGTGTCTGGAAGAAAGGCTTGGTAATTTTTGTGTTTTGAGGCTTTATGGTCATCCATAAAGAGATAGTCTTGATGCTTTCTCCAGTATGAATAGGATTCGAGATGCCCAAGGGCCACCTGTGCAATAGGGTGGGAGGTTTTAGATTTTTGAGCTCTGGGTCCTGTTAAAGTTTTTTGTCACTTTTTTGCTTGCAAAGAGTGACCTCTGCAAACAATTGCTGAATATTTTATCTGCAGAGTTCATCAGTATAATGTTAGCAGTACATACACCAAATGATCTATGAATAAGAAGTGCTTGAAATGTGTTACAGAAGCCAACCCATTAAAAACAGAATGTAGTTGCAGAACAGCTTGGTTTGGGTGTATTTCAGAGACCACAAAACCTTTGGACTTTATCTGGAAGCCTTCACAAGCATCCTTCCTTGCTGTTTGTTTTATCTCACACTTTGTGGTCCAGGAGCTAAGGGATTAGAACAGCTATCAGGATGTTTGGAAAAGATGGAGGAGAGAGAAACTCCCTAAGATACTCTAAAAGTAAGTTCATAAAGATCAGAAGTAAAATTTGTCCTATTGGAAAATGCTGCCTGGCAGCTCTGTATGGACAAGCAGAAGTCCTATGTTTAAGGTAAGAAAAGACATAACAAATACAGTGACACTAAATAATTAAACAGGCTTGATGAAAACACTCCTAAAATCAGGTGAAAAGTCATCTATGGGAATTACTTGATGCTTAAACCTTGCTTTGAGTACTGCCTGTCTAATCTTAAACTCATGAGTGACTTGGCATCATTCTTCTATTGCTGATTTGCAGGACTAAATTTGATTGGGGATTGTTGTTCCTAAATTTACAACTACCTGCTTAACTAGGGAAAAGAAAATGTTTTGTTGCAGTGAAAGAATCTGCAGAGCCAGTTATCTATAAACTAAATTTATGGAGTAAATATACTAAAAGAAAAAATTCTGCTAATGGAATAACATGCAGTATTTTGAAAATAGGGTTAGTCAGTGAAGTCTCTGCATTAAAAAACCTAGTTAGAAGCAAATATGTGGGTTTTGAGGTGGAAGATGAGACTTTTTTTAGACTACATATTTATCAAGATCATCTAATTGTGCCATTCTGCTTTCATTCTTACCCCTCCACTTGCCTCCACCATGTACACCATCCACTTTTCTGACTTTCAAAGTGTGCTTTGCCATCAGCTTTTGGGGGGAATGTGTGTAATGTAAGCATTAGGGATATCCTTTGGGCTTGTGGCTTTTTAAGTGCTTTTCTTTCTCAAGTTCTGCTTTCCAAACTATATTTAAGATGCTCCTTAGAATCTGTCCTGTGACCTGTCTGGTTTTTCAGGCTGGCTTGTTGTTGTAGACCATGCAGCTTGGATAGATAAAATCACAGTATTAATCCTTATTTTGCCATAGCAGTGTTGACCATGCTGTTTAGGTAGAGAGCTCTGGTTTTGTACAAAAAGTTTGTGGCATTCCAGTGTCCAGACCTGAATGATTGTTTTCTTAGTGCAGGACCCTAGATACCATATAAAACTCCTTTTCAGGAACTGCTGAATATGAACTTCAAGGGTTTCCCCCTTCAGATGGTAAAGGATATAATTAAGCTTAATCTATGTATTTTTTCTGACCAAAATCACATTTAAAACAGTGTGATGACTGCTCTCCCCTATGTGTTTGCCAAAATTGGTTAATGAAGTAGAGTTTAGCTGGGAATTTGAAAAATGCCCAAGCTACATAATGAGAAACAAGTATGTAATTAATTTTATGCTTGAAGTTTTTAAAAATTCATTTCAACAAAAGGAATGGCTACTTTCTTCTTTTGCACATATATCTTTGTGGCAAATGTATGGTTCTTATGAACCATGAATCTTGCCATTTTTGTGATGTTCTGCTGCTTCTAGGTGGGTTTCCTTTGGTAAGAGCATGGTCAAGAAGTTCACATGAATGTAAGACAAAGCTTGTCAAACATATATTGAGTGAATGCTTGACTAATGTTCTTATGATGGAAAAGTTCTGGGTCCTTTTTAATGAAACAATAAGAAAAATCTATGGGAACAATTAGCCTTTTTATGTCTGACTTTGAAGATATTACATGACTTGTTTCTTCATTTCAGCCTGTCCCTCTGGAATTACAAAGGCACTGGCATCTTTTTTTCTCAATGCTGTTGAGAGCTGTGTACTAATCTTCACAGAGATATTTGGTGTTTTCTTTGTGTTGCTAACTGTGAAGTTTTAAGGATGTAAAAAAATAAAACAGTTTAATGCTCCAAAATCATAATGGGATATGATTGATATTGATTTATTGATTAATATATATCTAGAAAGTCAACAAAAATTCCTAGGCAAATGTGTACATAAAGCTTTTGACTTTAAATAGTTTTATTTCACCTAGAATTACCCTGTCTTGCATAACTGAAGACAACACCATTTTAATGTAGTTGTGTTTCCATGCCTGATGAGAAATCATGTAAGTTAAGAAAGTGGTAATTTAGGGCCTGGTGTAGTCTCCACCTAGACATTTGTAACTGGGTTATGCAATTCACATGCCCTGTTATATAGTTAATTTGATTACAACACCTCATTCAGTGTTTCAGCAGTAGGAACTGTTTGACAGGAATGGCCATGCCCAGTTTTATTTCAGAGTGTCTTATTTTTCCTTGACTTTTTCTGTGGATAGATTGGTTACCCTCTTTAGGATTCAAGGTGGTTTAAGTTGTTTTCAAATACTGAAATTCTCTGTAGTCAGCTGGTGATTGTGGAGACAGTAGTGGGCATGGACAGGCTTCTGGTTTGGGGCAGAGCTGCCCTTCAGTGAGGGTATGAGTGCGGTTCAGTAGTGGAGTTGAATTGGTTCTTTCAGAATTCAGTTTTATTTTAGTCCTGGTCTATTTTTCATAAGTTTCACTGAATTTAAGTTTGTGTCTATCACCATGGTAAGAGGTGGAAAGATATGAAAGTGGAGTGGGAAGATAGGAGGTTTTACATTAAATAAAAATAAGTAGTAGTGAAGACAGTGTGACCTAATAAAGGTCACAAACACATGTGAACACCAAGCTCTGTTTTTCCTCCTTTCTACCACTTTTTTTCAATGTAAGTGTTTTATTACTATTTCTCTAGTGAGAAGTAGGGTTGCTTTCACATATCATAAGAGGAATATTTTTTTTTTTTTTATTAAGAGTTCCCTCTGCTCTTTCAGGCTTTTAGTCTGCATTGTAGTGTTTTGTCTTTGTCACTCTAGATGTGTTCCAGAGTGCATTGGATGAATTTGTTTAGAGAAGCAGTTCTTTTATTTATCTCTTTTGAATCACAAGAATGGGCAAAACGTGTCAGCAAAAGTAAGCTAAATGATCCTACAGACAAATTTTTGTTGCTGCCAGAAGTACCATTTGATCGAATTTTTATGTGTATTTTCAGTAATAAAATCTGTGACCATTGCCAAGGTGACTGTGAGTGAGGTAAATGTAAACTGTACTGGAAGTGCTGTTCACAGAGACTGAGGCACTTTTTTTATGTGTAGGTTCTTTTTGCATAGAAACACTTAGCTGTGTGACTTGTGGAATTTGAGTGTGGGTAATGTTCCACCAACACATGGAAATGGGCTGGAACCAGGCTCCACTTGGATGCATCTGTTGTCACCTGCACTTGGTTCTGAGTTGGTGGGTAGTGGTTTTATATAATAAATATATAATATATTTATTATAATATAAAAATGTATTTTATATTGATATTTTATATCAATGACAGCTTAAAAATCACAACACAGCACAAAGCCTTAAATAGACAATTGCTTAAGGGAGCATTTAATTGATGGTTTGTCACCCAAAAGTACTCAGGATGTGAGGTTTTGGTGTTGTAAAGGTCTAAATGTAACCTGGGAAATGAAGTCAGGAAATCTAGCAACAGAATATTTTAGTTGAGAGTGAGATGCTATTCAATTTAATTTAAAAGTTGTCAAACCACTTGCATAGATAAATAGATGATGTCTCAAAGGAAGGTTTCTGTGTGTAACTCCTGGTATAAAGAATGCTCAGCTCCTGTGATGAGCAGCAGAGTGGGCCATGATACAAATTATCAGGCATCCAGACAACATAATCTGAAATAATGCTGAAAATGCCAACAGCTGGTTTACACAAGGAAGTCAGTGTGTAGAAAATAATAACTGTTTATGGTAGCATTGCATCATTTGAGTTTCAGAACTTACTTCTTTAGATAAGGAATGTTTAGGTACTGATTAAGTTGAAGACTACATGCCCTGAAATGGCAATAGTTACAAGCATGCAACTTTACAAAAGCATCACATATTTAGTGGTGTAATATTAAAAGACAAGAGTTTTAATAGTGGTGCAGTTTGCCGTATTACTGTAGTTGATTGAGTGATTTGTGTATCACTGAGCAGATTCTCTGTGTGCTACAATATTTTTCAAGGGGTGGATAACTGAGAATTTTGTTTCTGATTCTTCTTTGTGTGGCTTGTTGTGGTTTTAGTGGTTTTTTGATGACAAATCCTGAGCAAATCACTATTTCTGACTTAACTTTCTCTCTCAAGACATTTAATGTTATTTAGCTGCTTTGTGAGCACAACGTGGTTCTCTGTTTTTCTTTTTCCCATCTGCCACTCCTGCAGATTCCTGCTGGAAGAGGTGCTGAGATTCTCTCTGCCTGAATGGGATAGGCCTGGGCCAAAGCTGTGCCAGCCTTTTGAGATTGTTTTAAAATGTGTGGAGCAGCAGCTGTGCTGTTATATACTCATTCTAACAGCACTGCCTGTCAAACAGTTCAGATGAATTAGAAAGGCAAAAGTAAAAGTGTGTTTCAAAACCTAGAATTAATGTAAACACTTTTGGGAATGCTTTGGGAGATTCTGAGATGAACTCTAGGAATGTTAGTGATAAAAAGCATTCTTTGCCATTGCTGCATCCTTATGACTGTAAAAAACATGGTGCTAATGTGCTGCTGAACTGCCTACAAAGAAACAGAAGCGCTGACCTTAGATTTATATGATTTATCTTTTCTTAATGAAGAGATAAATCATATAAACTGAATTAAATGGTGAAGTAAGAGCTAAAGCTTTAATGAAAGGATTTTCAGTTAGTTGAAGTTGGTGTAGAATTATCTGACCATTTGTTTTAGTTGGAATGCTGATTTATCAAAATTGACATTTTTGGTGGAACATTTGTTTTGACAGCTTTCCATAAGGCTGACATCCTGGGTCACATGGAGGGAGCCTTGAGTTTCCTGCTCTCTTCCAGTCCTTCCACAGTGGGTATCTGGTAAAGTGGATGAGGATTTTCAGCTGTGGCAGCATTGTGATCTTACCCTTCTTAGGTGTTTCTATCCACACTGATATTTCAGTTTTAAATGTCACGTGCTGTTCCACTGCAGTGACAACTAAGCAATGCTTAGATGACAGTGAAATTCCTACTTCTAAAAAAACACACTGCCCTTTCCACATCCCCAGTCCTCATTCCTTTGTCAGCTCTTCCTCATTCTGGCGCTGTGGTTTGTCCTACACTGCATGTTGCCTGGATGGAAGATAGGATCAGGGCTTGTCAGGCTCACCACAGTTTTTATACCTGTCTTGTAGACCCTAGAAGGCAAGAGGGTGATAGAAATAGAGGTTTGAGGTCTTTTTTCATGAGATAGAGCAGCTGAAGAGAGATGGAGCCTCTTCCCCTTGGCAGAAGTTTTAGCTTCCTGTGCTTGTTGACCTGTATACTTCCATTGTATAATCTGGTTGACATACAGGAATGGTATTTATCTGTTTGCTGTTCTCATAGGCAGTCTTTCTTTTAATAGGTAGTAAGCTGTCATATCAGTTTTCTAATTTTTGCTCACTGGTGGTTTTTCTCTAAGGTTATTAGAGACTTGAAGACACTTTAGTTACATGGTATCCCTACTTAAAGGTCTGATTTTCTTGCTGACTTATCAAAGTCCACACTATGAAATGCAGAAACATCTAACTTTGTTACTTGTCAAAAGCACCGTCATTAAATTGCTACAGCAGCCTTCCAATTCACTTTGTGGTTTGTTCATCTTTTGTCTCAGCAATAAGCAGCTTATTTTGTGAAAGTTATATTGTCTTTAAATATAGGAGCAGATGCAAAAGAGGAAATGTACACGGTTATTAACAGACCCTTTTTATCATTTGGTGGATGTTCTTGCTCCATCAGCTTCTAGCACAGGATGCATTCTTGCTTTTGGAGGTGGGACTGGGAGAACAGAAAAGAAGTAGCATCACTTTATGCCAAAATAAATAGCTCATGGGCCTCATGTACTTCAGCCTTGTCAGAGCAGCTGTTAACTGTTTGAGCTGCTCAGTGGTGTGGGGATTGGATACTGCTGTGGTGGAGTGGCAGAGTTAGTGACAGGCTGTTCTGCAAACTAATACCTCTTTTCTCTGATAATTTTGCCTTAAATATGCACAGCTCAAAAACAATCTGGGCACAGGTTAGCGCTTCCCATGGAGGGCTGAACAAAGAGCAGCAAGCCATTCCCAAGAGAGTACTGCAAGAGCTAATGTGGCTCTGTCCAAGAAGTTTCATCAAGAACTCTGCTGCCTGTCTAGCTTTCCACATATTTCATGCCTGGATATCTAGAGCCTCTTGCTACCTCTGCCAATGTGATTAAAAGCCAAAAGTTGTTAGTTGGTGATAGATGGCAATTTTCACTCCTGACCTTGGGTCACATGGAAGAGTGCAAAGGAAAGGGTTGCTGCACAACTTCGTGGTATTCTTCATTAGCTCCTCTGAGGTTACAGATTTATGCAGCTGAGGTTTGTGCAGCTGAGAAAAGCAGTATTCACAGCTTTTCACATTGAGTGTATGAGATTGGGTTGTGTTAAACTAACACTGAGCACATGCATACAAAAACCTGATGGATCTAGGAGCTGACAGTTGCCTCAAAACAGGGATAAAAGCACCATTAGTAGCTAATATATGATGCATGTGTGAATACTGCAGGTATCTGTGTCACTCCCAATTTGACCTTTGCGATTTGTTGCTCAGTTTTGGTCAAGCTGGGCCCCAGCTGCATGTTTTTAACAGGGGAGGCCACTGGGAGGTGAAGTGGCCTCCAAGTGCTGCACCTGCTGGACATGCTTCATTTAGTGCCTTTGTTTCCATTAAACTTCAAGAAATGTAGCTTGATGTGCCTCTTTCTAGATGATCAAATTTTCTTCATTCCACTGTTCACAGAGAAAGTTCCTATGGGCTTTTTCTGTTTATTTTCAGAGGTTTTGCCCATTAGTCAATGAGTCAACATCCAGTTCATTGCAGGGGATGCACAACAGAAAAAGCAACACATAGATCTCTGCTACTATGTTTTCTTGTAACAGTCTCTTTGTGTGAACTTTATTTAAATAATATAGGAAAGGTTTGCTTGGGTTTTGTGTTGAAAAAAACCCCTACTCTGCTCCAGGGCCCAGCAATGGCACCAGAGCCACGGGCAGGAACTGAGCCCAGGAGGTTCCACCTGGACACGAGGCAGAACTTCTTCCCTGGGCAGTGCCTGAGCACGGAACAGATTGTCCAGAGAGGGTGTGGAGTCTCCTCATCCCCTTTTTAATAGGAGTCCTCATGGTTGTTATGCACTGATGTCTGAATTTGCTTTGGAAAATCTTCTTTTAAGCATTGCAGCCCAGTGTAGAGGAGCATTGAGGAGCTCTGAGAAGATTTTTATACCGAAAATCTTAAGGGGATAATAAAGTCATCAGTATGTACAACCCTGTAATTTTATGTATTACTTGGAATTTCAGCTTCTTAGCTTCCCTGAGCACAGAGCATGGAATTGAATGCTATCCTAGAAAAGGGCTTGTTTACAGAATTAATTCCTGCTGCACTGGAAAAGCCCTTTCCCAGGCAAGTAGTTATATCAGCTCACTCAGTTGATCCTGTAGAAATGAGTCAATTAGACTTGAGGTGGAAAAAGTGTCTTGATACCCCTACCCTCTTTCTTCAAATTTCTGAGTTGTGACTTAGGGATTGGCATTGTTACTGGTGTGGGAAGGGAGTTGATTAGAAGAAGCTTTTAGGAGATATCTGCTGCTGTCAGTAAGTCAATTTTCTTTCCTCATGTTGTGACAAAGCTGCAGTGCCTGTTTTCTTGCATTTTTAGTTAGTAAAGTTAAGCTAAATATGCATTAGTTTCTCCTGCCAAGTAACAGAGTTACTTTGTGGTCTAGCCATCCCTTTTATACAATTGGTGTGATTCTATCAAGCTCTTAATGGCTGGTGCTGAGGGAAGTTGCCTGCTGGACCATCCAGGACCACTCTGGCACCACCTGAGCTCTTGGACCACTTGAGCTGGGAGCAAACCTCCTTCCAGCTGCAGCCCCACACTCACCTGGCAGACCAGGTTTCCCATAGCACAGTGTCATGTGCATCAATCCTTAAAATAATTTTATCTTGGTGCAATAACTAAATAACAGCTGGAGCTGGGTGCCTCTGAGGCCCTGAACAAAGGAAACCCTGGCCTTTTATACCCTCTCAGTCTAAGCAGGAAAGTCTGGGGGCTGTCACTGCTGTCTCTGAGTGTCTGGTCACCTCCTTGTGTCACAGGTCCCTGGGCCATTTGTTATCTGAAGGGTTGGTCCTCTGTCTCCTCACTGCTAATCCTGCAAAATCTGCTCACAGCAGTCCATGGAACAGAAGAAGAGCAAGGTTATAAAGAGTTAAGTCTCTTTGGAATCAATTAACCATCTATGTTTCTTACACACTTGGGAAATTTTTACTGTTGCTACCACTTGTGTATATTATTAGAAATACTCTGTTAGAATTGTTTCATATAATTAATTTTCTAAATGCAGCAAGGCGAAATGACAGACACAACTGAGGCGGGAAAACTTGGGGGGCAGAACCATTACAATGAAATAGGGGAGCAACAGAATAAATTAATTGAATGCACCACAACATCTAAACATATTTTTGTCCTCAGTGGTGATTCTAAACTCTGGGTTGTTTGTTGATTTGTTTGGGTTTTTGGGGTTTTTTGTTCAGTTGCAGAACTGGAGATCCATTTTACTACAATTCAGTTCAGAGAAGAGTAGTTAAAGAGTTATTGTCAATAAAGCAGATTAAAGCCTTTGGTAAAATTGGATAACAACCGTGAAGGGATTACTGTTCATGACTTATAACAAAGGAAAGTATTATCTGAAGCAGACCATGGAATGGACAGACTAAAAGGGGACCTGATATGAAAGGAGTAAATTAAATGTAGAGCAAAAGACAATTTTTTGGAAGTGTATGCAGTCAGTTGTCAGAAATTGTTGCACTTGGGATTTGATTTGATCACTGGTGGACATAAACTCAGCTCCTGAGGAGAACATCCATACAGATCCACACATCATGGGGTATTTTGTTTGTGTTTTTCTACAAGCACTGGCTGAGCATGTTACATGAAAGATATAAGCTTAAAGGAAAACCCAGAACAGAGATATATTTACCATACTTTGCTTTCAGACATATACAGCAAAAACTGTAAGTTATACAGTAAGTTACAGCTTGGTTGCAAATCTGAAGACTGTGACTGTAAGAGTTTTGGAATACAAGAGCTTTATCCTCTTCAATAAAACAGTACTAATGCTGTCCTGATTCCAAGAGAGTGAATCATGGTTGCTTGGTGGACTTGGACTGATGGCAAATAGATGCTGCCTTCAGTCAGCTTGAGAAACAACTAATTTATAGTGGAGAGGACCAGTGTTACACCAAGTGCTAAAACATCTGCTTTTGGGCGTAACAGGGATATAGTGGGAGAGAAATAATAAATAAAGTGTGGTTTAAGGGATGAGAAATTTGACAATTTGTATCCTTCCACTCAGTCACCCCACTAATGCAATTCTGCAGTGCAAAAAGGACTGCACCCCACCTTTGTGTGTGAGTGGTCAGGAAGGAGTTCTGTGGCAGCTGACACCAGCACCTCTCCTCTTGCATTCCTCTTGCAGTTGTGCTTTAGAGAACAGTTGATCTTGCCTAGCATAAAGATTACAGGGCAGAATGTGGCACAAGTTTACATATTGGGAAATGCCATTTCTCTGAATTAAATTACTAATCATTAAGTTGGCATTTCTTCTGCTTGGCCCTCACTTGCTGTTGAAGTGCAGTTGTTCTGGGGGTTGCATCAAGGTCTTTTTAACACAAGATCATCAGTAGTGATGCCTCAGGTTTTAGCTTTTATATTTTTCAGATTCTGGACTGCTTTAGTGTGTAGTTCTGAGCTTCATATTAAGGGATAGTAAGCTTTCTTCACAGCGTAGGGGCACAAAACAATTCCTTCTCTAGCTGGGGACCAAGGACAACCAATCCAAATGTTGGGCTCAAGAGTAGAAACAATGGCAGAATGAAGAGAGAAAAACAATAAAGGATGGGGCTTCATAACCTAAAGCTATAATTGGACAATTAACTCCAATATGTTAATGGACCAGAACTTATCAAAGGGAGAGACCCTGTGACCAGTCATGCATGACTGGAAACATACTTGGGGTTTTTCCCTTAGTGTAATATTTGGTGGGCATTTTTTGTGTGCCTTGTGAATGAGGCTTGTGCTAGGGCAAGGATTTGGCATTTTTTCCCACTTTTGATGTATCTCTGTGCTGGAAGCAATTTGTATGCAAGTGGCTCTTACTTGAAGAGCTGTGAGTGACCTGCAAAAGAAACCTATAGGGAGAAAAAGCAAATGACCTGGGTTTAAAGCTGTGTTAATTGATTTTTAAGTTCAGAATTCCAGGTGTGTAATAGTTGCTGTAGAATGCATAGCCACTTTTTCCGTAAAAATTGAATCCAAGTACTTAATATTTAGCTGTTTGCAGGAGGAATGGAAAAGTAGAAGCATTCTTACTTCCTTTATAGCAAAATCTAACCTAGAAAAAGCTTGAGTGAAGGCTCAGACATCTCAGTTATTTTATAATAATGTTAATTTATTATTATTTTATAATAAGTTTTTTTTATAATAATGTTTTCAGTATAGAAATGAAGTGGTGTTGGTTCCATCTGTGTATGAAGCCTTTGGCCAGTGTTCAGACCACATTTCATGGACCTTTCTAAATGCTCTCGACAAACATTGTTTCTTAA
Source organism: Chlorospingus semifuscus (assembly GCA_035048045.1). Classification (NCBI taxonomy): domain Eukaryota; kingdom Metazoa; phylum Chordata; class Aves; order Passeriformes; family Passerellidae; genus Chlorospingus; species Chlorospingus semifuscus. Next base: position 63,618,160 of record JAWWMS010000059.1, on the reverse strand, counting down.
TAAAAGCCAAGTCTACCTAGGTTTGTATCTCCAGAATTAGGTCTCTAACCAAATCTTGTGTAATGTAACCTGTCTCATTATGCATTAATTACAATGCTTCCCTTTATTTCTATTTTTCTTACCTGCTATAGAGAAATCTCTCCTCTTCCCACCCCTTTTTGGTGGTTTGTTTTGTAATGAATATCATGTAGCTTTTGGTTAAAAACAAGGCCATATTTCATGTAATTTTGTGGTGTGAAAAGATTAATTGGTGTGTGCCACTTTCTTACAAGAGAATAAGTGATTTAGTGATTCTGGTGGAAGATCAAAGTGGCATCAGGTTGGTTTCCATATCAACAAACTGAAAAATCACAAGGACAGGAGCTGCACTGAAAATGTACTGAAGCCCTAGATGATGTGAGTTAATTGAATTTTAAAAAAAGCCTAAGGAATGATGTAAGTGTAAGTAAGCCTGATTTACATAGCAGACAATAGGATGACAACTATGAAAAAAGAATTAGCAGGGTGCTGAAATGTGATATGGACGGTAGGATTCAGCATGGCTTGGCAGAACATTCAAGTTCTGTAGGGCTTCTTGGAGGAGTCAGGAATCAAGAACATAAAAATCATCTAGTTGGTAGCTGTGCACTGATAGAGGGGCTGAATAACAAGGGGATATTTTACTGATTAAAGTCTTGGAATGATAAAAAAGAAATCTCACAGAGGAAAAGTTGCAAAAAGATCTCATGATCCTGAACATGTTCCCCAATTTCAGTTGATTGTAGACAGGTCATATCTCTGATAGTTTTTTTGACCTAATTTTCTATTGTTCCTTACTGTGCCATCCTGCCTATCCATGTTTTAGCACAGGTACCCTCTTGATTTAAAGGCGGATTGATGGGACTCAACTTGGAGTAAATATCAATTAAATCAGTGAGCAAAGTTGAATGAGGGGTCATGGTTAAAAACTGTTCTCACTGTAAGATGACTCTGCATTGAGGATTTCTGGGATGGTTATAGCAGAATGTTCTGTTTGCTGGGTGTAGGGGATGTATCTGTGGAGTAGCTGGAATGGAGCAGTTCATCACTCCAAGCCCTGCACAGCAGTGGGGTATGCCTAGATTGGTGTTTCTGAGAAACAGCCCAAAATGCCAAATGGCAGATTTTTATCTCTTGCCCTCATTCACTGAGCAAAACAGCTGGCATAAATGACTGTGCTGTCTTGCCATGAAGAAGTTCAGGGACTTCAATTCTAGAAGTTCTAGGGCTTCAATTTAAGATACAAGTATAGGGAAAAATCTTTCTGCCTTTCCTGCATTCAGGATGCATAGGGAGATATGGAGAACAATTCTCCCAGTTTTTAAAATGAGGTATAAGAAACAGGTTTGGTTATGACTGAGCTGAAAAAGCAAGGAGTGAAAAATTATTGTAGCAGCTAAACTTGTCTAGTTTCAACCCAAAGCTCTCTGAAATTACAGAATTCTAAATCCTCATTTACCAACTAAAAATGTGAAATGCAAATGTTTATATTTTTACTACAAGTCCCTATAAAGAAACAGATTTTTTTCATTGTACAAAGAAGGTAAATTTCATCTGAGAAATATGAAGAACTGTGATCCCACCATTTTCTCACTGCTTTCCCCCACTTGTAGTTTTAATGTAGCTAAATATTCTTTTGTCCTAGCTTTTACAATTTTGTTCAGTTCACAGTTGCATAGAGATCTGCACCTTTTGGTAGGTTCTTAAAGAACTATTTGCAAGGTGTTTTGTGTATGTGGGCTCCTCCTGGGCAATGCTGGAGTCTCTGTGAGACTCCTCAGCCCTGCAGAGTTACCCAGCACATGTTCCTGGCTCAGCTTCTCTCCTGGCCTCTTGAGAGACTCTGTCACAGTTGTTGCTTTGTGGTATTTTTGTTGGTGTGCTTGGTTTTTTTTGAAAGTCTGCCAGCTGGTTTTCTTTCCTCTATTTTCCTGTCATATTTGAAGAACCTAGATAGGTTGGAAGGCAAGGAATTTTCTTCTCTTATTTTGTCCCATCTCCTCTTACATTAATTATGTTTTGTTTTTCTGTTGGCTTACCTGCTGTGTGAGCTTGCCAGGGTCTGGTGTGTGATATCTGGAGAGGCTCCTGTGCAAGGGGCTGGCTGGAATCTTCCAAAGCACATTTGGATCTTGCTTCTGTCTTGAGGTCAGCAAGAGTCTAGGGATGGTGTTAATTGGTAGCAGAGAGAGGAAATGGTGTCCCTCTCTTTTTTTGGCATAAACTGGGAAAATTGTTGTTTCAAATACTGTTTTGCAAATGCTGCTTAGTTTTGACAAGCTTTATTTCCTGCTTGCTCTAGGAGAAACCAAGAAATGGCTTTTGTTTCCTAACTGTGGAAGGCGTGTCATTAGACCTTTTGTGTTAGGAGATAGCAAAGGTTAATTTACAAGTTCAAGGAGCAGGAGACCTTTCCACTTGCTCAAACAATTAAAATTCTGCCTTTGTGAGCATTCAGCAAAAAAAATAGCTGCTTCTTGTTTCTTAATGAATATATTTCTCTTTTTCTTGAGGATCTGTGGCTAAAAGGACAACCATATGCATGAGGCTCTGCAGTGCATCAGTGTATGTTTGGTTTGACAGCTAAGTCAAACCTTACTTCCTACAGAGCCTCAGAAATGACTGGGTGAAAATGAAAAACAATCTCTCATCTGTTTTGTTAGATTGCCCAGCATTTTCTTTAAATTGAAATACCTGAAAACAGAGGCCATGGTAACCAGCTTGAATACTGAGTTTTTTCTTTTTGGTTATGAAATGAGAGTATCATGTAGGTTTATGCTTCTATTGACTTCTTATGAAAGACTTTCAGTGGCTTTTCTAAAGCATTGTTTTCAAGGCTTATGAATGCCATCTACCAAATCTCATTCTAGTTTTATACTTCATTCCTGATACTGAGCTAGAGACAAAGCATCACCTTTTTGATCTCTTCATCACAGCTTTTCTTCATTCCAAAAGTGGAATGTTTGCATTTTACCCCTTATTTTAAAAATGGATTCCAAGAAAAGGGAAGGTCTGGTGATGATTTTATTTCTCCTGCTAGATAAGGTCTGAGTAGGGGAGTAAAACCAGCTCCAAAGTGGAAATCCTCACATTGCCATTCTGGTTACAGATGGCTTTTACCTGATGTCCTGGGATAAATGCAAACATTTGCATTAAAGTGCTATCACCAGAACAGCACCTTCATCTTGAGGGATCCAGTATAGAGTATACTGAGCAAAATATTTGTATGCTTTACAAAATGTAAGTCCCCATAGAGCTTTTCCTGGTGTGTATAGTAGACTTACATATGGAATTTTACACATGGGTTTCTCCCACTTGTCAGTTGAGTCTTTTAGCATCCCTGACAAGTAAGCTGCAGAGGCTGCAGTAATTTATCCTCAATGATCCCTGTTCCTGCACGGGTTCCTGCTGTGTGAGCAGTGATGCCATATTGAGGTGTCCCTGTCACAGGTCACTGTGTTCCAGGCACTGCGCAGAGACCCTGTCTAGGTTTGATGGTCTGGGCTGTGGAATTCAGTAGCTGAGATCCAAGCACCTGTGGGGTTGTGCTCATCCTCCACCCTCCCTGAGGTGCAAGGGTCAGGGTGGGGACAGTGGCAGAGGCTCAGCTGGGCCCACTGGTGCTTGTTCATCAAACATTTTCAGCACATCTGGGTTGTTTAGTCATTTACTAGGCACACTGATGCTTTGCAGAAGAGTGAAATACAAAAGGCTTGGTTTTCAGTTTAAGAAATCTTGATTTGATTTTGTCCAGTGTACATAGCAATGCTTAAGGCAGGTGGTTCAGAGCCAGCCATGCCTGCCTGAAATAGGAAACTCTGTTGGAAACCCTTTGGTTCTGAACCCAAAACAAGGATAAAAAGTAAAAGATTCAGTGTGTTAGGGTGTTAACAGTTCCCTGCTTAATTCACATCTATTCCTCACATAGCTGCTCTTAGTATGTGCAAGAGTGGTGTAGAGGCAACAAAAAGGCTGCATATAGGGTAATTTGCACAGAAAATTATGTTGACTGCACTGAATATTAACATAAGATATTATTGTAAAGCAGCTCTGAAAATTACATTCAACTAATCTAGTCAATCAACTAATATACTTATTTAGAGAGACAAGCTATTGTAAAAGAGCACAGTTCTCAGCTAGCTAAAAACATATTTTCTCTCATGTTTATCTTGATTGTATCCCCAAAGGATATTTCTTCCTCTCTTTTATGAAGAATTATTTCCATATTTAATTTATATGTACATTTTTTGCTTTTCCTGGAGGACCGAAAATATTTTCTGACTTTTGCAGTCGGTTGAGAAACTTGTTGTTAAAACCTTTCTGTCATACTTATTTGAAAATCCATTTTCTGCGTTGTTCATTACTGCTATGTGCTTCTGGATTGCAGTTTTCTTCCCTTTGTGAACTTGCCTCAGAAAGAGTCTCTGTTCAGCTGCCTGGAGGGTCACTTGATTCAAATGTTTTTGTGTAAACTCCTGAACATTTCTCCTCGAGCCAAGAAGAAATTTCAGTATTTTCAATATTTTGGCTATTTTCAATAACCAAACATACTTATTGTGCATAGTTTTCCTGAACTACTCCAGTGCCTTGTGTTTAACTGTGTATTTATTGGTTACAGGAGTGCCAGTCCTGTTAGTGCTGGAGCTGGAGCAGGGTCCACTGCAGAAATGATGAGTTCCACAGGGGCTGCTGCAAGCTCTGAAGTTTGGCAGCTCCCTGTAGAGCTCACAAGTTCTTAGGGCCCTGAACCAAGCATAATTGCAGAGTTGGGGCCTTCACTGTGAAGGACCTCACCAAATAATTAGCTGCCCTAATTAAGCAGCTGAGGAACACTCAGGAAAGTGAGTGTGGATCAGAAAGTTGCAAAGCTGATGGGTGCTGGCAATAAATTTGTCTTCTTCTCTGCTTACTGTCAGAAATCAGTGCTAAATTACAGCATCTAATCTTGGCATTGGTAGTCTGTGAGCTTCCTCCTCTGGACTGGGGATATTCTGCCATCAGAGTGCCTAGACTTTATAGGCTTTTTGGAAAAAAGCTCTGTTACTTATTAGATTTGTTCATCAAGCAGAATGAACTGTGACATGTTGTTTCATCCTTTTGATTGGTTGGGTTTTTGTTTTCCTATGGCAAAACCTTCTATTTGAGGCAAATCAAAACTGTGAAGTTACAACTATACAGTGCAAAGGGGCCTTTTAGAAGGAAGTTTTATTGCCTGGATTCACCTTATGCAGCAGAATGCAAAACCCAAAAATTGCTAAATTTACAGAGGCATAGAAAACAGTTTGAAGGGAAAAATATCGAAACTCTTTCTCTATTTGTTCATAATTTTTAATGATGGGATAAACTTTAATATAAACCAACATTTTTGGCCACAGTCAAACAAAGCACCAACTGATATTTTTTAATTTAAGTCTAAGAACCTTCCTCTCTTCTATAAGTATACAGCAAATACTTGATGTTCTTTAACTCTTTGGAGGGGGGCATGACTCTGTAATACTGAAAGTGACAAGCACATATAAAGAGAAATACACTTTGTTGTTGTTGTTGTTTTTCTTCTGCTTTTAGATTTTATAAGAACTCACAACCATTTCCAGACTCTGCTGGTAAGATTAAAATCTAGATTCCTGGATTTTAATTTTATTGCAAGGTATAATTAGATGATTTAGCTCAAGACATTTAATACTTTGCTCTATTCTATGGGCTTGGGTGGTGGCTTTTTTATTTTTTTTTTAATTGAAATAATGAAATGTGTTTGAAGAGGATGGGGAAGAGGGAGAATGGCCCTTACCTTGTCTGCATGGCTGGCATCAGCTGGAGCATGGCTGGTTCCAGAGATTTTTAATGGAGCCATTAAAACCCACAGGGTTTCAAGCAAGGTGGAGGGAAACAAACACATGACAGTGAAAAAACCCAAACTGTTGAAGAAAGTGCACAGAGGTCACTGGAGCTGATTGGAAATATTACTGAATCTTAAAGTCAGTTCTGTGTGTGTCTGTGTGTCTTCCTCTTGACAAATGCAATAGGGCTGTTTTTGTGATGTCTGGGAAGCCTTTAGTTTCTTACCAAACTACCTTTACCTGTTTTTGCTTCAGTAATTGCAGTGTGCATGAGAGGTGAGAGCGAGACAGGGTAGAATATGAGGCTGTACAGCAATTAATGAGCTGTTTCAGCCCCAAAAAATCAGTCCAGCAGGCTGGTCAGAGCCTTGGAACCTATTAACCTTGATTTGGAAGTCTAAGACTTGAGAGCTGGGGCAAAGCAGGGTTGTCTTAAAGAAGTTAAAAGTAAATTTTTATTTTTTCTTTCTCATATGCTCACTGGTGAAATGATGTCTGACTTTTTTAAACATTTCTTCTTTCAAGTGTGATTTCTTATGGCATAGCTTGACCAGGTGCCTTGCTACTGTGTTACCCATCTGAAAATTATTTGTGGTTCATCCTTCTTCCTGATGAAAAACCAGTTTATCTGAGAAACTTGTTTATGCCTGCAGAAATCTCATATGTTCTCTTCAGATATTTTTGTGCTCTGTGTTAAGATAAACGTGTTGCTCCATGAAGAATGACTCACTTGGGATCAAATAGGACAATATTTGTGTTAATCAGCTGCATTTCTATAGTCCACAGATTTTGCTGCACATTAAAACAAGCATGCTGTAGACATGAATTAAGGGGGAAGATATAACATGGAATTTCCTGACTTTTTAAAATAAGAAGAATAAGAATAAGAATAAGAATAAGTCTTTGCCAAGAATAACTTCATCTGCAAGTGTTTCTTAAATGTGTTGCACATTTGTTTTTCTTTAGAGGATGGGTGGCTAGGCCTCCTCACATGTGGCTACCATACACTGACCTGTTGTGGTTGTGTGATGATCTGAGTTTGATTAAAGGCTTCAGGTCTTTCCTAATCTGGATTGTTTTGGCTGAGCCAGGCTTTGGAGCACAGATAGAAGCAGGTAATGCTGGCAGATGTCATGGGGTTATGAGAAGCAATTTAGGACAGTAGTCTGTTCCAGCTGCAACAACAAAACAGAGCAAGCACCATGGACACACTTTGGCTGATCTGTTTATATTCTATGTTACTTCAGTTTACTTATGCATTCTGTCAACAACCCACAAAAGTAAATCCATTTTCTACCACCTGCAGAAAAAGGACAAATGTTCTTACCCCCTGCTAGTCTCTAGCCAAAACAAAGTGATTTCCCTTGCTTTGCCTCAATCTTAAATGCAACTAAGTAGCTTCCCTCTCCCCACTACTTGTTAAATAATGTTTAAAAATTCATGCATGTTAGATGTTTTAAAACTTGCTTGTCCAGTCTTAAAAGATTTTAGAGTGTTTTTCTCAGTTACTGGATGCAAGCTGTTCTTCTAAACATGTTGACGTAGCTGCTTGTCTCAGAATTTCTCTGGAAATAAAAGGACATGAATTGATCTTCCATCAAAACCGCTTCACTGCATCACATGCAGCTATGTCTGCTATAAGTCTGCACACCTTCTTCTGTGCCCTGCTAAATTCTGACCCATATTAGAGAAGCTGCTGTACTTTTATGACAATTTGTAATATCTGCCTTTGCTGTTTATCATGAATTTTGAGATGGTTGTCAAGATCTGTTGGATATCTCCAACTTTCTCAGTTGACCCAAGGAAAGAAGGAAACATGGAAATATAACCTGATATAGTACTGTGGGTTTGTCTTAAGTTGTTTTTCTTCAGCTTTTTGTAAAGTAACTTTGCTTTGTTTCCCAGGGTATGTGCCCTTTACCCAGTAGAGCAGAACTCCACAGACATTGTCTCTGCAGAACAGAGAGTACCTTTACTGAAAGGTGTAGATTTATACATGATTGCTTTCTTTTTTTGTCTTTTTTCAAATAACTGTAGGTTCATGTACTGGACAGACTGGGGAGAAGCACCAAAGATAGAACGAGCGGGGATGGATGGTTCGAGCCGCTCCATCATCGTTAACACGGACATTTATTGGCCAAATGGACTGACACTGGATTATGAGGAACAGAAACTCTACTGGGCAGATGCTAAACTGAATTTCATCCACAAATCAAATCTGGATGGAAGTCATAGGTAAGAAGTCTTTGGTTTATGGGTGTAATGTGGGGATTTTCTTAGAAGATGCTGCCTAAGCAGTATTGTAATCTCTGTTGCAGCGAATTGTCACGTTAGCACTCACAAAATTTTAAGCAAACCAGTGCTGTCAGAAACTTATCCTTCACCATCCTCACCTTGCCAGCACTGTGAAGTGGAATGTGTCCTTCTCTTCAGGGTATCCTGTAACTCTCCCAAGGACTTTTCTCAGAACCAGTTCCATTTAAAAATCCTCAAATCCTGCTCTTAATAGTGTAAGACTATATAGCAAAATTATCCCTTTTCAGTAGGTGTTCTGTGCAGTGTTGCTGTGGTATTCAGAAATGCAGAAGATAATATGAGAAAATGGATCATCATATATTAATATTTCAGCTTCATTAATCCTAGAGGCTGGGAAATTAGTGGAAAACAGTCCTTTAAGAAGAGCTGTTAAAATGACTTTTTCTTGAAGAGATTTATAGCAATCAAGTGATTCTTTTTGATCCAATCATGGCTACTTCTTAAATAGGGTATAACTGGTACTTTGTGTATATGTGTTCCATCTCTAATTTGGGTGATGACTCTCTCCATTAGATGAGTTTGATGATTACTGCTTGCACACACAAATCACAGCTTGTGCCCAAGGTGTCATATGGAGAGATGATTGTTTGTGGGGTTATTCTTTGCAAATTTTTGTGATGTTTCAGCTAGTTTAGATGGCCACGAAATATCCTTTCTTATGCTCTTTATTCTGACCTCTTAGGGACTTGCCCACCTTTCACCACAAATGTTAATTTGACATGAAGAAATTAATTCTATTGATAAGATCATTCTTTTGTGTGGACTGACAAGTAAGACCACAGGCAACATGTATGAAACATGCCCACTGTCTTCTTGTGATATTTATTTTGAACTCCACAGTGCCTTTGTAATGCTGGTTTGAAAGGCTACATCATTTTTCTCCTAAGTTCTGCCTTTTAAGTGATCACAAGTTCATGCAGTATGGTTCATGGAAAGTACCTGGAGTTGGATGCAGTTTTAAATTTGTGTCTTTGGATATAAGTGTTATGACTAGCTTGGTTAATAAAAGACATGGATTGTGGATATCTATTTTGAAAGTAGTCCTTCATTTGCTGTTTGTTTCACAAGAAAAAAACTCAGTACCAAAAACACAGAATATTTCCTAGAGATTCTTTCAAAAAAGATGACTGTCACATAAGTTCTCAAGTGACTGAGAGCAAAGGATAGAAATTATCATATACGGTAGAAATTTGAGTATTTTTAATTTTATCTGGTGTCTCCAGCCTTTCTTGTTCCAGAGCTACTTCAGTGTTTCCTGCTGGCAGTTCTGCTTTTTCAATCTTGTTTTGCTACTGACTTCTTTGCAGTTTCTCTCTTGCTGGTGATCTGTTGCAGAGTGGTGTAAATATACTTGGGTTTGGTATTCTGTTTTTACTTTCATGCTGTTTATTCCCTGGTCTGCCCTGGGTTAACCTGGGGGATGAGGCTGAGGAGGTGCTGAATTGTCTTGGTGCAAGGGGCTGACCAGCCTTGTCTGTGCATACACAGCTGTGTCCAGCAGCTGTCTCATGGCACAGAATTGGAATCACCTGAGTCCCAGCACTTATCTCATTCCACACTAAATTCTCTGGAATTACTTAAGCCTCTAATAAAGACCTGTATAGACAAGTAATTTAGATTTTTAGATCTACTAGTTTTTTCTTACACACCCATAAAACCCAAAGCAGTCCAATGCTTTAGGTTAAGTTTCTTTTTCAAATTCATACATTTCAGTAGCAGGAATATGTCGTGGCAGTATGCTAATATATTGCTATTTGAGGGGCAGAAAGGGAAGTCATTCCTAGAAAGGAAAGCACATTTGACTTCCCTTAAGCACTCAGAGGCACAAACCAATACTAACAGCACCTGTTTTTCCCTAGGCATGTGAGAAAGTTCTGAAGATTCAAAAAGCAGTCAACATCTGTATTGAGGCATTTTGGTTTCATTTTTTGTTCTTTGCAATTACATCATAAGGGGGGGGAAAGAGAACTGCAGAAGTTAGGCTGTTCTACAGTGGGATTTTATTGGGGGGGAGGTTTCTGCTGTGACCTCTTAGCCTCTGCCTGTATTAAGAAAAAAGATCTTCTGGGGCTGTCCAAAGTGTTGGGATTTTTTTTGTGTAGATACTGTCTTTTGGCTATCCAACAAATTCAGCTTTTTCAATGAGATATTTTACAGCTGTAAGTCGTATTTTATCTCTTAATTATTTTGTTCATCTTTTTCACTGACTGATTCACCAATACTAGGAAAGAAAACAGTTTCTAATTCTGCAGCCAAAGCAAAAACCTTTTAGATTTTACTTTTCTGTGGAAAAAATCACCCCACCAAACCACCCAAAATCCACAAAGCCTTTAATCTTTTTTCCTAGCCATCTCCAAGCCCTCAAAAAAAAAAAAAAAGCAGCCAACAAATAACCCCACCTACAGTTATCCACCACCAGCTCTTAAGAGGGCTGTCAGGGGTTTTTCCTTAGGAGCTAAGTGTGGAGGAGAACAAGATCATTATCAAGTGCCTAATCTAACTTAAACCAGACTCTGGTTCATTTAGAAACTGCCAGTTCTGGTGGGTTTTTTTCTTGATATTTAGACAATTTTTCTAAATTGCTGCTTTATATTTATACTTAGTTGTTTTGAGGTTTTTTGTTTCTAAATTTCTCTTGATCAGAACAGATTCTTTTATCCTTGTGAAGTGTTACTAATTTTTCTGATGCCTTATCTAATGTCATGTCTGGGAAAATATATGCTTCTGGAAGTTGGTTCTATTGAAATGAAAAAGACAAATGGGTTGTTGAAAGACATATCTTCATAAAAATTGGGTCTTCTAGATCTGGATAGTTTTGGTAACTTAGAAAAGGAAACAGATGAGTAAAGAGGTGATCTGTCAAGTTTTTTACTGTTGCATGATAGGAGGTGGGAAAGAGTCTGTAGCAGGTAAGCAATTGTAAAACCTTCATGTAAGGTAGGATGGCATAAGTTTTAATTGCTTTGGGAGAAAAATTTGGTAGGAGGTAACATCCTTCTATAAAAAAAATTCAAACAGTTTAGAGAAAACTGACTTTGTGGTTTGGAAAATGAAAAAATGCAGTGTAAATAGGAAAATATTTTAATTGATGTCACTGACAGTATTAAAGTTCAGACCTCAGAGATCTAAAAGTTGGAAGAAGTTCTCTCCAGAAATTCGTGATGTATTTCTAAGTCTGTAGGAAATCCAAAACTTTTTTCTTCTTTTATTCTTATATTCTGAATATTAGCTCTTTACACCTGACACTACACAAGAATTAAAACTTTTAAGATTTATATCTCCAAGAAGTACTTTGATCTGAATTATGGAATATTATATGGAGTTGGGAGGGAACCACAAGGATCATAGAGTCCAACTCCTGGCCCTGCACAGACACCCCAACAGTCCCTGCACAGACACCCCAACAATCCCACCCTGTGCATCCCTGAGAGCGGTGTCCAAACGCTCCCGGAGGGAGCTCTGGCAGCCTTGGGGCCGTGACCATTCCCTGGGGAGCCTGGGCAGTGCCCGACCCCCTCTGGGGGAAGAACCTTTCCCTGATCTCCAGTCTGACCCTCCCCTGACCCAGCTCCAGCCGTTCCCTGGCTCCTGTCCCTGGTCCCAGAGAGCAGAGCTCAGGGCCTGCCCCTCCTGCTCCCCTCAGGAGGAAGATGCAGAACAATTGTGAGCTCTGACCTCAGTCTCCTCCATCTGAACAAGGCAGGTGACCTCAGGTACTCCTCATATTGCTTCTCCTCTAGCCCTTCACCATCTTCCTAAGCCTCCTTTGGATGCTGGAATTAGCTGGCAGCTTCTGAGAATCTGACTCTGCCTGTGAGAACTAGCATACACTCCTCAGAGCTGCTGCAATCCCTCCAGATCTCCTTCCTCTCTGCCCTCAGTGAGGTTGGATTCATCATCTCCTCTTCAATTCATGGACTTGGGTATGATAACTGTTTTGGGAAAAAGGTGAATTGTCTGCAAAGGTGTGCACGGGACTGTGAAGGAAAGTACTGCATTGCTATCCCTCATGGCATAAATATCACTTTATTCTTTTGATCTCTTGAAAGCTCTTCAGTTTCATTCTTGCAGAGACCACTGTTGTGTCAGGAGTGAAGAACAATGCCATCTAAGCTCTCCTGCTCAGAGACACGTGCTGAGCAATGAGTTTTTTTTAAGATCACATACTCTCCAAAGAGACTGAATAGAAACCCCTCTGTCTTCACTACAGCATCCCACAAAATCTCATCTGGATGAGTTGATTGCAATCAGCTGGTCACCCAACTAGTTTGTACTGTGTCCATTCACTTGCTGTCTTAAGCCATTTCCATTGAGAATTTGTTTTGTATATGAAGTCAATCTGGTAAATGTTGCTTCAGAGAAGTTTTGATTTGCACTTTATACCAGGAGCTGTGTTTGATTAACTGTCTTTTTCAGATGGTAAAGTACTGGGGAAAAACTTTCCCTTTCCCAGTGAATGGAATGTAGTTTGCTGAGGAATTAAATTTTCTTGTGTTTTTAAAAACACTATTTTTTTCATGCTGTCAACTAGGGTCTCATCTTGATGTCTCAGACATTTTAAAGCACTGTGTCAGCCTGTGCAGATGTAGTGGACGCCAATATCACACTTCACCTGGTCTGTCAGAGTCCTAGAGTGGGTGTGACAGGGGATATCCTCTGGTTCAGCTGGCAGATGTTCCCACAGCCTTCACTCCAGGCCTGGGAGAGTTATGGGCTGCCTGCACCACAGGGGATCAAGAGTTAGTGTTAGTTTACACAGGGGCTCTGGGGAGTAAACAGAAGGTCCTCACATGGGCAGACCATGGAAGGTATGAGTGGGAAAGTGCTGGGATGTGTCCCGACACCCACCTTGAGAGTGACGGGGATGCACACCTGGAGTGGGACAGCTGTCTGCTTGGAACCTGGAGTGGCTGAAATCTTCCTGGATCGGGAAAAAGGGGAGAGAAATTGATGCATTCTACTCTATTTTATGAGAAGGTTAATTAATAACTTTATTATACTATATTATTCTATAAACATTCCCGTCAATTTGAGCGAGCTTATGGCTGAAGTCACTACCTGAGTGTCTATATTGCACTACATTTAAACTGAATTTGTACAAGCATTCAACTCAACTTAACTGCTCAGAATTTCGTGACTGTCACCCCACAGTCCTGACACATACACATGGATTCTATCGGTCAGTGGATCAAAACTCTCACACTAGAATCTAATTACTAATTCCCTTCAGGTAAACAGTTTTCTTCAATGCATTCTACTTGGGAACCACACAGGAGCAGTAAATGAGATAAGAACTGTTTTTTCTTTCTCTGAGGTTCAGAGAATGGGAATCCCAGAATCCCAGAAATATTCCTGGGAAGTTGTGCCTTGCTTTTCTCTGTGAAGAGAAATGTGGCTACATTCCTGGGCTGCAGGGTCTGCTGAGAGGATGAACATTTCCCAACCTCTTAACCAGTGTCCCATGGCTTCTCATCTCCCCAAACCCTTCCTTTCACCTAAAGCAATCAAGCAAACAACAGAAAGCACATCTGCTGTCAGTACTGAGTTTTAGGAAAATGTCTAGCAACTGACAGGAAGCAGTTTGTGACCTCATCTGGCAACAAATAAAAGCCAGTTCTAAAAACAGCATTTAAAACAGTGACGTTTAATTGATATCTGCCAGAGAAGGACACACACAAACTTTGTTTAAGTATAACCTGATTGTCAGCATGAAGGAATTTGGACATGTTTTGACATATTTGACATTATGTAATGAAAGTGTTGAATGTGAAGTGAGAAGACACATTTTTTTTGGGAAAAATTCCCTATTTTTGTTTAAATAACCAGACAAAATTTAACACTACAGCAATGTCCTCCTCCTCTTTTCCTTTCCATAGTTTTATTCCATGCCTCTGTTTACATTCCCGTCAATTTGAGCGAGCTTATGGCTGAAGTCATTACCTGAGTGTCCTTTTTTGTGTAAGAAGAAGCAATGTAATTGTCAATTATGGATTTGTTAATTAAACCTCTGAAACTTCCATGAGTCATTAGGAGGCAGGATGGACAGATGTGTATCCTCAGGGGAAAAAGAAAATGTGGCCAGCATCATTTAAAGCATAAATGTGACATTCTGGAAGAATATTCAGTGGGGACAGCTGCTTGGGGGTTGGGTGAGCTTTCCTCAACGCTGGGCTTGGGTTGATAGAGAGGGAAGAAGATGGTTTTCTGTCAGCATTATGTCCCTCTGGCTTTAACTGGTGCTTACCTGGAGGTAGGAATGAGTTTGGGTGACATTAGTGCAGCTTAAATAAGTTCTTTCTTAAATCATTCTGGCCAAATTTCCTTTTTAACTGTAGTCTTCTCTGAGGATAACCAGAAGGCAAAGCATTTTAAACACTCTTGTCTTTCTAGTCTTATCTACTGCTGTCTCAACATGGCTCCAGTTAGGTGGCAGGTTCTGTATTTGGGAAGGTCTTTCCTTTCCTTAGAACAGCCACTGTCCCTCTTGTCCCACAATGAAGAATAGTGCAAAGGGACTGTGTCTTGGGTTGGAAAGACAGGAGTCTGCTAAGGAAGGCAGGAGCTTCCCCTGAAATTGAGAATGTAAACCCTCCCCACCCTCTGAATTACTATAGATTTTAAATTAAGGGGCTTTCAGGCAAAACTATGGGAGCAGGAAATAACAGTTCTTTAATAGGGAAGAAAAAATAAAAGGCTAAAATAAACAATGCAGTACACTAGAACAACACTGACAGAGTCAGAATACAACCTGACACCCTGTTGGTCAGGGTGTAGGTAGCAGTCCAATTGGAAATGTGGCTGCAGTCCTCCTGGAGAGTCAGGTGTGGTTCTGTTGGAGCAGGGATCCTGTAGAAAAGGGTGTATTCTTCCTCTGAAGATCCAATGGAAGAGGCAGCTGCTGTTCCTCTGGGAAATCCAGTGGAGAAGCCGTGCTGGTGTCTCATAAAACCTCTGGATTATATCTGGGTAGCAAAGCTTGGCTCCTCCCTCTGGGCGGAGCATCTCCCAATGGGATGCTGTAGTTCTTATCAGTCATGCAGTGACATTCAATAGCCTGTTATCAGCAATGTCACCTCCCGAGGGAGGTGTGAATGTGGTAACCCAGAGAGGGAGATAAGGCAAACTGCCCACTTGACAAAAGATAATCTGCCATACAGATGGTAATGGAATACATTTTACCTTGCAATCTGGAACAGACTGTTTATGTCATTTAGAGAATGCTTCAGGGTCTAATATGCTGAGTTCTAAGTGTAAAGTGTAATAGTAAAACCTTACTCAGTTTTCCCGTTCAGCTGTATCTCACAGTATCTCATAACTCATTATGACTCCACAAGAGGCTGTTTTAGGGCCTGATGAAAATCGGGGCATTCAGCATTCCTCTCCTTCCCGTTGCCCACAGTGTTAGGCCCTATTGTAGAAAGCAATGAAGCTGGGCAGGGAACACATTCCCTTGGTAAATCCCTTCCAGCTGCCTCTCGTTATTTTCTCATCCTTATTGTGTTTAAAAAGTAGCTTCTCAGAGCATTCGCTACCAGTTTTCCCAAGGACAGAAGTTATGAAGGCCAGCTACAAACACCCTGGATCATTCTTACCCTTTTTTGGGGTCGGTGCAACACCTGCTTTTTGCCAGGCATTAGGAATTTTCCCTCATTGCCAGAACCTGTCAAAGGGGATAGAAATGAGCTCCTCAGTGACATCAGCCAGCTCCTTTAGCAGGCTGGGATGCCCCTGATGTGTTGTGATGGACCTGCCTCTGTTGGGTGAGAGGATCCCCAGCTCTTTTTCCTGTGGGTGCTGGCAGACTGTAATAGAAGGCTCAGAAATTCAGGAGGCCTGAGGACAGGTCTCACCCATGAAATGTGACCTGTGAATTACATCTTTTTCCAGTAGCTTTTCACTAGGACCCTGAACCCACTGAGCGATGGATTCACTCTGTCTTTGCCCTTTCTTCCACCAATATACACACAAAACTTTCTCATTCTTACCTTCCTTGATGGCTTCAGCTCCATCTGAGCTTTGGCTTTGCCCTGGCTGCATTCCTATTCATGCAATTCACACATGAGTAATCTTACCATTTTTGCCATTCACCTTTTACAGTTTTTGCTGTTTATATTGCCAGTCCTATCAAGCTGCACCAAGTTTGCAGAAATAGAACAGAAAACAATCCTATATGACTCAGTTAATTCAGGGATGATTAAATGGCAGCCCATTTAAAACTGCAAATGAGTTTTATTTGGTTTAGCCTTGTCTCCTCCACCTCCAAGAAATGAATCTATTTAAGTTCAAACCACACAGAGGGATCTTCTCTGTGTGACTGATGGTGAGGAATGATGTACAGATCCCAGCCAGTGCTGCAGGAGTGCTTTAATTTACATGAGATACATGTGAAAATCCACTGCTGTGGCTATACTGTGCTGGCCCCTGAGCCACCCAGGTAAACTTGAAGTGCAGCTGAGCATACAGAAGCTGATTATCTTTATCAAAATCCATCTCACACCCTGCATAATCTGGTGTCCTTTGGAGTCTGGTTCAGAGGCAGTCAAACAAAGAGTTTTTTCCCTGTTGTGATGGAAATCCTGCTTTGAAACAGCTCAGGAAGGTCTAAGAAAGAGAGAGGGACTGACGTGGTCCCCCTTGGAGAGAGTGAGCTGCCTGACAGAACCAGGGACTGGCTTGGAATAGCAGATGAAAGGATATTATGATGTGTCAAGTAAGGCAAAGGAGACCCCAGGCAGATCTGATTTAGGCTCAGCTGTTAATCAAAAATTCTGGGAGAAATCCAAGCCTCCAGAGCTTGAACAGAAATAGAAAGGGCTGTTTCCTATTATACAAGCACATAAAGCTGTGCTGAAGGGGAAATCCAACCGGAAAAGGACTTTTCTCCCTATCCAGCTCGTAGATGGTGCTGGAGCACTGAGACACACAGTGCTGGGCCCTTTTCTGGATCACAGTAACCCATGGCATGAGTATAGAGGCAGAAATACTCCATGGGCGTTCTGCTTGGAAATCCCTTTCCATGACACTTTCTAAAGAGTTTTTATCAGTCCTGATCAGGCCAGCTGTGGCTTTAGAGCCCTTCACATGCATAGGCCTCATCCAAAACCTGTCAAGATAAAGATGCTTGTTGACTTTAATGGGCTTTGAGTCAAGCCTATAAAACAACCTGACATCTGCAGTAAATGCCCAGGCCTTAATGACTGTTTTTCCCTGGGGTTTTGGAACATCATTCCAACATCTGGGAACCTTGCCTTTCCTGGTGTTTCCCATTTGGTAGAGAATTTTTAGCAGATTAATAAGCAAAAGCTGTAGGCCAATTGGTTCCTCACTTTCTGGGTTAGTTGAGGTTCTGCTGTAAATCAGAATGTCAAGTAATGTTTCCAGCGGTATTGGATATTCCAGAGAGTACAGAAAGCAAGGAAGGTGACATTGTCACCTGTCAAATTGTAATTGCAGCTTCTCTCTTTGAGCAAATAATAAAAATTCTGTGGCTGAGTCAATGGACCTGACACCAACCAAAGGGTTGAAATGCTTTGGATGGCATAAACACTGCGTGTCCTTTTTGGCTTTCATCCTTTTTATTCTGCACTCTAGCAAGTCTGGGAATAGGAAACCACCACTTTTATCCACAAAAGCCTGACCACACATACTCACAGCAGGAATTTTACCAGGTTTGTCTTTCACTGCCTCCTTACGTAACAGCAGTGGTGAAAGGGCAAAGAAAGGAGTCTAAACCACTTGGGCAAGCCTGCACAGAATCTCACAGACTGAAAGTGGCCACTAAAACATAAAATGTCCACTGGGAGAAGATGCTGAGAGGCTGAGGGCATTGTCAATAGCAGCAGGGTAGGGAGATGCAAAGAGAAAGAGACTTTCCCAGCCCAAACCCTGGGGTAGTTAAGGCTGAGGAGAATTTAAAGATAATTACGAGAAAAGTTTAAAACTTGGGAAGAGGAGAACACCTATGCAGACCTTTTCTTTATTAATACTGTGGTCTGTGTGCTACAAGCATTTTGGTGAAGTGAGACTGGCTTGTTTTTTTGATTCAGTGGTGCTCACAAGATTTTAAAAAGGAAATGGCTTACAGGTTGGAAAATGGGAGCGCTACCTTGAAATCATGACCAGCCCCAAAATATTTGGTCCTTAAGTTTCCATTCATGGTCTCTAAGACAGCACTCAGGCCACAGCAAAAAAAAGATCTGAGCTGTGGCTTACCACAAACACTCCTTGAAATCCCAGCTAGCAGTCTGGCACTTTCTCTAGCCCTCTTCTCACGTCTCCAAGCCACTCATCTATCTGCTGATCATGTTAGACATGAACAGCAGCCAGCACTCTCTCCATCTGGAATCTTGCATATGATTTTTAGAAAGGCTCCAACACAGGCTCTGTTTCTTTTCTTTGTTTTTGTTTCTGCTTTGTTATTTTTTCCATGTCCAGATTCAGAGTGTGAGTGTTACTGTGGTTGCCTTTCTCACAATGACACTCTCCTAATTAATTGCTACGCTTCAGAAGCATCAATGCCTGGTTTAGGGTAAATGAAGACATCAGATTTAGAACATTTATATGCAAAACTGTGCCTGAAGTTTAAAGAGGCAGCAGAGAAGAAATCCCTGGCCTAAACTTCTCTTTATGCAGGGATTTGCACAGAGTGCCAAACCAGAATCAAATTAGTTTCTTTAAGACTTAGATTTTCCCATGTTTTCTGTTACTCAAAGGTCATGATGTTTTTTAAATGTCTCTGCTGTTCCTGGGTTAGTTTCCTCTTCTGCAGCAACCTGTAGGGAAGTCATAATGTAGTGTTTATGATGACATCCCTTTCGTGCTGTGGAAAGAATTTTAATGTCATGAATTCCACCTTATGACTGGAGAGATGGGCTTGAACTGGAATCTCACAATCACACAATCCGAAACTCAGTGGAATTTGAATCCCCAGCTGACCTTACATTTTAGGAGCCAAAACTCTGTTTTCATCCCTCATCTTCCAGCCTTTGAAACAGTTTAGATCTGTGATTCTCTGGCTCAAATTCCTGATGGTGGCTTCAGTGCCAAAAAAAAAAATGGGAAAGAGAAAACGGGAAACATCGAGACAAATAGAATGCTTAAGTGGAGAAAAACTGATTA
The DNA here is from genome assembly GCA_035048045.1 of Chlorospingus semifuscus. Lineage (NCBI taxonomy): Eukaryota > Metazoa > Chordata > Aves > Passeriformes > Passerellidae > Chlorospingus > Chlorospingus semifuscus. The sequence continues at coordinate 63,598,871 of JAWWMS010000059.1, read as the reverse complement.
AAAACTTTATAAAATAACAATCTACAATGAGAACCTAGTTCTCTATCTGTCCAGCTTGTCCAAGCACCTCCCTCTATGAAGTTCACTAATAAAGATTTTGGCTTTTTTATGCAGACTGTCATTTTACCTACCCACTTGTGTCTTTCGTAGTGGCACTGCTCTCAGCACCTCACCCCACACCATCTTTTAGCCTCAAACAAAATGTCTGTGAGTTACATCTCACCTTTACAAATGGGAGAACCACAGTTTGAAGAATTTAAACAGCAGACCTAAGCTCACACTCAAAGACTGCGGCAGAGGAGGGACTCACTCTACCACTCTCTGTTCAAATGTCTATATGATGACACCAACATTTATTGCTGAATGCTTTCCATATGATGTGCCAAGTGACCTAGAATCACCGGGTTGTTTGGTTTTTTTTAAAGAAAAATATACTTAGAGAGACCCAGAAAAATCATTGACTAATGTACCAACAGTCACACTCTCTCTTCTGGGTACTTCTCTACGTCTCTTCTGCTGAAGTTCATGTTCAAGTTCTTTATTCAGTCATTACTCCAGAAAACTAAATTCTGCAATTATTTGTATTAAATTTAACACTGTTGGAAGAAAGATGGAAAAAAATTTACTTTCCTCACAGGGAAAGTAGATTTTGCTTCTCATCATAAGAAGAACCAAGCAGTGCCTCTGACCTGGGCCAGTGGTGTCTTCTCAGTGGTTGCCATTCAGACCTCCAAACACAGGTAAGCCCTCAGGAGCAATGTGTGTATTGAGAAGGCAGGACAGACTGGGATGGCCAAGCAGAGGGCACAGATGGAAGAGAATATGGGCAAGAAACCATCTACATCAGCCCCTTTTGTTCGCTTCCTCCCTAATTTCCACATGTCCTCCTTCCCAAACCACCTCGATTTCTCCCATTCCCAGCTTTTGTTTCCTTCACAAAGCACCCCATAAGTTTGGTACAGACCCAAGATGCCCTTCCCCTGCATCCTGTAAAGTGTCCCAGTCCCCCAGGCTGTGACCCCTCCATTTGTGAGGTGGCCTGGAGAGATGCTCTGGGTGATTTTATCCCACTTGGTGAGGTAAAATCTCACCAAGTTTATCTCACTGGTGTGTGCTGGGGCTGGCAGTCCCCTGTGCCTGCCCTTGGAGGGGCCAGCCTGAGGCTTCATTTCTCTGAGGAGGTTTGTTTTTTCATTTCTCTGAGGAGGTTTGTTTTTTTCATTTCTCTGAGGAGGCTTGTGGAGTTCTCCCACTCTGTTCCTCCCTGTGTGTGCAGATGAGGAGATGAAGTTCAATCACATTTTAACATCTTTTCAGTGCCAACTACTCATTTTAATGGAGCTAATTGTCAAAGTGACCCACCCAGATTTCTGTTCTAACAGCACTGAGCATCTCTCTCATGTTTTAATGTACGTTTTTCTTTTATTCCAGTTAAATCTTTTGCATTGCCAGAATGGGGCACTGGACACCCATTCTTCACATCAAATTTTGCTCTTCCAGTGAGCCTGTTGCTGTAATGTAGTTTTCTAATTCCTGGATACTAAAGATTGTTTAAAGAGGGGTTAATTTTCCACCATGTTCACATTGCCATGACTTTCATGTTACTTTAACTTTAAAATTGCCCCTTCCCTGTTATGTTTTTCTAAAAGATGTAATTCATATAGAACTCAAGTGACCCTTTTTTAAATTCGCCTTTTTTTTTTCTTCTGTAAAATATCACACACATTTCTGGTTTACTCAACTGTTTTTAGAAAAGTGATATATTCTGGTGTCCCTGGCATGTTACATAAGTTTCAGATCCGAGCACAAAGACTCCATTTTGCAAAAATAAATGCATTCTCTCTCAACTCACGTCCGTAGGGCATCCCAAATGTACAAGCACCTTGTTTACCGTGCCCTGACACAATATGTGGCTGTGCAACCCATGAACATGCTAGTTAAATGATTAACACACGTCCTTGATGCATCAATTAACCTCATTAGGCTTGGCCCCTCGGATGATTGTGAGTGCTTGCTTGTACGGAATGTTCCTTGCCTGCCTTTTCAGAGAGGGAGGCCAGCCAGAGGAACTGCCTGTTTATTTTTGAACCCATGTAAAAGTAGACCAGGAGCAGACACTTCCTGCTGCAGGCTGGACCTGACAAAGAGGTCATCTTTGTTGCACATGGCCGAGGAATCACACCCCCTGCTGAAGACCAGGCCTATATTTAGAAATAGGATAGAGCTCCTCATTCTTGAAATTGTTTTAATTTCCATCTGAAGAGTCAGGCTGCGTGGAAAAGAGAAAAAAAATAAAATTTCAAGTGGGTTGCAGGGCCAGTGCGAGCTGCAAGCCTGTGTAAAAGGAAACCTGATGAAATTGCTCCTTGTGGTGCTGACAGAATTTTGTCCTGGCAGCCCCAATGTGCTAATCACTGTAGGCTGACAAAGAGCCATTGCCCAAGAGCAGCCCATAATGGTCATGTAAATTTTACTTAAGTACATACAATTACAAGAAATTGCCCAGAATTTTAACACACGTTGTGCTGCCCTGTTTATAGAACAGTATAGATTTACTGGCTCCATTTTTCTACTGTAAATCAAAAGCCTTAGGGCTTAGGAGGAGGGAAAGGGGGAGGAAAGGAAATGTTTTGGCTTCACAGTATATAACTGCCTACGGAATCATTTTAATGTACATTAAAACCTCATTCAGGTCTGCCACAGATGCAGTGAGTTTAAACAATCCAGTGGGGCACATTCCTCATAAAATTCTTCCCCTTCTCTGGTTCTGCAGAGTGCACTTCAGTGGATGGCCACTTATCTCCTGAAGACACAAGAATTCTGGCCCTGTTTTCCACAACAAGTAAACAGCATTTCTCACAGTTCTCAAATGCTGCACAGGAAAATTATAGATTATACTGACTATTACACAGTACAGGCTACAGCATCCCTCCCAGAAATTTCTGCTTCAAGCCCAGAGTTCAGGCTGACAAAGGCCAAGTGTCCAGGCCTGGGCTGTATTTCAAGCTCTCAGCTGAGAGACAAGCACCATTATCCCAACGGCTGAGTTGTCACCCTGTTAAAAAGGCAAATTTCTAGTCTGGATTATGTCTAACTGCAGCTTCCAGTCACTGAATCTTGTTTATGTCCTGTCCTGGATTAGAAAGCTATCTATTACATGAAATTGCTTTCAGGCTGTGGTATTTCTGAAGCAGTATTTGTAGTCTCAGGTCATTGTCACAGCTCTTTCTAAACACTTCCAGTTTTTCTACGTTCTTTTGCCAGGGTAGACATCCAACCGGATAGATGACTCCCAAAAATTCTCCCTGGTGCCAGATGGAAGAGTAATATTCCATTTATTTTTGTACTCAGTTGTCTGCTCCTTTTGTAACCAAAATTTACATCAGCAAAGACAGTCTCAACACATCACCAGAACTCACAAATAACCATTTTTTAGAATCCTCATGTTTTCCAGAGCTATTTGGGTATTTTAAAGGCATGATCGCCTCTCTTTTTTCACAGGGTGTAGAATGCACCTGTTTTAGTAAGCTCACTCTACTCTGTGATCTCTGTTAATTTGTTCCCAGGTTAATATGGCATCACTCACAGTTCCAACACCTGTTAATTCACATATTTTTTATTTTGCCTGTAGCCTTTGAGAACTCTGATAAAAACACTGAATAGCAGTCAGCCAGGAAAAGGAGCCCATGGGATACCAGCATTAGCAGCAGTGGATGATGATCCTATTTTTCACAAAAACTGCTGTAATCTGTTAACTTTTTCTATGTTTGCATGAGCTACGTTGATGTTCTCTTTTGCTGGCATTGTTTATTGATTTTTCAGATATAAAAACAGGTCACACAGGATTACATTCTTTGGGCAGTACTAAAAGAATTATGTCTACACAATTATCTCTAACCATCCACCCTGTAGTCTTGAAAAGAAAGGAAATAATCAGAAAACAATCACAAGCTTTTTATGGCAGCATAATTTTCATCTTAATGTTACAATTTCTTCATTCCTTTTGGATAGTGTCACATAGCAGCCTCTCTGTGATTTTGGTAACATCAGTGTCAGGCTCATCTTGTCCTGTCACAACTGAATTTTAAAATGTTAACAGTTTCTTATCAAACATCTAGAGTTTCTTGATGTCCCACTTTCTCTTAAAAACAATGTTAATTAGTCTTCTGAGATATCCTTGGACATCATTTAAATAGTCTTTAGTGCAAATTATCTATTCCTGCAAGTAAAAACTATGGTTTCCTTCAATCAGCACAGTTTAACATCTGTTGTCTGAAGAAAGGATACCTACTTTATTTTCATTGAAAAAGACGATAAGTCTATTGCTTTCCTAATGAAGAGAACCCAAGTGCACTCTCAGTGCTGAACACATCTGCTTTTTCTTCTCCAGGCTTGATAATTTCCCATTGAGGATTAGGATGTTTCAGTTTCATCCTCCACAGTGCTGCAGACAAAATTACTGGGAATTATTTATCCCAAAGTGGGATAGGAAGGAGGCACACTGCAAATAGCAGATATGGTCAGAGATTCAGAGGGATATTAAGAGAAAGAATGGGAGGTCAGGATTGGGAGTAACTCTGGGCTGGTTACCCTGGCACAGCCTGGAGGGAGATGGTCCTCACCAGCAAGCCCAGATCACTTTATGACTTTAAATGGACATCTCAGCCATCACTTCCACTGGCACAAGGTTGGCCCGGTTAAAAATAACGTCCAGACAATCTGTATGGCATCATCTACTATTTTAAGCTGGGTTCTTGTTTAGTCTTTGCCCAACGATGTGAGCTCAGGGCTGCCAGAAGGGAATCCTGAGGGCAGAGGATGTTTTGGAGTCAACAGCTTGGCTGGTGAGCTCATCAGAGGCAGCGTGGGTGGCTCCCAGTGCTGCTCAGGTGCAAGAACCTGCACCAGCAGAACAGCTAGGAAAGGAAGCACAAAATGTAAACAATGCAAAAGAAAAAGGCAGAAAGAGCTCCCTAGGAAAACAGGATTGGTAAACAACTAATAGCAAAGAACTATGTGTTTGTTCTGTAGTTGCACAATCATTACAGAAAAAGTATGATCTTTTTTTTCCCATTTTGTTCCTATAATTTAAAGTGAAATAATCACATTTGTCCTAAGTGCATTTCTGCAGAAGTTTTCTCAAAGGTTCCTTTGATACTAGATCCCTACAGAAACCTACAGACTTTCAAAGCAGGAATGAGACTCCTAACATCATGGGACCGAAACTGCCATGGGCTTTTGCATTGTGGGTATTGCTACCACTTAGGTTGGATTTTTCATTTACTTTATGTCTGTATTTTATTAAAATATTAATTATTAGCATATTTATTAATGGTAACGTTTATATTTGTTAAATCCATTCCAGTATATTGTTTAATATTAGTAGTAATTAATAATAAATATGTAGCACTCAGAAATATCAAAGTGCTGTTGTGCTAGACATTAGGCAGTATGAATTGTAAAATATTTCTTCTCAAATCAAATGGTTTTAGAAAGATTCTAAACTGAAAATGCCCTAAATGGATACCTTAAAAAAGATACTGTTGGGTGAAAGCTAGCCTGGAAAGTGAAAGGAAATTAGAGGAAGGTACTTCTTTTCATTTCCTTAAAAGAACTTATTTACCTCAAGCAGCAGAAGCAGCTGATCACTGATGTCTTTGTAAAAGGATGCAGCAGCTCATCTGTTCATGAGTTTTGATGTTCTTTCTCTGTATTGACAAGGGACAAACAGGATTTCCTGGAGAACTAAAAGATTCTACAACACAGTGTCTTTTCACGGTAGATTCTGATTTTACTTAATGTTTATCCCTTTCCTTTATTAACTGACTGAAGAAGAAATGCAACTAAGTGATTAAACAGATTTTGCTTTCACGAGGAATTCCAAGTGTACATGAGTCCAGATATTTATGTATAAGAATACATATACATAAATATTCTTATAAATTATTCTTATAAATTTTGTCTTCTGCATAATTTAAAGATTTTTCATTCACTGTGTTTTGTTTTGGTGGTTTTTTTCGTCTTAGGCAATGTCTACAGATGAACTTGTGACTGGAGCAAATCAGAGAGAAAAATACAAAGATGCCTTAATTGCTTTACCCACAACTTAGGACAAGCTTTGCAACTGGCACCTAGATGACAGAAATAATCTCTGGCTCTCCTCTCGTGTCCAAGTCATGGACACAGGCACTGTAAGGTGCTCTACAGTCAGTGAGGGGAGACAGGAGCTGCTAGAAAATGATTCATCTCACTTATTTTAGAAACCTGTCTCAGGAGGACTGAATCAGCATCAGGAAGGGTCCAGTCCTCCCCTTTGATTAGAGTGATCACAAGAGACAAAATGACTCATCCATGTACCCCCAACAGATGATGCCTTGCCAAAAGTGAGTTATTTGTGGTGATTAAACCCACTTGTTTTGGTTTTTCTCTTTCCTTTTCATTAATTTTATGTGTCTTTCCTTGCATTGGCCAAGACCATTACAGGCACACAAGACACTGACTGTTGCAGTTGGCTCCTTGTGTGTTGTTTTGGAAGGTGCAACAATTATATTCCTAAAATAAAAGAGACAGGATTTATAAGCCAGAACACACAAGGGAAATCCACTTTCCTTGAAAGGCTTGGCTGCTGTCTAAGTTGCCTCTGACACAGTTACATAAAAGACCTACTTTATTTTTCCACTTTCTGAGTCAGAAGAGCTTTGGATAAAATTTACAGTGACCCTACTAAATGTATGGAGCTGGACTCCCAATGAGACTTGAGGTACACCCAGAAATTTAAATTCTAACGTAAAATTTGTTTTGCAGTGAAAAAAAGAAGTGGCTAAGATAGTAGCCAAGGATTCAGGAGATGTGAATTCATTTCCTTGCTCTGCCACAGACTTCTTATATGACTTTGGGAGAGTCATTTAATCTCTGCATATCACTTTTCTGTGGTGAAACTTTCTGGATGTCTCTGAAGATAAACATATCAAGACGGATGCTCTGAAACCAGAGCCCTTGTGTCTGCTGAGGAAAAGCAGGCAGTTTCTAAACAAATGCTATTTCCATATAGGAATACTTGATTTATAGCAAATCCGTTGAAAAGGACGTCTCTCCCAAACTGTCAATTCCATGACAAAGATTAAAGATTAAAATCTTGATTAAAATCTTTTGTTTCTGCACACCAATAATTCCAGCTGCCATGGGACTCGAGGCTAAAACAGAGCATTTAGAAACCGTGCCTCTCCCACACATTTTCCCCAACAAAGACGCACTCATCTCACCTGCATCCTGTGAGCAATATCCCATCACCCTGAAGTCTTTCCTAACAGACAGTTGTTTCAATAAATCCAGGAGACAGACAAATGCTGAGTTGTTTAATCAAAAGGAAAGACCAAAAATTTCCCAAGGAAAACTGTCATTGCGTAACTGCACCACCGCTTCCCTTTCTTCTGGGCCAATGAACGTTGCAGCCAGGAGTTTATGCTGGTTTTAACAGCTGATTTTAACAGCTTGGGGATGTAACAGGAAGATGCTATGGGGAAGGACAGGGCTGAACAGGATGCCTTTAGCTCATTTTGCTGAGCAGAAACCCTTGGATACAGCCCAGACTCTGGTCTACTGAAATGCTCCTTTAGTTGCCACTCTCTTTCAACTCATATATGAGGTGGACTTCCTGTATTTTAGCAACTTTTAGGATGTTTGAATATTTCAAATGAGTTTAGCTCTACCTAACATAATATACATTTTTTTTTTTTTTAGAAGAGGAAAATACTGTTTCTATCACTTACTTTTCCAAATAATACTAAAACATAACCTCTACGGAATGGAATTGGTGATAATGCTTGAAGGTGAAACCAATCATTCTTTGCTGGACTTCCAGATTACATACTTGTGGAAATAAATATGCATCTAAATCAGATCTATGCTTTTGCACACCCAAAATTCACCTCTCTAAAATTGCCTCCCTCCACACAAAACCAGATGTCTCGCTTATTTGGGTGATTGACTTTATTGAAAGAAGGTAGAACCATACCATGGGGTCAAGGATGCTGATGAAGAGACAAGTTAATTTAGAAATCCCTTCTGAAAAGGTCTTCTAATTCAGACAGAAAACTCAAGCTTTCCAGTTGACCTGGATTATGCAACTGAAGTTTTCACGCTTCTTATTTCAAGTTTCCTTTAAACTTGAAAGTTAAGCTACCTTTATTTCTCTCTTTCTGCTGTGAGGTTGTTTTCATACTCAGTAAAAGGCAGAGGTGGGAATCAAAAAGGGAAGACACAGAATGATCTGTGCCCTGGTGGAAAAGCTGTTCCGTGGCAATCTTAAACAAAATAATTTTAAAAAAGAAAAAAAAAGGCAACCCAAAAAAAAAGCCCCAAAAAACCCCCCAAAAACAGCACTAAGAATAAAGCAAATCTTCTCTCAGGAGAAAATTGAAGGGTACACTCCCAAGGCAAGAGCATCTGATGAGATAATGATGACAGTGGGGCAGGGTTGATGATTTCTAAATCAGACGTGGTTTTGAACAACTGTTTGGACCAAACTGGATCTTCCAACAGCACATGGATGAACTTGGAGTTAAAATACTTGTTCAAAAACTGAGCAACTGACTTCTGTTGCCTGATTTGTCTCAGCTTCTGTGTGTAGTCTATTGCACATCATAGTTTATGCATTTTGTAAGAATGAAAATATGTTCTCCTACTATACAGAGATGTAACAAGCTAAATCCATAAAACCCAAAGGAGTTCAGAGGAGTAACTAGATTAAAACGCAATATAATTAACCAATATTGCTAAGTACCAGAGGGGAAAAAAAGCATTGAGGCACTACAAACTTAATTATGATATGGACTCCCAAGAGAAAAAAAATAAGGATTCTCTTAATTAGGGTGTTAAGCATTTGTCTCAGATGGTCTAGAGGCCACAGGGTGGCTGAAAAGTCCTCAGCTTGCAAACTGAGACACATAAGACATTTTAGCATTTCTTTACATAGTGAACTGGGTTGTCCTAGTCCTGTAATTTATTAGGCATGGGAGAATGGATCTGGATACGATAAGGACTGACCTTCCCACAATTTCCAGTGAATCTAAAAGGCTTTTCACAGAATTTTGGTTAACTGTTTCCCTTCGTGCTTTAATTTCCCACGCCTCTTGACTTGCAGGCTGCGCCTGTGACCGGAAGCCAAAATGCCATGAGAAAAAGCTCTTCCTGTGGTAATCCTGACACTGCCAAGCAAAAGGCCTACAAACCACATGGGAAAACTCATTCACATGCAATCCACTCCCCATGAATATCCAAAAAGGTTTGGGATAAGAATTCAACCTTTAAACATTAATACAAACCAAACTTCTCAAATATTTCAGAGTCAGCCCTTTTAGTAGTTTTCATCCAAAAGTAGAAAGCACTTCCATTAAGCATTTTAAATGTTTCTTTCAGATGCCAAAACCAAGAATTAAATAATTTATTAACTGTATCCATCTGCTTAGTGTAGCTCAGAACATGAAGTGTTTAATCAGCATATTTTTTTACCTGTTTTGCAGGGCTGTAGTAAACTAGTGAAGTTCCTTGATGCCAGTCAGATTCTGCATCTGAGGACTCTTCCTGCATGAATTCTGTTCAGTCTCAAGCCAAACGCCATGTGCACAAGCATTGCCTACACATGCTACATGTAAGTCATGCTGCATCTATCTCTCTTTCCAGGGAATCCAAGTTGCATCTGGCTGCTCAGGAATGGCTGCACTAAGGATCATCTGAAACCACCTAGCAAGGGAGTAGCCTCCAACAGTGGCCATAAACAGATGCTTAACTAGCAAAGCCAAGATCAAATTGTATTATATTTTCTCCAAATGCTCTCCCAGTCTTAAGGTAATTTCTGAGTCTGATGCACTTTGTCCAGGTAATTACAGAGCTCTTCTCCTCAGTACATTTGTCCAGTCTTCTTTTGAAGCAAGGAACTTCAAGTTTGTTAGAGCTCTTTACATCAGGGACTCCCATGTGCCTGTCACACCCAATATGAGGACAGCAGTGCTGACTTGGCAGCCACTGGAGACATATTCATGTATTTTTATCTATTTACAGTGTATCTCAATGTAAATGACATATTTCCAGTCATATTCAAAGATGTGAGCACCTAAGGGACCAGTTAACAACATTCACTTCAAAGCATGGGTATAGCTGCTCTCTAATTACCTGTAGTGCTACCAGGGCACCTGCAATGGCCAGGATTGGAGCACAGGCTGTGAAAAAGTTTGAAAGGCAAACAAAACCATTTTGGAATCTGCTGATAGCTCATCGGGGCTCTGGTATGCCAGAACAGCATCATGAGCTGTTCTCAAGCTGAGTAGTCACAACTATCTTTAAATCCTACCAGAAGCAGTTCTGGTATCACCTGCTCAGCAGATCTGCTCAGAAATAGCTGCTTTGAGCCAATGACTGAGTTTTATTGAGACCTTGACTGAGTTTTCTGTCCCAAGCCAGTGAATTAATCATCCCATGCACCAAAAATGATGATTAGCTTCATTGTCTCCTAAGTTCCCTGCTTTCATCTTTCTTCTCTAACAGCATTTGTGTATTGAAAATAAAAGGATAGAAAGTGTGTAAGTCATTTCAGCTTTGTCTGTTCCTTGATGGAGGAGCACTGAGCAAGGCTTACACAAGGTGAATGGGGTGCCCGAGGTGGTGGTGAAGTTCACCATCCCTGGAATTGTTCAAGAAACAACTGGACATGGCACTCAGTGCTCTGGACTAATTGGCAAGGTGGTGTTCAGTCCAAGGTTGGACATGATGATCTTGGAGGTCTTTCCCAACCTTAATGATCATATGATTCTATAATGTGAATTGATCTTCTTTTTAAGAAGCCTACAAAATGTACCATCAGTCTCAGGTATCCCTACTCTCAAATTCCTCCTTTGGTTCCAAATAAATAAATAAATAAATGAATAAATACCAAAGCTTCTGTTCCAAACAATTCCCCCAGATATCTGTGCAGATGATGTGCTTTGTTGTGTCACAGTTTTAGACAGCATGGAGCTGCTCCAAGGTGCTGACTGGTTTGGGAAAGCTTCTAAAAGCTTTGAGGAGATACTCCCCTTCTTCTGCTGGGTGTGGCATGTCCTTCTAACCCTCTCCCTCTTCTTCCCTCCATGCTCTTTTTCCAAAGGGATTCCAACTTTAGGATTACGAAGTTCTTATTCCAGTTGCAACTCTAAGGATTTAAATTTCATTTTCTAGTTCTCTGCAATCATGCTTCTCATCCTGTGCCAAAGTCACTCCTTGGGAATGTCCAGAACATTGACTCCCACACTATTTCTTCATCAATGCTAATTTTTTTTTTGGGGTCAAACATTTCATGCTTTTCACATACATTTAAAAGTTGTATATCACATTCATATTGCTGGACTCTTAATTTCCAGTCTGCTGGGAGCTTTCTACATGGAAAACACATAAAATATTTGATCCCTACAATAGTTCTAAATGCTTTCACCCTCCTCTTTCCCTTCTCTCCACTACCACCTTGTGTCAGGTTTTGGTGTGTATGTGTGGCAGTGTGAGCAATCATCCCTATATAAAGAAGAATGTGTGTAGAAAAAAATTATACCCTGTATCATGAAATCACTGGCCATACACTAGGACAGGTGTCTGTAGATAAGAAGTGTGAGCTGCATTTATTGCCCAAAGGAAACAAAACCAAAAATGTTTGTATTTCTAAAAAGTGTACCTTCAAGGTTTCGTATTTGCAGTTTGAAAAGGAAAGGAAAAAAAGGAAAGAAACAAAAAACCAAAAAATATTTGGCACAATGAAATGAAAGAATAAAATGTCTGGATTGGTTTTTGTCAGTTCAATACTTAATGGAAAAGCAGGCAATGTTCCTGGGAGCCTGTGGTGGTGAGCAGCCTCTTCAGTCTGGCCCTTGAGTTCTTGAATGAGAGGAGTAACCTGATTAGGCGTTGCAAATTTGTCTTGTGAGTGAGATTAGAAAGGGAGGCAGATCCTAACTTGGTGACAACCATGGTCTCTGTGTGCCTTTGAGACATCTGACCCCATCATGCCTACGAGTGCTTGGGGCTGAGTGAGGAGGGGACGGCATCTGGGACTGACCCCTGCCCTGGCCTCACCTCCTCCCTCAAGGGCACGTGCCAGCCTGCTCCAGCTGCTGAAGAGCTCTTTACAGATCCCTGTGCCACACCAAGTGCTTGAAACACGATTTCTGATGGTTCCACTCTTAGGGAGCAGGAAGGGGAACAGGCAGTCACCGGCGATCTGACCCATCTGTTCAAACAGAGCAACCAAATTTTCCTCTTTCTGCTCTTTTTCTGCAGCTGTCCCTGCTGGTGGCCTGGGAGGGCTGCTTGGTTTGGGTGCACTTGTGGTTGTAACACCCTTTGCAATGATGAAAGCTTGTGTCCCTGTTAGGGAACAGGATCTGAGGCTCTCAAGGGCTGGCCTGAAGTGCAAGCTGCTGTCGTGCTCTCCTAACACTTCCATGTCAATTCCCAGCTTCCTTCTGGAAAGAAACCAGCTCAATAAGCAATGTCTTCACCGAAAATTAAACCTAAGCCTGCATGGCCCTGCTCCTCATTGCCACATACATACATATATAGATGCATAAAAATTTAGTTCTGCTTCTTGGACTTATTAGGGGCTTAGGACTGAGGGATAAGGTAGAAAAGTTAATTGCTGTAGCAGTGACAGGTCTTTCCTGGGTTTTTGTTTGGTTTTGTTTAATTTTACCTTTTTTTTTAACACTGCTTGGGGCTTTTTTTTTTTAATCTACTTTCTGAAATGTCTAGTGCTGAGAGATGTATTTATCCATAATGATGAACACATGGTTTATGCTGCCTAGGTATTACATATCCATGTATTTCACAGGGGCGTATTGTTTTAGGTAAGTGATGCAGCTTTTCTATTTTTTTTTTTCCAGTTTGGGGTTGTTTCCTGAACCAAATACTCGTGCCCCCAAGGGTTTCTGCTCATGGCCACATGCACTAAAAGAAGACCACATACCTAAAAGCATTCCTGGCTACTTGCCCTCTAACGGGATCGTTGTGAGGGCTCCATTTGAAGTTACATGCTTTATTAATATTTATTGATAGTGAGCCACCCTCTGTGACAGCCTTCATTTTGAACACAGGGCAGGTTTTTCCTGCTTTACCCATAGACCACTTCTCAGGGTTGCAAAAGCAGTCAACCAGCATCCCACCTTATTTATTTTTTAATTCCTTTTTTAAAAATTACCCCAGGTTGATGCAATAAAAATGAAGGGTAACCCAGATAGGAAGGTGAATTAAATAATCAGGTGATTTTGTAGTTCCTGCACTGTAAGCATAAAAGTGGTGCAATCAGGCTCTTGAAAGCATGACTTTTTAGTTTGATCAGTTCAGTACCTTGCATGTTTTTTGCAGAACCCATGAAGCATTTCAAGGGGACATTCTCTGAAAGAAAATATATCCTTTAAAACACTCCCCATTGTGTTCAGGTCTCACCAGCCAAACTGTGGATTTTCATGGTGACAAGTGGAGGAAAACGATAATAATTTGTAAATAGTATAAATAGAAAGGTACATTTTAGCTCAGAGAAATATGAAGTCCCTTTTCCCAACTAAGAAGAAAAAAAAGAGTGCTTCAATGAAATTGACAGCCTTGATAAATTCAGTATGTACTGAATGGTTAAAAGTGGGTGGATTTTACTCTTCAGGGTTGTCAGGCCTGTTTTGAGAAGGTGTTAAGAAGGTATCATTCTAAATTACTTGGCAGCTGTCAAAAGTATTCTTGAATAATTTGGACTGGTGTCTAAAAAGGAGTGTTTCATTCTGTGTAGGTAAGCGTGGAAAAATAAATGAAAAGCTTAACAGTGATACCGCAGAGTATATCTCCAAGCCCACATCAGAGGAGAGAAAGAACTGCTAAGGTGGGAAAAAAATCCACTATGGATGTTGCTGACTGTGATTTTTGTCACATGTTCGAATGGCTTGGAGCTGTAGAACAAGGCTGCAGTTGTCAGAATATGAGGTCTTGCTGCTTCAAAGGTGTCAAATTCTTACTCCTCAGCTGGAAGGAGCAGGGCCACAGTGCCAGAAGTCTGTAGATTTTGGCCTGTGTCTTATCCACTGCTGGCACGTGTGCTTTGTTGTTCTTAAAATCAAATAAAAACAAAAATAAGGGTTTTAATTCTGGTTTAAAGAGGAGAGGTTGTTGTTAATGCTGCTGATATCAAAGGGGTGAAAGCTGAATGGGATCACACAAGTTGTGAGACTGGCCATGAGGTAAGGAACTGTTCACCTCTAATCTGGTTCAGGCAGTTCAAGTGAGGAAGCTGCTTCCACCTCTTGGATGGGGTTGACCTAGCAGCTTTAAAGTGTCTTCATTCAGGTAATCAGCAAAATGTACTGAAAAAAGAGATGAATTCCATGAGTGTTAACCAGCTCTGCCAGCTCTGTAGGTAAAAGGGGGCCTTGGCTGTCCAGTTCAACAAGATGTGGATTCAAATGAAGGAACTCAGCACTGGAAATGTCACTGTTTCAAGATTGTGATGAGAGAAAGAATTCTGAATTGAATGTTACCATTTATCATCAAGGTGCACAGCAATAACATCATTAATGGAATCCACAGAAATCATTCCTGAACATCCTCAAGAATCCAGAGACAGGTAAATTTCTGATGAAATTACTCCAGGTATTTTTAAAGCACTTCTCATCTTACGGTCTGTGAAATTTTGCTCATCACCTAACCCTACCTTAAATCAACAAAAAGCCCAGATAAACAAGGTTTTGCACACCCAATTCATTCAATGCCATTAAAAACAAGGTTTTAGGAACTTTGTGTTGTGGGGCATATTGACTTCAGCTGGCAGTTTTAAGCCCCCACCCTGCCCCTCTCACTCCTCCAAAGTGAGGATGGAGGAGAGAATCAGAAGGGGAAAAGGGACAGACTTGTGGATCAAAGGGAAAGCAGTTTTTCTTAATAAAGGTGCACAAAGGTGCAAAAGCAGTCACCACCAACAGACTCACACCCAAAAAGCCTTGGAGCAACAGGTACTCTGGAAAAAATGCCCCCCAGTTTTATTGCTGAGCATAATGTCGTAGAGTATGGACAATTCTTTCAGCCACTTTGTGTCACCTGTTTGTCTGTGTGCCCTCAGACTCCTTACTGGACATGGAGAATGAGGACAGACTGTGCTTTGAGGCTGGGAAAGGGCTGGTCAGCAAGAACTAAAGCACTGATATGTTATCAACACAGTCTGAGCGTCCCAGCCAAGCTGTAGCACCATGCAGGCTGGTAGGAAGAAAATTAACCCCATCCCAACCAGATCCTCTGTACACTTCTAAAAATATGTCCAGGTATCACTCAAAAGCACCCCAACTGAGTGGCAGACTTAGGATATTGCTCCCTCTCTCCAGGCTTTCAGCAGGAGCAGCTTCCCAAAGAAGGGCATTGCCTGGGAGTTTCACACCTTGGCTTCTCACTTCAGCTTGGAAACTCAGAGATGGGAAAAGGGATCTCAAGTCTGACTCTCAGGCTAGGAGTCAGGCCTGAACTCTCATAACCAAACTGATGCACTCCTCCTCAGCAACACAGAATAAAACATTTCTTTCTGTCTCATTCATTCCAAGGCTTTTTGGGCTGCTGACTCCATGCAGCCTCTGCCATCCAGGCCGTTATGGTGCATTCCCCAATTTAAAAATTTGCTTTGTCACACCAGCTGCAGGAAGTACAGGGGCTTATCCACTGCAACACATTGGTTTTGCTGTAGGGAAGGCAAATTAATTTAAAATTCCTCTGAGGTCGGTCTGGTATAGTCATTAAGTTAATATCCTTTTATAATAATGGAATTTTTGAGGCTTTTGCCTAAGCTTTACTCAGCATGCCCTGTTCCAGCTCTTACAGTCCTAGAATTGTCCAAAGGGGCAATATTCCAGGAGTGAAGGTAAGGAGATTTTTTTTATGGTTGACCTCCTCTAAGCCAAAGTTTCACTTCGATAGTTTTCCCATCCTGGACTTGTCTTTGAAAATGTTTCCGTGAAGAGGAATTTCTTCCCATTTATTTCATTGCTTCCCTCCAGCTTCCATTCTTAACGAGATTTGGGCATGGAAAACAGGTGTTTAGGTCATACTTCCAATTTCCAAATTTAGACTCCCTGTTTCTGACAGCTATGAATCCATTCCTCCTCACTAAGGAAATTCCTTGCTTCCATTCATCTGTGCCTGCCTGAAAACTGGCCAGAGGCACCCCAATTGTTCTCATTGTTAGCATTCCACAGCCAGAAGACAGACAAGTCCATTTGAAATGAAATGAGATTTTTCACATCCTGTCCTTCTCTTACGTGCTGCCTGTGCCAGCTCCATTTCATGCTCAGAATAAGCCATAAATCCAGAGAGGAAGGCTTTTTTAGATGATAACCAACTGTGGTTTGTATTTTCTTGAAAATACTTTATAATTAAAAAAAATGGTTTAAGAAATGTTGATAGTGGAGGCAGTGTTTCACTTGAATTTAGAGCACAATTTCTACAGCTCCAAGTGATAGACTTATGGCTACTAAAGTAACCTTAATAAATAAAAAAAAAAACACAGACAGGGTGAGGCTTATTAAAAATTACATCTTCCACTGTCTAAACATGAGTTTAATATGAGTCAATGGTGTTTTCACAGCTTGGTTCATAGCTTTACCGTGGTGGTGGTCCATTAAGGAAAGGCATAAATAATTAACATGTCCCTCTGGGTTGCAAAAAAAGAAGGTCTGCTTTGTGTCATTGCATAGCTCTGTGGCCAAGGAAAGAGACCTGTTACAGTGTGTCCTGTGAGCAGGAACATCCAGCTATACAGCCCTGAATGCCTGCAAGGATGACTCTTTTGTCTCTACAAATATGATTACATTAGGAAAAACCTCTAAAGAAATCATTCAGTGGGTTCATAGCCAAGATTTTTTTTATACATAAACAACTAAAAAAATTACTTCTCAAAAAAATACTTCTGAGCTCATTTTTCACACTCAAACAATTCCAGCTTGAAGTATGATCTTGCTGCCAGACTGCATTGGCTGGTAGTTGAGCAAAGGATTGGGTAATTTGAAGAATTACTCTGTTTCTCAAGAGCAATTATACCAAAAGTGGGAGCGCTGAGGATGAGAAAGAGAGTTCCAGGAATAACCTGCATGTTTCCGAAGGTAAAAGTAAAATTTGGAGGCTCCATACTGATGGTTGTGGAATGAGAGTCGGTTCCCTAGGAGATCACGTAAAATATCCCAAACAGAACACTTAAAGGGTTGACTTCAGTTCTCTCAGTATCCACTTCAAAATAAAATGTTGCATGAAAGAAATAGGTGCCAATCCTCCCAGGGCTGTCCCAAACTTCAATCTTTTATAGAGTGAAAGTTCAAGAGACAAAGTAATCCATTCAGTTGGCCATATAATCTGAGTAAATTTTTTTGCTGAAGTACAGAAAGCAAGTGTCCAATAGAAATCCACACAAGAATTAAGGGGCTTGGTACATCCACAATTTGGCCACAGTATCTGTGTCAGAAAATTTACAGCTAATAGAGGAATCTCTCATCTCTTTGGTTACTCATTTGTTGCTCTCCTCCTCCAGAAGCTGCTCCATTTTAGTTGACAATAATTATTTCATTATTGCTAGTTGGAATAAGGGAACATTTTGCCTGAGAACTTCATAGGTTCTGTACCAAGGGCATCATTCCTATGCGTGGGTACCCAAGCTACTCCATCCAGCTGTGATGTGATTCACATTCCTGGAGTGCTCCATAGCAGTGCAAACTCAATATTTAGAGCTACTTGAGCCATGACAGAGGTGACTTCAGAGAAGGTGTGTGCTGTGTAGCATCACTGCCCAGAGAGGATGCTGGCTTGCATGAACAGACAGAGGTAGGGGGCTATTAACAGCCAAATATAGAGGGTCATTTTGTTAAAGTGCTATTCCTGTTGACTGATTCATTACTACAGCTGCCAACCTGTACTTCCAAGAAAGAGCTAAAAAAGTGTGCTTCAACCATTGTTCATGTCTTTTGGGGAGGCTCAGTACTGTTTGCCTGACCCCAAATTATCAGGACAAAGAAATAGTAGTTCTGCTGAATTACAGATATCTCCCACTTTCAGAAAACAATTATTTTCTCCTCCTCAGAGACATGAAATGTGAACAACCCTCTCTCAAGCTAGCCCATGTGTACTTAGGAGTGCAATCAGGCACCTGGCTTCATGTCAGGCGAAGTAAAAACAAGATGATTTTAAAAAATCCATGCAAATGCTCTTCCTTCTTTTTTTTTTTTCTGTTATAAAAGCAGGAATTTTATCTTATACAAAATGCAAATGAGTAAGAGGTATTATAAATATAAGTCATCAGAGCTTGGTTAGAGCAGAACATGGCTGGAGTGAGATCCATGTGCTGCTGTGCCATGCCTTCTTTCATATTCAAAGCCACTCAAGAAAATAAAAAAGGACTTCTGTTTATCACAATAACTACTGAAAATAGCCAACATGACCACCTAAAAGCCAGCTTACTTCTTTTAATTAATTGAGATTTTTCTTCTTTTTTGTATCTGCATACAATTGAGTGGAGAAAAATTCAACACAATTAGTTTTGGATTAGCTTGAAGTGATTTCACTTTGATTTTTCAAAGGTCTGAATTTCAGATATTGGGAAGCAATTTATTTTTTAAGCAGTTTTTTGAACAAAATTAAAATCATGTAAGTACTCTGTTAGGTTTTTTTTTTTTTAAAAAATAAAATATTATTTTTAAAACTTCTGGTTTTGGTCATATTTTGAGGCTGACAGTTTCCAGTTGTTCCAATTGGTCCCATTGCCATCTTTTGTCAGTCTACAATGAAACTTGAATGAATGGATGTTGAATTGGTTCAAACAAAATTGATCATTTATTTAATAGCTGTATTGATAGTCCTTGATATGATATCACTCTGTGGCCTGCAAAAAGGCTTTAAGAAAGTGTTGGGTCTTAAATATTCTTATGAATACATGGAGCTGTGCCAGAAATACACAGGGGATGAACTGCCTTCTTTGGAAAGGAGCTTCTTCAGTTACCATGACTTGCCAGACCATCAGACCAACCAAGAGAGTCCATAATTCATATCAGGAGTCCAGACCCAGCACAGCTCCAATTCTGGAATATTTATAATTCCAGTCTCCTGCATCTCAGGGCACTGGCAGCTTGGCTCCCCAGGCATAAACCTCCACGGGTGGAAGAAGCAGAACTCACGCTGCTTATCAGATGTTTTTGACCAGCCTTTTGTCCTCTACAGCTCAGTGGGGTGCAGGACCAAACTCCACGGTCAGATGGGATAGGAGAGAGCCCCTGGAGGAACCACACAGGAGGACACCAAGTCCAGTCTTCTACAGATGCAAGCCACTGGACAACAGGCAGAAACCCTTCCTCTCTCTCCAGATTATAAGGTCTTTTCACATTTATTTAGTCAGTTGCCTCTACTGTTCCTCCAGGCAAATTTTAAAGAGAAATTTGTGCCCAATGGATTTGACTTTCCTACTCTAAGCAGCTACTTGCTTCAGCATGCACCATTATAATTGCACAGACATACACGCTTGCTCACTTTCCCATAATTAGCTAGCTCTAGGCATTTACCAAGGGGTACAGATTCCCTTCTGCCATCTGTGGCATTTTAGCACCATAAGCTCCAGCCTGCAGAAAGATGCAGTGTCCCATCCCAGCATGTTATTTCTACATACAGACACTCATTCTTGGAACTGGCCAAATCTAAATGCCTGAAAGTTCAAGTTCATCCTCTCAGAATCACAGGATAGACTTATGAATCATGAGATTGGAAAAATGTTTTAGCATTCTTTTACTTGTCTTTCAGCTCTTTGACCTTCAGTATTGATACCTTCAAATAGGAGAGGGGAACAGGAGTAGGAATGCAATAATTAAAAAAAAAAAAAGGAAATCTCTCATGGCTGCAGGACCTAAAGTGCATCATAAAATCTGGCACCATGGTGTGCTCGTCACCTTCAGCCACCAGTCAAAAATGTGAGCTCTAAGGATGCAGCCTCACATCTATGACACAATATTACTATGCAAAACCTAGCAAGACAATCACTTAGTTTCTGTGCTTAAAATCTATTTTAACACTCTGTCAACACGTAACACTGAGAAAACGTGCAGAATCTGGGCTCAGAATTTGGTGGGCTCAGAATTACACTGCTTTGGAAATCCATGTCTCTATCTACAGAGCCAGCACCTTGCACTCAGCAGTGCATTTTCAGAAGAAGCTGAGCATAGAAATAATTTTTGTTGAGCAGTGTAAGGAGCAGGAGGCCATGTGTCATTGTGTCCTCCCCTGTTTGTACAGTATTTTGCATAATGGCATTCCCATCCTGGTTACCTCCTTTTTATATACCATAATCAAGATATTAGCACTGCTTGTGCTGCTATTACCACTAATGAACACAATGAAGTATTGTATTGTCAACTGCATCACCTAGCTGTTCAATTCCAGCCTTTTCAATATTAACTTTAGTACTTTAGGTTTCTTTTATGTTGTAAATTTTTTTGATTGTTTGTTTATTTAAAGAAACTGAAACTTTGGCCAGCAATTTGTTGGACTCCAGCATTAAACTGTAAATTTTTGGTTCACTTGGTCTTTCAATCCTTTCTGTTTTATTTCTCTGCCCTGTCAAATGGAGGTATTGCAGAAGTGGTGGAAACCACAAATCCAATGCATGAGATGCCAAGCAAATAACAGCAGTGCTCCAGTCTCATAGGCATTGGTAGCAGAGCTGTTAGAGGCTTCTCATATCTGAGGAATAAAGATGAGAATTTTACAATGAAGTGCATGGAACATGCTTTTTGCTCTGGAGTTTGCTTATCTGTCAGTCACCCTTCTGTAAAATGTCTGAGGAGCAAAGCAAACTCAAAGAGTTGTAAAGTTTGCATCTGATGTTACCTTTACTATTGCCCCCTATTTTAAAGAATATGTTGGGTGTTTCCTTATTTTTCTCATCTTTTTTATCCTCATTTAAATTATATAATTCTTTTTGTCCTCATTTAAATTATATCATTCCAAGATACCTAAACAATAGTCACCCAATTCAGAGGGAAGAAAAATAAAAACAGCTTTCCAGCAAATCCTACAGTCCTGTTCACAATCAGAATGTTTACATGTCTAAATCAGGACTATGAGTAGAAAACGACACAAAGTTGAAATTATTTAAACCTCAGAAAGAGACTGTATCTGTTTCCTTGAGCCTTCTTCTCATAAAATTAGACTTACTGTTAAATTATAAATAAGCAGGCAACAGTTATTGCACAGAATATATTCAGTGTACTCAACCAACAGGGTCATGATTTATAGCAATGACTAAGAATATTAAGTTTCTCTGAAAGTTGAGGGATTTAAGTCATCAAGAATAAAGAGACTGTAATAGAAACTAGAATTATATCTAAATAAATTACTTGGGTTTATATTTAGGAAATGAGAGCAAAAGAGTATAAAATAGTCAGAATGTGATAATTTTCTGGAGTATATACTGTACAAATAAAACTCACAAATTCCAGAAACGAGGTTGAAGCTTTTGGAATCTAAACCCTATAGAAAACTGAAAAAATTCAGGCAGAATATCAAGAAAATGTAAATTACTGTAGGAAATAAAAGTCTGTTTAATGCTCACTTCCCTGTCCTCACTGACTGCAAATTCCTGCTTGCCATCACTTTTGTTAAGATCTGTCCAAGCTGCACTAAACCCTTGGGTGTGGAGTTTTTAACACAGCCAATGGGACTGTAACACAATGAAAATACTGCTTTGACCTCTCTCAGCTTTCACCTTTGAAGTCACACTATGGATACAAAACATCTTTCAGTGCAGTACAGAATTTTATCTGGGATTTTTCCTATTAAATGATCTGCCATGCTGAAAAAGATGAGCAAAATTGGAATGACTTGAGATGTGAGAGAGCACTGAAGTAGCGAAGGGAATTACCTCATAATTAGAGATGTGTACTGCACAGATACACTGATTATTCTTCTGTCTAGCAGATGGTGCCTGTCTAGGCACAATGGTCTTCAGTATTCTCAAAAAAAGTGGCTTTCAGTGCAATCTGT
The DNA here is from genome assembly GCA_035048045.1 of Chlorospingus semifuscus. Lineage (NCBI taxonomy): Eukaryota > Metazoa > Chordata > Aves > Passeriformes > Passerellidae > Chlorospingus > Chlorospingus semifuscus. Next base: position 63,576,818 of record JAWWMS010000059.1, on the reverse strand, counting down.
ATTCTATACTAAATAATAAAAAACTTTAGCAAGATCTTAGTCCTTTGAAATAACCTGAATTGAAAGGAAGGTTTTCTGTATGGTCCAAACTCCAACCTTCCTTGTCTGTGTTTTAGCATCTTTCATTTCCAGCCTTGTTAACATCTCTTCCCAAGGCTCTTGTTTCTGAAAGTGCAGCAAGGTGCACATTAACCTGCCTGTCTCATTAACTGTAGCTGTTAAGCCATCTGCAATCAATGACACTGAAAATCAGATATTTTCTTTTGGTGCCAGGTATTAAAATGCAGGGTTACCACCAACTTCCAGTCACTCACCACAGACTTCTCCACAGCAACAATCTCTTTATTTATTTCATATGGATACTGGAGCTCTTCACATGGATAGTGGAAAGTATGTAAAGAACCTGGAATTCCTGAGTGCCTTCAAATGACAACTGCACTTTGTAAGTTCAGATATTTGAGATATCCATAATTGCTTCAAAGGAGAGATTGAAATCCCATACAAATGTCTTACAATACTCATTACCAAAGCTAAGCAAAGTATTTGCTTATAGGCAGAATATTTGAGGACAGGAAAGGGTTAAGAGGCTCTGACAGGACATAATTTTAAAACAAGACATAATCTTACCCACAATTTTTTGTGGTTTTATTGGTTCTGGTAAGCCCTGTCATACTCAGATTTCTTGAGTTTAAAGTGAAGGTGAAAATAATCCTGATTCTACAATATTACACCCACTGATATCAGTGGAGCTCTCATAATAATCATAAATAAATTAATTTCTCTCTCTCTTCTACTTTTGACCAGTGTTCCCTTGGCATTGCAGCTTTCCAGCTCTTGCTGGAAAACGACTGGAAAAAGACTTAAATACAAAGAGGGTAAAAGAGGAGGTTTTGGTTTCAACTTTACTGCTGCAGAGTGGGAAAGGCTTGGAGGGGGCCCAGAGGTGTCTCTGTGAACTGGGAGAGTCATCCTGAAAATGTATAAAAGTAGGTAAATGGTCTGCAATTCACAGTGCACTATTAACATTCCTCTGAAGGGAGGCGACCTGCATTCAGCACCCCAGCACCAGCTAAAACCTGGTTTGCTTCATTGGGAACTTTACTATGTACTGTTCTAAAGCCTTTCTATTCCTGAGAGCAGCACATGAGGTCCAAGAACTGTTCCCATGTGGATTTTTGAATATACTTACTTTTCTGACTGATTAAAAAAAAAAAAAAAAGACCCTCCTATTTTTTTCTCTATTTTGAATAACAGTGGTACAAAAATATTCCCTATAGGCTGCAGGGAGCTGGGGCTTGGGGTTGATCGGGGAATGTGATTCCTTAGTACAGACAAGACAGCAAAAAAGCAAAAGCGGCCTCACATCCATGTGAGTTGAAATTCTCCTTTCCCAAGTGGCCACTTGTCCTATGATACATAAATGTCAGCATCCCTCGCTCTGTTTTCAATCCAGTTCCCATATTTATTTTTTTTCCTTAAACAAGATACAGTCCAGTTCCAGCACCACTGCACTCTTTAAATATGAATGCAAATTCAAAGTTTAAATAAATACAATTTCTCATTAAGAACAAGAATCTCATTGTCTAGGTTTGGAAATTTACTCGAAGCTGAGTTTTTGATCCTTAATTGAAAAACTGAGCATCCAGTGGCCCAAACTTACACTGAAATGTGAAAGGCATTGGGGCATTGGCATCTTCAGGGACCTGGCAGTGGTTACTCTAGCCGTGGGGATTTTCTTTTGCTGAAAGCCTGCTTTTGATTTATTTCCATAATAAAGAGTGAATAGCTGTAGCATCCTAATGATTTGAGATTTGTTTCTAGCTAAGAGGCCTCTGGTGGCCTTATAAATTTGTTATGGAAGGACGTATTAAGGAAAATGGAATCTGTCCAGCAGGATGCCCGGAGTGACTCTTGTAGGCGGTAGAAAACATGCTTCTAATCACCTCCATGAGCAGCACTGCTCCAGAGCTGTAATCCTGCCACCATTCCGTCATGTCTGCCCTTCTCCACACCTACAGGAAAGCCTGTGGAGGAATTCTGTGAGTTTCCATGTGGTAACACCCAGGCAGGGCATCCTGGCTGTTTGGAGACAGCTCCATGGGAGGCTGAGAGGAAGAGAGGTAAAGGAAGGGATTAGCTGCCCTCCCAAGAAGCAACCAGCCTAATGAGTAACTATGAAACCTCTCCAGCCTGGAACATTTATGCTTAGAAATACCCAACAGAAATCACACAGTCTCTCCAAAGAGCAGTAATATCTCATTCCCAGGCTCGTGGTGATGCCAGCTCAGAGTTCAGATCCATAAATTTATAATTTGAAATAAACATTTTTTTTTATACCTTTTTTTCAGCTCTTTCTTAAAATGAATTATCCATCTCAAAAAAAACTTTACTAACATGTGGAGGGTTCATGGATGATTGTGTGTCAGCAGAGACAAGAACCATGCCAAGGAAATCACAGAATATCCTGAGTTGTAAGGGACCCATGAGGATCATCAAGTCCGGCTCCTGGCCCTGTGCAGGACACCCCGAGAATCCCATGTGTCTGAGAGCAGCTGGAGTCTGCCTGGGCCCACAGCATCCCTGGGAGGAATGACATTTAAACCAAGTTTCTCCTGTGCTGTGCACAGTTCATGGTGCATCCGAGACCAGCCCCACAAAAGGGAGTACATATTTTTATCCAGCAGATTCCCAGAGGAACCATCCATGGAAGTGTTCAAGGCCAGGTTGGATGTGGCTCTGCAGCCACCTGGCCTAGTGGAAGGTGGGTTTGAATGAGTTGATCTTTAAGGTTCCTTCAAACCCAGCCCATTCTGTGATTCTCTGATTACTGGGGCTCTTTTAATCCAGGTAAGAAACCATGAGCTGAGCACAGACATGCAGCCACAGTCTTACCCATAGGAATTTTGCACCAAGTTTTCTGACAATGGTTAGGAAAAGCCTTTCTGAGGGAAAGGGTGGCTTATGAGCCCTTCCCTCTTTAAACACCAAGGAATTCAACTATGAGACACAAGGCTGCTGGAAGCCAGGCTTTCTTTGCCTCACTCTGCATAATTCTACCTTTTTCTCAGCCTCCAATTCCCTTATTTGTCTGAATCAATGCCTTGCTGTCAAGTATTATATTGTTCCTTTGTGAACAACCACTATTCACCCAATTTACTCTCTCACATTTTGTGGCACATCCATGAGGAATTTTCAATGGCTATCCATTCATCTTCTGCTTGGTTGTGCTGTAAAGCCACATCTATAAATGTCTTAGATAGACACTCCCTGTTAAAAATTGAAATATAATCTTTGTTCTCCAGTTTCAGTTGGATGCATGAATCACATGGCATTGTTTGGTCTCAAGTAGGTCTGTGCTGAATGAGTATTCTGAATTCATTCTGAATTCATTCAATCTGTCAGAATGAGGAGTTTGCTTTTTATGAATGCTCTCTTAGTGTTCCTCAAAATTTATTCAGAGTATTCATGGCAGCAAATTATGTTCATATGATTCACTCATGGGAAAGAAATAAAAATGGGCAGTGCCATACCCAACACAAATCATTTTATGTGCATAATACTAAATTCAGGTTTCAATTATCACACTGCTTTTATGATAATCCAAAAGCTGCTATTCCCTTCTACTGTACAATATTAGTACAAAAGTTTTTGTCCCAGAGATGCTGCACACTCCGACATGTATCAAAAACCATTTCTGAGCCATTCTGGCCTAGAATAAATAGTGATCTTAAATAATTGTTCCATTTTAAAAGTGTATCAGTTATTCTGGAATGCACATGTCTTTCATTTCAAAGTGACACCTAATTTAAGATATCCTGGTATTATACAACAATTTATGTCACAAGATGAGACATCTTTGCTGATGTCAGAACTCAGCCTTGAGGGTTTAAACTATTCGCTTTTTCCTCTTTCTGTAAATAAGATGAAGTTGTAGATCACCACTGAAATACACCTTGAAAAGCCATGCTGGGGGATAGATTATTGGGAACCAGGAAAAAGAAACCCTGAATAAGGGTCAAATTCAACAGCCAGTTCTTCCTACTCTAATTCCATTTGTTTCTCTGGAAGAAACATGCAAGCAATGGACAAAATACAGGAGTGATTGGCTGTGCATGACCTTGCCATGGAAGTATCAAAAGTCAAAACAAAAAGGGCATGAGGACTGCAGCAGTAGTGTCATTTCTTGCGCTCATTTCACAGAATCACAAAATCCTGAGGCTGGAAGGGACCTCTGGAGCTCATCCAGTCCACGTCCCCTGCCCAGGCAGGGTCACCCAGAGTAGGTGACACAGGAACACATCCAGGTGGGATTGGGATGTCTCCAGAGGGGGAACTCCACAACCTCCTGTGCAGCTGCTCCACTGCTCTGCCACCCTCCATAGAAAGAATTCTTCCTCATGTTGAGGTGGAACTTTCTGGGTTTGCATTTATGGTCACTATTCCTTATCCAGTCACTGGTTTGGTTTTTTGGGATTTGTTGTTTTGTTTTGTTTGTTTGATTGTTTGTTTGTTGGTGGGGGTGTTTAGTTTTTTCATTAGGGTGGACTTTTTTCACCATTATTTAGCATTTACCCTTCCAGATTTTGTCTGTTAAAAAATAACATCACAACCAACACTGAAGATAATTTCTCTGCAGGCCAAGGGAAAGGCAAGATATCTGCAATATTTATCCCAGAACATGGTTGCAAATATGTTTTATTCTCAGCACTTTGATCTAAAGAGCAGCCTGTTATCTGTGTTCATTTTGATGCCAAGAGTGAGTGGCAAACAACTTTTCTTCTCTAGACAAGGCTTTTACTAGAACATTTCTAATACTCTTCTCTGATTTGGTTTCAGAACTTGAAACCTTTAGCTAGGGTTTGCCATAATGTCATAAACCAAATAGCATATTAATAATGCAGGTGTTAAAAGTTCTGAGTTAATCCATTTCTGAGACATATAGAATTCTGAGACTTAGATATTCCTTTCAAATTCATGAGAATTATCTGAGAAAGGTGCTGAAATGCATGAAAAGATTGATAGGAACTCTAAAACAAGGCTAAACATCCTCTTCTTGTGATGATTAGAGTTGTATATCAGTTTTGGTGTTTTGAGGGCCTGAGTTTTACGGTTTTACAGTTTTGCAGTGTTGTGGCCATGAGAAGGAATGAATTATCTTTGCACCCACCAGGAGGGGCTCAGAAGTGCTTATTTGGAAAGAAAAGACAAAAAATTTTAATAAAGGTGCTCAGGTGGAGAGGCAAGTGTGGCCTGGGGTGTAATATCCTCAGCTCAAATTACAGAAGGTAGCACAACCTCAGTTGCTGCTGGGAACACTTTAGAAAGCAGAGGAAAACATAAACAGAGACCAAGCACCTAAAATACCCCACAAGCAACAGAAGGTGCTCTATTTTTTGTCTTAATTCACTCTCAGGAATGTGACCTGAACCCTAAACTCTTTCTTTCTATTACAGGATCCCACTCATCACAAGAAGAAAGAAATTAAATACTAAAATTGTATTTCTAACCTTATTCTGCCAAACCACTTCATTTCACATAAAAGTTGTATCTCAATTCTGCACTAGCCATAAAAAATTGGGGTTTAGACTGGCATGCCAGCCTTTGAAATGGAGTCTCATAAAAAGGAGGAAAAGGGAGAAAAAAATTAGATCTTCAGAATGGCAGTAGAAAAGCTTTTGGTCTTAGCTGGGAGCAGTGTGACTTTTGTTGTTCCTGTGTCACTATCCCAGTATTCTTTAAAGGCAAAATTGGATTTTTTTCATATTGAAATAAAATACAGGGTTGACTTCCAGGCTTTTCATGTTGGTATTTGGAGCTTGAAAAACTTGTTTTCCTCCTCATTCTGCCAGGCTAGTAAAGAAGAAGAATTAGGTGATGCATAGCGTATATTTGTTGGCAAAAAAACCGCAAGAGTAATAAATGAAGCTGCCACTTCTTTTTTTTTTCCTGAATAATTTGTCTCAACATGTAGAGCTCGGTGTGTTCAGACACAGAGACGTTGGAAGATGGACTGTTGGCCTGAGCATGGCTGCTAAAATGCTGTCATGCTGCACAATCAAATTTCTGTGTCAGGTCTGCTGGTGAAATATGTCTAGCTATCAAACCACACAGCCCCAAGTGAGCACAATTGTCAAACCTATGCACTGCAAGCATCACAGGCAGCCAAATATTTTTGGTAACAGAACGTCAGAGTAATTAAGGTTAATTATCTGCAACTACAGAGGTCTGCTATTGGAATAACAATCTTTTTCCATGGCAACCTGAAATTCATTTGATCTTTCTGTGTTTTGAAAGCATGGGTAATTTAGGTTTTCTCATGCCCAGGGCCAGTGGAGTAAAAGGTTTTACAGTTTTTAATTAAATTAACGCTGTGAATACCTGGTGGACTTAGATCAGAAATCTTGCCTTTGGACGGCTGTGGCTCAAAAAACTTCCGCAGATGGTAAAATTATTATGACTTCTTATTGTAAGAAATTCTGTGGGTTTCCTGTTATTCTGCAGGACTAGTAATTAACTCTATTCCACTCAGGGGAGGGATAACAGCCAGTCTTTGGACTCTAGGCCAGGCATTCAGTAGAGGTACAAAATTCAACCAGCTGCAGCAACTGGCAACCAAAGAGGGCAAAGAAATCTCGATCATTGTGTCTGGCAAGGCCACATCAGTACATGAAGCAAAGCATGACAGTTCCAAAGATGGGGGAAAAACTCGTTGGGGGTAAATGTGAAGTTGGGTAGAAGTGGCTTTCCTTATCCTGGCAAAACGCTTGACATTTCCAAAGCATTCCTATGAAACAAAATCAACTTGTTCTCATCAGATTTTGTGGCAGCACAAAAGCGCAGTGATCAAGAGAAGTAAAGAAATCCACCAGCAGGAAGGAGAATTCAGATCCGATACCAATTCCACTCTTAACACCTGAGTGTGGCACGTAACTTGACTACCATAGTCTCATATGTAATGGGTGGAGAGCAACACAATGTGTTTATAATATTTCAAATGTATTCTGGTCCTGTCAAAGGAGTCATTATTATATCAATGAACAAGCAGGAGTCACACACATAACTGGCTGAAGTGCTAACCTGATCTAACCCATGAATCATTAATTCTCCCATGGTTTTTTTTGCTGTGATTTTTGCTGTGAAGAAAGTATAAAATCCAATCCTGTTATGGGTTTTATTCTTTTCTCATAAATTGTTGGTATGTTGGCTTTTGTACTGAATGATGTTGGAATTTGTTTGGGCAGAACTATTCCAAAGGGGAAAGAAACTTCCAGATGTTGTATGTTTGAAGGAAATGTATCCATCTCACCTGAGGAGAAAGAGAATGTTAAAGCTACAGCTTGATGATGGCTTATAAATACCACAAAAATTCTGTCAGAAGTTCTTTTGAAAACAGCCACAAATGGACTTGTGAGTACTCCTAGAGACACACCAGTGCTGGATGCCTACAGGGCAGGAGATGTCATCGTAATGTCTTCTACAGAATGGTTTCTACGCCTGATTTACTCTGTCTCCAAAATAATAATCATGCTGAGTATCAGACTTTGTTTGAAATTACACCAGCTCATCAGAAAAATTTTGAAAGTTAATTTATGAATTTATTCCTTAGTATAAAGAAAAAAAGTAATGCCCTTTGCCCCCAACACACTACATCAATAGCAGAAGAGATATTCCAAAATACTTCAAAGGTTTACTTCAGACAGTATATATAATTTAATTTAGCTCTTCTGAGGGATGCTTTCAATTATTTTATATCAATATTGTACAGAAATGCTAGCTAAGAGATTCTTCTTCTCCCTCTCTTTGTTCCTTTGATTTTGATGCCGTTGTTTGAAACTACTGCAGCAACAACATAGATGACAGTTTCCATTTGCTTGAAATACATGTTGTGAAAACTGTCTTTCCAGGATGATATGGAGGAGAACCTTTCTCATTCAAAACCAAGTGACTCTTAGAGAGTCAGAATCTGTACCATGAGAAATAACTGGAGTTTTATTTAATAATAAATTAACTCCTCTTCCATCTATAGGTAATGATATTGAAGCTGCAGGCCATTGTTCTGTCATATGAAGTAACTGTAATGCCTGTTCAAAAGCATGAGGCATGTACTTTTACATCTAAATAGTAGAAATGATAGTAAAGTTTCATGAAGTGACTATTTCATTAGGCTGTACTTGTGAAAGTATGAAACACTGGAAGGTCAGACTAATGTGTACAGTCCTTGTCCACTGTTCCATGCCATTTTTGTGCTGATGTGTGGTACATACCCTGAAACTAATGTGGTTTTAGCTCTGAGTACCATTTCCAAATTAACCATTTTCCTTAAAGTTGTTTTAAACTGTGAATCTGTCATCAAACTTATGAGCAGAACATCTTGCTCTTTTTAGAGAGACAAATTTTTAGCGGCACATTTTTGCCAGCTTGCTTAAGATTTCTATCTCAATTTCACATAAAGATTTGTCTTCTGTTGTAACCCATGTATCCATGCCCTGAAAGCACCAAAAGATTCTGCCTCTCTGCCTCCTGGCCATTTCCCCAGCAGCTGCAGTTAAAATTCTAGTCCCATCTTGTGTCCAGGCCTGGTTGTTCCTGCTTGCTCACAGGACTTGGCTGCAGGACTCTGCAGGAATGTTGTGGGAGGCTTCTTCTCCCCTCCTGCTGCTGGCCTTGTCTTGCTGATTCTGACTGGGGCTGGATCACAGAATCATGGAATCTCAAAATGGTCTGGGTTTGAAGGGATCTTAAAAATCACCCAGTTTCCAACCCCCTGCCATGGGCAGGGACACATTCCACTATCCCAGGTTGTTCCAAACCCAATCCAGCCTGGCCTTGGGCACTGCCAGGGATGGGGCAGCCGCAGCTGCTCTGACCACTCTGTGCCAGGGCCTCCCCACCCTCACAGGGAAGAGTTTCTTCCTAATATCCAACCTAAACCTGCTCTCTGTTATTGTGAAGCCATTCCCCCTCGTCCTGTCACTCATGCCTTTGCCAAGAGTCTCTCTCCAGAGAGTCACACTTACTGAAGCTGTGCCAACCTGTCATTCTAGAATAAGACCCAATGTGAGCACAAATTCCTTTCATGGCAGCTCCATCTGTGAAGGATTCTTACCAAGAGATCATCACCAGATCCTGAAGACCAAACTGGAAGGTTACCAGGTTGCCACAAGACACCCTCAGACTCTGAGTTTCTTTGTCCTAGAGTTCTTGTAATAATTTCTACTCAACGCAGGACAAAGGTAAAACAAATAACACATGAGAATGTTTGTGTTCAAAGTTCCCTTTCCAACATAACAAGAATGTGTCAGAGGGAGAGCAACTGAAGTTCATTAAATGAGTGCTAGCATGATGCAAAAGGTTAGAGTAGACAGCAAACAATCATGCTCTGCTTTTGCAAATGATTCATCTGTTTGTTAGGATATAGGTCAGGAAAGTGTAAGCAGCTGAAGCTCCCACCCTTTTCTGAACAGAACACATGCTGCAGGTTGAGGCAATCCCCCTCACTTCTGTCATATCTACAGACACAGTAAGGACAGAGTCCAGCCATTCCTTTCAAGCTCAACTGCTCTTGGATCTCTCTCTGGAGGATTCCTCTGCTGCAGCCAGCACACTCCAAACCCTCTGGTATCATGTTTGGAATGAATAAGGCTTGTGTGCCAGCGTGAGTCGGCAGTAAACACCATCCCTGGACAATTGTACCAGCAACTGAGCAGAGCCTGGCATGCCACAAGCCCTCTATCTGTGCCTAGGGTCCCAGAAGATGCCCTGTTCTTGGCAGACTGGTTAATTCCCAACAGTATCTGCAGTTTGTTATTGCTGGTTTTCATTTGCTCTGCTCTTCTGGGTTGAGGAACTGCCAAAACACTCTAAGCAGCAATTCTTGTAGCCCTTTTCTCATGAGATTTCCTCTTTTCTTCCCTGATTTCATGCAATTCCCCACCCAGCTTTTCCATGCCCAAACGATCCAGATAAATGGATAAGAAGTGACAGTTCTGAGTGCTTATCTGGAACAACAACACAATGTTTCTCCCATTCATCTATTATTATAATATCATGTATGTTTATGGACTTGAATGAATAAAACAAAACTTTATCTGTCATATAGCTATCTGTTTAACTTCAAAAGTGCATTTTGTGTCCCTCATTGCACACTTTTACTGAATGGTTGAGCTTTCCCAGCTGAATTGTCATGGGAAACACATTCTTTTTACTGCAGTTTGAATTCTGAGCTGTCCACAGTAACGTTTCACTGCATAGCCAAAAGCAGAATGACTTTTCAATTTTCCATTCAACCATGCAGCCAGTAGTGCCTAATGTTGTAAGTGTACATGGAAATTATCTATACTGCATGCAATATTCCACAACAGTACCAGTCTGCTGAGGATATTCACAAATGTTTTGAATTAAAGCAAAGATTAGAATTTTGTAAGCTGTCCTCAGGCATCTTTTGATGATCCTTGTGGGTCCTCTCTAATTCAGGATGTTCTATGACTCTGTGATATTCTATCATGAAAAAATGGAAAGAGGGGAAATGACTGTTTAAATGGTTTATTTCAATTTGCGTGCTATGCTCAAATCTATACTTTTACTTCTGTGGCAAATGAGTAACACTTCTGACCCCCTGGATGTGTGGCTTTATCTTGAAAATGGTGCCCAAAGTTGCAGGCTTTGAAGCCAGTGATGCTTACACTGTGTCACATCACAGTTCCAGAGACATTTTTCTCATTGAGAAAATCAGTTGAAGCTGTTCCTTTCCCTTCCTTCCAACAACAGCTGCTCATTTCCGTTCCCTGACTGCCCTGTCTATTGTTCTGGCAACAATTCCTTGTGGACTTCCTTGATTTATCCTTTTCAGTCAACTCCTATATTCCCTGATGGGTATTTTTCAATCCACAGATTTTTCCTAATTTAGTTCCTCGGTTTCATTATGACCCTGCAGTAGTGGGACAGTGGGTTTGAGGTGGCAGCATACGGGCAGAAGGCAAAAGCCTGTCTGTGCTGCCAAGATGTGACCGCGGTTTAGGGCGCTAAAACTGATCTTTGGTTATCTGTAGACCTTTTGTGTATCTGCAATGTCAAGATTCATCTATCTAAGATCACTGCAAAATTTATATTTTAAGTTTGGACACCACTTCTTAAGATAGAGAGGGCAGTGAAAAGCAGCAGTGCCTCGAGTGGACGTTTTTGTAGAAGAACCCAACCTCCAGCATGAGGGTTGGGTTTTGTGTCCCTCATTGCACACTTTGGATCTAACTCCAGCAGAGCCTGCTGCTGACATGCAGGAAGTCTAATTCATGCCTTCTGCAAATGGCTTCTGATACTCAAACCATATCCAATCCTGCAGCGAGTGGCAAAATGTTAAATGACTGCTCTGGAATACAGGCAAGGATAAATTAAGAACTGCTGATGAGAACATGTTTCTACATTCAAGAGTCCTTAGTAAAGTCTATGGCAAAATTCCTTCTGATTTTGATATTAAAGGAAATAGAATTAGTGCTTTTTGTTGCTCTCTGCTGTGTTTTGGTGGGGTTTCTTTACAGCTTTTTTTCTTCATTGGCTGCAATCTTTCAGCTTTCCCTCATCTGAGCCATTCTTCTGTTCTGAACTATCTGCACAGAACAGAAGAATCTTCTTCAGAGCTCCAGAGGACAAGTGAAATATTTCAAGTTTGCCTCGTGGAAGAATGCTGTGGGTAGGAGTACTTCCTTTGGGATGACAATATCTATCTATTTTATCTGCCCAGAGGTTTGCTGGGCTGTGTATCTTTCCTGATGACAGGTTAGGATTCCTATTGCATCAGTAGCATTCATTTATTAAAGGTTACAAAATCCCATACACTCTCATAGCTCAAACTGGCCAAAAAGTACAAAGGGTCAAGATGGGTGTGAGACCAAGCTAGAAAGTTGAATCTGTGGGATTAGGGCCAAAATTTGGAAGGTGTTAAACTGGGCAGTGATGTACCAGCAACATAACTCAGGTGAGCATCAAGGGGCTGAGCACAAAAGTGGTTCCCAAGAAAAGGAAGCCCCACACAGTCAGACAGTTTTGCTCCAGAGCTGCTCTTTCACAACCATCTCAACCAGGGGATATTTTGGATGTGCCATATCCCAGATGGCCATGGGCCCAGGCAGCAAAACTTTTCAGGATGGAGAAGTTGTGCCCACAGATCTGAGGCATGGTCTGCTGGGAGCTGTGGCCTTCTCTTATGGAACCAAGGGATGACAGAGAGGAGAAGGCTCTTGGGTTCCTCACCTCCTCTGTCCAGGCAATGCACCTCATCTCACCTCATCTCACCTCTTCTTACACATGGGATTGAGGATGACCAAGCAAAATGTTTCCCACTGTCACAGAAGTGAGAGCTGGCAGATTTAGAACTGAAAAACCCCACCATGGATGTTATGCCAGTTATTGAATAGCATTTCAGCTCCTGAAGGATGGATGAGACTATTCCAGCAGAAGGGTTTCATGATACTATGAACAGAAGACGTTATGAAATCTTACAGAATTTTGCATTGGAGCCTGCATTTTGATCAAGAACTAAGAGATTGCTAATCCTCTAGAAGCTTTTGCACGTGAAAAGAATACAGAAAATCATTCACCTCTCCCTTTCTCAATTGAAGAGTGTAATCAATGGGGTACATGCCAGCTGTCTAGTTGAAAGATATAACATTTGTGTTTATGATGGCAAGAGAGACATAAAAATCTTCACAGTCCTTGGCATAGCTTCCTTGTGGGTCTTGGCATGCAGGGCAATGCCATTCCACCCAGAAAACTGCTGTCTCTTTCAGTGTGGTAACCATGCACACTAGCCAGGGATAATTTTGGAATAAATCCTTACCTCTTTCTCTTAAAAAAAAAAAAATTTAAAAAGAGAGATTTTTGTTGTGGTCAAATTTAAAAAATGAAGGAAATGTAGTCAATCAGTGTGAATTCTTTGAGGAGCACAGAGTTCTAATTGTTGAAGTGGAAAAATCAACTATTTAAGAAATGTAAAAACCCACTTTTTATTTCAGGTTTGAAACATAGTGGTTCTCTGAGCCAGGACACACAAATTTTAGCTTTACCTTCTAGGGTTTGGCTTCTCGTGTATCCTGGCAATTAGTTTGGCCTCTGCAGTAAAACTCTGGGCCTGAGCTTGATTAAGAGAACATTTATGAATAACATCCTCAGAAAAATTAAGGCCATGGCCAGGCCCAGGCCACAGTGGCAGAGAAGTAGGTCCTGTGCTATGGCTAAGCTATTCCAGAAAACAGAAGAACCAGGCAGCTCATAACTCTTTCCATTGATAGCAGTCATCACTCTTCTTTCACAGCTTTCAAGCCCAATTGGAAATTCCTGAAATTTTCATTTCATTTCTTTCTAAGAACGCTTGCCAAATTCAGCGAAAAACACCAGCCATGGTGGTATATTTATTATTAAGATGCTCTTGACATGATGGATGAATCATAGGTTTACATAGGGACAGAAAGACCAACCTCTTCAATCCCCCTAAAAAATACTGGGAATTAAAAAGGCTATTACCCACGTATAGGGACAGATTCTGCAGCCCTACTACCACTGACATGACTGAGAATTTTAAAAACCTACCAGTCCTGTAAGCATTTGGATCTTTTCAAACTTTGATAGCTGTTTATTGCAAATGGGTTTTTTCCATCTCTTTTTAAATCTTCACCAGTCTACCTACAGGGCTATTTTACAAACTTACCTCTACCTAAAGCTTATCTGCCAGAACCTTTTCCCATCTTCAAATATGTCCTTTTAGGCTTCAAAGGATGGTTCTCCCAATGCCAGGGTTGAATTCTAGCTGCTTCTCTCGCTGTCCTTCTACCACTTGCTGGAAGAGTGAGAAGTCACCGCAATCCAAGGGGCACTTTCACCTCCCTGCTCTTGTCAAGGAGGCAAAACTTACTGGAAGCAGATGGAGTTTGGAGCTTTTTTTAGTAAGGGCTTCCCAAATGAAGCTCAGTTTTGTGACTCTTAACTCTCTAGTGACTACAGCAAAGCAAGTGAGAGACTTTTTTGTTTCAGTTGAAGGAGCCAACAAAGCCAGGGCAGGCAGGGCAGGTGGAGTGTGTCAGAAATAAAGGACATTCCCAAGCAGTCTAGGAAGACAGACTTGCTAAGGGGCCCTATCCACAGCTCATCACTGGGCTGCCCAACAGCACTCCAAGGAGAACAGCACAGCCCTTGCACACCACAAAACTGGTTAGGCAGGGTTAGGGAAAGCTCATTCCAGAGTGTCATGAGGCCATAATGCTCATCAAGGGAAAAATGGGCAAGTCTTGCTATAAATCTTCTACACAATACAATGGGGTACCAATATCCCTTCCCACAGTGTGGCATGGCTCTGAGCTTCTCATTAGGAATGTCACAAACACAGAGAAAATTTTTGTGGTGGCTCACCCTGTCTGCATGCCAGGTATCCACCAAAGCTGGTCCATCATTTCCCCCTCCTCAGCTGGGCAGAGGAGAGAAAACAATGAAGGGCTCATGGGCAGGGAAAGAGCAGTCGCAATTAACATCACAAGCCAAACAGACTGGACCTGGAGAAAGAAAATGGTTTCATTTACTACCAATTGAATCAGAGTTGCGCAATGAGCAATAAACTTGAACCTTAAAAGCATCTTTCTTTCACCCATCCCTTCTTCCCAGGCCCAACTCCATTCCCAATTTTCTCTACTTCTTCCTGTACAGAGGTGCAGGAGGAGAGGGAGAGAGGGTTGTGGTGAGTCCATCACACATTATCTCTGCCATTCCTCTCTCCTCAGGGGAAGGACTCTTCACACTCTTCCCCTTCTCCAGTGCAAGGTCCCTCCCAAGGGAGAGAGTCCTCCAGGAACTTCCCCAGAGTTGTCCTCCCCAGTGGCTGCAGACCTACACAAACTGTTCCACAGGGCCAGTCCTTCAGGAACAGGCTGCTCCAGAGTGGGTCTCTCACAGGGTCACAATCTTGAACAAGCCTGCCTCAGTTTGAGCTTCCCACAGGTCACAGCATCCTTTGGGCACGGCCCTGCTCCAGACTGGGCTCCTCCTTTCCCTGTAAGTCCAATACGAGTGGTTCAAATGTGAAAACCACTTCTCCATGGATGAAACCAACAGTTTTCACTCTTATCTGCTGATAAATTTTGGCTTTCACCTAATTCATCACATTGTCAGCTGGGAAGATGTGCTAGGAGACAGCTGGCCTGGGCAGTGCAGTTAAAAGCAAGCTGTGCTCCTCAGAAGAGACATATTCTGCACAGTCCATGGAGTCATCCTGCAAATCCTATGGTTTCATTATTTTCACTTTTCTGCTCCTAAAACTTGTCTACAAGTCCTTCAACAAATACCCACAAGTGTTTTCTTCCACTTCAGATGTGATTTTCTAATGGATCAGATATTATCATAATTATGTAGCACTTTTCAATAAGTATTCTTATGATCTCTTTCTCCTTACAACCCCAAGGCCATAGCACTCCACACTGGTATGACTTTCAATATTCCATACCAAACAATGGGAAAAAGACCTGGTGTGCAAAGTCTGACTGCATTTATCAAATAAATCTGGTGCATTTTCTTGAGAGATTTCTTCTAATTAATTCATCTAATACAATAAAATTATTTCTAGTTCTATGCAGTGTGCAAACCCCATACTGTGTTTACATACACATGCATGTGCAGAGAAATTTAATTTGAGAGGATTTTGACCGAAAGTTCTTCTCTTATAAAGAACTTCTACCTTCTTCAGAGCAGAGATCAAAGGTATTACATAAATCCATTGTTGCCTCCTATAAAAACTAAAGTTTTAGTACAACTCTGGTGTTATAAAAGAAGAATTTCACCTCCTAACTGGTAAGACCAATTGCTGAAATTATCTCACATACAAGCTGTGTTTTCCAAAATTTCTTTTAAGCACGTCCTGTTTATAACTATTCATCAAAATACAAGTTGCTGATAAACTGAGCATTCAAAACACAACAAAAGTGGGATATAGTTAATAAAAAAAAGGAGAATTTTCTAGAATGTATAAGGGACATCAAGGTCCTAGTGGAAACTGTCCCTGTCCATGGCAGGGGTTTGGAAGGACATGATCTTCAAAGTCCCAAACTATTCCATGGTTTTATGACTGATTGAAAACTGGTTTAAATATTGAATAACAAGTATTTTCAATAAGTAGTGTTTTAAGTAGTACAAAATTGTTTCCAAGAGGTTGTACTCTGACAAAAAATGTATTTCCCTTGCTTTTGTGATGTACTCCTTGATGGATGGAAAGGGCTTTGGTCTCTGAAAGTGCAGTGTCAGGCACTCAGAAAGTCGTTCCTGTTTTAGAGGAATTAGGCAAGAATATTGCTTCCAACATAATCTGTTCTGTTGTTGTTTTTTGTTGTTGTTACATGTTGCTATATAGATGAGTAGGTATTCAATGTCCTTCATCCAAAAAGAAAGAGAAAAGCTTGAAAAAATTACTCGAAAAGGCTCAAACAGAAAAAGCAGTAATGCTGATACACAAAAACTGCATTAAAAGAGCTTTTAGGAGAAAACTGTTTTTCAGCCAGGCTTGGGATTTAGGAATCTGGTTTAATAAACTTTGGTTACAACAACAGTGGCATAGCACATTTATTTATACATTCATCTGCATCACAGCAAGCACACTGGAGTGCTTCCTCCTCTCTACATAAATGCCCTGGATTAGTGGTGATTGCTTTCCTCTTTTCCCACTTCACTTCATGGCAGAGTTAAAAATATCAGCTGAAGCTACAGAACATACAGAAAAAGTGGGGAAAAAACAGAATCTTAGGCAAGCTTTATGTGAAGCATTGTTTCTCATCTTCCAGAAGATCTGGGTATGGTACACAAAAAACCAGCATCGAATCCCTGCAGGATGTGCTTTTCTTGAGAACTCTCCTTAGATCCTAGTAAGCACTGAGGTTTTGGCAAATAATGTATTTCTGGTACATGTCTTCCCCCAGTCCCCTTTCACACGAACGTTTTTAAGGGCAAGCACTCAAAAAGATTGACCCCTATTACTCTAAATTTGCGGTTTGGCACTTCAGCCACACCTTTATGAGAGTTTCACTCCTCCCCTCCTTGTCTTTGCAAGGGCCTTCCTCAGGCACTGGCAGGAATTCATCTCTCCTGCTTTCCCCCCACCATGCTCAGAACCTTCTCCTGGGAGCAGAAATTCTGCAGCTCAAGTGTCTGTGCGCAGTGTGAGGGGCTGGCCGTGACAATAAGTGACACTGCGCAGGAGCGTCTCTTGCGCCTTTTAAATTCTCCAAACATGTGAAAAACTAATCATGTTTATCCAGCTCTCCAATCCGAACAATTATGCTGTTAAGCCTTTTATCCATAAATGACAGTGAAAAGGCTGTTATTCATGTATATATATATATGCATAACTTGTTTTCATCTTGCTAAATTCTTTGTTTCAAGCCCATAGCACATGTTCTGCTAAAATGTGGTTATTTTCACCGTATTTAAGTGATTTGACTTTCCTGAGTGTCATTGTTCTCACTTTTTTTTGAAATGGTTGTGACATTCTATAGTCTCTAGTCCCTTGCTATTTACTTCTTCTCTAAAAATGAAGAAACCCTTTCTTTTTCACTAATTTTTCCAGCCTGGAAACTGCCTCTTTTTCTGAGGCAGAGCTGATTACAGATAAGACCATATGTGATATAAGGGGCTTTATACCAATTTCTGTATTATTTATTCCATGTGTCCTTAGGTTTCCCAGCTCTGTTGTCTAACAGCTAAACAATAACATCTCTTGCTCTGAGGGAAAAAAAAAAAAGAAACCACAAAAACCCTCAAGTATTTTTCATGTACTCATTTAAAAACAGAGAGAAACAGATGAAATATTTGTGCAGCACTAACCATTATGCTTCAGTGTCAGAACTTTTGGGTTTTCTTTCATGGGGTGCACCCATGGTTTTAATAACTCAAACTGTGGGCCTGCAGGCTCATGCCAACCCATAAAGGAAGTGAAATATTGCTTTTTAAATTTAATTTATGATTTTTTGTTTGCAGGGAGACTTTTGTTCCCGCAGCTTCAAGCAGAGTTTGAAGATGCTTCCATCTGTACAGCATGTTGCCTCTCCTTCAGAAGACAGCATCATAGAAAAAAATCATATTCTAATGATGTTAATCTGGGGGGTTCATGGAGGTTTATAATCTGATTTTCATTAGACCAAAGTAACTTTTAAATAGAGGGAGGGGTTGAGAAGGCAGAAAGAGGTTTTCTCTTCTCCAAGGCCTCCTCATCTTATTCAAGACCCCTCCAATTTACTACGGTGATTTAAAGTGTCCTCAGAATACAGCTGAGTCTAGACCAAATGTAACAAAGAACTGGAAAACTGTACAAGTAAAATTGGAACCTTTCTTTATCTCATTTTCCTATATATTTTGGTTGGGGTTTTTCTTTTCACTCTCAGCTAATTGCTTTGTAATTCATTAAAGGATTGATGGAAGAGGATGGCACCAGGGCATTAATCTGGAGCTGGATGAATCTGGAGCTACATACAATTCCTTTCTTTTCTATGAGTTCCTCCTTTTCTCTAATTTTATGTATATTAATAATTTAATGTTCCTGAAAGCTAAAGAAACTGGTGACTTTATTAGGATCCTGATCTTCAAAGGTTTTCAGCTCTTCAGCTGACAAACAGAAATAAAAGTACCTTAACACCTTAGAGAGTAGAAAATATAGTTTGTAAAAAAAAAAAACTATGAAACATGTTGAAGAAATTGGAACCTGCAATTACAAAGAAATAAGGAGGTCCCTACATGGCCATGTACATGATTCATACATGTGTAAAAATATATTAATGTATTTTTAGATGGAAAGCACAAAGGAATCTAATTCCTCCTTCACTGCCATCTCAGAAGACTCAGAGACACTTTGGGGAGGATTACACAGGTGAATAGCTTTAGTTACATGAATCTTAGATGAAAACAAAATACCCTGTGTCTGCAGTGGCATCTGTGCATAACTCCACAGTTTTGGTTCATTTAATTAATTAAAGGCTTCTGTGATGAGGCTATTTTTAGGTTGGTTTCCTATAGAAATGGGTTTCTCTATGAGCATACAGTGTGTTCATTCACCCCTCATGACAACTTCTGAAGTCACTGCTCATTCCAGCTCAGTTTGGCAGAGGCATGAAAGTGAAGATGGGTGCCTGTGAATTTTCATGAGAAGGGGTAGTGGGATGGAGAAAGAAGATTCAGAATAGTTCTTTTACTGAGGAAATGGTAATTTTAACTCAGTTCCTTGTGCATCTAAAAAAACACCAACCAGCTGAGCAGGCAGCACATGCACTGCCCTAAAATAGCTGGGACCATTGCCCCAGCCTATTGCTAAGATATAAAGTGCCATCATGGAGAGGGAAAGCAGGAATGATGCTGTGGATGGGATAAAGATGGTGGGAATGGGGAATTTGGGAACTGGGAAAGAATCCACAGGTAACCAGGAATCCAAAGATGTTCTCCTTGCACTTTTTTTGGTGTTGTTTTGTTTGGAGTTGGTGCTATCAAAACCCTTTTTGGCAAGGGCAGGGAGCCAGAAGAGCAGAGCAGGTGCTAAGTGGAATCTTACAAAACAGGGAAGCAGAGCCAGGACTGATGCCTGTGACAGAGAGAAAGCATCTGCCCTGCATGCCTGAGAGTTAGAGTCTGGTTGTGTGGGAATGGGAGGGAGGATATGGTGGCAAGCCTCCTGTTTATTTTGTGGGAGTTTACTATATGTTTAGGGCCCACCAGAAAGCAGCCAGCATTATCTCTGCTCTCTACCCTTTTCCTCAGGGGTGAAGTGAGGACAAGCTTTCAGTCAGACCTCACCATGTTTCCCAGCTTTTGCGGGTTTCAGTCAGTCCCTCATAGTTTAGGGGAAGAGATTTTTTTTTTTTTCCCTGTGGTTTGAATACTCAAGGAATATACTCTAACATACCATTGTAATTTCAATTGGTTTGTATGTTAGCCTGATTATATAAACCTCTTGGTTTTGCCTTCAAAATGCAAGGAAGTCGGTTGGACAGCGTGTAAGATTCACCCCCTCCATCTCCTCTGTAGCCGTAGGGAGGGTGGGGTAAAAAAAGCTATTGTGCAAAGAAATAAGAGATTCTCAGTGATGCATGTCACATTGTTGGAGGGAAGCAATGGGACCCCTGCTCTGAAGCACATGGAAATCCTTGGATACACTCACAGGCACCCTTTGTTTACACAGGAGCCTGCAGTGACAGCCTCTGCTCCAGAGGCTCCCGGCTTCGCGGGGTGGCTCGGATGGGATATTTTTGAATTCCCAGGGCTTCTTCAGGCCGGCTGTTCCTCTAACTGAGTGGATAGCAGTTCTCCAGCCAGGGCTCACTCCTCTCTGGTGTTAGCACACTGCTGCAGCTGCACGATGCAATTGTGTGCATGCAGTCGGGATGAGTGGGGCCATTACTGTGGAGGTAATGGCCTGATAGGGCAAATAGTTTTGGGGTAGGATGTACCCTTTGTGCTGGTTTTGGCTGGGACAGACTCAATTTTCTTTGTAGTAGCTGGTGTGGGGCTGTGTTTTGGATGTGTGCTGGAAAGAGGGCTGGTACCTCAGGGATGTTTTCATTATTGGTGAGCAGGGCTTGTACAGTGTCAGGGCTTTTCCTGCATCTCATTCCGTGCCACCAGGGAGGAGGATGAGGCTGCACAGTGGAACAGCTGATCCCAGTGGCCCAGAAGGACATTCCAGACCACTGGAATGGCATTGTGCTCAGCATATAGAGCTGGGAGAAGAAGCAGGTATGGGGATGATGGAGTTTGTCTTCCCAAGTCACCATTGGGAGTGCTGGAGCCCAGTTTTCCAGAGGATGGCTGAACATCTGCCTGCCCATGACAAGTGGGAAATTAATTCCTTGGTTTTCTTTGCTGGTGTGTGTGCAGCTTTTGCTTCACCTATTAAACTGTCTTTATTTCAGTGCAGGAGTTCTCTAATTTTTGCTCTTCTGAGTGTGTCCCCTACCCCAGGGGAGCAGGAGGGAGCAGGCAGCTGTGTGGGGCTGAGCTGACAGCTGGGATTAAGCCACATCACCTGGCAGCACCAGGACTGCTGAGAAGGGTGTGCAGCCCCTGCTGCCTCCATGGCTTTGTGCAGATATACACCAGTGAAGAACCCAGCCCAGAAACAGCACCTTTCCCACACCTTTCCCAAGCTATGGTAGCATAAAATACCTTTTTCCCCTCAAATTTTAGGAAGAAACACTTCTCAGAATCCTCTTTCATTGCAAAATAAAGCAGTCATTTTTCCATTAATCTGATGAGATCTGCAAGTGAAAGATCTAAGCCAAATACATTCTGCTTTTTCTTCTTTTTTAAACATATGTTGTCTTGAATCAGTGAGAGGTCTCCTGTGCCCAAATATGATTAAACCCCATATAAGTTAAGTCTTTTTGAGCTGAGTGCATGTTATAAAAGCTGCTGTGAGTCAACAGTGATTTTACAGTCTTGGTTTTGTGTGGTCCTTGTTTGGAGAGTATTAGGCATAAAGTTGTCATACTGGAGCTCTAATGGGTGCACTCAGTAGGTGTGATTTATGGGACTGGTTGCCCTGTGAGAATGAAGTCATGTAGTGTATCAGGGTTGCCCTGCAAATGAAGCAATTAAATTTTGTCATCTTTCTTACGAAGGTGTCCTGGCTGGGGGTAAGGACAAGCATGGGGGAATGGAAAATGGGGACGGGGGACAGAGGTAGGGGAAGATGGGGGAGATGGGTGATTGGTCTCCATCCATGGATGAACACTTACAGCACTTTTTCTAAAAGTCTTCAGTTGAATTTCATTTGCTGAAGTCTAGTGCCATGTCTGGAGGCAAACAGCACATCTTTTACTTGCCAGTTCTATTTATATGCCTGTGAAGTAGATCATTGTAATGAATACAGATGGGCAATAACTACAAAGTTATTGCATAATTTTTCAAAATTTTATGATTGCCTTTCCTACTTCCTCTTAAAATAATGGCTCCACTGTACAGCCTGCAGACCATTCAGTATATCTTTCGTATATTTTACCATTTCAGCAGGATTTAATTTATTGGAGACACACTAGAAGTGGTAGGTAAACAATCTACAGAAAGAATCCGATTTATAAGACAAGGAAGACTTGAACCAGTATTAAGTTGCTTTGGAGATCACTTGGTGAATGCAAGTATAAATGATTTTTCGTCTTTCTGACTTGGCAGCAAAGCATGTGGGGAGGAAGTCAACAGAAAGCCACCCACAGCCAGCTTTACAGAATATAGAACAGGTCTGTAATAGGATGTCTTGTTGGATGGAAAGTGTTTCTGCACAATTTGCAGGTTTTAACCTGCCTCAGGGAAAGTTTCAGGCCTGCTGTGAGAACTCCAATTCTCTTTTGTGGGGATGGAGCAGGTCTGGGTTTGCCACCCTGGGGATAACTGGAGTAGTCTGGACCTGTGAGTATCATTCTGCTTTCTCCCCCATTTCCAGTCTAATCCACTCTGCTTCCACTTCTGAATTAATGAAGTGGCACACTTTTTCCTGAGCTGCCATTTACTGACTTCTGAGACTGAGATCCATCTCCCATTTAAGTCAATGGGAGTCTTTGAGTTGATAAAATGAGTATTGGATGTGTCCCTAAAATAACTGGGTTTGAATCCTGGCCACACTGAAGCTGATGGCAAAGAGAAATTGGAATTGCAGCTCGATGTCTACGCATCATCTGCTGCATTGGCAAAGACTATAGCAAAGTCTGCTTCCCCTTGAAGGCAGAGCTAAGTGCTTTGGAACCACAAGCAGCTTTTCTTAGTCTCACTTCTGAAACCACTCCCAACTCAAGCCTGCAACCCTCAGGACCACCAGCAATTAACTGTATAAATGCCAACTGATCCAGTCCTGAACCCTGTTTTGGGACTGGCTTATGATTACATAATTCGTTCTCAAAACCAAAGTCCTTTCCTTTGACCTCAATATTCAGAAATACTTTGCCTTTTAGGTGCCCAGCTGGAAATCTGTTAGAAACACTTGATTTTTAGAAGGGTCCCTACTTCTAAAAAAAATCTTCTAAAAATCTTGACTTCTCAAATTGTTTCAAGGCACTTAATATAAGTTTGGTTACCTCAGACACTTTTGGTAATTGAAGTATCATTTCTTTTAGCAAATTTTTATGGCACACAACACCAATGAATGCTTATATGGTCTAAGTATGATTTGGGTTTGAATTTTCAATCATGTTTCATTTGTTGGTCTTTCTAAATAAAACTAGCAGAACTGGTAACCTATTATGATGGCAAAAGGGATTCTGAAGCTTGCCTTGCCAGGACAGAGAATATTAAATTCCTGCCCAGGAATAATATACTGTTTTCTGCTTTTTATTCAAACATCAGGTTTAAAAAACAAACAAACAAACAAGAGCCATTTCTCCTTAGTTTGGGTTTTTTTTCATAGATTTTGCTATTTCATTTCCTATCCACTATTATAATAAATTTTACCCATGCTGCTCTCTCAATAAAGGGCATCCTTTGTGGTTTCTTTGCCTTTCCCTGAAGCATAAGGACTCCTCTGCTAGCAGAATTTTCTCAAGAAACTACAAGCATGCACTAAATAACATGCCACCAACTTTAAAATACTATTGTGAACAGAGCTAATTTTTTTAACATGTTTTTTGGTAGTTTTTGTTGGTTGTTTTTTATTGAGTTTTGGTTTTTGGGGGCTTGTTTGTTTGTTTGGGTTTTTGTTGTTGTTTTGTCGTGGAGTTTGGGGTTTCATTTTTTTGGGGTTTTTTTTCCTTTTTTAGTTTTTTTTAGGTTGTATTTTTTGGGGGGTTTTTTTGTTTGTTTTGTTTTTTTGTTTGGGTTTTTTTCTGATCAATAGATTAAAATTGGAAAATTGGAAGAACTGAAGCTGATAGTTTCCCAGTGTCTCAGTGGCCTCTGACTGGAATCTTTCAGCCTTCAGCCTGAAGCATGCCTAGAGCAGAGAAAGGTAAATCTGTTTAACATTCACCCTTCTCCAAACACTGAAATTTATACTATCAGCATTTCAAATCATAAATTTCCCTTTCGGGCACAGACAACTGTTTTCTTCCTAGGAGGCCACAAGCATCTTAGATTCCTGATCCCCTAAAAAGATTTTACTCTTGCTTTTCCCTCTTTCTATATATTTTTTAGTACTTTGGCATAGTCTCTTCTTTCCCCATATGGAACCACTTCTGCCTCCTTATCCCCTGAACACACTTTGCCACTCAACATGTTGACATGTGACCATTGAACTCATAAACAGAAGTTAGGGAAACAGAGGTTAAACCACGGGCACCAAAAGTGGTTTTGAGAATGCAAATGTGGAAAAAGTGGGATAATCCACAAGCATGTGGTTTGTTACCATCTGCCTCGTGCTCTGAATGTATAAGCACATTCACCCAGCATTTACAATTGAAGGGATACAATGTTTTGGGGTTTTTTGCCTGGTAAAATGCTGTGCATTTTGGCTTGGAAGGCACGCTTCCTTCCCTTCCCGTGGTGAGAGCACAGGTGCTGCATGCTGCTATTATGGTTGATCTTTTCCAATAAAGATCCCACACAGACCAGGATACCAAACACACAGCCCAGCTTGATCCTGATGGATTGCCTAGGATCTCACAGCTGTCTTCTTCTTCCTCCTGGAGCCCCATCTAGTGGCTCCCCACATCTGTCCATCTGCCACATTGCCCATCTCTGTTAATCCAAATATCCATATGGCCCAGAAAGGTACAAGCCAACAGGAATGAAGAGGGATGGCTGAATGCACAAGGAGCTCTGCAGCATTTGCACCTGGACTTGTCTTTGCTGTAAATGTCCCTCTGACAAACAAATACTCAATGCTGAATGTCCTTAACTTTTCCTGTTCTTTTTCCCTTTCATTCATTTAGAATTTCCACTGAGAGCAGGCTTCAAGTGATTAAACTAAGGAAGAAGGCTGGCAAAGATGGTGGGAGAAAGTAGAAACTAATGTAGCATCTGATGGGAAGTGTGTCAAAGGAAGGACTCAAAACCATCACTGCCTGCAAGATAACCACATCTTTTCACAGTTACAAAGGTCTAATGGAGCAGGGAGCTGGTGGAACAAAATTAGTAGGTTTGGGGCTCAGGTCTTCTGCTAACAGACTTCATCCAGGTCATTTCACCCTCTGTGTCATAGCATCACACCTGCAGAAAACAGTGTTGATAATATTTAACTACCACATGGTACTAAATTGCAGCTTAATGAATGGTTTGCAAAGCACTTTGAAATGCTCAGTTGAAACAGGCAAAGGATAATTAACATCATGTATTTATTTAGTGAGCTTTCCTTGCCAGGCACAATCTTCCTGAAATTCCCCTTGCAATAACTGTTTGCACTGCTCTAGGAAAAACACAGTGGTTCAGCCAGCATGTTTTCTATGGGGAGACTTTTTGCTGCATGAATCAGATGGTTGAAACCTGAAGAGAGTGGCTGCCAAGATGAGGGACAGGCAGGTTTCTGAACGGGGAGGAGGGAGGGAGATGAACAGATGCAGAAGTGTTTGTGCTCCCTCAGAGCTGCATGCATTGTACCAGGCAGCTTCAGAGACACAGCCACAAGGTTGTTCTTCACTCCTGTGCCTGGACAAAACAGACCCCCCATTCCTTTGTAGGACTCAAGTCTTATTTCTGCAGCACTTCTGCCATGTGGGTCAATGCAGGCCTCAGTTAGACAGCAACGTCTTCAGAGCTGACCTATTATTTCTGAAGGAAGTTTCATATCTCTCCTTCACTGTGCTTCACAAATTTTGCTAAATATGGAATGATGGCCTCAAGATCAGGACAGGAAAAATCTTAAGCGTGGAGAAAAATCTCATGACAGGAAAAATCTGGATGTCCATTTCCATAGTGAAGCTTGGACCCCTGCCCAGGAAATGTCACAGATTGAGAAAGCTGCTCCTCTACCCCAAGCTGCACTCAGTGTTTATCTGGGGGATGCAGCACAAGTGGTGCCAGGTGGGATGCAGCCCCCCACAGCAGATGAGGCAGCACACATGGAAATACATCCTGCTGGGAATCACACAATGCATCCTGCTGGGAATCCCTGTGGGCCCCTGGTCTGAGTGACCTGGTACATACGGTGATAGGATAACTGAGAACGCTCTTAAGCTAGAAGAGGAGACAATCAGGTTGGATATCAGGAAGAAATTGTGGAGAGATTCAGACTGGATATCAGGAAGAAATTGTTCCCTGTGAAGGTGGTGAAGCCCTGGCACAGGGTGCTCAGAGAAGCTGTGGCTTCCCCATCCCTGGAGTATCCA
Organism: Chlorospingus semifuscus; assembly: GCA_035048045.1. Classification (NCBI taxonomy): domain Eukaryota; kingdom Metazoa; phylum Chordata; class Aves; order Passeriformes; family Passerellidae; genus Chlorospingus; species Chlorospingus semifuscus. The sequence goes on along the minus strand of JAWWMS010000059.1, from coordinate 63,550,566 downwards.
AGGCCAGGTTGGACAGGATTCAGAGCAATCTCTTCTGGTGGAAAGTGCCCCTGCCCACAGCAGGGGATGCAGATAGATGATCTCTAAGGTTCCTTCCAATCCAGGCCATGCTGTGATTCCATTACTTCTGTGTGTAGCCGCAGTGTTAAGAGAGAAGGCTGAGTGTTAAGAATGGCTTGAGTAATAAACAAATGCTGGTAAGAAATTGCTTATTCTTGGAATTCCAAGTCTAAATTTGGAGCTCACCATGAAGAAGCCAGAGTCATTCACTCCAGAAAAGAATGGCTGCTGTTTTCACAGAGTCCCATCAATGTTCCATCTTTGTTTGCTTCCTCACTTCCGCAGGGAGATTGGCAGGGAATATTCAAACAGTTCCTACAACATTTCCCTGGCATTCTGAGTGAGAAAGGGGAGGTTCAGAACAAACAGAATATTGATGCCTGAACCAAGCAGACTTTGCCCTGTTAGTCCGTACAATAATAAACACTGAAGGTTGCTCTTCAGGCATATTGTGAAATTCAGCCTTGCAATGGGGAGAGACTTTGAGTAAATCACAACTGCATTTCCCCAGAAGTTTGTGTTCAGGAGCTCAGTTCTGTAGGTCAGAACTTGAAAAATGGTAAAGAAACTCAAGAACTGGAAAATTAACTCAATGAGCCCTTTGTACAACTCTTTTAAAGAGATCACATCATTGAAAAAAAGCATATATTGAAAAGGCTGCTTACAGGGTTTCAGATAAATTACAGCTATTTAATTATATTGATTTTTTTTTTTTGCTTTTTCCAGCATTGTTAACTTGAAACTTTCATAAAATGTGAGCACCCTCAAAATAAGAAAATTTAAAAATAAATAAATTTAAAAACAAATAAATTTAATAAATTTTTTAAAAATTAAAATTAAAAAAATTAAAAATAAGAAAATAAGAAAATTTGGCTTAAAAGTAGTGGAATTTAAAAAAAATTAAAAGCATAATTTTGTCACCGTCATATTTTCTGAAAAATCTTTTTGCCCAGGATTTTTCGCTGGGGAAGCTGAGAAGCCTCAGAAAAAAATGAAAGCAATAATTATCTGATTTGCTTCTCCTGTGTTTTGCTGGTTTGGAATGTGTTTGGACATCGTTTACCAACAGGTGGTTGTTTAATTGGTTTCATGTGAATTGTTTTTTACTTAATGACCAATCATGGTCAGGTTGTGTTGGGACTCTGGGAGGAGTCACGAGTTTTTCATTATTATCTTTTTAGCCTTCTGTCTGTGTCCTTTCTGTATTATTTAGTATAGTTTAGTATAGTATTCTTTTATATAATACAGTATCTTAAAATAATAAATTAGCCTTCTAAGAATATGGAGTCAGATGCATCATTTCTTCCTGCCATGGGGCACCCCACAAATAGAACATAAGCTGAGTTCCAATGACCTTCTGACTTCTGGGTTTTTAGATCTCCTCTCCACGTTTTCCTCTACAATCTCCCAGATTGAAAAGATGTTTTTGATGGGATTTTGGTGGGTTTTTTATCAGTTCAGACAGACATTATAACTCAATGCCTTTGTCAAAGGTAAGAGCACCAGATGCTGAAAGACACCAAAGCAGTGAAGGCCTGGGTGAGATCTCCTCGGTGCAGGGGCACAGGGATGGGATGCAGGACGGGATTCCATGTCTCAGCCTCACCTCTGGACCTCTCACCTGCTTCTCAAACCCCAGGTCCCACTTCCCTCTCAGCAGGTCGTGCCTTGCTTCAGGATCAGCTTTGAAAGGATCAAAGAGGCTGCCTGCAGAGCAAGTTATTAACCAAGTAAGGCTGGAACACATCTTAGGCTGCCTCTGAATTCAGATGTTTCAGCCAGGAAGGTCTGGCTTGTCCCTTTCTTTGGCTGAAACCTCCCACAATGCAGAAGTGCCCTCAAATGTTGTTCATGAAACAGAAGGTCTGCGTGTTCAAGCAAAGCTCCTGATAGCTGCAGGTGTATTTTTCTTGGGAAGCTAAATTGCTAGAGAAACAAAAGTTTTGGTTAGTTTAATTTGGCAGGACAAAAATGCCATCCTAGGGGAAGACTTTATTTAGAAACTTTATTTTTCCTCTGTTAATTTAGATATTTTTATTGAAAAAAAAAGTTTAAAGGTTCAAAAGTTCACAAGAGATTCCTTTTCTGTTGTATTTTAAATATATATGTTTATATATAATTTCCCAGTTGGGCAGGACTGTTGTTACAGAGCTGTTGAATCCCAAAGTGACATTTCATTTGTTTTTGTGCTATAGTTTGAATTTTTTTCTGTTAAACTTGCTTGCCTCATGCAATATTTTTTAGTCCCAGAGCAAAAGCAAAAGGAAACTGCTTTCTTCTAACAAAAATCCTGGCTTCCATTCTCAGTAGAGTTAGGTCTAATGATTTTAATTGCTGAAATTTCTTCATTTTACTTTAGAAATACTCTTCACTATTGGAAGCCTGATCATGACATGAATTATTTTTTTCCATATAAAGCCAAGAATGTTCAGCCAATCCCAAGGTCAGATACCAGGTGACAACTGGCACTTGAAATCAGAAAAAAAAAATTGGTACACAGACTCCATGTGTGCCCAATGTGCAATGTGTCTGCAGGCTGGTTTAAGTGTGGGAAATATTTCACTATGGAGTGAAATATGAATCTGGCTTTTTTTCTTCCTGCTTAGGCTGAGTTCACAGAAGCAAAACAATGGCTCCATGCAGAGCCCTTTAATATTATACTGTAAAACAAGATTCCTCTACCAAATACAGTATATCTCACTCTGGTATTAGGAGTAGTACAAAACAGGCTCTGGAAACAGGGAGATGGCCCAGAAATTACAAAAATAAGGTTCAAAAATAGCCTTGGAAAAAGAAAAAAGTCACAGAGGAGCCATCATGATCTAACTACATATAACAGACAGACCTGAAAACAAACAAGGAATGAGTGCCTGGAGGGAAGATGTAAGAGCATAAGAGAGGATAATTAACAGAAAACTCTAAACAAAACACAGCACTTAAGACTCCATAAATACTGCTCTGTACGCCTACAAGAATGAATGAAAAAAACCATATTTGAGCTTGCTTCTTCTGGCCTCCAGATGGCCAACATGGAGAAGGGCAAGAGAATTCATCAGAGCATCAAAAGAGATACGTGTGTATAAAAAAAAAATTAAAAAAGAGTACTTTGAATTTTTGGGGAGTCCAGGATAAGGCTCCTGTCTCATTACATGAATTGCAGGACATATTTGTGCCACCTTCTCTGATCCAAGCACGCAAACACCAGCAGCGTTTGGCTGTTATTGGGGACACGGGATGCCGCTCTCTTGTGACTTGGGGGAGCCTGGAGCAGCCCCACAGGGAGCCCTGACCTTCAGAGGGCAGCTGGGGAGTATTACTGTGGGTGGTTTCTTAGTTTATATTTCCTCAGAGAACCCTCAGACACTTCAAGCAGCTACAGCCAGATTGGATGACCAGAGAGCCTTTTCAATTCCCACTGTATAGCAGGTGAAACAATAAAAAATTTTATTGAGTAAGGAACATTAATCTGTGTTCAGAGTCTTTTAATAGATGATAAATAAATATATCTGCTCAGTTCCTTTGAATCCTACCCGCTTGTGTTTAGCTGTGTGTTTTTAGTGGCAACGCAGTCTCCGTGAGCCGTAGGCCCAACAAAATCATGAGCTGTTTGAAAAAAAATAAAAATAACCTGAGCAGGGATTTAAAATAGGGTGTGGTGGAAGGGCGAGGGTGAAAAGTTTGACAGTGCATCAATAGGCTGCTGGGACCTCCTGGTAAGCCCCTCATTTCCCATCAGTGAACACGTGATTTTTGCAGAGACGCGTTTTTGCTGCCACGCTTTTGCAGCTTCCCATTTCAACCCCTGCTTGTGCATTCCCCAGCAAGAAATCAAAAGCTATCCCAGTGCTACCTCTCATCCTCTGAACAAACTTTTTCACTCAGGAAAAGAAGGCCACAGAATTTTAAATTTAGAAAAATTTTAGATTTCCCTTTAGTGTTGTGTTTAACTCCATGTGGGAGAGGGATGGATGGATATTTACAAAGTAGTTTCTGGTCTATGTGAAGCACAAGCTGGAAGAGACACCATCAGGAAGAGGAGAATGGTAGAGGAGATGGAAAATTATAGAAATTAAACAAAGTGAAAGAAATCTTGAGGCAGGCATGATGGGGTAGTTCAGGAAATAGAGCATAGAGTGTCGCTATAGGACACAAAAGAACACAAGTTCACACTGCTGCTCTCAAGGCGAAGAAAAAAGGGAAGTTTATTATCTGACTCCAACATTTATAGATTTCCAAAAGTGAAAGTGAATTGGAAGGTGAAAGTGCCGCCTCTCCAACGACAGTGGACAAATCAACAGTCCATCAAATTTCTCCTCCTCCATAGAAGAATGCAAAACAATGAGTTATTTACAGAAAGTGTGTGAGAAAGTTCATTACAAAAATGTAAAATCAGGGCGACATTGAGTATCCAGCTGCCCATCTGATGGCGAAGAGGGAATAAGAATCACCAACCAAACTCTGAAAAAAACCAGTCTCAAAGCATGTGTTCCTCCCAGCTCTGCACAGCCTGTGACTCTACAATAAATGGTGCCTTTAATACCTCATTTTCACTGAACTCCTTTGGATAAGGAGGGGATGGAAGCTGTTGGAGCTGCAGAGGACAACATGGGTTCAGCAAACCAGAGCCACCATTCAGCGCTTTGCCCATGGTGATTTGCAAACAGGTTTCACCACCAACACTCTGGCACTGTCTTATTGAGCACTGTGTTGATGTCAAAAACTCTTTGCAAATAAGCACATTCAGTAAAAATGCAGGGTTTTGTACTTTGTTTTCTTGCAGCCTGTCTTCCCTCTCCTTGTGCTTACCCATTTTTTAGTACCAGCTTTTCTTGGAGCTTTTTTAAGGATGTGGCCTCATATCTAGTACACAACAGAGGCAGGAAGAGTGATTCATAGAAAGATGACATTTTATGAGGGAGAAAGAATTAAATGTTCATTTATATTTTCTTGTTGCTGTGGGGACATATTTTTATTTCTGAAGGATTTTCTAATAAATGCACTATTTTTGTGTTGGAATCAGTGAAATTCCCCGCTGTTGATTAAAATACTTTCATTATCATGTTTGGGTTTTTTGTGAATTGGGCATCATTATAGTTTTAGGAAAAAAGCTACAGTGGTTCCAGGCAGCTATTTTTCCTGAATTCCCTGTAGTGGATTCTTTTTCTCTAGGCAGGAAACTCTAACAACTCTAGGTGAATGGGCCAAAGGAAAGCGGTGGTTTTGTACACTTCCCTAACATTCATGTGGCTTGGGCTGTTCCAGAGGCTTGGAAGTCTTGCTTGGACACTCTGAAACTTGCATTTTCAGAGTACTCAACAGACATTTTGGATAGATGACAACTGCCTCTTTTCCCTGAAGTCCTTCATTATAACTTTTCCATTAATATTTACTTTTTCCAGTCACCACATCTCACTGAAGGGTTGGGAATTTTCATTCACTGCTAAAGCTGTCAGTCAAAATTGCTGGTTTTCTGGGCTGGTTGTTTTTTGTTGGATTTTTTTTTTTTTAAAGATTTTCTCGATACACAGAATTAAATAATTAAAGTTTGTGACAAAGTTCACATCATTCAAACCCTTTAAAAAATGTATTGTCTTTCTTCTGTGCAGTGTTTCCAGTACTGATGGTTCCCCTTGAGGCAATCAGATCTTTTTTACCTCACCTTCATATTTTTTTCATTGTTTTTTGCCTTCCACATCAAATTAGAGATCACTGTCTTCATTTTCATACCCCCTATGGCAGGTAAGCGCTAACAAACTTAAACCTGGGATGAAGAACCAAACACCAGCAGCATGTTGGAAAGGAGGATGCTGGAGTAGTGGGGCAGAACAAAATGAACAAGAAGTCTTGGAAACTCTTATTCAATACATCTGAATGCTATTCCAGCACTCCCTCTCCTCATGTAAAATGTAATGCATTTTTTCCCAGGTTCTGTCTTCATTCCTGCTGTCCTGAAAGCAACATTTCTTCCTCAAGAAACTGGTGATTTAAAGAAAATATGTTCTGAGAACTAATTTTTTTAAGGTTGCAAGCCAATTAAGGATGCCTTCAGGCTTTCTCTATTTTTTATTCATTGAGCTGTGGTGGTCTGAAGAGTATTGCTCTCAGTTCAATTTAAGATCCTAATGAGAAAAAGAACACTGAGGACTGGGCCTTCAAATAAACCAGAAATATTTTTTTTTTCTCTGTAAAAAGTAAGAGCAATTTAGAAGTCTCAGTTCATGAAGCCCTTCAAAAAATGTGACTAACACACCAAAATGATTTGCCTTAGCTTTGTCACGTTGCTTCACTCAACTGCACTTGTGTATATCAGCTGGCTCAGTGTAACCTGTCTGGATCATGACCAGAAGTAATTTGGGCACAACAGTCAAGTCTGTCTGGGAGGTGACCCCACTTTTGTTGAATGTGCTAATCCCTGAAAGGCCAGGGGATTGTGTAAAAGACTGGAAAATCAAGGATCATCATAAGACCGGTTCAAAAAAGTTACATTTTCATTGTCCAAGAAAGGACTTATCTTCTCTCTGAACATTATTCCAGTGCAGATGTGTGGGAATACTTAAGCCACATGTAGCATCTGGTGAAAATAAAGATTTATTTTGGCTGAACTGGCTGTAGTAGCAGATAGAGATCCGGCTTTGAACTAGATCTTAGTTCATAGCCTGCTGCTGCCTTGGGATTAATTTCAGAATTTCTGTTTGTTTTTATTATGGAGAAATTACTTGCAGCTGATTTTTTAATATCTTTGCATTCTTCAAACGGGCAAGCTACTGAAAAGAGATGGGAAAGTAAGAAACTGGAAGTGACAGTAACTTCAGATATTAACTCATCTCATGGAGACCAGTGATGAGTGGTGTGCTGCAGGGCTTGGTGCTGGGGCTGATTCTGCTCCACAGCTCTGTCAGTGTCGTGGACAATGGGATCAGTGCACTCTCAGCACGTTCTCTGGTGACACCAAGCTGTGCAGTGCAGAAGGGATGGATCCAGAGGGACCTGGACAGGCAGATGTGGGTCTGTGTGAACCTCCTGTAGTTCAACAAGAAACTGAAAATTTCAATACAGTGAAATTCAAGGGCCTAGACCCAGGTCAGGGCAATCCCCAACACACTGACAGGCTGGGCAGAGCAGTGATGGAGAGCAGCCCTGGGAGAGGGACCTGGGGGTGATGGTTGATGGAAAGCTCACCATGAGCTGGCCAGAAATCAACTGAGTCCTGGGCTGAGCCCCCAGCATGGGCAGCAGGGGAGGGGAGGAGGGATTCTGCCCCTCTGCCCCACTCAGGTGAGAACACTCCCCACCTGCAGAGCTGCCTGCAGCTCTGGGATCCCAGCACAGCAAGGACGGGAGCTGCTGGAGCCAGGCCGGAGCACAGACACCAGTAGGGATGTTCAGAGGGATGGAGCAGCTCTGCTGGGAGGAAAGGCTGAGGGAATTGGGATTGCTCAGCCTGGAGAAGAGAAGTCTCCAGGGGGACTTCATAGCAACCTTCCAGTATCTGAAGGGGACCTGTAGGGAAGCTGAAGAGGGACTCTGTCACAGACATCTTTTATGAAAAATCCTTTCCTTAGGATTTTTCCTCCTGAGAAGCTGAGAGGCCCCAGGATCAAAATGTAAACAATGATTGTCTGCTGCTGTGGAACGCAACAGGTGCATCTGTGATTGGTCT
>JAWWMS010000059.1:63521898-63535251 GCA_035048045.1 Chlorospingus semifuscus | reverse complement strand
GTCCACTTTATAGCTTTGCTCTCAATATTTGTTACTCATTGTTTTCTCATCTAAATGTACATTTGCAAGATGTGTGTAATGTCATTTTCAAAAAATAAAATTTGGTTTCAATATTTAGGCCGATAAAAACCTTTCTGAGGCTTTTATTTGTCGAGTGTGTGGTGACTGTGACTTGTGAATTATAGAATACTCATTCATTGTGATACCTCAGCTTTCCCAAATCTGCCCCATTTGTATAAAGGCAGAAAATAAAGAGGCTGGGGAGGGAATTTGATGCCCCTGAATTAATTAAGATACAAATCTGCCTGACTGAAGCAGCCCAACCTGTACAGGACCCATCCTTTTGCCTAAAGGGATGAACTCTGTGTGGGTCCCACTCCGGGAGAAAAGGGGAAAATAAGGGCAGCTCTTTCCCTGTGTGAGCCCTGCAGATAAAACTGCAGATTCAGAGCAGCAAATGTGGCCCCCATCTGAACTCTGCCCTGGCATCCAGAGCTGGGCAAGGCCCATGCAGTGCCACATGAGTTTGGGGAGTTTGGTGACATTTGAGAGCTGCACTGTGTTTGTCCTGCCTTCCCACACAGGCCTGACAAAGCTCCAAGTTTTCCTTTCCCGGCCTCTCTGTCAGAACCACAGTGAGCACAAAAGCTTTCTTCCCTGTGAGCCCTGAGAAATGACAATAAATCTTGGGCCACCAACCCATGGCCCCTCTTGGCAAAGTGCTGGCACCCACTGGTGCCTGGACAGGCCAGAGCAGCACAGACAGTGCAGTTCTGTTTCCAGGGAAAGGCCATGTGGAAAAAATGCAGTTCCCATCATGAAACCAGGAGAAAACCACACTCAGGGCAGCCTTTATGTGAATGTGCATGGGCTGAAACTGAAGGAAATGTTATCAGAAAAGCAGAACGAGTGTTTTAGAAAACTTTCTGCTTGTGTCCCTGTGCACTTGAGGAGCCAACAGTAAGGCGGCCTGGTGTCTCTTTCAGGGGCTATGTGTTGGATCAGGTCAATAAAATCCTGGAGGAAGTGCTCCTGCCCATGCAAAATGTTCTGAAAAACCTGCTGTGTGCGTCTATCACAGCTGTTCCAGGGACTGGAGAGAAAGTTAAAAGGAAATCTAAATGCTGGTAGTGTGGCACCCCCAAGCAGCACTGCAAGCCATTGGAAATGATGCTGCTGTCTTAGGAGGAACTCCTCTGGCACATGTGGAATCACTCCAGATTTATTGCTGTGTCAGTGAGAGCAAAATTCAGCTTCCACAGCCTGGCCTTCCTGCTGCATCAGCCTGGATCTAGAGAAATGCACATCAGGGATCCTGGAATATGTGGGTACATCAGAGCAGCAAGAGTCTTTGCTCCTGAAAAGTCTCAGTCCAAGTGTGTCAGCCCTTATGTGGTATCAGTTGCTTGGACTGAAGTAACTTCTGGCCTGGTTCAAAACCCCTTGGCTGCTGTCTTCTGCTTTTCCTGGTTTGTGAAGAGGAGGACTTTAGATCCCTGGAAATGATGCTCAGCATCTGTGTTCAGATTTTGGGCTTCCTGAGCCATCAAATCCAGAGTTTGACCCCACTTTCTGATGCTCCCTTTCACCATTTGCCATCAAATCTTGTGATTTAAAAAGCTTTTTTCAGGTTGTCACCCCAGGCTGGCTCTGTGCTGGCTCCACACAACACACCAGGCAGTGCTGGACCACCTTCTAAAGCAGAGGTGTCCCAAAGGATGGGAGTGATCAAAACAATGAGGAGACTCTCCAAGGAGCTGTGAAAACCCCTGAGTGGGATGAACACCCCAGTGGCACTGCTTTAATTGTATCAGTGCTTTGTCAGCCTCATCAGCCTGACCTGCATCTTTAGCTACCTTAGAAACTTATGCAAAAGCTTTTAATATTCATATTCTGAACATGAGAGACCTGACTAAGAGTTCCCTGGCCTGGTTTTGGCTGGGAGAGAGTTAATTTTCTTCCCAGTAGCACCAACTGTTGTGGTTTGGAGTTGGTGTGAGGATAATGTTGATAACACACTTGTTTTCAGCCATGGCTAAGCAGTGTCTGTGCTCAGACTTTTCAGCCTCTCATTCCCTGCCCAGTGAGGAGATTCAGGGCACAAGGAGCATGGAGGGGTCACAGTCGAGACAGCTGAACCCAACTGACCCAGGGATATTGCAGACCATCTGGAATCACGCTTATCACATAAACTGAGGGAAAGTCATCCATGGGCTGGACAACTGCATTGTGCATTACTTGCTTTGTACATTGTAATTCTCTTTTATCATCATCATCATTAATTTCTTTATTTCTGATGCATCAAACTGTCTTTATCTCAACCGACGAGTTCTCCCTTTTGAACCCCTCTGACTCCTCCCCATCCCTGGTGTCACAGACATCTTTTCATGAAAAATCCTTTCTTTAGGATTTTTCCTCCTGAGAAGCTGAGAGGCCTTAGGAACAAAATGTTAACAATGATTATCTGCTGCTGTGGAATGCAACAGGTGCATCTGTGATTGGCTCATGTTAGTTTGTTTGTAATTAATGGCCAATCACAGTCAGCTGGCTTGGACACAGAGCCCGAGCCACAAACCTTTGTTATCATTTTTTGTTATTTTATTCTTAGCTAGGCTTCTGATGAAACCTTTTCTTCTATTCTTTTAGTATAGTTTTAATGTAATATATATAATAAAATAATAAATCAAGCCTTCTGAAACATGGAGTCAGATCCTCGTCTCTTCCCCAATCCAAGAGCCCCTGTGCACACCGTCACACAGTAGGACTAATGAAGCCTAAAGATTCTTAATAATGCCTACCCAGTATGCCCTATATCCTCACACTGTAGGGACCTTCCCTACTGCCTGGAAGAACTTTCCCAAAAGTGAGAGTAACTCATTCCACCTTTCCCAAATTATCTTCATCCTTTCTCACTCCTACATGCTTTTGGGAGCCTTGCTACCTCAACAGGAGACAGGCAGTACAGTGAGAGTGCCACACTATGGCTTCCCTTTTCATTTGACTGACTGCTCTTTCTTATTTGTGACATTCAGCAGAGGCAGTGAGTGAAGGTTGAGTCACTTTAGGGTTCTATCAGGGTGTCTTCCTTCCTCCTGTCCCCAAAATATCAACTTTTTTCCCAAGTAATAACAGCTTACTGTTCCATTATCTCTACAATGAGACCATTATCACTCTGTCAGGTTTACTTGATGGATCCAGACCTGGGTTCAAAGGCTGTCAGAAAGATGCAGATGGTCCAACAGGTATGATGGGTAAAGAAGTCTGTTTCCTTAGAAAACCAGGCTAGTTTATATTCTTTAAGTAAGACAGCCTTCACTGTAGTTGCTCCACCGCTTTTGCCTTCAGAGCAAACTCTGTCAGCTTATCAAATGCCTATTTTGCAAGACAAGTGTTATTAATTAAGTGCTTGAAATATGTCACCACTCTGAACAGCAATACTTGGAATCAGGAGAATTTTAAGAACACCATTTCTTCACTTTTAAGCCATGGTGTCAGTAAAAGCAAGATCAGAATGACCAAATAGGAAATTACTAAGGAATAAAAAGAAAAACCAATAAGGTTAAGGAAGTCAACTAAAAAGAAGTTATAATAAATATAAACAAAAGAACAACCTTGAAAAAAAGAAAATAATTCTTTAGATTGTGGTTTCTCCTTGAGCGATTATCAGTCATCTGTCAGGTTTTAAGAATTAATTAGAATATTAAAAAAAAGTAGGAGCTTATATATAAACACCAAATATACTCTTTGTGGTTTGAATGCAACTGCACACCAAATAAAATGGCAATGTTTTCAGTAGGTCCCTCCAGTATCTAAATGGAAGAAATTCTGTATAAACTTCCAGACAGTATTGGAATTTTTATATCCTTATCAACGAGTGGGTGACTTCAAAAGTGCAGCAGTGGTTATTCGAAACTCCCAGTCAAAAATGTAAACAAAGGTATGTAATTATATGTAATTATGCAAGTCTGATTTATAGAGCTATAAATACACACATAAACACAGATAAAATACATAATCAAACATAATGTGCAATGGTGCTGAAAGGCATGCTGTGATCTATGAATTAATTATGTGTGTTTTGCCACCCACTACAGATGCCAAACCTTCGAAGTCTTTCCACATAGTAAGGCTTTAATTTTTCACTAACTACCCAGCTGTTAAATGCTGATATTGCATCCATAAAGTTCAGGAAATTTGGATTGTTGATGCAGTTCATAGTTTAGTCCTGAAAAGCTGGATGCACTGCCAGTGATATCACCAAGATGTTCTCACTGAGTTGCAAGGCTCTGATTTTGTCAGTCAGTTGCCTTGGATAACTCCTCATAAATAGGAAGACACTGGAAAGAGAAAAGAGCTCAGAAACAAAAAGTACACTGCTTTTCCTGTTGCCTGAAGCCACAGCTTTTCCTTGGGACGAGTCCCATTCAAGATCATGTTGGGCACTTTGTCCAAAGCTATAAGGAAAGATGCAGTTTGCCATTCTTTCCCAGGAGCAAAAGTAGAGAAGGAGGTATGAGTAAAGAGAAACCCATAACGCATCTGCTGAGGGAAGGAGGCTGAGCAGCACCATGCCCTGGAGCCTGGGAGGCAGGACATTAGGCTTCTCATGGTGAAGAGAAAGGGAAATTACAGGCGTGAAGCTCAATAAAGAAAACCAAGAGGAAAATAAGGGAGGATTTGCCTTCCTCCCATTGAGGTGCATCTGTCTTATTTGCATCAGGGTAGATTTCTAGACATCTCCAAACCCCTTTTATTCCTAAACTTTGCCATCCTAGAGCAGTTTTTTAGTATTGATCCCAATACATATTGTTCTGATCTAAAATACAATGAAAAAGCTTAACTTGTCTTTCATAATGGAGCTGAACAAAATCCCCATGATACCAGAAGCCAGTGCAGTGTTGCTTGGCACTTTTGTTTCTAGTACAATAGTCTTCACTCCAAATTTCATGAGTCCACAACACACCCTCTGAAGAACCAGGCCACCTCCATGGTTCCCCTTTTCCTAGCAAAACCAGGCTGCTGTCTATGGATCCCACGTGTTTTCTCAATGGTGACCGACCAGCAGCACAGCAAACTTGCCCTCTTCTCCTCCCCACTCCCATTCCTGAATTCCTACCGGGTGACTCGCCTGAGAGTGCGCGTCAGTGCTCGCGCTGCAGCTGCCAAGGAGCCTGTGAATGGTGCTTGTGGTTTCTGCAACGTGGACACCTGCCCCATAAAGTCTGGCCTGAGACCACCAGCTAATCCTGTGCTGGCCACCTGACAGAAACACGCAGCCATTCACCCTCTTTCCAGAGCGTGTGCGTGTGTGTGTCTGTGTGTGTGCACGTGAAAGGCCGTATTTCTTCTCTTTTATTGGTCTTTTTTGCACCTGCTGCCAGATAAACAGCATGGGTTAATAGCCTGCTTCATGCCTGACATAATTTTGGGTTTATTAACTTGCCATTCTTTTTACTGTTGATAGAACCTGACAGGCAAGCAGAGAAATACCTAAATTAACTTAGCTCCCAACTGGCCAAGAATAACACAGAGATAAAATGGAGGGGTTGAGGATGGCTGCGGAGTCAAAAAGGAGAGAGGGGGGCAGAGCACAAGAGAAGGGGAAAAAATGAACTTTGGGCCAGAGAAGTTTAAAAAAAAAAAATTATTCAAAGCATAACAACATGACAGAAGGCTGCCAGAAAAACCTCATCTGTGTGAGGAGGGCAGTGCACACGCAGTGGGAAAAATTCAGACACACATTTGCCTCTGGGACAACATAGATTTAATCGCAAGACAACTTCGTAAATGGAAATGAATGCAATGACCTCAGCTGAGGTCGCAAGAGAGTAGAAGCCCACCAGGTTATGAAACTCCTGCAGAAATTAGCCATGCTTGGCAGCATGAACTTTTGGGAGAGGACCAAGGATGAGCAAGTTCTGAGGATTTCTTTTCATTTCAAAGGAGGGTGGTCTTTCCATTCCAGGGTCAGCAGCAGGACAGTGCAGTGGGTGTAGAGGTGGAAAGGGAAGCACACAATTTGGCTGACTGTCACGACCTCTGGATAATTGGAGATTTAACTTTCCATGTCTCAACACTCCCTGAATCTTCCCACACAGGCCAAATCACCAAAATAATAGATGGAGGAAAATCTTCCTAGGTGGAGGAAGGTACATAATAGGCACGTTATGGCATTATTCCTTGTCACATGCCCTGTCACAACAGACACCAGCTATTAAAGTGTGCAATACAAGGTGGGGGACTGTTGTTCACAACTGAAGCTGTACAGAGATAACATGTCAGACTGGAAGTACTTGTAGTGTGTGGGAAGAGGGTGCAGTGAGATTTGGTTAGGCTTGTAAAGAACAGTGAGTTATGTCTGGAGCAAAGGGGTGTGTGCACATGCACACGTACTTGGAGCCACAAGTTGTGTTTCAAGTGCATCACAACTCCTTTGCAGCAAATCATTACGACTCCATCCCATGACCTTTCATGACAAGGCAAGGCAAAAGCAGTGAGGGAAAGCAAGATCAACTGCACAGCCATCATTACAGGGTATGTGTGCCCACATCTAAAGTAAAGAGGATGAAAAGCTTGTCATGCTGATCAGAAGCAAAACTCCCTCAAAAGCTCACAGAGGTCTGTCAAACAGGTTCAAGACTGGGATGAAAAGAAGGCTTCAGAACTGTTCTCTTTTGCTTCACAAAAATTGTAATTTGGTAAGGTGCCTATAAACTTTAAGAGAAGAAATGAACTTTAAAAATGCAGATGTATATTAAATTTATATCTGGAATATATATCTGGTGGAATTCTACTTCTATGAAGAATAAGAGAAAAATGTCCTGGCCAAGCTTGTGAGTTTGCATTTGCAGGAATTGTATAAAGTACTGCCACTTTAAATGTTTTCTCAGGAGAAGTAAATATTGAATGTTATACTTAAAAATCCTAAGTAATTACCCCTGTTCCTCTCAAAAAGTGCCCCACAGGGTGTCTCAAGGCTGTTTCTTTCTGATAGACAGTGGCTCTGCAGAGAGGCAGCTCATGCTGACATCCTGTTTCAGGATCTGCCAGTGAGCTGAAGGGTGGAGCACGATTGCTACAGCAACAGCACGTCCAGCTGCAAACGTACGTGCTGCCATGAGTTTAAGCAGAGGACACATAGGTAGTCAAAAATACCTGTGGTGATAAATTACGCATGAAAAAATAAGTGGCCTCCTTCCTGCGGATGCTATCAAACCTGCTTGGCCTGTGCCAGGGGCATATCGGGTATTTGAACATGCACAGAAGCACAAAATTACCAGTTGGATGCATGGTGCTTGGCCCTGGTTACTTGCTGAAGTGTGGAGCCAGTCTTAAAAGGCTTCATTGTGCTGTGTCAATGTTTCATGTCCCTCGAACTGAAGAAGTGGTATCACTGTTAAGGTAGAGTTTATAAGCAAGGCATTTCCCAAAAGTACCAATCTGTTTTGCACTGACTGCATTTTTGGGCTGGTTTTTTGCCCCATCTTTTCCCTATTTCTTTCCCTACCAAAGAAATAAAAAGAAAAATAAACTTCTAGCTCTACTCTTTGCAAACTGGTTCAGAATACTGAAATACAAGAAAACCACCAATATTAGAGGTCAGCATGGCTGGACTGATAGAATGGAATCCATATTTTAGAGTATTTGCTTGCTTGCCTTCTGTCTCCCCTTCTATCTCCCCATTCCCAGGGCATGACTGTGCCTCACAAATAGGCTGCCCATGTGGTTATTTCCTATTCTAAGAACAGTGATCACAATAAATCCCCTTCTAATTCCTCGGTGACTTCCAAAGAGACAAACAAATGATTGCCCCTCAAGAGAATTCCTCTCAAGTTTTCTACCAATTAAGCTCAAAGCTTGCTTGGGCAGGTCTTTGAGAGTTTAATTGTTGCAGTGTAAGAAATGATGCAGTGCAAACAGAATCGTTTAATGCCTATGATGAAGCACCCCCTACTCTATATCTCTGTTTTAATTTAAAGAGCTCTAAATAATCTAGGACATGTACAATGCAGGGGGGATGAGGAATTTCACTTTATTCTTTAATAGCAAAATTTCTTCCTTATCCCCCTGGATATGAAGGAGGCATCAATAAATTATCTGCTTTTCATTAGGTTCACCATCATATATAAAGATTAGGGGGAAAAAAAGCTGATAATATTTTTCCTATTATATCAAAGGCTTCAAAACTGTTGCCTTTTTATTGTTCATATCTGGATAAATAATTCTTTGGAAAGAAAACACATTTCATAGCAGTGATACATCCAGCTCCTAAAACAAGAGGACTGGAGAAATAATAAATGCAGCTTTAGGTTTTAACTTCTGATCTAGACAAGAGATAAGGAAATCACACTGTTTCATCATGAGGTTCACTAATTCCTTCACTTTTCTTTCAGAGAAGGAATCAAAGAAAGCAGTGTTTTAAGGAATGAGGCTTAGCGGGACTGATATAGCCCTTATTGTATCATGACATTTGTTCCTGATTTCAAATGATGAAAATTCACCTAGAGTGATCACTGACTGGTAATGAGCTTGGCTTGGCTAAGAAATAGAATCCAGCTGGTCAGCCAGATGAGGTTTGACCATTCAGGCATTGTCATCCTAAGGTGTTGGACCAAGGTGAGCCGTGCAGCAAAGCTTTGTGTGTACCCAAGTTTTTACAACACCTTGTTGGGACACCAAAAGTCCTGTTAGGTATTGTTTTGCTTTTTGGGCAGTAGAAGCCAAAGTGTTCTTGGCACTGTAGGAATAAGGAGACATTCATCCCCCTTGCCCTCCCCAAATCCACCATCTGGGTCTGGTGTGAAGTTCCTAGGAAATTACCCCAGTATGAATGGAGACTGAATGTGCCCTCCCTAAAAAAGCCAGTGGACACAGAAACAAGCAATAAGGTTTGGCTTTTTCCTTTTTCTGCAACTGATATATTAAAATGTTTTGAGCAAAGCTGAAGAGAGGTAAAGCCTATATTAAATCTGACTCTGTATCCTAGGCTGAAGTGTCATCTTTTCTGCTGCTCACCCCGCTAAAACTTTTGCCCCACACTTAACAGCCACCTCAGCCATGCCCTGGAAACTACTTACCCCTAAATCAGGACAAACCTGTCTGAGTTTTGGCTTGATCCCAAGGATTCTCAGTTTCAAGTTGGGGCAGTTGTTTTGCCATCAAGCATATCTGTAGGAGCATATCTAGTTTTCTTCCTCAATAACATTTACCTTCACACTTGACTACTATGTTTCAATCACTGAAACATTTAGTAGAGCCTCTTTTGCATTTTATAGACATAGTTGGCTAAACTTACAAGTTCAGGGCACAATCTACGAACACAACAATATAAACCTGTGTTAGAAGGATACCAGCATAATTTCTCAGTTATTTCCATTAATTTAAGAGTTTTACTCCAGATGTTGACTTGCTCTGTTTCAATATAGACACATAACAAGTGAAACCTGGGACATGAAACACCTTTCTCCCCATACCTGCCGAGTTAGAGCTTAGTCCTGGACCATTCAGGCAGTAAGGGTAACACCCACATGATAATTTTTTTTTTTAATTTTCCATGACTGTTCCATCTGAAGACAAGATGGAAACTTCTGTAACTGAAGGAGACGAATCTATGCAATTTTCCACTTTGTAATTCTACTGACTGATCCTTCACTTGCCTTTGGTCTAGTTTTCACTGTTTTATTTGCAAAAGACAATAAAAATTTCTTTCTGTTCTGTGACATCGTAAAATAGGGAAAACCATGACACAGATAAAGCACAGTTTAAGCAGGAAGACTGAACTTCTATATGTTTAACTTCTATATGTTTAAAATATGTGTGTGAGCTCTTATGTGTGAAGGTGCAGAAAAAAAATCATAACATCCAGAATGGCTACAGAAAGCATCAATTACTGTATGTGTGATTATGCAAAAAAATTTAAACATCTCATGGTAGAACGAAGAGATGCAAATAGGCTCAATTATTTCTCACTTTTTTTTCCCCATCATCTACCTCTCTAAATTTTATGTATATGTTTATGTATTTAAGTGAAATTCCCATTTTGCATGCTGTAGGAAAGGACATCTTTTTTTCTCTTCCTTCCTTCACTCAGTGCTCAGTTCCACCAGGGTGCCTGGGAGCTGTGGTGCATCACTGTCGCTTCTGCTGGCAGTCTCTGCAGGACAAGCTGAGAGCTCCTGCATTCCCCACTGCCTCAGGAAACCTCTGTGCCAAAAACTGCTGGAGATGTGGGAGAGTATTCTGAAGAAGTGCCACTGCTTTGAGCTGCTTTACTCTTTCTTTCCAGCATCCAGTGTGACTGCTGGCTGAGATAAAGATAGGGAGCCAGCTGGCTGAGCTGCTGTGCCTGCTCTATTGTTCATCAAACTTCACAGACACTCTTGGTTTATTTGATATTGCATAGGGTAATGAACAAAGGCATAGACCACCCTGGCCATCAACATATCCAGGGGTATGTTTTCATGAAAAAGGAGAGACATGCTTTCTGCTTGTCCCCTGAAACCATCACTGTAGAGGGACTAATAAAGGGACAGCAGCAGCCATAAGAGCACAGCTGCCCAGCTGAAAAGGGACTGTGGCATGGATAGACGGATTGCAAAACCCTGGGGCAAGCAGAAGAGCAATCATGCACGGCACTTACTCCATGTCTTATGTGTGTTTGAAAACATTTAGATCACAGAGCCTTTTTTGTGTGAGGTAAGAGATGGATGCTGGCCAGTGTTTTTCCATAGGTGGATTGACAGGCAAATATGCCATGTGTAAAGGCTGGATGATGAAGCAAACCTGGATGATGTAGCAATTGCACAACTGCAGGACAGTAGTCTGACTGTGAGAAAGAGAGGCCTTGAATCTCTTCGTTTCAATGTGTGTCTCCATAATTATAATAAAGGCTGGATAAGAAAATCAGGCAATCTAATTAAACTACCTTCATTCTGTACATTTAATAATACTTTTGTCCAGAGCAGTTTGTAAAAGTCATTTTAGTGGCAACAATATTTTCCTTATTTCTCATCAGTCTTTCCCAGCTGAATTTAATATTTTTACTCCATGGTGTAAACCCTTTAAGTAATTTCTTTCTCTTCTAGTGTTTATATTTTTCAAGTTTCTGTAGGATCTTACCTTTTTTCCCCCCTAAACCTCCTCCTTCCTCTGACTTACTTATTACCAAGCCAGGTTGCAAACAAATGGTTGGTTGAATCCCTAAAGCAAGTTATGACAGACATGCATAAAACAAACACATGTACACACACCCTGAACTGCCCAGAGCATAGACAGGATGCAGCCAAGGCTCAGCAATTAGTGCTTCTCACTGCTCCAAACTTTGACACATAATAAGATTCTGTGACCTAGCTGGGAGTGTCTTGCTAATCCCAGAAACTTTTTAGTCTTTAAATTGCACAAATGCAAGAAGCTGCCACATCTCCAGGCTGTATTAAAGTCTGGAGGAAACTAACTAACTAACTAACTAACTAACTAACTAACTAACTAACTAACTAACTAACTAACTAACTAACTAACTAACTAAAAAACCAACCAAACAAAAAACCCCACCACACACCAAAACAAAAATCAACCCAAAAAAACCTCCTAAAGCTATTTAAAAATACATGTTTTGAATCTCACTGGGTCTGATTATTTCCTTGGGCAACCAGTCAGATCTGTAAAGTATGGCAGAGATGTTTTTGACTTACTGTTTTCTAAAGAGATTTTTATAAATCAGTAGTGCTGATACTGACAAATGCAGGCACAGACATAAACATACACAAAAGTTTTTAAATGTCCTGCTTCTTTGACAAATACAATGTCAGGAAAGAAGTGGTTGTGGACTTTGTAGACTGGTTTTTTTGCCTTGTTCTGCTTAATATTTTCTTCATAATGGTAACCAATTCATTTCAAGCCAAACTGGGGGGTTTATCATACAGAGTCACATAAATGTGCACAGATGGCCCAGAAACATTTTCAAAGATGCCCATCTATCTAAATTTCAAAGCTGAGCACCTCTTAAAGATCCTGTGCAAAATCTGGTCTGAAAGTCCTTTGGGGGAATTCTCCTCTCTCCCAATTAGAAAATAGGAATCATAAATTCTTTCTTTAGAGTGTGGGGAGGGTGATGCAGAAATCAAATGAGAAAGGTCACTGAGACTGGAATCAAAAAAGAATAGCTTCTAATAATGAACTGTTACGGAGAGATCTTTATCAAAAGTATTCCCTGTCATATTGGGATATCACAGACTGCTCTTAATACTTTCTCTTTTAATCTCCATACAGGTATGACAATGTGTTCATCTTTTTAACTGAAAAGTCTCTCACTTTTTCAGCTGCAAGAATAAATCATGTGACAGCAAAGGCCACCAGTGAAATCTGTGTACAGTGATGTACATGATGTGATGCTTTGCTGAGTCAGAAGTCCATGGGGAAGTGGTTCTGGGGCCATGCTTGTGGAATGACAAAGCATTTTTACCCACAGCCAGCCTTTCTCTATGGACTGGAATTCATGGAATCCTTAGAGAACCACAGAATGGGCTGGGTTGGAAGGGACCTTAAAGCTCATCCAGTCCCACCCCCTGCCATAGCCAGGGACACCTTCCACTATCCCAGGCTGCTCCAAGCCCCATCCTACCTGTCTCTGGGCACTTCCAGGGATGGGGCAGCCACAGCTGCTCTGGGCACCCTGTGCCAGGGACTCAACAGCCATTTCCCTTTGTCCTATCTCTGTATTGAACATCCCTGCTTGATATTTTTTCTATTAATGAAACAATTTCCCTTCCTCTTTTCTGAGTCCAGCAAGGTAGCTCTCCCTGTTCAAATACAAAATCAGGTTCACCTCAAACATTTCATCCACCATGGAAAATGGTCCCTGTAAGAATTAAACTATCTTAAAATTGCTAGATTTAAATTTTCCTGTTTGGGCCTGGCTGGCTGAGTACTGTCCTCAGGACTACCACAAGCAGTAACAGAGAGCACAACTTTGCACTTTCTTAGTAGCAATACCTTTTAATTAATAGTATTTAGCTTCTAGGTTAAAAGGAGGTTCTAGATTTCAAATTCTCACATCAAACAGATAAAGCATAGGAATAAAACTGCTGAGTTTAGGAGGTGTCTGAAGAAAGACTCAGTGCCATGGTCTGCCAGATGTGGTGGTGTTGATTCTGTGTTTCTGTGTCCTACAGAAAGTTTTGAAGGCAAACATGACCCTGGTAAGGATTATCAGCAAAAGTGCCATCAAACACTGTGGTGTTTGTGAGGGTCCCCAGGACCAGGTGAAAGATGAGGCTTTTGACTCCATGTTCTCAGAAGGCTGATTTATTATTCTATTCTATTCTATTCTATTCTATTCTATTCTATTCTATTCTA
>JAWWMS010000059.1:63471829-63521798 GCA_035048045.1 Chlorospingus semifuscus | reverse complement strand
TTCTATTCTATTCTATTCTATTCTATTCTATTCTATTCTATTCTATTCTATTCTATTCTATTCTATTCTATTCTAGAATGCTATCCTAAAACTATACTAAAGAAAGAGAAGGGATACATCACAAGGCTAGAAAAGAATGAATAACAAAACCCCGTGACTCCATAGAGCCTTGACACAGCTGGACCATGATTGGTCATTAAATAAAACAATTCACATGGCACTAATCAAATTTTCACCTGTTGGTAAACAATGTCCAAGCCACATTCCAAAGAAGGAAACACAGAAGGAGCAATCAGATAATTATTGTTGTCATTCCTCTCCGAAGCTTCTCAGCTTCCCAGGAGAAAATCCTGTGCAAAGAGGATTTTTCAGAAAATATCACGGTGACAAAACTTTAAAAATTACCACTTGGGTAATTCTTGCTCAGAACTTGCTCTTGAGCCATGATGCTTGCTCTGCAGCATGACCCAATGCCTTGTGCATTCTCAGGGCCCTCTAATGTGAATGTGTGTCTTGCCCAAGGCTAAATCTGCCCGTGCCTGCCCAGATGTACATGTTGGAGATGTACACAATCGTGGTTGCACGTATGCTCAAGGAGCCTCTTGCTACAGATAACCCCTCTCTTGTGAAAAGTGGGCATAAAGGAGAATATATTTTTTGGTTTTTTATCAGAAAAATGTAAGATGTTTTCAGCAAACAACCCAGAAGTCTTTGTTGAGTGACATTTTTAAAGAAATGTATTTAAAAATATTATTGTGACTTTATGATGAATACTTTTATTTACTTGACATAAAGTTTTCCTTAAAATGACTTGGATGGAAATATGTGATTTGTTCCACTCACTGGAGGTAAAGTCTTGTGAAAATATTGACTGATCATCTGCTCTCTCCATCACCAGACAAAAAAAACCCTGTGATCAGAATTCTCCTTTTTTTCTCCCTCTATTCATCCTTTCCAATATTCTATCAAGACCTAGAACAGAACTGATGAAAATATTTATTTCGACCTTATAGAAAGTAGGGTTTTGTTTAAAAAAAAAGATAAATGATCAGTCTTAGTTCCTCTAGAACTAAGAACTATGACTTATATAGTCTTTTACAGGTATGAAATTAGCCTGCACAATCTTTCAAAATTACCAAATCAAACTGGGGCAAAATTTACATTGAAAATTTGAGATCTGAGCATAGCTGTTGACAAGAAAGGCTGAAGTCATAACAGCATCAGAGGTAACGGGAATTCTGCCACTAACTTCTCAAAGTTCAAATTTAAGCTTTCTGCCCAACAGCACTACTTCTTTTTACAGACTCCATGGGCCTTTTTTGACTGGCACCCACAAATCTGCTGCTCTGTACCTGCTGTTTTCTCCTACGTCTGAAAAGTCACAGAATAATGTCTAAAGAGAAGCAGGAGGTAAATATAATATTTTAAAATGAATTTTGTTTGGTTAAATATAACAGGTGAAGAGAACATCTGCTCTGGTCAAGTTCCATTTAATTCTTTTATTATTTTTCAGATGCTCCTACATTTATTTTCTGAAACTGAAATTTTCAAAACTTTTACTCATGCCATAAAGAAATGTGTTTCCATTCCTCATTCTTGAGTTCTCACACATACACACACAAAAAGAATAAAAAAGAGATTATCCTTTCTCCGTGAAGAAGCTTGAGAATGGTTGGAGCAAAAATCTTCAAGGTATGTTACTTTCTAAAGTCAAACTTTATAAATAATGCACAGTTTGAGATAATAGTTCAGTTATTATTAAATTAAAAGAGTTAACTACCTACATGCATAGAGTAAGACATTTCTGTTCTTTATCCTTGATGCACTTTCTGAGGATTTTAATTAAAGGGTACAAGCATTGAAGATTTGTTGATTTTGTTTCTTCACATAACTGTGCAGTAATTAGGACTACTCTTTCCAGAGAATCTGATTTTTAAATCTCACTAACACTGGTGAGCCAGACAGGTCTTCAGGTTGTTCAGGTCAGTTGTTTTTGAGTTTTACCTTTCTAAATGAGCCCATAACAGCCTCAGCAAAGGAACCCACCATAAGGATCCATGGATACCTGCAAAGCAAACACAGACTGGGAGTCTCACTCGCTGTCTGAGCTGCAGTTGTTCTTGTGTGCTAGAGCCTCCCACAGCTGCTTCCAAAAATTTCACACTGATGCTTTGTGGCAGTGGAGTGTCCTCACATGCTCCTTTCCAGGGAAGATGCCACAAAAGCAGTAATTAACAATCAGATTGAACATTTAATGGTTTTGCAGATTTTTTTGCCAGTCATGTAAATAACCAAGGAGCACTGTTTTAGTAATTCCTGCAGTATCATCCCTGGGTATGCCTTAGGTATGGATTTCCCTGCCAACAGAAGCAGTTGTTACATTTATGAATTCTCTTTGTGCTGTACAGCTCTGGGAATGTACCCAGGTAGTTTGGCTTTTGTGCTTTACTGCCACAGTGCCTCAGGAGTGCTGTCCAAAAGTGGAACTCATTGTGCACACAGGTGGATGCTTTGTTTTTCAGAGGACAGTCACAGGCATAGAAAGGCACAGAAAACAGGAAAATATTTGGCATCAATCTCATCTCCAAACACATGGAAAGGACTGCATTTTGGGGCTATTTGTATCTTCTCTACCAGTTTGTGTGTCTGTTCTGTAAATTCTTCCATCATTTGCCTAATCTCCAGAGAATGACTTTACCTGCAACACTAACTTCCTTATATCTCCTTTACACTCACAAAGGGTATAGCGTGGGAAACTGAGTTCTGTCTTCTTCACACTTCTCAAAGAAAATCTTCTCTGTCCTGTTTCATTAAATTCACCCTCAGAAAAAAAAAAAAAAAAAAAAAAAAAAAAAAAAAAAAGAGCCATTTCTTTTTTTTTTAACTTATCATTCATTTTTTAGCCCAGGAGATATCAGAAATGGTTCTTTTTTCCATTATGTTACTTAATTTTAGTTTATAATCTTAAGTGTGAGTTACTATAATTTCTATATATGTCTATAATTTCACATACGTAATTTCTATTACCTTGTTCTATTTTATTACAAAGATAAAACAGCTTTCTGTATGAACCATTAAAAAAATGAATTCATTTGCAGACTCCTGGTCAATTCTGGCTGTGAACAATTCATCTGTTGAATGTGAATCTTTGAGAGTCAAATCTCTCTGAGTTCTATTGTCTTTCTCCAAATACTGATCATTGCCTTGGAGTATTATGTTTACATAATACAGATCTGTTTACTGATTTTTGTGACTTCTGACAAGCTCTGCAAGATGTTCTGACATAAATCCCTGTTTCAGCACTCCCTCAGGCCCATTTTTTACAGCTTTGGAGCTTTCCTTAGAGGAGCGAAACAACAAGTTTTATAGCTTTGTTTTTAAACCTTTTTGATTGTCCTACCCTTTCTCATGTTTTAATACTGTTCTGTAACAAAATAGCCAGAAACTACTGAAAACAGCACGTACATGAAAATGATCACTTTAAAAAATCAGATTATCATCTGGGGGTTTCTCTGAGGTTGATGTCTTTTGTTCACATATACAGACTAATGTGGTGTTCCAAATATTATCTGTTGTTCTCCATACACCTAGGGGAGTTTGACTTGACCAGAGTTGCTCTGCTGTTCCATTACTCTGTTAATTGGACTGGTGATATTATACATTTTACACAGCACTGAGATGTGTTTCAAGTGCTATCTTACTGGCAGCACAAAATATAACTAAAAATTCAGGTAGACACTGAAAAAATGTGGATTCCTTGCTTGAATGGTGAATGTTGAAGGTTATAGCAGCAACCTTGAGAAACTCTAAGAAGGGAATGGTGAGAAGTCTCAAAAAGAGTTGAATTGCATTCCGTTGTATTTGAGATGCCTGCAGCAGAATTAAAAGTGGGGAGATTTCCAAAAGGTTTGGGTGGATTTTTCAAGACACAGAATTGACACAACTGAAATAGGGAAACAGGAGATTTTAGCCTTTGCAGAGTCCATTCTGTGTAATCCTTCATTGCTTCAGCTGCCAGGAAAAGGGACAGATAGGGATGAGTCACTGTCACTCTCCAGCAGAGCACTTGCCATCCCAATTCTGACTTTCTAGAGCTCAATTTGGAGGTCTAAGGAACAGACAAAGAGCTCTTCTGCCTTTGCTCTCCTCTCACTTCAGACAAACCACCATGAAATCAATAAATGGAAACAGTTTGGTGACTTCCACACTAAACTGTTTTAGGACAATAAACAGTTTTGTTATGTCTTTAGAGCAGCTTGAAGCGGTGCATTAAAGAGATTGCTCTTGGGTGATTTCATCCCCTTGGGGTATATATCATAGCATGAGAGGCTCACATATTCTGTAAAGAAAATAATGAAAATAATGAAACAAGCCTTAATCTCACAGACTGGCTCTATGCAGGACAGAAGTTCAGGCTTCATGCAAGCTTTAAAAATGGGTTAGGAATAATTTCTTTTACCATTTGGGGAGAGAGAGAGGTGAGGAAAGATGAGTTTAAACATATAATTTAAAAAGCTTCCATGAAGAAATGGAGCCTTTCAGTTTGAGATGGAACTGCTTTTTTAATGCTATACTGGCATAGCAGTAATGGAAAATATGCCTCAGTGGGAAAAAAAAAAAAGAAAGCGGTTTCATCATTAAAGGTGTGGCAAAAGGTTTTGTAAATTAAATCATAAATCAGTCAACTTTTAGTTCAATTAGCCCAGCCAAAAATACTCCTATTAAAAAAAGTCACTTCAGAGTTTAAGGAAAGCCATAAATCATTGCCTAATCACAGTTTTTAGTACCTTAGAATAAAGTACCCTCCCAGTACTGCCCACCATGCTGGCGTGTGAGTGGAGTTACTAGGGAGCTTGCCAAAAGTTTTGAAGTGAAAACCATAGGGGTTTTACTCTTTCATTCAAAAAGCACATTAGAGACCTTGGCTATAAATCTTAGCATGACCTGTGGCACTGTTTAATCAATTTACTTCATGCCCTCAAGGGAGGTGGTGTATGTCTTAGCCTGTGGTCCCTTTCTGAACATACACAGCAGACCCCACCACCTCCCTGACAAATCCAGCTGCTAATTATTGAACAAATTCACTCTAGTGCTTTAATTAAAGCAGTATTTCTTATTCTAATTTGTGACACTGTGTCAGGTTACTCAGGGCTCTGTTTATAGTGCAGGGAACGTGTGGAACAAGTCAAGATGTCACGGCAGGTGGCGAGCTCTGAGAAATAAAAGTTGGCTTCCCATCCAGTTTGCAGTAATGTTGTGTACTATGGACACCAGCCTTGTGCATCTCATTCAGGGTAAAACTTACATGCTATTTTTCAGAGAAAATCATCTCCCTTGGATGGTGGAATCTGGGAAGAGAACAATGGATGCATGCCAGATAGCATAAAACACCCTTTTTCTGAATTCACCTGATCCAGAGAGCAGGAAGTCATAGAAACACTGGAGAAAAAGTGACTCTGCTGTATCCTGGACCACTGATTAGTGACAGAGAGGAGCATTTTGAGCCTCTTCTAGCACTGAGTGTCAGCTTCTCATGCAGGGCAGGAAGCCTGACACAGCTAGAGCTGCTCCTCACCCTCCACAGCACCCAACAATCACCTGCTGCAGGTTATCACCCAGCACTAAACTGCTGCTCTGCAATCACTGCACAGCTGAACCATGGCCATGTCCATCCAGCTGAGCACAGATGAAGGATGAGCAAGAATCGGAGTCACATCCTGGTGTCTACACAGCTGAGACTTTCCTCAGCATTTCATACAGGGTTTATCCCAGCCTTCTCCAGGTGAATAGGTTTTTAATCAGGCTGCTTTGAAGGGTTTTTTTAATGAGTTGTTTCTGTCTTTTCTCAGAATTGTAATGAGCAAACTCTCTTTTTCTCCCAAGCCTTTGGGAACTGAAAGCATGTGTGTAATCCCATCACTCTGTTCTAAAGTTAGAGGGTGTTCCTAATAGCAGCAGTAGTGCAAAGATCCACTGTTCCTTAGTATTTTCACAGCAAAGATCCACCATTCCCTACTGCTTTCACAGCAAACATGAATAATTATCTGCCTCTAAGCTATCAAGAGATTTAGCTGATATTCATCTGAGCCTCAGCGATTTTATAGGATGAATGTGTTTAGGGGAAAAGAAGCTCTTCAAAAAACTGTCTCAAATCTGGTCTCAAAATTTTTTGACTGTCTGCAAATTTGATTTTCTTCTGAAAGCCAAATATTTCTGACACCCCTCAAAAAAAAAAAAACAACAAAAACAACCCAACAAAGCAACATAACATCTTTTTCATTTGCAACTGGGGAAAGAATACCTAAGGCCAGCCTAATGGATTCAGGATTAGTCATTATGATTCACTTCATAAATGGCAATTCTGACTATTTTACATTTCCTATATCTAGCTATCTAATTTCCTTCAGGAAACCTATAGTTAGTTGAAAACAGACCAAATCTAAGGCCTCAGTCTTTATATTTTAGGCTTCATATTGAGTGACATTTTGTGGCCTCTTGCTGGCTGAAGATCCATGACTTATTATCTGTGGAAAGTCCAACAAGCTCCTTCTGACTTTAACAACCACTAATCTTCAAAGCCCTCCATTGTTGTGCATTCCCACAGGGCACAGAGCACTGTGGTCAGGACAAGCTCTGTGCTAGCAGAGAAGACTGCAAAGTTATTGTTTGGTTTTAGTTTAATTCCTCTTCTAACTTGTACGGTTTTCAGCATGCAGCCTGCTTTTTTTCAGCTCTAGGGCTGGGTTTTCTTTTAGCCATTAATAACTTAATTCAGTTTTCTCCATCTTTCTTATACTTTTCCCTCTTTATGATACCATTGCCTGCTTCAAAGGGAATTGAATTTCATGGCATGTTTCTACTGCTGCATTTCTTTCATAGTATATTTTTTAAGTTTATCAGCTCTGACTTTTTATTCTTTATAGTGGTTTGAAAAATGTATTTGCTGCTTATGAAATGTACCAGACCATGACAGCACCAGAGACAGACATTTTCTCTTTCTGCTACCGTTAAGGCACCTATTTGCACTCTACAACACAAGGCACCTCTAGAAACTTTTCAATCTTCACCAGTATCTCAAATAATATATAATCTTCCATGTGATAAAAAAAAAAATAATGCATTTTACCTTCATGAACAGAGTGTCTTGATTAAAGACAAAGAAACATTCAAAGCCTGTGTACGATCATTAAAGTTTTGCTAATGCTCCCTCAGGAGAGGCAATGAAGCAGAAAGGAAAAAATTTAAAAGGGAAAAGAGAGGCCATATCCAAGCACTTTTCTGGCAGTAAAGAAAAAGGGGGAACCATTGCTGTAGCCACAATGTGGAGTCAAAAGGATTTGTCTTGTCTTCTCAGGTAGGCATAGAGGGCAGGACTAGATACGCTTTGCCTAGTAAACAGCTCTTCTTATTTTTCAACATATAACTTGGAAGAACTTGCTTCAGTAACTTCTTAAAGCCGTGATTACGGATCTCAGGGACCAGGCTGAGAGAACTCAAGGAGAAAACAGAGCAAAGGGCCATGAGCAGTGGAACACAGCATGCTTGTGTTTGGCGACCCTGTGTCATTTTTCTGGCCAACACATGCTCCTTGTACCTGGTGTGTCATTGCTCAGCAGAAAGTTTTCCTTTCAGGGGGGCTGAGACCACCCAGATTTTTAGGAAAGTACCTTGGAATACGTGGCCACCTCAGGCTGAACAGGAGATTCCCTACTGCAGCTGAGAATTGAGTTCATACTCATAAAAGGATCTCCAGGCAGCCAAGATAGGGAGAGAGCCTTTCCAGGAGTTTCTTAGGACTCTCTTGTATAATTCCATTTTATCCTTACGTACCACTGATGACAGTAAACAGCAGCTGTTAAATTTTTCCTCCTGATTTGCCTTGAAGCCCCTCAAATTGACTCTCCAACACTGTCAGTGAATCCCAGATAAACCTGCACTCTGCCTGTTTGAAAGCCAGCAGCAGCTTCAAGCCTTGCAGGGCTTTCCAAGTCTGTGTGGTCACCCCATTCATTACTCATGAAAGAGACAGTGAAAGACCCAAATCTCAGTGGGCCCTCTCATCTTTACTTTGTTTGTTTGCTTTGCCACAACACAAGCAGTAGCCCAGGCAGTCTCAGAGGAGCCCATGGCTCTTAAGACCAGGTTTTCTAGAAAGAGCATTCAACTTCTGGGTTTCCATGAGCCTTGTTTTTGAATTAGTTCAGCCAAGATTTTTATCCCCTCCACCACCCCTTCTTTCTTAGCATGAAATCTAGTAGAGGCAAAGTAAAAGCGTCTCCATTTATTTGTTTAATACATAAAAATAACAATCAATCTATACATAAATGAAAATGAAAGGTGCTTCCTGTAAGTTTCTGAAAGCTCCCAAAATTAGTCTAAGGACTCAGACAAAATTAATACTGTTATGTAGCCAGAGTTTCCATGAAAGTATCTGTACCTGGGTGTCCGTACAAGTAAAATTGTGCAAATAACTACAGCTCTTTTCCGGCCAAAATCCTTTAATATCTCAACAAATGTGAACTCCTTTTCTTACTGGAAACATGGCAACAACCTTCTCTGTTTTTTTTCCCAAAAAGCTCTTCAAAGCAGTGCTGATGTAGAGAGAAGTGTGGTGTTTCATTAGAGCTCTGTGACTGTCGTGGTGTCCTTGGTGCAGCAGCCAGCTGCCTCTGCTCAGTTATCCAGGCACAGACTCACGTGCATCGTGGCTTTCCCAGGCCAGGGACATCTGGCAGGGTTGGCTGCCAAGCAGAGGGAGTGGTGGGACAGGACAAATGTCTCTGGCTCAGATTGTTCATTGCAGAGTCCAATTAATTCAACTTTCCTTCTCCTGGGTGCAATAGATTATCAGTGGAGATGATGCAAAGCAAATTGTAGCTTGTTGTTTTATCTCTGCCACAGAGCAGCAGGGCCCTGTGTTGGGATGGGTCATCCATGGGAGAAGTAATATCTCAAATTGCCAGAGCTTATGCCCAGGGGAATTTTCTGTCAGTGTCCAGAGACAGATGGGATAGTAAATTATGACAGCATGACATGAACTGCTCGAGGTTCACAAACAGAGCCTGGGGCTCCCAGAATATTGAAAAAGCAGCAGTGCAGCAGTGTAGCTGGTGATGGGCTGCTCTAGAATGTGCTTTCTAGGGAAAGTCCTGACAGGTCTGGAGCCACTGTCCCCTGAAACTCCTGTCCCTCATCTGAACTACCATGGTCCCTCACCGTCAAATGACTTGACATCAGATAGAGCCTGTGAAAGCACATCAGCTGTCCAGGGTGCTCTCCTCTGCTTGGAGAGGTACTGTATATTCCTGCTTCCAGTCTTTCCCAGGATACTACTAAGGAGCATCCTGGAAGCCTGATTAAGTTTAGATTTTGTCTTGAAGAAAAAAATATTATGACCTCAGGGCAAAAGAAGCAGAAAGGGCAGTTTGTAAAGGTAACTCACCAGAACCAAATAGTGGTGGGTTTGTTTTGTAGGGAAGTTTTGGTGTTGTCACTGATCTTTGAAAGGCTCTTCTGGTAACTTCTGTCACCCGAAGAGTGTCATTACTTCACTTCTTTTGCACTTAATTTTATAGATATGGGGAAATAAATAAATCTCTCCAGACAAATAGAAGCTCTTCCTCCCAACTGC
Organism: Chlorospingus semifuscus; assembly: GCA_035048045.1. NCBI lineage: Eukaryota > Metazoa > Chordata > Aves > Passeriformes > Passerellidae > Chlorospingus > Chlorospingus semifuscus. Next base: position 63,512,167 of record JAWWMS010000059.1, on the reverse strand, counting down.
TTTCATAAAAAAGTTAAGTAAACAGATGGGCCTCCTAGCATGTCTGAAGGGGATGCTGGATCATATTGCAGGCCACAGCTCTCTCTGTCATCCAGTCGGGATTCACAGCTTTGATTTACGGAAGACAGCACTTAAGCTAAATCTCTGGGCGGCCCTGAAATCACACACAGTTGGCTCAAAAATAGAGGCTGGGCTAACTGCTTCCTCTTACACTGTACTGGCAGGTTTAGATGCAGGAGCCCCTCCTCAGTTCCCTGTGCATGTCCAGGTCAGGCACATCTGGCAGCACTCACTCCGCAGGAATCGGGAGCCCCAGCCGCAGTGTTCAAAGACAATTACTGCTTCTTTCCAGCTGAGAGATCAACAGATCCTTGTGCAATGCTATCTCTCCCCTTACCACACAAGAAGAGAAAACCTCAGACATCCTAAAATATCTCTGAAATTCTTTTGGGAAGATCAGGCCTCTTGTGATTCCCCTTTGAAGGTGCTCTCAGGCAGGCTTCAGGTGCAGGAATGAAGGTGCCACAGCTCGTCACTGCAATTTTCCCTCTGACACTGGAGACAACACAGACACTGGCATCATTTTCTCACTTGAAGGACTTTCCAATAAAGAACACAGTTACCAGGCAGTTGTCCTGCAAAGATACTTAGAGCAGGATACATAAGTTGAAAGATAAAGGAAGCAAGAGGGGACACCAAGCTGTGTTCTCTATAGAATGTGTTATTTTAGAAGATCAAAACATAAGCTTTTTTTTTTCTTCTTTTTGTCTTGCAACAGGAAGTTTCTGGTATTGTCTGTTGGCAACTCATTATTTCCAAGTACAGACAGTCTTCCTTGGGGTACATCTTTTAGATGGAGTGGTTGGGCAATAGAAAGGAGAGCTGCCTCTTTTCCTTGCCCTGACTGCTGGACAAGAGGGAAATTGGGAATATTGCTCCTTCCCTGGGAGAATCTGAACAGATAAATCCTGGAGTAGGGGGACAGCAAGCATCAGCTCTGAGTCAGGGGCAAAATCATGGGCTGCTGAGGAGAGCAGGGAGCAGGCACAGAGCCAGGGCTCCCAGGTGATGGGAAGAGAGGAGCTGTTCCCAGGGACCCAGAGAAACTGTACAGAGCTGCTGTATCCCAGGAAGCAGATGGAGCACAGCAAAATCCTGACATGCCATGAGCTAACCTGAGCAAAATTATCACCTCCTCCTATGGGCAGGGAGAATTATTGTCAAATTCTTGTATTTTCATATTTGTTAACCTGAACACCTTTGTTCTCTATGTTGTAAAAAGATCCCTGATTTAATTTAGGTTCTCATAAACCCTAGCTCTGGAGTTTTGGAATTCCTTTTGGTGTTCTAGGGGAATTCTTGCTTTAAGGAAAATATACAAGCAAGTCTCCCTCGAACTTCTGTCTGCTTCAAGGTCCTGTAATAACCATTTTAATCCAACTTTGGTCAGGTCTAAGTCTAAAGTAAAAGATTGTGGTATTTTTTACTAAAAGAGTGGTAAGAAATTGCTATCTTCAAAAAACACATCAGCAAAAATACATGACACTTTATATTTTAGCTTCAATTCCTTCTCCTTTTATGAAAATCCACTCCTCTACTTTTAACTTTTATGAAAATTCACCTCTTTACATTTAACTGTTCAAAAAGAAGTCTCCTGCGTAGACATTCCTGAAGGTGGCAAATAGTGCTCTACAAAGATATGGAAAGTAGTTATCTCTTTTATTTTTAATGTAAATTTGCAAAATTTGAAAATGATGTGAATGAAATATACATCTAATAATGCAAAAAAATAGCAAAAGAAAAGTATTTTGCTGCTGACTGAAAAACAAACAGCCCACAACCCAACTCTCAAAAACCTAAAGAAATAAAACCAAAACCCAAAATGAAACAACACTCACACAGACACACACAATGATTTTGTAGCTTTGGCAATAAGAAAATGAGGCTGGCAAAAAAGGTTCCTCAGGCCCCATATCTTGTCTCTGGAAGTGGAAATTCTTATCTACTTACAAAAAAAAAAAAAAAAAAAAAAAAAAAAAAAAGTATAAGAAACGAGTGCCTATTTCTTCCAGGTGTGATCTTTCCCCTGATATGTGGTCTCATCCTCTGGAAGCCAATGGTTTGAAAAGTTCCTGATCAGAGGATGAATTGTTGGATAAATATGAGATTCATACCATGGCTTTCTCACAGAGTTTGTTCTGTTGACATTTTATTCACTGTGATGCCATGATTTGTAAATAAGTGCTACCAAGTACTGCTGTCTGTTCAGCCATTGAGATACTTGATAAATTTAGAAGGAAATTACTGTATCATAAAAAAAAAAAAGATGTGAGAAAGCTGTCATGCAGATTTGACCTCCAGAAATTATTTTGCCTGATAGATGTGATTGCAACCTCCCTTCCCATTGGTTTCATTATTGTTCTAATCTCAGGTTGCAAACATGTTCTTGAAATGCATCAACTTGAAGAGCCAGTGAAAGATAACTCTCTGCTGAGAGGAAATACTTCTCTGGCAGGTAAGCCAGTGATAACTGGAAAATATTTCTGGAATATAATAGATTTGTTCCCCAAATTCCTTGGGAACTTGTAAATATGCTTTGAACACAGGAACCGCAGCTCTTGGGCAAGAGTATTTCACTTAACAGCAATCAGTGGTTGTGCTTCAGAGAATACAGAACATTCCCAAAAGAATCTGTGGAGTGGGAAATAAGCAACTTCTTATTTAGTTTCCTTATTTTACCACACATGGCCTGAGTTTGTTCTGGGAGAGAAAATGGGACATTCTGGGTACTAGCTTAAAAAATAAATACAACCAGTTTTTCTAGCATTTGTCATAAGAATTCTTAAACACATAATTAAACTACTTTTTCCTTTGCTATATCTTAGTGAACCCAAAGACCACCCCAAATTTTGTAGGAATAGCAGAAAACAGATTGCGTATTTCAGCTGCTTTCTGGGCCTGATGCTAAAAAGGGAGATATAGGGTTTTCTTAAACATATGTTTGTTACTTACTTTCTTGTTGCTATACTTGAAACAAGGAGGAAGACGAGAAAGTGGCAGATGTGTCAGATGGACTCAAGCAAGGAAGTATCAAGTGAAGAAGTGGACACCCACAGTTACAAGCCAAAAAGAGATTTGGTTCTTTAACTGATTCTCTGAATTTCAGAAGTAGTGTGAGGTCCTGGATTGACAAACCAAGAGACTTCTGTTTAGCCACAGAAACATTAGACTGTGGGTTAACTTTCTAGGGTACTTAAAAATAAAAATAAAACAAAAACAAAAAGCCAAAAGCAAAACAGCCACAACACTAGAAAGACATGAAAAGACTGAGCGGGGGGAAAGAGGGTGAAAGAAGGGATGAAGAAGGAGTTGTGCACCAAAAGATTAACTAGACAGCATGTAGCAATGGAAACCACAGGAGGCAAGAGCAATCCCATGCAGCATTCCCAGCCACAGGATGAGAAAGGGGAGCAGCTGGAGTGTGCTCACCAAGGTGTGGAGCCAGCAGAGGCTGCAGGGAGGGAGGATGTGCTGCAGGACAAGGTGGGGGTCTCTGCCAGCACTGCCTCCAGCACTGGGTGAGACAGGTAGGAGGGAGGCAGGGGGCCTTTTCAGGAGAGTGATTTCACCTGGGGTTTTGTGGGAGAGGGAGGGAGAGCCGGGTTTCTCCCTGCCCTCGGTGGTACTGCACTTTCTCAGCCCAGCTGACAGAAAGGAGCAGTCACACAGGAGACAGGCTGGTCCTTGGAGCACAGCTACAAGTGATTAATTGTATCAAGAAAAAGAAACAGTGTCTCCTTGCTGAGCTTTGTAACGGGCTTCATATAAATTTGCGTGAAATATTATGTGGGATTACTGCAGCCAGCCAGGAGTTTGGCTGCAGGAGCCAAGAGGAGGATGGGAGCCCGGCCAACAGGAGAAGCAGGAGATGAAGTGGATCGTGTTTGCCAAGGCCAGGAGGACAGCCAAACCAGAGCTACAGTAGCATAGTAATGAGAAATGGGAATTGCATTCAGCATCGGTTCTTCTTCTTATTATGATCGTTAATGCTGCGCATCTAATTGTCCTGCCCTCCTCCCCAGCCTTGCTGCAGACGACAGCAGAATGTGGGACAACAAGAGAAGGTAGAGAAAACAGCATAGAGGGGTTTGAACATAATCCTGCTGAAGCCCACAGCTGGTGCTACATGAAACCATTTACCCCACCCACTAGTGCAGACCAGACCCTGTAACAGATGCTCCCTTCTTGAGCAGCAGAAAGGTGAGCAGGACAGAGGTGACACAAAATGCCATTTTCCAGGTATTTGGCTCAAAGCAGCATGTTAAAGACAATTTGGGAGAACTGGGACTTCAGGGTGACATTTGTTTGGTCCTCCTGCTTTCTCCCACTCCTGCACAGTTCGTGCTCACTTTGGTTCCCATCTGGGCTCCCAATCCTCTACAAAGCAGATCCTGTCCTTCAAGCTGGAGAGGGCTGCAAGCCCAGCTGGACCTCTGGCTCTTGTCCTATGCCTGCACCTGGGGAGACTCTGGTTGATTTAAGCTGAGATGTCTCACCTGGAGCTTCACATTTATGAACACATAAGGTGTGGCAAAATTTGAACTGCATATCTCACCCTTATTTCCTTTCAGGAGGAGATTGCACTCTCACACATAAGCTTTTCCCAAGAAATCTGGTTTTGGATCCAGACTTGGCATCCTCCATCTATAACAGCCTGCACTCAGCCTCTTCCCCCAGAAATAGCTCAGATTTTGAACAACTCTGTGCTTTGGGACTCTTTCTAGGATTCCTGATTCTGTGCAAAAAATGCCTTGGCCTTCATGAAAGCAATAACCGGCGACGAAAGCCCCGAGCAGACTTTCCCAACATGCATATTGTCACTGCTGAGCTCCACACTGAAGGTGCTCTGCAGGCAGCAGCCCCTCCTGGCAATCCAAAGGGGAACCTTGTCATTATCTGTGCCAAATGGAGTAGCAGAAAGCCTGTCTCAGCCACACCCCATGCTCTGCCCACCTCCAAGGCCTTCACACCCGAGGATGTGCTGCTTTCCCTCGGGATCAACATCTTCTTGGCAGGGCTGGGAAGTGGGGCACACTCAAACCATTGTGGAATAACCCACAGTACCAGCTTGTGTGTGCAAACAACCTCCAGCCTGGCTAAGGAAAGGGTGTGTTTTTTTCTCTATTTCCCTCCAGCTGGAATCAAATGTGAAATCTTCTCATAAATGCAAACTGAGAGATTCTTGTTTTCTCGAAGGACACAGGGCAAAGAGTTGAATTTCTCCTCCCAGCCAACACTGAGGGAGTTCCCCTCCTGGAGGGAGGGTGCCTGCCAGCCTCATGGGGTGTCAAAGTGCCTGGAAAAGGGCAGTGCTGACCAGGAGCACCATGTGCCTGCAATTTGGGATTCATCCCTTTGCTCTGCAGCAGACATCACCACTGCTGCTGCCCCCCATTGTGTCACCTGGTCAGTGTGGCTTCTCACAAGTTCCTATTCGTAAGGAAAGGGACTCCTGGTGTGTTGTGCCAATCTTAGTGCTAGCTCTAGATTTTATTTGAGATTGCCACTATCCAGAGAAGCTTTGGAAAAGGTCATCATGCACAGCTTCCATTAAATAGTTCAGGAATCATTATGTTCCCACGTGCATAGGAATATATATTAAAAATATCACACATGTAGTCTCACTGTGAGACATAAACTCAACACCATATGTTTAGAAGAAAAACTCACCACTAAAGTAGCTCCTCTTCAAAAAAAAAAAAATTTGAAAATGAACTGTTTTGAGGTTAAGGAAAAAGGTTTCCTGTAGAAGTAGACATCCTGAAAGAGTAGAATGTACACAGCTGGGATATCTCTCTTGTTTTGTTTTCATTTCCTTTTGCACTCTTTTTGTATTTTAACAAGTTCATTTGGGCCCTGCGAGCCAATGCTGGCTGTGCATCTATGTTCACTAGACTGCCTGGGACTCTTCCCTTGCAGGAGTCAGGTCAGGACCAAGCTCTGTGCACAACCACCCACAACCCCAGAGTGGTAGTTTTGCTTTGTTTTGTTCCTCACGCACTGTCCCTGTCACAGAAAACCATCTCTTAACTTGGTCTGAACTGAGATAGAGTGAAAAGTAAATTGTTTGTTCTTTCCCTTGAGGCTGAGCCCAGAGTTCTGTTTTCTTAAAGTGTTCAAATCAGCTTCAGGTTTTGTGTTGTGGCCAAATACCATGATCTGCATTTCTCCTTTTCAACAAAAGCAAATTTTTGTTCACTCCTCACACCTCTTGCTTCTGCTCAAGATAAACAGATGTATTTCTGTCTGTCAGCTGATGAACTTTGTTTCCATTTCCCTGAGCACCTTCTGAGCAGCCATCCAGCCTTCCTCTCTTTTGTCATCATATTTTGCAATCACATATGCAGGGTGTCAGGCAGAAGCCAGCACCTCTAGGCAACCCAGGTCTTGTATTTCATGGCTGGAATACAAATAGCAAAGATCAACTCCTGTGTGCATGGTATCCCCACACTCTCCTAGCTTTCTCCAAGAAGCAAAAATCTTCCAACTGCACCCATGAAGGAACCTTTGCATTTGCTACCAAGAAAAAAAAATATTAGATTAAGTGATCCTGTTTAGTTGGTTTTGCTGCCTTTTTTCACTCTGCATAGAGTGCCCTGATAAATAAACAGACATGTACAGACTCCACACCCTGGTAGGGAGGAGAGTCTTTACTTCTGGCAGGCAGCAGCCTGATACAAGGTGAGATTAAGCAGCAGCAGGAACGTAGCAGAGATGTGATCTGAGCTGGAGAGAATTGGAGTTGAAAGCTGAGAAATAAGCCAGTTTATCTGGGCTCCTCCATAAAAGAGCTGCTGCTGTGACAGATACACAGCCTAATGGCACTTGAAGGGGTTAATACACCTGGAAAGTGAGTTTTCAAATGAACTCCTTTTCCTCTTGGCCTCAGCATAAGGCAGTGCTCTATTAGACTTGACCTTTCTTAATGTGAATTAGCAGCTCAGTGGAACAGGATCCAGAAGCCAGAGTCCCTTCCCTCTTCACATCCATGCATTAATGTAACAAAAGCAAAAAGGTGTCAGGAAGGCTAAGAATAACTGAACAGATCTTGTGCCAATTTGGAATAAAATATAGGACCCTCCAGAAGTGGAAGTAACTTGGTTGCTTCTGAACTCTAGGTGAGGCAGGCATTTTAACTCACCCACCTCCAAACCGCAAAAGAAAATGAAACATGGGCAAATTCAAGTACTGAATTTAAAATAAAAAATAAATAAAATAAAATGAAACTAGTCAGTTCATCATTTTGGTAGGACAAACAAGAGGAAATGCCAAATTATGTCTCCAGAATACAAATTACCTTTTCTCTCCTGAAACAGATTTGCTCAATGCCCTTCAATAAAAGCACTCCCTCACCCCATTCCACTGATTTCCTGGGAGGGTTTCCTCACCCATTCCCCTCGTTCAAAATGTTTCATCAATCTTGTCACCTTGGTTCTACCCTGTCTCATGAGGAAATGGATGGAGCCCAGCTAGACACGAAGATGTGCCATCCAGGAAACCAGACCAAAACTGGTATGTTTAAAAACGTGTTTGAAGAGAGCACACGACGACGGGGGGGTGGAAAGGGAGCAGGGATGTTTTTCAGCCAATGCTTTACTTCTCCCCTTCTTCTCGCACACACTTGCTGTTGTCCAGCAGCCCAGAGAAAAAAATACTTTTTTTCTCTTTTTTCTTTTTTTTTTTTTTGGTGGGGGTAGGAACAAGCAATGATAACCAGATCCTCAAGGCACATCAGTCTTTAGGTCCCTATGGGAGCCACAGCTGTGCAAAGAGGGGAGAGCGAGGCAAAAGAAGTAGAAGGGGGTGGTGTCCAACTTCAACTTTCTAGAGATGGAGTTATTTTAAGCAATATCTTTGAAACAAAAACCCATGTGTTCTCTGCTCTGCAACGCGCTGGGCAAGGCTCAAACACCGGGCTGGGTTGCCCGGGGTCGCAGGCCCCGCCAAAGAAAACAGAGCTCTGAGGTGGGTCTGAGGCAAAGCTGGTCACAGGCGAGGAGCGGTGGCGCGGCCAAGCCCAGGGAGCGTGCCCTGCTTGGTAAACAGGGCCCGCAGCACCGCCGGCATTGCCCTTCCCTTCCCTTCCCTTCCCTTCCCTTCCCTTCCCTTCCCTTCCCTTCCCTTCCCTTCCCTTCCCTTCCCTTCCCTATGCTCAGCGTGCACTGCTCCCCACAAACGCTCCGTGAGGCATGGGTGAGGCATGGGGGCACACAAGCTCCATGTGCCTTTCATGGGGGCACACGAGCTCCATGTGCCTTTCAGCCTGGGCTAGCTTTGGTTTGTTTTTCAGGTTTTGATCCCCCAGGCCTGGTCTCCTCCTGAATCCACCACTCTGCTATGCCAGTGAGGGGAGCGGGAGGGGATCCACCCACTCCGCTGTTTTGTGAGGCGTGGGTGAGGCATGGGGGCACACGAGCTCCGTGTTCCTTTCAGCCCGGGCTCGGCTTTGGTTTGTTTTTCATGTTTTGATCCCCCAGGCCTGGTCTTCTCCTGGATCCACCCACTCCGCTGTGCCGTGAGGGGTCGGTGAGGCATGGGGGCACACGAGCTCCGTGTGCCTTTCCGCTCGGGTCTGGCTTTGGTTTGTTTCTCATGTTTTGATCCCCCCGGGCCTGGTGTCCTCCTGGATCTACCTGCTCCACTGTGCCAGATAACAGTGAGGGGAGCGTCATGCCAGCCCTCAGGCCCATCAGGCCTCAGAGAGGCCATGTCCACTCACACGCTGCTTCCCCAGCAGCAGCTCCCACCCTCACACCTCAGCCCCCTGCACCTATAAAACCCCACATGCACTCAAAAGAAAGATTTTATTCACGGTTTCTCAGGACTCTAGCTGTTCAGAGTGACCCCAAGATACGTTGGAAAGTCTCTTTTCCTAGCTTGACGGTCAAAGAAGGAGTCAGAACTCTTAATTTTGTTGTTTATTGTATCTTATCTATAAAATTCTTTCCCCTGGCCTGCTGAGGTCCACTCAGCAAGACAATTAGAGGCACTCTGCCTGCCCCTGGGCAGTGTTGTCTTTTTATACTAAAAACTACGTGTACAATATTTACAATTACTTTCCAATGCCTATCACCTATGTTAGATAGTGAGCTTCTACTCTAAACCAATCTAAAAGTGCCAACATCACAGCAGAAGATGGAGACCAAGAAGAAGAAGAAGGAGGAGAAAGGCTGGACATGCCCAGATTCCTCCATCTTGCCCCCTGAACCCGCATTCTAAAAACCCCAAAAATCTATTTTTCACCGCATGATAAATTCACTATCATTCTACTTACACTTTTGTGGCTTTTAATTCTTTATATAAGGTTGGTAATTGTTTTTTCCAAGGGCTAAATCAAAGGCACAGGGGTCTTGGGCTCTGTGCCAAGGTCTCTGAGCCCCCTGGGCAGGGGCTTGAGTCCTCCAAGGCAGCAAGAGGAATTTCCTGGGTTCTGAACAACGCTTCCACACTGAGCTTAGGTATTGTTGTCAACTTCCTCAAAGGTGACATGTCTCCCCCATTCTCTGAATGGGGAAGCATCAGTTCAAACACATCCTCAAAAGCCAGGTGCTGCTGTTAATTGAGTTTTAAAAGCTGTCCCAGATCAGAAAGGCATCAAACTCCATTTTCAGGTAGAAATAAATAAGCTGCTTTTCCAAGAAACTCAAAGCTGTCACATAGCTTTTGAGCAAGTAGAAAATCACCTTCTTTTCCCCACATATGATGAAGGAAAATGGGTGCAAGGCAGAAGGATTCCAATCTGCCAGTGGGTTTTGGGGTGTGCTTACAGGCTGCTGAAGTTCAGGGATGCATATGAGAGAGAATGGGAGACCCAAGGCCATCTTAGAGACTGGAGAAAATAATGGCAAAATCATCACCCTATTTTCTTCCCTGGCTGCCTTCTTGGGAGCCAGACAATGACAATTTCATGGGTTGGGGGAACAATCAGAGAGGGAGAAAAGAGACAATCAGTACTTTAAAAATACTTTTAAGTATTTTAAGATCAGCTCTCCAAGCATGCAGATGCTACAGCAGTTAAGCTTTGTGGAATTTCTTATGGTTTAAGGGCTTTTGTGTTTGTGAAAATGCACAAGTTGAGGAATAAAGCTTAATTCAAATGCCCTTTGTTCACTAAATGATTATTTTCCATCTGAATTTGATGAATGCCAACAACTCGTAGTCAGTGGGGAGCAGAGGGTACTCAGCATTCCGGAGAACTAGCCCCAGGATGTATAAGTATTGCATTAAGTCTCCTTAACATTTCACAGATTTGGCTGATTTTCAAGATCTTGAAAGCATGACACCATACATTTGTCCTGTTTTTTTCTCCCTTTGGTGTGGGTGTGTGCCCATGGTGGGAGTGCTGGTACAGGAATTTATCTCAAAAAGGAATCTTTAAATCCAGCCTCTTGTTTTCCCAGGGGTATTTGTTTACATAAAAGGCTTTGTTGTGGCAGCAAGCACTAATGTGTTTGAAAATCTGTCAAGAGCAATTAATTTATCCTCCTTGCACCAAGCTGTTGGATAAGTTAGCATTATCCCCATACTGTAGCAAGAGAAGTGAGAAAAGAAATTAACCCATGAGGGGCCTAAGGAGGCTGTCAGAGAGCCAGAAAAGGAACACAAATCTCAAGAATTAACAGCCTAATGCCTTAACCACATGAATATCCTTTCTAAGGTTTGATTTGTTGCCATATCCTTTTTCTGCTTGATCACTTAGGACAAAATGACCTGTCCCCAGATAACATTTTATATATTGGAACTAAAAATAGGAATTCTCCTCTCCTACTCTTAAATTATAGCATTCTAAGTGGACAGCATGGGAACTTGTGGGAAAAGAAAACTAGGGTTCAAGAGGAAAAACAGATAAAGACCAAATGTGGGAGAAGAAGAACACTGCAGAGAGAAAGAACCTTTGGTAGAGTGTGCAAGGGATCCACCTCCAAATATTTCTCACAATTTAAGGATTTTCTTACTGCCTCCCTCCATGCCCTGCAGAGAAATAAACATGGGATTGAAGAGCATTTGTTTTAATCCTCACAGGTGATGTGCATGTATGTGCAAAGGTTTGCCATGCTACTCCTTTAATAGGAATTCAGCCAACTAGTGGGAGAGGCACAGACCAAAAGCTGCATGAAAACAACCAAATATCCCCCATTCCTTCCTTAGGTTTTGCCCTTACCTTGAAACAGCTTTGCTGGAGTTTACAAGTGACCATAGAACTGAAGAAAGCCTGAGGCTCGTGATTTTTCTGTTGTCTTTTTAATACAAAAAATACAAGATTATTTCAAGCAACACTGTCACCTCAAGTTAGTTTTCCAACAGCTTTGCAGCGCCAGCTCCAGATCTGCCAAGTCTCACAATCTCTGGTTGAAGATTCCCTCAGCTGTCTCCTGTCTCACAGTCCATCAGCGCAGGGCTGGCACTTCACTTAGCATCACATCACAGCTTCTCTCTGGCTCTGGGACCATCTCATCCTGCATGGCACCAAATTGTCTGCCACCCATCCACTCTGGCACCAGGGTTTCCAGATAAGAGGTGATTTATCTACTATGTCCTGCTGAGTCCACCATCCTATTTTCTTCTGAGGAATCTGCATAGGGAAAAACCCTTCCTGTGCAGGATGTCTTTAGCCATGGCAAGAAAACCCTCTCCTACACCTCTCTTTCTGTTGTGCTTTCACATTGTGGGAACCTGGGTAGTGTTTAGCTGTATTATAAAGCATTGCTTACTGCCAGTGCCTGCTTTTGTTAAATTAGAGCTCCACAGAAGAACATATTCAAACTAGAGTTATGTTCCTTAGAAAAAAAAATGTAGTTCCAAGTTACCTTTGGGTCTTAAGGGAAAAGCTGCAACATGCTTAGGGTGAGGGTTCCCAAAAGCACTCGGCTCTGACAGAAGAACAGGCAGCAGCTGTCACACAGATGCACAAGCCAGAGGATGCCTTTAGCTGCTCACAGGGTGAGAACATACCACAGCTTTGGGAAGCTCAGCTCCAGAGCAAGCTCCCTGCCATGTGCCACACACTTCCTCCTCCCTACCAGCAAGGCTCTGGTGTAAGGTCTTTATAGAGCAGCCCCACAGAAGCCAGAGACATTCTGCAGCAGTATAACTTGGGTAGAAATTTCTGACTGGTCATGCAACCAAAAAAAGCTAGGTGTTAGCTCGACAAGGTCCTGTCTGTGCAGCCACAGAATCATAGAATCATTTAGGTTTGAAAAGACCTCAAGGGCTGAGCTCAACCTTTGACCAAACACCACCACATCAACAACTCCAAAGCACTGAGTCCAGCTGTTTCTTGAGCACCTCCATGGATGGGTCCTCTACCACCTCCCTGGGCAGCCTGTTCCAGTGTTTGACAACCTCCTCCAGGAAAAAATATCCCCTGATGTCCAACCTGAACCTCCCCTGGTGCAACTTGATGCCATTTCCCCTTGTCCTGTTGCTGGTGGTTTGGGAGGAGACCAACCTGACCTGGCTGAACCCTTCAGGAGAGTGAGAAGGCTCCTCCTGAACATCCTTTCCTCCTGGCTGATCCCTCCCAACTCCCTCAGCCATTCCTCAACAGGCTTGTGCTCCAAATCCTTCCTCAGCTCCATTCCCTTCTCTGGAGGAAGGGAGCGGACATGCTCCAGCCCTCAATGTGCATCTTGCATTGCTGATCTAAGGCAGGTTCCATTCACCTTCTTGGCCATCTGACCAAACCTGGCTCATCTTCAGCCACTGTTAACCAGCACCTCCAGGGCCTTTCCCACCAGGCATTTCCAACACTCTGCCCCATCCTGGAGCTGCAGGGGGTTGTTGTGACCAGGGTAGGCAGACAGACTTGGTGCCTTCACCCTGGTTTCAGCATATTGATGACTGGCAGGCAGCACATCCAGGGTGGCACCTGTGCCCTGCAGCATAATTGAGTGCCAAAATTTCTCTTAACATCTGACCATGAGGTACAATTGCTGCCTTTGCTCAAGAAAAAACACTGTCTGAGGTTCTTGGAGGTTATTGCTGTGCTAACAGCTGTGATGTCATGGTTCAGGGTAGCTACAACACATTTCCTCCTGAAGCCAAAATGCTAATAAAAATCTAAGCAGAATTAAAATAAAATGTAATTATAGGATCCACCTAAGCCTTTAATAGGGATGTCTACATTCATCATTAAATTCAAGTTAGACCTTTCTCTACCACGCAGGAGGGAAATTGTAGAAAAATGGCTAAAAAGACCATAGAAGTCATTTAGTGTCCTTTGTTAGACACCACAGGATTTGTTATATTCAGAAATATGGAAAATGCCTCACTTGGGCTATCAGGTTTTAGTTGAACTCTTTTGGCTATGGGCAACAAGTCAGTTGATTGTTATGTGTGAATATTCCAAGAAATGGCAAAGCTGGGCAGGCCTTGGGATCATGGTGTACCTGAACATTTTGAAGAGGAACCAGGAGTCCATACATGTAGCTCCATGGTCATATGGGAGAAGCCCAGCCAAGAACATTCTGTGTCATTAAAAACAAACCCCCACGAGCTGCAAGCAATCTGAAGGAAGCAGGTAATACTGTCCTTCAGCAGGAACATAATTAGCAAGATTGGAAAAATAGTGCATAATGAGTTTTTTGTGTCTGGGTGGATAATGAATGCTTTTTTAATGTCTACAGGGCTTTTACAGGTGAAATTTGAGCCAGCATTATGCCAAACCCAGATCAGCTACCCTCTAAAATTGGCTGCAAGGCACAATCATATTCTCTGGTCCTTCTCTCCCCTTTATCTCTTAAAAGGATAATTCCTGACAATTTACATTAACAGGCAGATGTGGGTAGGGGGGCTTGCTTGCTTACTTTCTGGAAAGTGCTTAAGGTGAGGTCTTCTGTCTCCTATAAGGAGCCATTTACTTGCACAAAGGGAGGTGGGATACAAAAGATCCTAATATTCCTTACTCTTTAATCTTTCTAAACAGGCTTAGTGCAGAGCTCAGCCCTTGCTGTGAGGGGCAGAGCTCTGTTTTGCAGACTCACTGCTGAGCAGATGACACCATGGGCAGAGCCAGGGGTGGAGGTGGTGATGTGGAGAAAGAGGTAGGGTGCTTTCCAGTGTCCCATTTCCAGCCAGGGACATTGTCAGCGCTCCTGGCTGATGTCACACTCGTGCTGGACACGCAGCCAGGAGCAGTTCCTCCCTGGGACAGTCTCAGAAGAGGCTGCAGGCGCAGTTTGCCTGAATTAATGCATCCTGTAGGATATATATGGCATTCTAGGCAGTGCTCCTGGTGCTCCCAGGGACTTGCAGGCCCTTTAAAGAACAGACCTGGCAAGAACAAGTCTGGAGAAGGCACTGCTCTGTTCTTGGTTCCTCTGGGAGAGCATGTGTGAGGGTGTGAAGGAGGTATTTTCTCTTTGCCAGTGAGCAAAGAAACCTCCTAGAAAACGACCCACTCACTGCCAGTGTTTCACAGGGAATGTTACCCACATTACACCTGGCACAGAGGCACAGCCAGCTTGGAAACAGACATGATGAAAGAAAAATAATGGCTCAGCATTTCAGCCCCGGTGGTACAATGGGTTTATTTTCACCGCGCCATGGAGTGAGCGGGAGAGCTGAGGCTGCTGAGCTGTGCTTCTGGACCTGACCTAGTATCACAGAAAGGCTTTGTGCCATGTGCATATGCCAGCCTCACTGGAGCAACTTGGAACCTTCTGCCCTCTGCTGCTTTACCTGCTGCCGGCATCAGCACTCACATTGTTTTACTCAGTCTCCTCTATACCTCTGCCCTTTCACTGTTTCATCAGGGCAGTAGCCTTCCCTGGCATAACAGCAGATATAAAAGGGGCGTCTAGGTCTGCATTCTTTCTTTTCTATCAGTAGTTTTTACTTTTGGAAGTCTCTGTCCCAAAATTCAACTTCAATTGCTCTTTCATCTTTTACCAGAGGGTTAAAGCACCTCGAAGACACATTTTATGAGATGGGTGGGTTCTTTTGTCTTTTTCTGGTTTTGGAATATCATTATAAATGGGACACAGAAAATGGCTGCTTTGAGGCTGTTTCATTACCAGGAAAATGAGCTGAACTTCTACCTCACTTCAAGAATATAACTAATTTACTTTCTTCTTAGCTCCTTGTAGGTTTCTGTTTGTCAAAGAAATTAAACAGTTGGTAACCTCTGTGTAGGAAAGCTTCAGGCTTCAAAAACCAGGAATTTTCTTATGCATTGGCAATGTTGAGTGTATCTCTGCACACAAACTATCCCAGGACTTTGACTAACTGCTACTCCAACCACTAATCCTTCACTTTCCTGTCCTAACTAATAAAAATCAGGCAATCCTCATGCATGTCCACCTCTGGGAAGGATGCTGCCTTTGTGGTCTGAAAGTCAGTCAATTTTCTGTCAAAATGGAAGGCATTTTACATGGATGAAAACTCTGTTTCTGATTCCATGTGCCTGGTTCAGGAAGATTTTTGAACCAGGTCCCCCAGACAACCTGAAGCACAGCTCAGAATTAATTACCTTCTGAAGTGTGTTATAAGAAATTTTTATTTAACCTCATTTGTCTCCCTACTTGCATCATATGTTTTGGGGTTTTCTTTTATTCCCAAGGTAACCAGGAGATACAAAGCAAGTAAAGGAGCCAGCAAAAGAGACAAACAGAAGTATCTGCTAACCTGTTGACTCACCATTTCCTGAATCCTATGGTGACTTTAGAAACCAGAGATGGAAAAGCTCCATCACATTATCTTATCTGTCCCACTGCCAAAGAAGGTTCAAGCATGGGACATTATTTGCCAAGCTACTTTTTAGTTTCCACTTGTAAGTTGACCATATCTACATCAGATGGTCTAATGTTGCAAAAGTTAAAACATTTGCTTGGTTCTGCAGAGCCCTGTTAACTAAGTTTTGGGCAGAACTGAGCAGATAGTTGTGAATGATGAGCACTGCTCTTGTAAATAGGTGGTGCCCTGGACAGTGACCATAAAATCATAGAATAGTTTGAATCAGATGGAATATTTAAAGGTCAGCTACTCCTCCCTTCCCTGCAATGAGCAGGGACATCTTCAACCGCATCAGGTTTCTTAGAGCTCCATCCAACCTGACCTTGAATTTTTCCAGGGATGAGGCATGGTCAACTTATTCCAGTGTTACCACCGTCATTGTAAAACATTTCTTTCTCAAATCTAATCTAAATTGACCTTCCTTCAGTTTAAAAACATCCTCCCTTGTCCTGTCACAAAACACCTTGATAAAAACTTTGCCTCCATCTTTGTTACAGGCCCCCTTTAAGTACTGAAAGGTGCCCTGGAGCCTTTCCTTCTCCAGGCACAGAAGGAAATCCCAAATCTCCCGCCCTTCCTCACAGCAGAGTTGCTCCATCCCTCTGATCATCTTGGTGTCCTACTGGTGAGTTTTACAGACAGCTGGCTGAGTATGAAAGCTGGAAATATTTTGAGAGGAGAAATTAATAAGACACAAATACAATTTGATGACTGAGCAGAAGCCAAATATGATGCTATGAGGTTGTGCTTATTTTTCACCAGCTAACCTTTGTGTTAAACCTGTCAGCAATACCATTCCCAGAAGCTTCAAAGCAGGGAAGATCACACTGGGAAAACAATTCTGGCTCCAGGGTCTAGAGATATTCAACATAGCAGCTTTGTCCACATCATTCTCATCGGTTTTGCTCCACTCCTGGTGTTTGCCAGCAGGATCCAGTCTTTTCTGCTTGACATTTTATTTCACATGAATTTAGAGCTGTTGAAAGGTGCAGACCCTTCTGTCTTAGATGCTGGCTTCTCTGTATACCTGTGAGCTAGGCAGCAGCTTGGCAAGCTTCCCCTGGCTGTCCTGCCAGGACATCCTAGTCCTGAGGACAGAATTCATTGCCCATCTCATTCATACTCAAGCTTCCAAGATATCATTTCACAGATCCTAGATGTAAGGCCCTGAAAGTCAATTGAACACTCATTCTTGTCACTTTCCATGCAGTATTGTAGTGAAACTATAATGGGATACGACAACTTCTACACTGGTAGGTAGGCAGGATTCTTCTACCCCTTCCTCAATTCTCCATTCCAGGCAGCAACAACAAGTAGACTGCAGTGATATAACATAAAACATTGCTGAAAAACTGGATATAAAATTGACTGGTCATTAAAGGAGATCACCACCAACTGTAGCCCAGTTTCATTCCAAGAGTGACAATAAGGCCATCATCAGGTGCACCAGGGATGGAGACCCAAACAGGTTCAGTCCACATACCTCCAGGAAGGGGAAAGCCTGTTGGGCAGTCTGACAGCAAATACACAGAGAATGTGTGAGAAGTCTTTGCAAGACCTGGTGCCTTTGCAATTCAGACACATTTCCTCTCTGTTGGCACTTCCAGAGGCGGATGGATGGTCCCCAAGGGAAGCCTTAAAGGCTTAACTGATTACAGCAGATCATAAGAAGGCAAAGCAAATGAGAAATAGGCACTCTTTGAACATCAAAGGTCATTCATAAACAGAACCTCATAAGCCTACTCAAGTCTTCTAAGCATCCCTGGGACAGAGTGTAGAAAGCTCTGGGTGGCCTTTTAAACTCACATAGGGAGAACAATTAACATAAAAACGTCCCTTGGCAAAAAATAGAACCTTTACCCATCATGGGAACACCAGAAGGGTTGCTATGTAATTAGTTGCTTACCAGCCTGTGTAGAGGTGCTTGTAATGTCCTGTGTTTCTTTCAAGACCTGTGTGATTTGCCATTCTAGCTTTTCTTACAGGCTGCACATATAACTCTACTGACTTCAACAAAAAATTATTCCAAAACATTTTGATGTAGATATTAGATCATCCCAAGTCAGAAACAGACCTGGTTCTGATGGACACTCAGATTAGGCTGTAGCACATGCTGTTTACACCTCCCTGAAATGAAAAAAGTAGTCTTAACTCTAAGTGGCAAGGAAAAAAAAAAACCAAAACATTATGAATTGACTCTGTGAGTCCCAAAGACTTATCTTCTTGTTTATGGCAAGAAAAAATTATATCACCTACAGCGTTTATTTGCCATTCATCTCAGTGTTCTTTTCACCCCTAGCCAGATATTATTTACATTTTTTTCTTCCTCCTGTTGCATTTCGTCTTCTAGTGAGAAACAGTTGCCACCTGAAAATACAACATTGCTTAAAATAAATGTGCACTTAAATGAACAAACCACTTAAATTCACAAATCTGAGTCAAAATATGTTGTGTTCACTAGCTGTTGTCACAATCCAGGAATAAGAGAGTATCTGGGATGTAAGTGGCTCTCGTGCACTGTTTCCAATTTTACACCAAAGTGAGAAGCTATTTTCACTTTGTTTCTGAGCCTGGTCCTGGGCAACAAACTGTATGATTCAGGCTTTTGTGTGATGTGCTGTACACTTGAATATGGCAAATTGCAGAGAACATATAGAATAGAAGCAGGTATATTAAACCCTGATAAAGCATCTCCTGCATAGAATTACAGACTTATACTCTGCTGGGTGGATTTTATGATTAAAAATACATGGTAAATCATAGGCCACATATGCTCCTGATTTCACTGATTTTAAAAATAGAAAGTGAAAGCTCCCAGCTGGGGGCACAGCTGCTGCTGAACACTGGTAGAAATCATAGCCAGGAGTGTCACTTGCAAATGCAGCAGCCTGAAACTGAAGCAGTGGGAGAGTTTGGTTTCTCCTCAGCCTGCAGCTGAATCTCGGGGGTGGGGTGGGCTTCCACAATGCTTGAGGGGTCAACTGCCTCTTCTCTAAGGCAGATGCAGACAAGTTTGGCTGTGAGATTCCCAAATAGTGACAGTGCTTAGCCAACGCTGTACTTCCAACAAGCCGATGTCATTGTTGCGATCTCTTTTTAAAATCATTCAAGTTTCAGCACTTAAAAAATGCTTCCATATGGATTGTCAGGATAGAGCTGGGATAAAGGCCAAAGGCTTCATGACACCAGGTACTGGTGAAGAAGGAGGACACCTACTGAGAATAGTTGATGGCAATTTTCATCATCTACAGAAACAGTGAAGGGAAAGACAGAAGGGAAGAGAGGAATGGAAAGTGGTTGTGTTGTGCCTTTTGTGCCAGCATGTCCCTCAAGTAATATCCTGCTGCCTTTTAGATGGAAGGGTCTGCAGGAAGGAGGATTTCATGGGCAGGTTATTGGGCTGGACAGCTGCAGAGATCAAGCATCTCCTCTTCCAGCACTGAGTCATTGCTGCCAACGTGACAGTAGAAAAACCTATCCAGTGTTTGATTGTACTTTATTTGGTTTGTTTAAAATGCACTTAGTTGTAAAGTCATATAAATATCAGATGCAGCTTCTTTCCCATATTCAGTACAAAGTGGAAGATTTTTTGTATAAGTGGACTTTAAAATGCAAACGTAAACAGTCCTTTGGCTTCCTCCCTTTCAAAAGAAAGAAAGAATGAAACTGTGAAAAGTGGTTTTAGCCTGTTGGTGAGGCTCTGTGCAGGGTCTGTGTAATGAGAGACTCCAAGGAGAGCAGCTGCTGCCTCCTGATCTTTAATGTCTGCAGAGCTCTTGACTCGTACAGCAGGGAAAATAAGTAATGCTATCTTGTTTAATCATGCTGTCTTCTACCTTGCTTAGCATTTACTAACTGGACTGGACCACCTAACTTGAAGACCTGCTTTAAAGGCAGCCCTTTGATGGAAGAAACTCCAGACTGGGAAATTTTTAAACAAGGGCACCCTCTAATGGAAACAAGAATGACAAAGCAACCAGAAGCATTTAGGGTAGGGAATATACATTTTCCCTTCTCTGGGTATTTATGCTAAGCTTATGCAAGAACCAATCCCTCTCCTACTCTCAGAGGAATGGCTATATATTCTACCTTTTAAATGTAAAATGTAAGTTTTGGTTCTTTCTCATTGCAGATCAAAGCTTACAAAAAAATAACCACCTTTTGCACAGAACCCAAAACCACTTCACCAACCTGAAGACTAAAAAGCATCTGAGCAACTGGTGGTCCAAGCTGTAAATTAACACAGGAGCTCTGGCCATGGAGGCTGAAGACCACTTTCTTTAGATTGCTTCTGTTTATGTTAACTATTTTCCTGCTTCAAACTGCATCAGCAGCAAACGGGCTTTCCCTGAACTGCTGCTGGTATTATAAGAGAGCAATAATTGTTCCACAGTATGGAAGGACTGAGGAACAATTCTGTGAGCACTTGTGTTCTGGGGTGACTTTATGATGCTTGTATCCCCATTTGTTTGTTTAGCCCAGAAATAAGTTTTGCACCTTTTAGACTGGTTCTGAAAGAGAAGTGGGGAGAAGTGTGCAGTTTGTTATCAGGAACTGCACTTGTTCCCCTGCATCCTTCTCCTGGACTGTGCTGTCTGCAGCATGGACGGACAGCAGGACAGAGTTCTCCTTTGCTTTTAGTTAGTTTTTAGCTAGCTGAGGCAGAGAAGTTCCCTGGACTGTGGTGTTTCTTTTCCTTGGGCCTGTTTAACCCTGCTCTGGACAGAACACCCAGCAGAGCACCAGCAGCTCCAGCTGTGGGCACCGGGCCTGGGCCGGGGCATTTCCAGCACTGGAGGGACTGACAGAGACTGAGTGAGCTGAGCTACAGCCCATGGAGGGGCTTCCTGAGTCTGGCATCTCTTTGGAGCAGGCAAAATGTTATATTGTTTAACATCTTTTTTTTTTTTTTGGTGCTGGTGAATGCTATGCCTGTTACATAAGCAGTTTTTTCTCCACTTTTCTCCAAGGAAATATTTTTCTGAACCACTTGGGTGGGGGGCTGCTTGAATCTGCTTTCTAGAGGAACCCTTTTGGAGGTTTTCTCCCAAATTTGCCCTAAACCAGGACATAATTTAATTTGGCTAGGTCACCTCTCCTCCATTTTAACATATCTCCTGAAGGTACACTCTAATAGGATCATACTTCAGAATTCCTCCAGAGTTACAACAACTCTGTGCCCATGATGGCATGGTCAGTACTTACCTGTTCAAAATCTCCACATCACTGCCTTTCTGTGGAGTTTTCTCCTCTGTTGTTATTTTGAACAGAACACTGTTACCACTCCAGGTTGCTCTCATAGACCAGCAAAAGCAGTCAGAGCCCTGATAAGGCCCCAGCAGGAAACCCAGCCTTTGTTTCACGTTTGAGGAAACTACAAAAACCAGAACAATATATGGAACATCAATGGGAACTGTTACCCACACAGAGCAATCATTGCTCTGTTCCTCCAGGACAGACATCCAGAAACCAACCAGTGGCCGATAAAACAAAGCTCAAGTAAGCCCCCAAATCTCTTCAATATCCTGAAATTCATCAGCCATCCCTGACCAACACAGATCTAAAGAAAAATACAACTGAGCAGCAGTAGTAACACACAGTAAGAGCAGGAACCATGGACTCCAGAAACACAACAATTTTGGCAATCACAGATAACCTGGCACGTGTCTGATGCCAGAGAGATACCAACATGACCAAGGCTCTCATAACCCATAGAAAAATGTCTTTATTTTCCCTCCCTTAGATCTGTGTGGAGCCTCTGGGCCTTTCTTTTGTCCTTGTGTTCACTAGTTATCATTTCCACCTGCATTTCAGCACATGGATTTACATGGATAAGGAACAAGTATGAGGCAGAGCTACAAAGAGCTACAGCAAAGGCTAAAGGGGGCCATGGCATGATCCAAGGACCTGTTGGACAGTTCTCATTCCCAAGGATGCCATGTGCAGCATGGACATGTCTGAGGCATTCTCAAAATTACCAAAAAGGCCTGTAGTGTGGCTGCCAATACAGGGATCCTGCCTAAGGCAGCCCTTGTGAGCTTCCTATGGAGAAGCACAAAGGGATCAGCATAAGTGGATCCTTTATTTCTCAGTTTTCCCCCAGTAAAACATGGAATAATAATGTTAAGTAAGTTAAATAATAAGCCTAAGTCATACTAACTCCATATTGTGAGGATAAATTAACCAGTGTCACATTTTCAGGCACTGTAGTAACATGGATTCTAGAAAAAAAAAAAGCTATATATAGCCACATAACCAATACAGGTAAATACCTCTATAAATAAAACCTTTAAGTACTGCTGCAATACAAATAATAAATAAAAACCAAAGAGGACTTACTCATATGCACAGACAGATTTACAGTTATGGAGGAAGTACTTTTACAAAGAGCATAGTGAAGCATATAAAGTAGGATGGTGAAGAGAAACGTAATAAATCATTCTACAAATACATTATTCTGAAAAATGGCCATTGTAGGTAAGAGTATGTTGCTAAAGTTCTGGGATCCATTTTTTTTTACCAATTTTCTGGTAAATTGAATATACAGATAGCTAACAGGTATAAATGAGCATCCTCCTACATGTATAAAAGCCACATTTCCTGAAGAAATAAATGGATACCTGTGTTGTGTGCTCAGTCTAAACAGGGACACAAGTAGTTCTGTGAGCTGTGGAGTTAATGAACTATTTCTGCACAGCAGTTTACTATCTTGCCAAGAGTTTATAGCACTATAAATCCTCATACTGTATTTTGCTTTGAAAGAACACCTCTGTATAGAAAAGCCCTGGGACACAAGAGTACATGTGCATGGGGAAAATGCCAAATTTCCTCCAGCTGACCCAGGAAATACATGGGTGGGAAGGGAAGTACAGAGAGGGGCAGGAGGCAGGTTTGATTCTGTTTGTGGAGTCATGAAGGACAGGGAGCCAGGGCCTTTTCTTTACAAGGTAGATTGTTCCAGCCAGCATATGGGACTTTGTCTTTCAGCAAAGCAATTTCAGATCTTGCCTGCAGTCAGGAAATGGTGGTGAGGATAGGAAAGGGTAAATACCACATAAATATCATTGCAATAAGAACAAAATTTGAGAGGTTTATATCAAAGTCTCTTTATACCAAAGTATGTTGTAGGTACAGGCATACCATTGCCTACCCAGTAGCTCCAGGCCATTCTCTCTACACAACAGCACTAGCAATTCTCTGAAGGCAAAGCACACCTATCATGTATACATCACATGCCAGCAAAATTCAGCTTATGCCAGCAAAATTCTGCTTTAGCCAACATAACTTGCTCCAGACCATCCAAATGAAGCTCTAAGCTCCATTTCTTGCAGTGGGAGCAAGAGCTGCACTCATGATATGCCTGTCTGTACCCTTGCATCAGTGCAGCTCTGTCAGTCATGTCCTCACACATGGGATTGGCACTGGAAGGGTGCCAGGGAATAGTGTGGATCACCACTGATTCCTGCAGCTCACCACTTCCAGTGCTTACACATCTCAATCCTTTTTAATCTCACAATACATCCTGCTTCTAATAAACCATGTGATATGTATCTAAACAATCCTTTAGCATTGTTATGCATGTATTTACTTAGATACTTTCCCCCATGCAGATATGGCTTCCATTAAGTCAACAACATTTCCAAATCACTTTAAAAATTGGCTGGGTAAACAACAGCCTAAAATGAAAGCGAAGACTTGCTGCTGCCCAAATGAAATTTTTGTAACAACCTTACATTTAATCCTATCTGTATTTGAAAGTTCTGTATTTAGACAGTGTTTGATGCCCTATTTTTTTTCTGCTGAGTTTCATTTAGCATTTCATTCTTCTTGCTAGATACCACATGACACGACCCTATACACATTCTGATCCTTTAAATACTTTCAAGCATTATTCAGACACTCATAGCATTACATTTCATGCCCTTGCCCTTTCGCTCACTTTGCAGATGCAGAAGAAGCTACACTACACCAATAATCTCAGTTACAAATGTCAGATTGCCATTTTAGCCCAGTTTGCAGAGATCTGTTATCCTCCATCTTACAAACTACATACACTCCTCTTGAAAAAAAACCCAAACAACTTTACTGAGCAGTAGTAACACTACAAAAGAACCTCAAAAGAAGGCAGAGTAATGAAATTTCCATCCAACTCTACAGTGCTTGTAGCTAAGGTTTTACTACATTGATTCATGATAACATTCCAGGAACAATCAAGATACTGAGCATGAAGCAAGAATAGATTTTTTTTATTTTCCCAGAAAAATAAATTTTGCGAAACAAGTTTAATTTGGGTAGAGGAGTGATAATTAACATGCAATCTGGCACTAAGCTTGATGATAGTTTAGGACCAACGGTCAGCTTGCATTTGTTATTTTTGAAATTCAATATTTCTTATTGCTTCTATCCATGCTTGCTGACTATCCTCAAAAAGATAAAACTATGACAGTCCTCTAGTTTAGAAACTTGTCATTCCTCAGCTTCTTCCTTCATAAATTACAAACATAATCAGAGATTTATGTAAAACTACAGTTGTTGAAATCTTGCTATGTGAAGACATCTCTAAGTAAAAACACTAGAGCTTTTTCTCTAGCAAAACCAAGGCAAACCCCAAATGCTGGTCAGCATTCCCATGCCATTCCAACAGCAGTTTGAAATGAAGCTGTTCCTTGCAAGGAAAAGTTGCAATGGCAGGACAAACAGTGTTTCAGGTTTGAGAGCATCAGTGCTTGGCTCCAGCAGGCTCAATACACCACTGAGCCCAGCATGCCTGGGGATGGGGAAGGGGGATCGGGACCCAATTGCCCTTTTGAAAGGATAAATGGGAAGGAGCATGGAATATTCAGCACCACAGCAGGTTAGAAAGTCTTCCTCCAACAACACTTGAAGAAGTGAAAAGTTTGCAGCCAAATGTTCTAACTCACATTGCTCTCCAGCACCTGGGACTGTTGCTTCACTATTTGGTTTAAACACATTAAATTATATTTCAAGCTCCTTCCCTCACTGCTTTGATTATTTTCTTCGAATAGCTTCTGACAGTGACAGTAAAAGATAGTCCTTCACAAAATGATAGACTGTTGTAATATTGAAACTATTATCTTTCATATTGTTATCATTTATATAGTTATTTTCCAGGATTCTAAGAAATATCTATTAGGATATCATCAAGTATATTTTCAGTAAAGCATAAACAATACCTTCTAAAAAGGAAATTACCCAGCATGAGATACAAAATGGATATTCAAAGGCCAATTCCTCAGACAGATACTTCAGTGTAACAGCTAAACAGAGCACTGTTTCTCCAGAAAACCTGACAGGACAATTTGGTTTCCAAAGTGGCTGGATGTGCTTTCCATTTGTTAGTGGATGCAGTAGGTGATGGTCATGCCCCATATGTTTAGGAAGAGGCTTCCTGGGTATTAAAAAGCCTCATGCATTCCAACATAACCTTGACTTACAAAACTCTCCAGGTATAGTTTGCCTGTTGCCTTTTTCCATACCAGGTTCTTCTTTCCTGATTATTAGAGATTCATATCCTGAGCCTGTGAAGGGGAATAAAAAAACCCAATCCCCAGACTAACACAGCCCCTAAGTGCAGAAAGCAGAAAAGAAATCCACATCTTCCATGTGAGCAATTACACATTACACCCTCTTCTACAAAGTTTTAGAAAGGCTTTGTCACTTTCTTCACATTTCAGCTTTATCAGCATCACCTCCCTCTCCTGACACATAGCATGACCTGAGTCAAATCTTCTCTTGTTAATGGACTGCATGTGAAAAATGCATATTTTATGACTGGCTTTTCACAAATATGAAAATGAATATTATGTATGTTATGTTAGAAAGTTATGCTGCATTAATTCTCTTAAGTAGTGTCTTAAATATAGTTTTAGGTTACAAAAAAATGTTAAAATAATAACTATGCCATGTAAGATACTTTTTTTCTAAAGAAAGGACTCGCAGTGAGGTAGCAGCCACAGGACACCTAAATCTTTCTGAGAAATAGAATTTATTGCCCCATTATCAGAAGAAACGAACTTCATCCTGCCTTGCTCGGGCAGAATGATGCTGTTAGGATTATGAGGAAGAAGGTGACACTGACCAGACAGAATCCTGTGTTTGAATGGAATTTATGCATCATGTATGAGGTGTATGAATATTCAACAGGCTGTTGTTTTTAAGGGTTAATCCTCTGTTAACGGGTGTCCTTTTTCGGGCTCATGCTGCCCAGAAAAAGGTACCCGGACATCTGTAACTCTATTGCCTCATATTGTCCTAATTCATATTGTCCAAATTATTATGACTCTTACTGTATTAATATTTTTATAACCATTTTATTACTATTAAACTTTTAAAATTTTAAAAACAAGTGACCGGTGTTTTTCACACTGCGCAAAACACAATGTGCAGCAATCAAACGGCACCCCTTCCCCTTCTGATCTCCTTACACTACGTCCATTAATTTAATTTAATTTCTGACTTTAACATTTATAGATTTCTAAAAGTGACAGTGGATTGGAGGGTGACAGTGCCACCTCTCCAATAACACTGGACAAACCAATAGTCCATCAAATTTTTCCTCTTCCATAAAAGAATGCAAAACAATAAGTTGTTTACATAAAGTGTGTGAAAAAGTTCATTACAAGAATGTAAACATCAGAAGGCTTAGAAAAATTAAAAAAAAACAACAGGGTGACATAAGCCCTTCCCTTGCCTAGTGTAAATGATCGTGATATAAGTCTAGGTAATACTGCAGCTTCAATAATAAATAATAATAAAAAATGGCTTAAATTAAATAATTTTCAACTTTCTCTTCTCTTGTCTGAATATCCTTTACATGCCCACCCCAACCCAGTGCTTGGCGACTTCCTGTGTTCTTCCACCGTGACTGACTTTGAAGTCAGTTTGCTGCTTTCCCTTTAAAGTTTTCTTTTCCTCACAAAATTCCACTATTTTTCCAGTGGTGGGATTAATAATAATAACAACAATAATAATAACAACAACAATAATAATAATAATAATAATAATAATAATAATAATAATAATAATAATAATAATAATAATAATAATGAGAAGTAGTAGTAGTAGTAATAGTAGTAGTAGTAGAATCATCCAAGCTAACTTTTCTCCATAGCAGCATTTAAACTCTCAGTTCTCTGTTTTTCTTAAGAGTTGTTCTTTTATATTGCTACAGAGTGGCTATTCCATCATCTGTAATAGGAATATTTTGATTATGAGTTTGCTATAGGATCTCTGACAAGATTTGTATTTGACATTTCTATAGCTACTGTGAAGGTGCACATGGTAAACAATAATGTGTGCATAAAATGCTCACTCTTGAAAAGGAAAAAAAACCCACTTTCATAAAGTTGCTGCATTTTGAGTAATCTTGGGAGCTTTTCTTGTTAATGCCATTCAGGCAAGCTAGGTGTATTTGGAAAAAATATGCCGGTTCAAGCCTCCTTTGATACCTTTAATTATTAAACATCTTGTCAACTAGAGTTGGCATCAAAGGCACTTAATCCTGCAAACAGTTCCGTCCATGTTTAATTTTATACACTGACCATAACTTTGGACTCCAATGCAATTACAAGTTATGTACAGCCTTTGGGAAACTGCTGGTCTGCTGTTAAAGCCCATAAGAGTTTTGTTGTCAACTTTGTTTGTTTAAAATACAGTGTGTGTATAGAAGTGTGTGTGTGTGTATGAAGTTATAGACATGCTTAGGCTGAAAACCTTACTCCTGGGCATAAAGTAGAAGCCTTGTAGCACAAAACTTAAGTGATTTCTAGGAAAGTATATCCTGTCTTACCTTTAAACCCATCATACACTTTAAGACTGGGAAGGCTTAATGGAAATATATGTGTGCTCTGGGAACTATAGTTTTTGTGTTTATATGAAATCACAAGCATATGCTTTACCACAGATATTAGCTTCAGATTTTAATATACTTCTTTTTGGTCAAAGGCTGGACTCAGTGATCTTCGAGGTCTTTTCCAACCTTATTGAATCTGTGGTTCTGTGATTCTAATGTCAGCATTACTCTAGCAATTGTGACTTTGTAGAAATTGTTTTGAGTTTTTTTCATTTTTGTCTTTACCTTTTGTTCTCCATTATCCTGACAATCATCCCAAGGAAACATAGGCAATTGTTCTCTATGCTGTTGTGTGTCATAGAAGTTTTGAAGAGAAAAGAGCTTTCTCTGATGAAGTGTCTTTTGAAGTTTGTTCTCAGACATGAACGTGTGGGTTACTGAATAAAAAACTTCTCACAGAAACACTCAGTACTACTCTGATTTCATATTTTGACTTAAATTTCTAATAAGTAATATTCTTGTGGTATTAGTACAGCTTTACTTTGTTCTCAGACAGTTCAGCAACAGAAAGCACCTAAGCAAATAAAAGTTCTTGACTCCAAAAGACAGACAATCCTTGGTAGCTCAGTGGAAAGAACAAACAAATTAAGTAGAAGTAGATTATGACTTTCTTGACTAACATCAATAGCAACTAATTGCTTTTTGTCTTGTTTCAGAGGAGGGAATTAGTGGAGAAGTACAAAAGCAGAAATTCTGTAAACAAACAAAAAAATTTCACTACTCAAACCACCATCTGTCCCTTATTCACTTGCTCTCCTACAAGCATTAACAGTGAGTCAGTTTGGGGTCTTTGCATGTGATGCATGTTAACATTTTGCCCAACAACCTCACAATTCTGTCTATTCATGTATATGCAACCAAAAGAGCTAAGGAAATAAAGATTACTGGTTGTTTCAGTCTCAGTTGTGATAAATATGAAATGCTTGTAAAACTGGAAAAATTTCATTTGAATATAGGTTTTGTGGCTTTGCTAAGTAAATACAGGGAAAATATGTCCTTGGGATAGGCTTGCAAAGACCAATTGGCACATGTCTGTTACGTCCTGAGGGTACAATGTTATACTAAGTTTATTTAAATAATTGAAGATTTTAGAAACTAAATATGGAAGCATATACAGAGGATCAGGTGCTCAAAATTAGCGTCCAAAATAGAGGTATAGAAAAACTGTCCATTTAGGGAAAAGCAGCAACAGCATCTCTTCTGTGTCTGTTTTGTTAATTTTATAAAATGCACCTATCAAAACTTTAAAATAGTCCCTTTAATCAAACTGTGTTAATTAAGAGAGGAGTTTTTTTCATCTCTTTGTGTTTGTTTCTTTGTAACAGCCATTTTTACATTATACCTGAGAAGATGTTGGTAAAAGAGTGTTGACAAGAAACAAAGATTGTGATATGAGAGATTAAAATAATCCTCAACAAAACCTACATCTGCTGTATTCTATTTCTGCCAGATTAATTAAAAGAATAATCTGAGTATTTAAAGATAAATAAAATTCACATTTTGAGATTCAGTCAGCATAACATATTATCAGATACTTTTGGAATTATGAACAATAAAATACTAAGCAAGCTTTGGACACTGCAGCAGAAAACACATGCTGATACAATGGAAAAGCCAAAAGAGAGGAAAAGAAAAGAAAAATAATTTTTGCTATAAATGCTGGAAAGCAGGTCTCTGCTTCTCATCCACAGCATAATAGCACACACAATACACCAATTTTGAAACAGCATCTTTTCAATAGCAACATGACTTTCATTTTCACTGCAGGATGCCACAGGCAGTCCAGAGTTTGAAATATGTATGCTGGTCACATGCAAACATGCCACAATGTGCTGGAAATCTGCCACTTGTTTATGATTTCCCATCTTGTACGTGGTAGGATCTCAACTATTTAAAGCAGAGTTAATGTTTTTTTCCATATGTATCAAAATAACTCTGGCCTTCCTATTTATTAGTGCATGTAAGCCTTCTCCCCATCCCCTCCTTTCTAGCTAGGTCTGTGCTGTAAAGGTTGCAAGTAAGAAAGTAGCTGTCCAACAGTTTTAGCCTCAAATCTGATCACTCAAATGCTACTTCTGCTACCACAAACCACAAATCATTTTGTTTAGTGAATAAAACAATGGAAAGAGCAAAAGGAGAAACTGTTTGCAGGTGGGTGTTCTGCTGTGACCCACACACTGAGCAGTGGGGCACATGTGTGCGCACACACAGGCTCCACGTACACAGCACTGCTCCTGCTGCTGGCTTTGTCTCCTTCATTGTCACCCTGCTGCACTTTACATCATACCTTCAAACCCTTACTGATCTGATGTCAACATTACTTCACACGTGCATCTCAAATAGGAACATGGTCATGCTCCACAAGGGAGGAATTCTCAGCTTCTGGCTGCTGTCTGCCATAGCAGTGATTTAAAACAGACACACACCTTTCAGCCAACCTTCATGTTTTCCTAGTAAAATATGAGATCTGTTTAAAAAGGACCTAAAATTCACTGTCCATCACATTTATATTTTAACACCTACACGCTGTAGATAGAACCCTCAGTCCATTAATCTTTCCAGAATGATGCTCCGACAAAGCAGTCTGGTTGTGAAAAACTGCAACTGTTTACAGAGCAATATCCTTTTTTTCCTTAGTGGCCCCATGGCTATGAGAAAACATTTGGCATAACCCTGGGAGTTTACTTAGCTTGCAGAACACTGGGAATCCACTTTCAAACCAAAATGATGTCTTTATCAATAATATAACATTCCACACTAAGCTAATGCCATGCATGCAAACCAGCTGAACAGACTTCTCCAGCAATGAGAGCCATGGCCTCTCTTCATTTACCCAATAGCCACAATGAAATTCTCTTAAACAACAGAATATTTAATATTCAGAGAGTGACAACACACAAACTCACTGTAAACACAGACACCAGCTATCGCACTTTAGTACATTGTCTAAGGATTCTTTAGTACATTGTCTAAGGATTTTGGTTCAATCCTATGAATTTCCATGTATTTCTCCTGTATTTCCAAATTGCTACTTATATACATGGCTGATCCTGCCTGATCTGAACCTTAGGTCATGGGCCAACCATCCTCATAACTTCACACACTGAAACAAAGAAATGAGCAGGGCTTCAGCCAGGCACATGTGTGCACCCAGGCACCCAGAGGAGTTTGGGCAGTGCTTATGGAGGCAGAAGGCTTCATAGTCTGTATTTTATCCCTGGAACCCCATAAAGAATGGCTCCTTTTGCATGTATGCCTTGGGCACCAGGTTATCTGTGCCCAAAGAGAAGACATTGAAACAGGTTCTCATACAAACAAAAATTAAGACTATGACACGGGAACATTTTATGCGCTGTTTCCAAAGATTCATGTAAAGGTGTTCAAGATGTGCAACCGAGGAGGAGGAACAGGAGGAGGAAGAAGAGAGGGAAGAGGAGTAAAAGGAGGAAGAGGAGGCGGAGGAGAAGGGTTTTAAAGAAGGTTGGGGCAGTTCCTCCTGCCAATAGCTCGGTAAATGACCTGTCAGTTTGATGCAAACGCTTTCCCCAGCTTGGGCGGGGGCAGGGGTGGGGAGAAAGGAAGGGAGGGGGACGGAATTTCTCGACAGAGACATTTTTAATGACCCCCAGGGAGAGGTCACCGTGGCGCAGGCTGACGTGAGGTACCCGGGGGCAGGCAGCCTTCCTCCTCCTCCCTTCTTCCCCCAGTCCCCCTTCCTTTCCTAAAGCAAGCATCCAAAAGCACAATTAATAAACAAGGAGACAGCAACTGCCTGGCTAGGTACAACTCGAGTGTTAGTTTTTGTAAGAAGAATTAAAGAATTTTAAAAATAGCAGAAGAAAATGTGGGACTCAATGGAAACAGCCTTTCCAGGGCTGGAGTGTCAGCCAAAGGAAGATGAGTGTTAAACACGGGCAGGAAGGTTTGTGTGTGCTGAAGTACAATCTCAGCATTAGTTTGTCGGGTTTTTTTTTACAGCTTCTTTTGTCTGTTGGTTTCATCTCCTTTCTTTTCTTTTTCCTTTTCTTTGACAACTTCCTGCCTGCCTGTCATTAGAAGTAAGAATGTATTTCTTTGTCTCTGTCAGATCTTAGTTAATTAGCCATCACTGCAGCAGGCTCAAGGATTTAAATTCAAAGTGAAACTCATTCTAATCAAAACTGCAGCAAACTGGGGGTTTTGTTTGACTTTAACCTGAGAGTCAGTTATTGTATCACTGATGTACATATTGCATTACCAGCTGAGTGCTTTCAGCATCCCTCTATCAGTGTGAAATATTTAATCGGCACAAGGATCCAATCAGCACAGCAGAGGGGAAGCTGGTGTGTGCATTAATTTACTTCAACTGAAAAGCAGTAAAGCAGGTCAGAAACATATAACCTCCTCCCTTTCCCCCTCCTCCTTCCCCTCCCAAACAAATACACAGCACATCAGAGGAGTTTTATCAGGGGGAGGGGGAGGGATTGAAAGCTACCCTTTATGAATCCAGATAGGACAGTCAGACAATAAATTAGTCACTCCTGCCAAAGAATGACAAACACTGCCTGAAACAGAAGAGGGGAACAATGCACAACACCATCACCACCCCCAGAC
The DNA here is from genome assembly GCA_035048045.1 of Chlorospingus semifuscus. Taxonomy (NCBI): domain Eukaryota; kingdom Metazoa; phylum Chordata; class Aves; order Passeriformes; family Passerellidae; genus Chlorospingus; species Chlorospingus semifuscus. Next base: position 63,479,910 of record JAWWMS010000059.1, on the reverse strand, counting down.
ATGCCCCCCAAAATCCCTTCTCCAATTAATTACATTGTGTAATTGTTTGGTTTTTAATCTTTGACTCTTTTAAAGCTGAATGATTACCCCTTCTGTGTATGACATTGATCAGAAGGAAAGCACATGCCAGGAAATATTGAAACAGTCTTTCTATTAAGGTGCAAAACAGCTTTTGATTTTCTAACCTGCCACATTCTCTAGGAAAGGCTTCCATTAATATTACTGGTATTAAAAATCTGGTTTAGAAGCATTCACAAGCTCTCCTGCACATCAGCAATTTTATACACAGCAGCGCACAACAGCCAAACTTTTCCCACTTCTAATTCTACCCTTGTATTTTTCTTCAAAGACACTCAAGTTCCTTGTCTCCTTGGCATCATAATGAGAATACCAACATGCCATTTTCTTTCACAAGGGATCACATACAACCTGAATGTTACATGAACAAATTTGTTCAATCCTCCAAGCAAAACCATTGTGCAGAAATGTGACGACAGACGATGATTAAAGTTGCATCAAAAAACATCCACCCCAGCTTGTCAGTGTGAGTGACCAAGCTCTCATTGTGGCTGCTCTCCAGGACAGGGCAGCAATAAAGAATTAATTAACAGATTTATGTAAAAAGACAATTTTCCAAGCTGGTAAATACTCCAACAATGGTAACTGTGGGCTTAGAAATACATATATTCAGTCAAGTGCAATTAGCCTTTAATTTCTGAACCCATTAAACATCTTGCTGACTGCAAAAACCAATGCATTTTAAATGGTATTGCTAACTGGAATCCACTCATCAAAGCTTGGAATTAGCTGCTTAGTGACATGTAAACAGCACTTTTTAACTAACACAGAGTAGGGAGGAAGAGGATGCTATTAAATGAGAAAAGTCAGACTGATATCATGGAACATTCTGGTACTGCCTGTGCATCTTGAAGGAGAGGAGGAGGGGGAACAAGGGTTGGGTTTTTTTTTTAATAACCTCACAAATAATCCCTCATCCTTTCTCTCTCTCAAACCATGCCAGTGATCAAGGAAATGAGAACAAGGCGCTTGATTCACAGCTGACTCTTTCTTCTTGTTACATCAGATCAAGAAGGAGCAGTGTAACAGGGAGGGGGGAGCTGATTTCTGCCTAGGAAACAAATCTACAAGCTGGCATTTTGCCTCCTTCTCCTATTAATTAGACCAGTTTTCTGTCAGAAACAGAGCCTTAAAAACTTGCAACGGATTTACGTGTGTGCCCACTCACACACATGCTGCATATATGCATCCAGAAAATTAAACATTATGTGTGTGGGATAAACTCCTCCCAAAAAATATCTTCAAGGCAAGAGTAGTTGGTTTTCCATTTTATTTGATAGATGGATCTGTATTATTTCCCTTAATCCCAAGTGTAAAATGTACAATGAGTTGCTAATAGTGAGACACAGCCAGTGCTGAAGACCCAGTAATGACAGAGCCTTTAGAGAGGGGCACTGTGTTCTGCAGCAGGTCTGCAAGGCTCTGCCATGCTTCTTTTAAACCCAAACACACCACAGAGAAAAACTTTGGCTTGATCTCCCTACAAATATAGCAGAAAGCACACAGGCATCCTCCTGGCAGGTCAGAGGAGGGCTCCCTGCTATGTAACACAGCTGTGTTCTCCCACAGCCCCAAAGCCAGGGTCCTACTTTCCATTAGCAGCTCAAAATTTGCACTTTTGCTGTTGTCAGCTTCAGTTTCTCATGATTTTCCTCATCCCATGCATTCAAGAGGACTGCATTCATATGGCTCATTTGCTGGTGAAAAACAAAACCAACTCTCTACAAACAAGCATACAAAAACACCCTGAGTGTAAACCATATCAACACTAATGTACTTCTAATTTAAGTTTTAAGAAAACAAAAGCAGAGTGATTAAAGGCCAGGAACATATGGAGACTAAGCACTCTAGAACAAGCTGAATGCTTCCATTGTGTGAAACTCATTCATTATAGCTATAAGATGCAGGGCAGACATTTGCATTTCTAGAGTGGCATTTTGTCATTTTTAGATAAATCATGGGACCCAGACCCTCTCTAAATGGCATCAAGCTCACATTTCTTGATAATTTGCCTCCCTTTGTTTCAGTACTCTACCTCTTTTCTTCTCCTCTCCATGAATATCATTGAAGTTTGTATTCTGTGTCTAGAACTCAGAGGCTTCCTATTTTTGCTTAAAAAGGCACTGCTTCCTATGACCAAGCACTGCAAAAAGAGATGCAACTGCATGCAATCAGAAAAGTTAACAATAAATTAATTTATTGTATCCAGTTCCAAAGCTGCTGCCTCCCAATTCACACTCCCTGTGCCTCATTCCTCCCACCAGTCCCAATCCAACCCCACCCCAACCTGATAATTAGTTCTTTGATTACTGCCTCCTTCACCTCAGTTTAAAATCAAATTTGGAAATGCACATCTTCTTTGGAGTGCCAGGAAGAATCAGCAGTACAATAAACCAAGCCAAATCCTTTTTTCTCCCCCTTTTTTACTAGATAACAAAATCCTCCCGAAATGAACAAATGTAACTGTGAACAGATACAGACTTCCCAAGGGATCAAACCATCAGTTCCTCAGTATACACAGAAAGAAGATAGAAGTTAAATGGTTGCATATTCCCCAAGGGAAGGCAGATCTTCAGTGCTGAAGTATTCCCATCAGAAATTCTGGATAAGTTGCAAAGAAAGGAAAAAAAACCCTGCCTTCTCTCCAGACCTGGTGTAGACATTTCTGCAGCAATTCTACACGCACACATTTCATCCCAGGAAGCTGATTTTATCATGGAACCTGAAGAGTGTGCTTCCTTCAGAGGACAAAGATGAAGGCAAGTCTATGAACAGGTTTGTTGTAAAAGCCGTCAGCTGTTAGCACATTTTACTAATGAAAAATCCATGGCTTGGTAGCACAAAGAGCTAGGCTCCTTCTAGCCCAGCCTCTGAGTTTGCTTCTGGTGAAGCACACCAGCACTGAGGTGGAAACAGAGCTGCTTTCAGGATAAATCCCCTTGCCTCAGTTTCCCAACTTGATAACATGTTTTCCTCGTTGAGGTATTGTGAAAATGAGCTTGTTAGCATCCATTAAATACTGCTTATTTATATTTTAAGGACAAGTTAAATCATATGATTTTATCTTAACCCCACAGGATTATGACTGTCAAATCAAAGGTAGTGAACTATCACCCTGTTTTTCGGAAATATTTTCTCATGTCCTCCAAAGGAAACCTGGTGGAGATGAAGATGAGATTTCACAAGTCCAAGCATTTTCCTGTGTGTGTCCGGGCTTGGCCACTAAAAGAACTATGCAGATGGCAGAAACTTAATTTCATGTCTTTTCCTTTCCACATGTTACATAAAAAGCAATCTACAGACCAAAAAATGTGGTAAAGCCCATGACCAGAGATGGGAAACACACAACACGTAACTACACCTCTAAAAAGAGGTGCTACAGGTCTGAAGAAAAGTGTTCAAAGAACATAGAAGGGATGGCAGAAGAGACATACAGAGACAAATTTCTTTCAACAGCACTCTTGCCATTCTGCCGTCAATGGAGTGAAAATAGTTGAAGTAGAAAACCTCTGAGTGATTCTCCTCCTGCATCATAAAATAACAGTTTACTACAAACTATGGAATGAACAGTTGTGCAGGTGTTTGCAGAAGTAAAGGATGCAGAGGGATGAGTTGACAATGAACTTCCATCTCAAGACTTCCTATTTTCTCATAAAATGTATAGAGGATGACAATCTCAGTGATTCTCTCTGTTCCTTCCCAGGACGTCTGAGCATCTGTACATCATCCAAAGAAATCCCTATGATCCAGGAAACTCCTCCAGAGGTAGGAACTCTGAGTATACATGTGGAATGAAGCTGCAGGAGCTAAAACTGAAGTCACAGAAACACTCACATGATGTATCAAGTCAAAGCTGGAAACTGAACCTCCACATCACAAGCACAGAACTTTAGTTATTGAGAGAGCACCTTCACTCCTCATTTAATTTTTCCCTCAGTTGCACCACTTCATTTGCCATGTGGAGCATCAAAAAACATAACTGTGAATGATCACATTGCTCTCTTTATCCAGCCTGAGGGCTGACTGTGCAGGCAGGCAGCAACAGCACTGCTGGGGTTTTCTGCCTTTCAGGCATGTAGGTTATCAAATAATGCCTTACCAAAAATATAAGGTAGTGTCCAAAACCTGGCTGAATGAATACTGCCTGATCAGATAACACCTCCTACAGAAGAGGGAAAAACTGAAAACTGGGGACTCCAAACCCCCATCTTTGCTCAGACCACTATTCAATATATTACTTTTTTTCTTACTGAGGATATATAATGGCCTAGTTCCTCTAGGGACATGGGTGATTTAGAAAGATTAAAAAAAAATTTACTTCCCCTCCTTAGTCCTTTCCCCCATGACAAAGAATGCTGTGAGTACACAAAAGTGAAAAATCAAAAGCCAGTTTAGACAGTTTGAGAATCCCAAAGAATATCACTTGACTAGATACAGATAATTGATCAGTGGAGGATAATTGACAAGAGGACACAGCATGTAATTGATAAGGATAATAAGATAATAATAATTGGTAATAATAAGATCATAATAATTGATAAGAGATAATTGATAAAAGGAGGATTACAGCATGTAATATTTTTCTGTTAATGAGACTTCCAAGAATGCATGAAAAAACTATTTAGAATGACTAAACGGTACCAATACATTAGCAGATGTAGAAAATACTGTGTAAATTTAGGAAACAAGGGAATTATATGCTTTCACACTAACTTAATGGAAATGAAAATGATAAGGCAATGCTTAAAGGGAAAGAAAGGTATACAGAACTGTAGGGAAAGAATGTTAAAGAGATAAAAGAGCTGCTGATGAAGGACTGTGTAGATCCTTGGAACTAAGAGAGTACACAGCCATTATTGCGGAGACCAAAGGAAGACCAACAAGGAATAAATAACAAAGATTGTGCCAAGGACAGCACATAAAATGGAATGTAGAAAAGAAAATGAGATAGAACAGACTGGGCTCACTTCAAAGCAACAACAGGAGAGGAGCACAATGGCTAAGGAGAAGGCAATGTCACACCACATTGCCACTGCCTTCACACATCGAGATGGAGATGCTTCTTTAAAGCATCTATAAAATGGAAATTATCTGCAAAATTTGGTCCCTAGTCTTCAGTTGTGTCTGAGCTAATTTCTAAACTACTCCCATGAACAGTAATAGGAGAAAGAAAGACATTTGTGGGTTGAGATTTTTGCTACTGTAGTGGTAAGCACTTTAGCCATGAGAACTCTACAGGAAGCTGCAGAGTGGCATTGATCTGTGTATATTCTCAGAAAAGGTTCAAGGACACAAAAAAAGGTGAAAAGTAATCGAGAGAAGCTTCAGCAAAGTTTTCCCCTAACTTTTTTACATTTCAGAATCAGAAGAAACATTTTCTATTGAGTGCAAAACATCACAAGCACTTAAACACCAACTTCCATCGGTCAACCAGATCCTTTGCCTGGAACATTTATCCCAGACAACAGCTTTTCTTCTGATAAAAGTCATTTTGCAAAGATGTTGAGTACAAAAAATGACAAAGTGGTCAAAAAGACCTGGTGCTCTAGCTTTCCAGTTCTGTAGTGCACCCAATTTGTTTTACATTCCCATTTGAGTTAACTTTTTCTTCTGCAAGAGTGGAACACCCTTCAGAGCTCAAGGCAAGGGTTAAGTGGCAGGTTTGTGCAGCAGCCACCAACGAGTTGAGTTCAAATACAGGACAAGGCATAAGTAGGAATGAAAAATAAAGTCCTTGTTCAAGTTCCAAAATCATCTGTTGTGTAACTCCCAATTTGGAATAAGATTGGGCTGCAATTGTGTGAACTGTAATGGCACAATTTAGCAAAAGAATGGGACAAATAAGAGGCAATATCAAGTTTGCTCATTCCAGTGGATTCCAGCTGAGCAGGAGGTGTTAACAACACTCAATGTGGAAACAGTAGCTCTCTACACACCTTCTCTGTATAGATGCTGCAGCCAGCCCCACTCCTGCATTTCCCTGCTTTTATTTTTTCTTCATAAAGGATTGAAGCCTTTAAAAGTAATTGTGGAAAAATAAAGTTTAGTAACGATGGCCTCCTCCAGGAGGTGAGGGAAACAGGTCATGTTTTACAGAACACAGTGTGCCAGTATGAATTCCCAGTTCTTCCAAGGGAAACCATCTCCTGGTCCCTGAATCCTCCTCCTGTGATACAGAGACTAACGTGACTGCACCAGCATTCAGATAGCTGTGCAATAATTGAATGTATTAATTAGAGCTAACCTGTCAAAGGAAACAAACCCCTAGCTTTTAATACAGATGGATTTCCCACTTCAGATCCCACTCTTGCTGCAAAAACAGCTGGGCCAGAGTGGTAGAAGGAAGCACTGGGGAGGAAGAGGGAAAGAGGAGGGGAAAATGCCATTACAGGAGAGTTCAGATGGTGTTGGGGCAGCAATGGGCACAGGCTTGGTGATTTCACCACAAACTGTGAGGAAAGTGGGACACAGAAAAGAAGGGATTAAAGAATAAAGGAAGGAACATGTGCATGAGGACAGAGCACTTTGGCCAAAGGAAACAAGTACAGAGCCTCTGTGTCTTTCACTGCTAGGCCAGAAGTTTAGTAACAGCACTTCCAGTAGTGATCAACACTCACTTTTCCCACAGTTTTGGTGGAAACATGTCCATTTCCAGCAGACTGCTGCCAATGATAATTTGCAGACTCAGCAAAGAGGCTGAAGGCTGCATGGACACAATGAATAAATTACCCTCTCAGCCCCCAGAAGATTATAGGTCTCTGTCAAGTCATTTAGATCTAAAATCTGACCTGCCTTAAAGCATTTATAGCTTGTCAGGGAGTATGTTCGGTATATTCAACAGTCATTTCAAGGAAAATAAATCCCTTTATTATAAAAATTATTTTATTTTTATACTTAATAATTCTAATTACAATTTCTTCCTACAAAAATCCTTCATCAAAAGAGCTTATGCACTAAAAGTTCACATCTCAGCTAAACAGATACTAACATCCCCACACAGGCACATCCACCTTGCAGACACTGCTCCCAGTCTTTTGCTGACATGATGAATAAGAAATAAATCACAGGAATAGGAGTCATCAAAAAAAGCAACTCAATGGAAATTATTCAAAAATAATTCAGTCAAATGCAGAAGGACAAATGAGCAAGGGAGAAACAGGACATTGAGAGAAAGGCATTTGAAATTTTATGTTTCTTGACAGCATTCTTTCCAAAAACCAGAAGCAGGCTGGGCTGGAATGCAGTGCTATGGTACAGGCAGATGCATTCAGTTTTCTTAACTAAAAGTTTCAGGTAGAAGCAACTGCAGCATCCGAGATGCTTTCTTAATGTGAAAGTGGACAAAAGAGCAAGAGCCAAAGACTGCTGAATTCAGCAGGAGCTGAGTCTATAAATGGGTCAAGCAATCTGCAAATGGAAACTTTCCCAAGCTGGAATGAAAGTAAAGCTCCTAAGTATTTTAGCAGAGAGCATGACTGAACCTCCTGCTACTCATGTACCATCCATTAACATCATTGCATTCCAGGGCTTATTAGCATTTCCACTCCACAACATGATAGAAGTTTATTAGCTGATTGCTTATCTGGGGATGCTGTGGATGAACAGAAGATATGTTGAAACAAGGCACAAATGTTTTCAGCTGAGAGACTGGATTTATTGTTTTTTGATGGGTTCTAAGACATGTGATCAATTTCCTAAGAGAGTTTGCTGGTTACCATGTAGTCTGTGAGTATAACAGGACCTGCCACAATGCATGAGCTGCAGAAAACAGAGCAAGTCCAGTTTGGAGTGACTGGAACATGGAGGGGGAGGAAATACAGGCTTTTGATGCTGACACCTGTAAGAGCCTAAATGAGGGATGTGGATCTCCAGGGGCTCTCCAAAATGCAGTTTATTCCATCCAGGATGTTACAGCAGTCCAGGGTGGTGGGTGACAGAGCCTGTGCCTACAGCTGTCAGCTCCAGCTGCAGGCAGGCCTGGAGACCCTTTGGTTTTGGTTACA
>JAWWMS010000059.1:63453933-63471729 GCA_035048045.1 Chlorospingus semifuscus | reverse complement strand
TACTTAAGAGAATTAATACAGCATTACTTTCTAACACAACACATATAATATTCATTTTAATATTTGCGAAAAGCCAACCATAAAATACATGCACTTTACACAAGAAAGTTTGCTTCTCAATGTAGCTGAAGTTTGTTAACAGACCAAAACTTGTACTCATACCACAGCCTTCCATGTGCCTCAATGAGCATGCAAAAAATACCTATTCATCTCAGAGATTGATGACACTCTTGCTAAAATTAAATTAATTTAATATCTTAAAAATGTGTGAACATTGTAAGCTCCATCTGTGCTCACAGGATGTTCTGATCCTTTCCCTTTTGTTTATTTAGCAATTATGTCATTAGCTTATGTAGAAAATAAGATAAAAAAATAATTAAACATCCAAGCCACAAGCACTATTTCTTTCTGCCTGGTAATAAGAGCTAATTCCAGCAGTAGTTATTAATTTTCACTCTACTTACTGATTCCTTCCTTAGTCCTCATGTAATCACTGTAACTTGCATGAGCATGGAGGATGTACAAGGTCTGGTGGTTGGAAGAGGAGACCAGGCAGTTCCTCATCTTGCTTGTTGTGTGAACCTGAGAAGTTGTTTTTACAGCCTTTACAATTTAGGTATCCCTGCCAAGTAAGAGTAAGGCTGTTTATGAACAGCCAAACAAAAGTCCCGACTTACTGTAGAAAAGCTGTGCTGAGTGTATTATTGCCTTACCTGTCTCTTGTTTTCCCCCATTTTTACAGTACATGAGAAAATCTTCCAGGAAGGAACAAAAATGACATTGTTAATTTAAGTGATTAATGCTTTTATACACACACACAAACAGGAGTTCTTATAAAATTAGTTCTTACTGTTTTTATCATCTCAACTCACATGTAATCTTCCAAAGCTCAATAAAAGGCTGTTGTAAAATGAGGAAGGAAAAGAACAAATTTCAAAAATAACAAAGCCTAAGTACCACCGCAGGAAGGAAAGGAAGTGAAGAGTCATACTCTGCTTTTCTGTTGAGACAGAACAGAAATGGGAATATATCAAGATAAAGAGGTGGCAGCATATGGCACTTGGCAGAGGCTCCTGTCCCTGCCCAGTGACTCAGAATCCAGGCAGGTGGACACTTCAGCAGAGGGCACCAGAGCAGCAGGGATGAGGTGTGGTGCTGGCTCTGCCTTGCTCAGCCTGGTGCACCTGAGGACTTGCTGTGCTGTGAATTCTTGTAATTCATATTGCTTCAGCATTTTTGTCACACCACGAGAGAGGTGCTGAGTAACACTGGGAGCTCTGGGATGGCAGCAAAGCAGGAATGAGATGGAAGGAAAAAGGCAGTAAGGAGCTCCATGAGAATCTGGGGCACATCCACCTGAATCAGCATTCTGCATCCCACACCACCAACAAGACCAGGAGGATGATGAGATGTGACCATTTAGTAGGCAAAATTTCTAATGAGAAATCATCAAAGCAAAGTTTCTTATCTTCCTTATAATTTTTTTCTTTTTTCACATCAGGTTTACGTAGATTTACGTAGATCTTTTGCATTCCAAGTAGCCTGAAAACACAAACATGAGTAACTGCACTGATATTCTGCAAATTCATTATATACAGCATCAAAGAACTGCAGAAGGTGTTTAAACAAATCTGATGTTTGAGGGTTATATAGTATAATTTGTGGAAATTTAATGGTTGGGAGAGAAGCATTCATGGTGGAACATTGATTTTACGCATTCCCTTAGGTCCTTCAGGCATTTCTTGCACAAAGAAAATCTAAACCTTGTGTGTTATGGTGGAGATACTGAGCAAGTCCTTCCACAGTGGAAGGCTCTACTCTGCTGTCATCCTTTATTATTTCAAAAGAAGCATATATAACTAGCTCTAATAGCTGCCTCTATATCCCATGGGCTTGGATGATATTTAACACACTCTTTAATGAATACTGGAATTTTTTGCAATGATTATGTTGGATTGATACAGTCTTCTGCCTTTGTCAGTGGAATTTTACAAAAGGAAATTAGGTTTTATTAATATGATGGTCAAGCACATACAAGTACTAAGGTTTTTATTTTTTGCCATCTGACATTCACATGAAAGAATCTTGGTGGTGTGAAATAACAAGAATTTTTTTATACATGCTTGCAGCCACCTGGAAAAATATTTCATTCTGATATCACAGGTTTCAAAATAGAATTTTTCCATTATTATCAGTTTTACAGGTCATGTTGATAAGTAAAATTTATAATGATGGCTATTCTGGCACCTTGGTTTTATATCAGTTTTATATGGAAAGTGGGATATAAAAATTGAATGGTGAGATAATGCCATTTGACATTCACAATGGTATTTTACCTATTTCTCTCAGTCATACAAGCTAAAATGGAGAGTCAGTTTTAATATATAATCTGAAAAACATTTTTAGGGTGGCCACCAATGTCAAATCCTAGAATCATGCCTGCACATTATCCCCTCTTGGATGGAAAAAGAAAATAAAAAAGGCATTGAAAATTGAGACTATATGTGATAGAGTCAAAACTAATTCTTGTGAGTTTTTAAGAACAGGAAGAAAGAGCAATGTGAACAATGGAGATAAATTATAACAGATTTAATGATCAACTGAAATTGGATCTGAAAACAGTAATCATAAAAGCAGACACTGTTTTCTGTTTCAAATGCTGAAGCAGTGTGTCATGCAGGAAGAAGTGCTGTGTAACTGGGGAAAGCAGATATTAAAAACAATCTGATTCCACTATTATCTAGCAGGATCAGTTCCCAAGGAGAAAAGGGAGTTCATCTGTCAATTTTTTAACTTTTAAAAAAGTGCTTAAAGATAAGCATTATAAAAGTGACTCTGATGGAGGTCTAAAGTGGGGTTTGAGAATTTAAGTGCTCATCTTTGCTGTCTTATATGATAAGAACCATAGGTCATTTCAGATCCCACTTCTTTGAATTTCATCAGTGCAGTACTGTGGTAATCCATGTTGTAATATTAAAAATTGGTGTTAGTATGTTACTGCTGGTAATGGAATTAGATTCCGGGGGAAAGCACAAGTTACCTGAAGACTACAGGAACACAGTACAGAAAGTGGGAGAAGTCTCCACTAGGAAAACTAGGAAGTACAAGGACATCCTCAGGCCCTGACCATTTCCAGCTTCTGTGAGTTTAAACCAAGGTTGCAAAGAACATTTACCATTTTAGCTCCTGGTACCATCTTGTGCTTCTGATCAGGGCACTGACAACTCCACAATGTCCACATTTCTAGTGTAACGTGCAGGAGAGGATTCTGCAAAAGATGGCAATTGCTGATTGAAAAATTTCTGTGGTGTAGAATCCCAGAATGGTTTGGGCTGAAAGAAGTGTAAAGCTCATCCTACTGCCATGGGCAGGGACACCAAGTAGATCAGGTTGCTCCAAGCCCTGTCCAACCTGGCCTGAAACACTTCCAACTTACACTTCTTTTGCAATTCACAGTCAGGCTCTTGCTGAGTTAAAGGTGAACTTTGTAGATGTCTTAGTCTGCTGTGTCTGTACAACCTCAAAGGTCTGTGATTACAACAAGAAAGCCCTGCTTCAGAAATTAGTAGATGTTCCTAATGTCATTTTATTTAACCACTGATACTTGACAAGCATTAAACTTGTTTTGGTGGAAAAGTCTAAATAATAGAGATTATTTCTTTAATAAAATGGATATAAATGACACTTTTATTTACTACCACCACATTTCTTGTAAAGGAAATATTACTTCATATTTATGAAAATGAATATGTTATTTTTTCTAAAACAAGAATTATTTTTCCAAAACTGAGAAGGTCTCAGAGGGATGGCTGGGTACTCTAACTTAAGTTTGTCTACATGGTGTTAGGAATCTTCATCAGTATTGTTAAGATGTTAAATAATTTAAAGTTTTATTAATAGCGATTATTGCATTTTAATGTCTTCTCAGTATGTATATAAATTTTATGTTGTTGCAAGCAAGATTTTGGGTTGTTTGTGTTTTATTTATGTTTGCCACAGCAGATGGAAAAGGTTCCTCTCTGGGCTTAGTTTTGGAGCTCACACTGGATTTCATATGATTATGAAATCAGATCTGTTGCTGTGCTGAAGGAGGAGGATGCAGTAATAGCGAGTGATGTGTAAAGCATGACTGTGCAGAAGAGGGGATGACAGAGGAGCTGAGGTGGCAGCTGCAGAGTTTTCTCTGGCTGTAGGCAAAGAAGGGAAAGCGTGAGTAAAACTGACAGAACAGAAGAGAACATTTCACGTTTGGGAAACAAATAAAGGGGTTAGTGAAGAATTTGTTCCCAGCTGTTACAATCCACTTTAATCACAGAGGAGCAAGTGAGCTGTCTGTGGATTAACAAATCCAGAGGTTCAAATTTGCCCCAAAACATGAGAACATGTACTTAGAGAAAGTCTTACAGCTGACAGGTTTTTTTGTACTTTTTCAATGTAATTTTTTCCCAATTCTTTCAGGCTCGTCCAGTAAAGCCAGACTAAATAACTAAGGTGACTCATGGAGTGAACTGAGTGGACAATTCCAGCTATGTGAGTTCATAACCACAGTGAGCTAGCTACAAAAACTAGCAGAGAGGTCACATTGCCTAGATTTCTAGAAAAATGTAAATTAAAAGATTTTGCCACTGGTATGTAAGGAATATCTTTATGTGTGTTAACTGTAGTTAGTCTTGGCATTGATGGGTAAATTGCTGTGAATTCTCAACAGATGAGTGATTGACAAAAAAGAGAGAAGCAAAAATAGAAATTAAATTATGTGTGTCAACCTGCTCTTGATCAGCTTCTCTGGATGCATCTTCTGAATTGGCTCATCCTCAGGCTGTCACAAGTGCATAGCTGAGAACATGCTTGAAATGATTACTAGTCTGGCATTTAAATTTAAAGACTGTTGATTGAATCAGCTTAAGTATTGACCAATTTTGTCCCCGTTTCAGCTAATTGCAATCTCAGTAATGGAACATCCCAGCCCTTCGGTGTCTTGTTGTGGAGACATGTATTTCTGGCACAGCTGGGTGACTGAGCTGTTGCTTAAAAAAGCCACTTTCTGTCATCTTCTCTGAAATAATTCAGGGATCTTTTTTGGCCTTGTTTTCATGCCTGAGTCAGCATTTGGTAGCTGTTCTGTTTGTGTGCCTTGCCAAGCTGTTTCTGTCCTCTGCTCTCTGAAGTGGGTGATGAAGCTTTCTGTCATTGCAGGGAGGTGTTCCTGCCACAGACTCTGCCCTCCTCACTTGATTCTCACATGCAATGTCAAGAGCAATTGAGTTTTGTGAAAAGTGCATATTACATGGCTCTATGCAGATATTTACTATATGTATTATGTTGTATTGAATACTAGTGCTGTATTAACATTTTAATAGTGTGGTAAATGTAGTTTTGTAGTTAAAAAGTAACTTTTGTTTGCATTTGAAAAGTAAAAGCCATGCACACAAGCAAAGCCAAGCAGGGGATTCATTTTCCATATTGGGGAAAAAATTGAGAGAAACAAGCAAATACATGAATCCGCACTATCACAGAAACTGAAATGGCTGCTGAAAGCCACAATAAAAATCACTTAATTGAGAAAAGCAAAATTCTGAGTGACAAGTTTATATTAACTTGGTAACCTGTTAAAAATAAACAGAAGAAAAATTTAGAAATAGAAAAAAAAGCTATGGACAAATCATGCTTAAGAGATGGATCACTGGCAAGCAGCATGGAAAAGCAGTGATGCTGTCAGTCAGCAGTTTTAGTCAAAGCCCAAATCATTTCACATCACAAACAGAGCTGTGAAAAAGCTTTATACAATGCAAAACCACTGTAGTTTCAGGCGAAGAGGAAAATCTCTAAAAAAAAAAACAGTCAGAAAAAGCTAGAATTGGTGAGGTTATCACTAAAATCAAACCAACCCTGTGAGTTTGAAAACCCTATGAGACAGGGAAGGTTTCTCATCAACCTGAAAGCAGCACTTCATTCAAAACACCAAGGATGACCTAAGCATTTGCACAAACTGTGAAGGCTTTGGAATCCCTTCAATCTTCTCCAAAGACAGAAATTACTTTAAAAGGATTAATGAACTAAGGTGAAAGTAAAGAAAGATCAAGATATGGTTCTTTCCAGAAAACCAAGGTCCCACCAGATTTTTACACTAAGAATAGTCATCAAAGAGATAATTGACTAACAAAAGCCACCAAACTTCACATATTTAAGGAAAGCTTTTGACAGGTTTAGTATCAGTGTCATCTTGAAGTTTTATGAAATCCAAGAAAAATAATAGACATGAAAACTCTTCGAGCAAGGCATAGTTTCATATTTTAGGTAAGCATAGCTTCAAGGAGCAGTTTAACAAAAGTGAGTGTGAAATGAAGAAGTCTTGTTTCACCTTTATGTCACTGCCTGCTTCATTATGAGAAGGGATAATGAGAATTATATGAGAAAGTATTTATCATTTGGCTTATGTAGCACCAGATAGCTTAACAACAGCAAGCATGATTTGGATTTTGCTGATGATACTGTGACCACCCTACCAACAGGATTATGAAACACCTTCTCCAATATGAACCAAAATCTTCAATAATTAGCAATTACCAAAATCAAGGCAGAACTCTCCAATTTGCAGTTCTGTCTACAAGATATCAAGAGTAATAAAGGTGATACCAGAAGAAGTTTACTTAGGCAGCACAACAAGAGCTTTCCCCAGCTTAAAGACTTGCAGTTTATCACTGCTTGGACTTGTAGGTATATTAAAGGCTGTATCAGTCAGAGCTCTATCTGCTCATAAATCCTGTTAATCCCTGGGCAACACTTAGGATATGTACATTGTGTCCTGAATGATGAACTTGTATTTTATATTCATCATAGAGAAGTAATTGTTACAGGCATGAGAAACACATTCCATGTCAAGAGTCATCCCTTGATTAAATAATCTGAGTTAAATGTAACTGAGAAAGGGCTAGAGGAGGACCTGGGCAGCAAGGTAGTTTTGCACCTGATTACCTTAGGAATGTCCTTCAATTTGATGAGCAAATATTATTTACTTGCTTAATAATGCCTTCTATACACACTGCCACAGGTAAGTCTACAATATACATTAAAAACAAGATGTTAACTGTTCCCTTGATATTTCCATGTACTTACAAACACAACTGTTGAGACTATGAGGAGAGATTAAACCCCCAGGAGGAGCTAAACATCCTTGGACTCCTCCTTGCAAACAGTATGGGTGACAGGAGAGTTGGATTAAGAACAGCTTTGGGCCTCACATTTAAGTGTCAGACTCATGGTACTCCCCACTTCTGATTTTAACACACAATGAATGTGGATTAATATTTTTGCTAGGGCAGCATCACTATGTGATGAGTGTAGACTTCAGTTTTGCAGTGGTAAAAAGCAAGCAAAAGACTTGATTTCATCTTTCAATAAAGGTTTACCCCTTGTTTCTCCCTGGAGTACAAAGTCAGAATGACTTCTTCTAGTCCTGCTTGCCATCCAAGATGGAGCCAGCCAGGTCATGAAGAGGGAATCAGTTTTGTGGATCCATGGAACTGATCAATCACTATCAGTCAGGGAGCTGGAAATGCAAAAGCATACATTTTAAAGCTTTATCTTCAACACTAACCCAGACTCAGAAAATGCTTGAAGTGGCATGGACCTCTGGAAATCATCTTTTCCCTCTACTCAAGACAGGTCACCTGGAGCTGGTTACCCAGGATTGTACCCATTTGGGGTCTTTTAATGTCTCCGAGGATGGAGATTCCACAGCTCCTCTGGGCAACCTGTGCACACTGCTCAGTCACCCACAGAGCAAAAAAACATTTCCTAATGTTCAGAGGGACCCTCTTGTGTTTCAGTGTGTGCCCCTGGCCTCTGCTGGGCACTGAGCAGCACGGACAGACAGTGGGACAGGGCTCTCCTTTGCTTTTAGTTAGTTTTTAGCTAGCTGAGGCAGAGAAGTTCCCTGGACTGTGGTTTTTCTTTTCCTTGGGCCTGTTTAACCCTGCTCTGGACAGAACACCCAGCAGAGCACCGGCAGCTCCAGCTGTGGGCACCGGGCCTGGGCCTGGGGCATTTCCAGCACTGGAGGGACTGACAGAGACTGAGTGAGCTGAGCTACAGCCCATGGAGGGGCTTCCTGAGTTTGGCATCTCTACATATTGGCAAGAGTTTATTGTTTAATATTGTCCATTTTTTTGTGCTAGTGAATGTTTTGCCTGTTAAATAAACAGGTTTTTTCCCCTCTTCTCCAAGGAAATATTTTCCTGAATCAGTAGGGGAAGGGCCTGCTTGAATCTGTTTTCTAGAGGAACCCCTTTGGAGGTTTCCTTCCAAATTTACCCTAAATCAGGATAACTTGTCCTTGCACAATTAGGTTCCAGAGTTCTTCCATATGAAGCAGTGTGAGCTGCAGTCCATGGCAAAAGCTGTGTTAGCAAACCCTCTCTTACCTATCAGAAATTTTTCACAGAGGGTGAAAAGCAAAATGGGAAGGCTACATCACACATCCAGGATGATTCCAAATGACTTTGCTGCCTGCCCCTGCAAGCAAGTTCTCTCCTGATTCCCATACAGAAGATGAATGACAGTGTCCCTGGAGAGGATTAAATTCCATGAGTGCTTACCAAATTTCTTGCCTCAGATTTGCTCTTCTCATCCACTGCACTGTCATGTGGTTTCAGGGAGTGAACTGAGAGATGAGTTTGTCACAAAGGCTCTGATTTGTATGTTCCAATAGTATCAGAGGACTTCTGGAAGGTGCCACTGTATTTGCTTGCCATTTAATCATCAGCCAATTTCATTTTGCCCTGAGCACCCACAAGCCTGTGTGATACAAAGGACATGCAAGCCCTAGGAACCACATCAAACACGAGAGTGGTGCTCTGTCCAGGCTTGCCAGCTGTACCTACTGAATGAAACACGCTCAAGCATTTCCTGAGAAAGTCTGGTGAGTCAAATCAGGCCAGCAGCACAACCCAGCTGTGTGCATCTTCTGTTTTTCTTGTGCTACTGGTCCATAAAATAACTAACACTGATTGCCTCAGCTTCAAAACTTGTGTGTGTAAATCAATGCTACGTCTGTAGCATAGCACCCACATGGCTGTTGACATAGTATTGTACTTAAGGCTTCAAAACAGTTTTTATTCCAAGTGCAGTGTTTTCCCTTGCTCCTGAGTTTCTGAAAGGTTCTACTTTCTAGGCTGAAATTTTCCATCACTATGTTCAGCCAATGGCTTCTGGGAGAAAGTCTGAGGAAAATCCATTTGAAACTGGAAAACAACACAAAATTTCTCTGGCAAATTATTTAGGAATATTTTAACTTGCACATCCAGTGAGAAAAACACAAGCAGAAAACACAGCTGGGCTTTGACAAGGAAGATGATTAGAATTTTTTTAAGTTGTGATTCCCTGTAGATTTACTCTGATGCACCTCTCCTGATCTCACCCTTTGCTTGTACTGAGTTAGGTGACAATGGAGTTAGATAGCATTTCACCCCAGCACTGGAGTTATCTCTTGGAATGTGCTGGGAATGCGAGTGTGCTGTTACCCAGAGGAATGTGAGTGTCACCCCTGCGTAAGCAGCACGTACAGTCCCTACCCTGTGGCCTGAGCCATGAGGGGCAGGAGCTGCCCCATGTCAGGACAGACACCACAGCTCTGCTGTACAAACTGTTCTCTTGCAAATGGCATTGCAAACCTGGAAATGCAGGCACAAGGGGAAAGAAAAAAAATTAATTTACCTTGGGTGAATTATATTCACTGCAGTGGTCTCACACATAAATTAAGTAAATATCACTTGGTATGTATTCCCTCTGTTGACATTTCTTGTATGTGCTTTTATTATTTATTTATGGGACATAAAAGGCAAAGAGATATTCCGACAGGATAATACTATTATCATCACATTTCTACAACTCTCAATAACAGGCATACACTCATGCCCCCTCCTTTTTATCTGTATCTGACTCCAAGCAAAAATTTAATCTTCACATGACCCTCAGCATGCAGGATGAGCTTCTCCCACTTTTGTTTTTGCACACAGTGCCTCTCTGGTTACCCACAAAACAAGGCCAGCAAGTGGCCATGGATCAGGTCCTCAGTGAAACTTGCCAAGGTAATGCTGATGAATTGCATCAGCTGGAAGTCTGGCTTGCTGGTGTTTGGGAACTGTGGTGAGGGAGGTGACTAATGTGTTGCAGTGTTTCTTAAGCTTTGAGGCTGAACATCCTGAGGAAACTCTGATCTCAGAGCAAACCTTAAGGAAGTGCCTTGTGTATGTTGTGGGAGAGGAAGGCTAGGAGGATGGATGAGAGGGAAAGGATTTTTAGGGGATTTCTAATGCTCAAGACTTGGCAAAATCAGACCTTGGGACAAGCTCACATTAATAAATGGAGCTTGTTTTGCTGTGTCTAGAGAAAAACTGACTTAGTGAGAAAGAAATGGAAAAGATCTTGCGTTAGAAGTTTTCAGATGTGCTAGAAAATTTCATACAGAAAAAGAAGGAAAAAGAAAAGGTAGAAGTTCACATTTCCACATCTCTTTTTTTCTGCTCTTTATCTTCTAGCCATTTCCAAAGAAGGCATTTAGTGTTTGCATCTTTGGACAGGAAATTGTTTCATTAAATCAGTCTGAGGAGCTGAACCTTTCTGTGAGGATCCTGGGTCAGAGCTTTTGTCATTGCTGAGCTCTCCTACCCCATGGGCAAACTGAACAGACCAGTGGGTTGCAGCATTCCTGGCACTCCTTCCTGATTCATTCAGCTGCTTCAGAGTGATCCAGATAGGTTAGTCCTACCTGATAAGAAGACCAGGAAGATAAAGCAATTGCATTTGGTTAAGCTGGAGCAAAGAAATTGCTTCAGCCACTGAAAGTGAGTTAGGCAAATTCATTTTACCGGCCTCCATCATGTGGTTCTTTAAGAATATCATCCAACTTAGCACACCAGGAGTTTAAGTTTGGAAATATTGGGAAATTATGAAGGCCAGGAGAACAGTGATATAATGGGACAGACATCGAGGGTAACCTGGTCATAGCAGCCACTGTGAGTGGCTCAAAGTACAACTGTTTGGTCCCTGATATGTGTGAGCCAGACCTCCCTAGTGCTGAAAGGAGGAGGGAAGGGAATAAAGCCCTTTGCAAGCGCTGCCAGTGTGCTCCTCTGGAAACTTTAAACACGGGAGCCCCCCTATGGCAGCTCTTCAGAAGTGTGGTTTTTGTCAGAATGAAATGTCACCAGGAAAGCGCTGAAACACAAGCAGAGAGAAACACAGCTACGAGAGAAACCTGTACCTGTGCATGGTGGGTGTGACTGTGGGTGTACACAGCTACTAAATGTTAGTGGGCAAGCCAGCCACATGCTGCTTGTGTAGGACAGATCACAAAACTTAACCCAATGACAGCCCAGCAAATTAAGCCTAGACATGAACACTGAAACTGTTTGCACTTGTGAGAGCCTGACAGGCTGCCTGCAAGCCCAGAGCCTCTGCTCCTGTTTATTTGGGAGCTTTGATGGTGAGGTGTATCCTCTGTGCACCCAGAGTGCCAAGGTGAGCCAGCCTGCAGAAGAAAGCTGAATGCTTTACACAAAATTCCCTTCTCACAGCAGTCTGGCCTGGAGGTGATGGGTGACTTGCAGGACTTATTTAAAGCCTCTAAGAGATACAGATGGCCTGGCTGGGCCTGAAGCCATCTCACACTGCTGGTTGTGAGCTTGTAGATGAGGCTGTGCATGCAGGGCAAGATGCACCAGCAGTGCTCATCTGTCCAGCAGGTCCCTGCCATGGGGTGTCCATGCAGGGAGGCTCATGTGGTGACACATGACAAAAGACAGCAGAAGTCTCTGTGGGGTTCAGGCATCATCACTCACCCACAGCCAGTTCACTCAGCACCCACTGGATTTACAGCTGGGATAAGCACCCACGAGGGATCTGACGGGCGCTCGTGGGAGTTTCATTCTCTGCTGACCCCACAGTGGCTCTCCTGTCACAGCCACTGCTGTTCTGAGCTGCCTTGGGGACTTAGGGGCCAGTCCCAGCAGATCACATTTGTCCACAGAGGATGATGAAAGAAATGCCAAAATAAGGACTCTTTTCTCAGTATTTGTGAGTAGAGGGAGGGCAGGGCTAACTCTTTTGGGAGCATCACGCACTTAAAACCACATCAGCTGGTCATAAATTCTCTCTTAAAGGGTGGTGGTTTCATGCCTGCCTTGGTATGCACTAATTGCTATAGTGGCTGTACCCTGTTAACAGAAATGCCCAAACTGAAAAAGACATTTATTAATCATTGGCACTTTGCTAAGAGGAAGACTTCACAAGCATTTCCCCAATGTCAGAAGACAGTAAATTTGCATAATTTTGTTCAAAAGTACCAAACTATTGAGCCTTAATTGACAAACAAAAAGCCTTTTGAACAGAAGTAACACAAGTTGCCACATACTGCAAATTGTACCCCCTGGCTAACCAGCACCTACTCTTATGCAGGTTCCAGACCATGTTCTGAACCTCACTCGGTTAAACCAGTGCTTAAACAAACTTCAGTTTGCTTATTCAAAGGATCAGCATCCAAAGACTAAACCTCAGTGTAATTATTGTGTAAGAGGTGAAAGACTAAACCTCAGCGTAATTATTGTGTAAGAGGTGGTGTCCAGGAATTTTAATGCAAAGCACCTGCTTTCATCTTATGGGCTAGAATGTAATGCTGGTGTGCAGCACTAGAAGGTAATTAAGTTGAACAGTTTCTCTAATCTTAGGGGATATTTTAAAGACTATGAATTTTAATTCAGCCATAAAGAAAAGTTTTTAGAATATATATTAATCTCTCTGGATTAATGTATTTTCATATTTGGTAATTGTGAAAGTCAGTGAAGTTAAGAAGGTAAGCTGTTGTTGGGAATGAACACATGCACACATATATTTGTACAGATACATAAATAAAAATCTCTCTAATGCTGTTTCCTTTTCATTATATTTTAGTTTCATTTCTTTACATGTCTCTTTGCTGTTAGGCTAACCTGTCTGGAAGAGAAGGACACATTGTCCGGGAATTTTAATGCAAAGCACCTGCTTTTATCTTACGTGCTAGAATGTAATGCTGGCGTGCAGCACTAAAAGGTAATTGGGATGAACAATTTCTCTAATCTTAGGGGCTATTTTAAAGACTATAAACTTTAATTCAGCCATAAAGAAACATTTTTAGAATATATATTAATCTCTCTAGATTAATGTATTTTCATATTTGGTAATCACGCAAGTCAGTGAAGTTAAGGTAAGCTGTTGTTGGGGATAAACACATGCACATATATGTTTGTATAGATACATAAATAAAAATCTCTCTAATGCTGTTTCCTTTTAATTATATTTTAATTTCATTTCTTTTCACATCTCTTTGCTGCTATGCTAACCTGTCTGGAAGAGAAGGACACATGGAGAAGGCCCAGGGATCACTGATGCCAGAGGCTCAGTGAGACCTAACTAACACTTGAGTGCCCACTGCTGGGGAATGACTGACCCATAGTGAACTAATATGGTAACTCTTGGTATTTTGAGACTGGCAAGTTAGCAGTCACCTTCTGTGCAAGCCCAGGACGTTTTTTTCCCAAGCAGAGTTTCACAGGGCTTCCTATTCTGAATTCACACATGCTAATAATGCAATCGCACGTCTTGTTTGGTGCTCCTGCCTAATTATAAAATATATTTTTTCCTCTCCTAACAGAAGAGGAAGTATAAATATTTTTATAAACATAAATCTTAATTATGGAGGTGGATATTTATAAAACTAAAGCTCACGCTGCCCTTGTGGAAGGATAATTTTTCATCACAAAACAAGCAGCAAACTAAAGTGGAAGACTGGGTTGTGCTGTAACATCATAAAAGTTAAGGAAATCCTTTGAGGACACCACTGATTCTGAAAGAGTTTGGCACAAGTCTAACCAGGAGTGGTCCTCATTCCCTGGTCCAGACAATTTTTTTTTCTGGAAAGGATTTTTGCTGTACATGCGGGTTTTAAAATTCTTCTTAAACTGATCTTGGATTTGGGGGATTTTGTTGTTGGTTTTGGTGGAGTTTTTTTGGTCAAGTTTTTTATTGTTTCAAAATTAAATCGAATTTAAAAATGAAAAGCACAAGTCTTTAATACAGTCTAACCCAGTTTTTCCTTTTACACCATATGTTGTTGTGATTGACATTAGACAAATGCTCTTTCTTTGATGTTTCTACAACATCATCTTCTTCACTCTGTTCATGGATAAATGTAAAATGAAGCCTTGCCTTATAATTTCATCAGGGAATAATTACTTTATTGCTCTACTCTAACCAGACATGATCTTGTCAACTGCAGAATAAAACCAGAAAAAGTCATCTGGCTTCCAGGAGAAGAAGTTGTGTCACTCATGCATGTACCTTTAATAATATTTACTCAGAAATGTACATACTGGCAAAGAAAAATGTAAAATGTTTTCCTTTCTGCATGTTTGTCCCAGCATGAAAATCCCTCTTTAATTCCTCGCTACAGCTGCCAGTAAATGGTGGGGCAGGCAGGGGAGCAGGCACACAGGGAAGAGCTATTTTAAGAAGCTAGGGAAGATTTTCAAGGCTCTTTTCCTATTATTGTTCTGCTGGGATTTTGCTCCTTGAGAGATTTTTAGGTTGGATGGGCTCTTTGCTGTTCTGTGTGATTTGGGTTTGTGCAGCAAGGAAGAGTCTCAGCCCAGCTTTAGCCTCGTGTTTCCTTCTCTTTCCTTGCTCCTGGAGACTCCAGAAGCCTCTCTAGGTCTTGCCAGGTCTTTCTCCTACAGCCTGTGCTAAATTACCAAGGCTGGGCAGATCCTGCAGAGTCCCTCAGTGCCACCAAAGCTGCAGGATCGTGGGGCTCCTTGGATCTTTCAGAGTTTCAGTAACACTCTGTTCCCTTTAACGTGGCTTTGACAGGCTGTCACTTCTTTTCGCACAACCTGTACTTTTAGAAGTAGTTAGGTATTTGTGGGTGTCTGCCGAAGGGATCTCAAAATCCCAGCCAGAATGTAAACAAAACACAGCTCTTCCATAAAATTCAATAAATATTGGCCAAAATAAGCCTGCAAAAAACATCAGACTGTGCCACGCAACATTAAACCTCGCGAGCTGCTGAAATCCCTCACCTTGAACCTCTTTTCAAAAGCACCAAAAAAGTACAGTCTAATGTACATAAATACACAGGGACCATGTTAGGATGGTATGTGGAGGCCAGTTTGTGTATTTACTCCATATTTTAGGAAGCAGCTTTTGAATGTCTCCGTGCATTCAGAAGATCCAGTCTGTAAACTCTGACTCTATTGTCAACAGTATTTTCTTTGGAAAATAAACTGCCTTGGCTAAATTTGGACCTGCTCCCAAATCCAACTTAGTGCTCACTTCCTGATAAATGGCAGTAGAAAATTGAGACCAGCTAACATAAGCATTAACATCTGTGTCCTTAGAGAGGAGGTATGTTTAATAATTGTGGGTGGGTGGACATCACTCAATAATTCTGTAGGCCACTTAAATACTAGAATCCACTGTTCTTTATTTATACAGCTCTGAAAGATGGCTCAGATGAAAAATCCAGCTAGGCTATAGAGCTGTGCTGCTCCAGTGGTACTTGCCTAATTCCAGACCAAAAGGATATTTTTCCCCATGGAGGCCTTATAGATGTGGTCCATCCAAAATTCCTGTGGGAAGGCCTGCACTTATGGTCATAAAATTTTAATTTTTTTAAAGACCAGCTTGTGGTGCACAGGTGGGGTCCCAAGCTGGGGGGAAGGTACAAAGATTCAGACAGAGGCAGGGATAACACCAAGAAAGCTTTAACAGCAGCAACTGAATACTGAAAGGATTACCCAGCAGATAGTCCTTCTCTGATGTTGAGGAGTTTGCTAGAGTGAAATATAAGCCAGAAAATCAGAGCTGGAGTTCAAGCTCCCAAACCAAATATTGCCAGTTAATTCACATTGACTTTAAAATGGAATAATGAGGTGACTAAGTACCATAGACCCATATCTGGGCTCTAATGTTTATTATTTGCATTTCCTTAACCATTGTATCTGTGGGATGACTTAAGCTTTTTCTTTCACATGGAATCAAAAAAATTCCCTGAACCAATGCTGCTCGTGAAATGGCCACAGATATTTTTTTTATGATCTGTCAGAAGTTTTTCCAAAACCGATGGGTCCGGAAGGCTGAGGAAGTTCCAGAGTTGCAAGACTTGGGGCAAACCAGTCAGGACTAAATGTATCATTTTTGAGTAGGCTTCCTCATCTGTGGTAAAAGAAGCAGCAAGAGCAGTGGTTGAAGAAAACAAGAAAATTTGTTCAACCTTCCCATGAGTAAGAACAACTGTGAGTGATCTAGTGTGTGGTGGTTCTCTGCTGAGGAGCTGAAACTCACTAAAAATATTTTGTAAAGAAGAAGGAAAGCTAACTCCTTTTTCTGGAGAAACCTGCAGTTTGGAGGGGGGTTGCAATCCAGGTAGAATTGCAGTTGGCAAAGTTCTTTCCTGTGTGAGCATCTTGTGGTAAATAACTGAGCCTCAGAAATTTATGGCAATGGCCTTTGAGGAAGATTTGGTGTTCAATGTGGTTTTTTTAGTTTAAAGGACCCTTTCCAACCAAACCATTCTACAGTTCCGTGCTTCTAAGATTCCTGTTATCATGGAAGGGGTGTGGCAGCCAGCTGCCCACACAGCTTTGCACCCAAGAAATCAGGGAGGGATTTTAATAAGGCTCTGCTCAAAGAGATATATTTATTTATTATTTTTGCCACCTAGTTCTGGTTTTATCTGCTTTACTTCTAAGGATTTTTTAAAATTCTTTGTTTCAAAGTGAAGAGAGATGAGCTGCTGAGTTTCAGCTAATTTACTAACATGTTGAGCAGAGCTGAGAAGCTGTTTGGTGATGATTGCTACAATGAGCTCTTGATGGTACCACATCAAAATGGCTATAAATAAACTCCTCACTTGTTTATCTCTTACATAAACTCTGCCTACCAGCAAGCAAACCAAAATAACATAATGAGAGAACTACTAAGGCTGAGTACCTCTGGAGACTGCTTAGTCCAAAGCCTTGCACAAAGCAGGGTCAGCCAGGCCAGGTTGCCAGGACGATGTTGAATCCTGTTTCTAAGAGACTCCATGACCTCGCTGGGAAATCTGTGCCTGTGCTCAATCACTCTTGGAGTAAAAGCACGTTTGTCATTTGTTGAAATACATTTTCTTTTTTTCTTTTTTCTTGCAATTTGTGCTGATTGTGTCCTGCCCATCACTGGACAGCCCTGAGAAAAGCCTGGTCTCAGCTGCCTCACCTTGCTGGCAAAACTCTTCCTAACACAGCCCAGGGAATCTTTGCCCTGTGTGACTGCAAGTGCTCATTGCTCTCATGTTGGTCTTGTTAAGCATGACCCTGTGAGAGACTGTCTGAATTTTCCCTCATCTGCCTCACAATTATCATTGGGGGGACTACTGAAGAAAAGCACTCCCTGTCTAGAATCTCTGGCTCTGAAGGAGAAAGTCACACGCCAAAGGCCCTGAGACCTGAAAGGACAGTGTTAAGTTATTGTGTTTGCTGTATGCTATACTGAGAAGAAGGGGCACTGTGCCCTTTTTTTGCAACAATGGCTTTGGAAGCTGTCCCACCTCTTGGCCTGGCTGGACTTCTCCTGAGTTTCAGGTGGTCTCTCACAGAAGACACTCACCTGTTTTACAACCACCGTGACAGACAGACTGAGATGTAAGGAACCTCTCCATCAAGGACTGAGACATGAAACCCCCATGTGAAAAGGCCCCTCTGCTCCTTCCAAGGACTGGGACTGAAA
>JAWWMS010000059.1:63437087-63453833 GCA_035048045.1 Chlorospingus semifuscus | reverse complement strand
AGTTGTTTTAAAAACAAATTACTATTGCTATTTGGTGAACGCTTGAAAAGATGAAGTTCTTTAATCCTCATTGCTTTCCTCACAGGATTCAATCAGGGATGTTCATATCAAAGGAATAATGTACAGAGCAATTGAAGCAGATATTGGTAAGTACTGATGGTATAATCTAGTAAAGCTTTTTTTACTGATAGTATATGATTTTTCTGGCTTCCATATTTAAAGGTTACAAATTCTAAATTTTTAAAGTTTGAAAGACTTATTCCCACTTGTCAAAGGTGTGTTTAAGTATAACCTTGTGTTCTGAGCTCTTGGTTGAATGCATACAAAGTTTTTCACAAGAGTTTTCTCAATTAATGCTGTCTTTTCCCCAATCCTCACAGAGAAATACATCTGCTATGCTGAACAAACTCGTGCAGTGTTAGCAAAGCTGGCTGATCATGGCAAGAAGATGTTTCTCATCACAAACAGTCCCAGCAGCTTTGTGTACGTGAGCAGTTGTTTGCTGTTTAATTATGCAGTTGTAAAGGATGGGGAAGATGAGGTTCTCTAGTATAATTCATTCTATTGCACAGGCAACTGCACTTTACAGTTAATTGTTAATATTCCTCTGTCCTTTTTAGGGACAAAGGCATGAAGTTCATTGTTGGCAAGGACTGGAGGGATCTCTTTGATGTGGTCATTGTCCAGGCTGAAAAACCAAACTTTTTCAATGATAAGCGAAGGTGGGTGTTTGGCCAGTAAAGAATGATTCAAGCAGCTCTTCCATATAAGGCTATAGAGTGTGTTAGGAAATATTTTCCTTTGGCTGCAATGTAAAATGAAATCATGTTTGAAATCCTGGGTAAAGTCATTACAAAATGCAGCAACACCCAATGCTGAAGTCTAAATATTTACCCTTTTTTGCCTAAGAAAGTTCTAGGAGCTGTCAAAGGTGTACTGGAACGACTTAGAGCCACAGAAGCCATTTTTAACTTCTTATTTGCATGTTGTTGAAGTGTGCTCCTTTCCTTATAAGCCTGAGAAGTCTTGATGCCTTTCAAATCAGACCCTTATCTGGAAATGTCTTCCATTGCTCCTGGGTTTGGTTTTTTTTTTTCCCTTCACACATGATATTTAAAAGACATCTGGCTGGCTGACAGACTGGAATATTTGGACTAGTTATGATTAAGTACACACATCTCTAATGTGTATGCCCTTGAAAAAGACCTGTTCCTTTATGTGTGCTTATGATTTGAAAGTGAGATAGAGGGAGATGGGATTATTTTCCCTTTACTTTTTGCATTTAATCTAAAAAAGATTTTTGCTATATGTCTTGGCCCCACTCCTGTGCTCTCTCATCGTCAGTTGTCCAGGTGTGCAAACTGAGGGATTGGGCCAGAGTTTTACACATCTGTTTTTTTGTGTTCTCTCCTCCTTAGTTGCAGACAACATATGCTGTTTCTTCCCTTCTGCCTGGGGTCCCTGCCTTACTTCTCAGCAGTTGTTCTCAAAATTTGTTTATAAATGTCATAAGTATACTGGAAAGTTACATTGCTTTTCACTGGTTAAAGTGGAAGTTTTGGAGTTTTGCTTTTTCTCTTACAAAAACCAGATGCTAGAGATATTTTTTTCCTTTTGACAGATGAATATTTTAAGTCTAATAAGAAGTGTCAGGATTCCTACAGCAACTAACAATTGCATGTCTATTCTAGACCATTTCGGAAGGTGACTGAAAGGGGAGTCTTGCTCTGGGACAAGATTCACAAGCTGCAGAAAGGCCAGATTTACAAACAGGTATGCTTTCAACAGACTCCTTCTGTTGAAATTTCGTACCTATTTCCTAGAATCCCAAGCTTCTTTGGATATAAAGGTTTCTAAAATGCGGATGCATTCTTTAAGAGAGTTATTTAATGTCTGAAGTTGTAGAAATTCATTGTTGGTATTTTATGTCATTGTCTCTTGAAGTGCTACTATCACTGAAATCACCTGTAAAATTTGGGATTCATAGTGTATAAACTGAGGACAAGATTTGTGCTATGAAATATTTTTACTGGTGTGCTGAGTTCCCTTTTCATGCCTGTGAAGGTGAAAGTCACATGCTTCTACAATGTCCATGTCATTATTTCTGCAGGGTAACTTGTATGAATTTTTGAAGCTTACTGGCTGGAGGGGCTCTAAGGTTCTCTACTTTGGTGACCACATATACAGTGACTTGGCAGTAAGTAGTTTGCTTTCCCAAAATCAGAGAAAAAACTAACAGAGGCTTTCTGTTAGTTTTGCTCTCTTCCTCTGCAGTTATTCAATGTAGCACACTTTCATTTGATATTTTAAAATACAACAAAATTTGGTTGTTAAGTCATATTGCCTTTTTTTTTTTCCAGCAAGTAACCTTGGTGCTGTAAAATGCCAACCATATTTTCCACCTGACTTGTAACATTTAAGTTGTTTACTAACTGTGGTCAGGAATGTGTGAGGTTGTATTCCTGATCCAGATACTGATTATGTCAGATGTACTAGAGAGTAAACACAGATATCCAAATGTACAAGATATGCCTGACTGGATGACAGCTGAATGAACTTCTGTTTTGAATGCAGGAGTCAATCTTCCTGTCATTAATTGTGAATGTTCTTCCCAAGATCTTGCTCTGATTTGTATCCCCCCTCTCCAGGCTTTTTTTTTTTGTCACCTTATCAACAAATGCTCTGTTAATTGTTAATTTAGGGTAAGTGACCACCACTGGGCTCTTCTGTGATTGATTCCTTTTGAATGCCTGGATGTGACTTTTCCACTCCAAACTTTTGTAACATCTTTCAGCAACAGCAGCAGATGTTAAAATTTTTTCCTCAATCTGCTTTTAAAAAGAACAGTAACACTGGGTGCTTCAGAAGACAGTGGGCCAAGAGGAGGATGCAGCTCTGCTCCACTCTGCCACAGTGGAGAGGAGAGCACAGGTGGCTGCGGCCTTGTGTTGTACCTGTCAGGAGCAGCTTGAGTAGCTGGGGCTCCTGGTTTGTAGCCTGCTGTCAGCTGGGTGTGAGGATAACCAGCACAAACCCAGCACACAGTTCCTCCAGGTACTGCTGGCAGCAGCAAAGCTCTCATCTACAGAGGCATTTCCTGCTGTTTGTTTTAAACCTAATGAATTAGTGTTTATTTGCAAGTGCTTGTGTGTTCTTCATCTCTCTCCCTTCAAAAACGTAGGATTTGATGCTTAATCCGAATTAAATTCTATTGTCCATTGGGACAGTTCAGTCCCACTGTTTCATACTTCTGTTTGTACATGAAAACCAATTAAATTAGTGCTGCTTTGGGATAAACAATAGTCAGATTCTTTTCTTTTAAGTAGTTCTTCTTAAGACTAATATCTGTATTTTGTAATTGCTGGTAAATAGGACTTGACCCTGAAGCACGGCTGGCGCACTGGTGCGATTATTCCAGAGTTACGATCGGAGATTAAAATCATGAACACAGAGAAGTACATTCAAACCATGACCTGGCTGCAGACCTTGACAGGATTATTGGAACACATGCAGGTTTGTGCTCTGTGTGTGTGTAATCAGCTCTGGGAGAGCCAGAGGGATCCAGCCAAGTTTCTAAATGCTGGACATTGATGTTTGCAAATGCTTTCGGTCTCCCTGAAGAGTTGAACTGGAAATTTAATTATTTGTGTGGTTAGTTAATAGGAGTTTTCACAACATCTTGTCCTCTTTCTCCACTGGTAAGCCTGGATCAATTAATGATTTTGGTTGTTTAAAATTCACCTAGATAAGTTCTGTATACTGATCTCTGAATTATTTCTCATGTCCTGTTAGCTGATAAGGGTTTATTAATAGAAAGGTTTATTTATAGAGTTATCTTTAGTTACAGGTTATCCATACTTTACATTTCAGGTTCACCGTGATCCTGATTCCCAAATGATTTTAGAAGAATGGAAGAAGGAAAGAAAGGAAATGAGGTAAGACACAGGGGGTGAAGAATTTGCAGTATGCTTTGGTATCCAAGGGTTCTATGCAATATCTTCCACAGGTTTCTTTGCAATTTCTTTCCATCCCTGGTTTATATTCCCTGGTAGTTACAGATATTATAAAATAATTTTGAAGTAATATTCTACCTGTCTCTTCTCCCCTCTGACACTTTGTACATATGGACCCTTTTCCCTGTCTTTAGAACAGATGTAATTTTTCTGTGTGAAACGGTAACATCCCATCAAATCCCTTTCCCTCTCACCTTGATTCTTCTGTTCCTCTCTGTGTTCAGCTGTCACTGTTGATTACACAGCTTCTGCATGAATAAAACCTGTATTTCTTTGTCAAGGCTTAGGTCACTTTACCAGGTTTTTACGTAATTTCTGCAGATTGTTTGTAATACATCTTAGAATACATAGAAACTGAGCTCTGCTCTAGGTTGGATTTAGCAGGGATTTATCACAAAGTTAGGCAATAAGCCTAGAACTAATAATAGATTATTATGAAGGAGAAATCCCTAAATGCAGGGGTTGTGAAGTGCACAGTTTTCAAGGCTAGCTGTACCACCAGCAACCTTCTCCAGAAATGTGGCAATAAATGAAATGGGAATGGTACTTGGCAGTGACTAATGCCCAGAAGCTTAAGCTTTTTCTGTGCATTAACCAAATCTTTGCATTTTCTTAAGTCTTTTATCTTTGGAACATTGGATGTCATTAATCTTTAGATAAAGGCAAAAATCTTCTTTCACAATTCCTAGAAAAGAAGGCTTGAGATGTTATGGTTCTGATGTCAGAAGCAACTTCTCTCTAGTGAGAGATGTGTGAAGCTCTTCACAACTGTGATTTCTAGACCTGGGCTGTATATGTGCAAGAGGTGAAAAACTTCTGTAGCACATTTTATTGTTTTGAAGAACAGTGGCAAGAGAATAATGCATAGAACAGGTTTTAGGATCTGCTTGTTTCAGGTTATGGATGCCAGCTGGTGAAGAGATGTGTGCAGGTCTGTTCACTTCTCTGTCTTTGTTTTCTCTTCCTGGGGGACAGGGAGATGAACAGGAACTTCTTCAATTCACACTTTGGAAGCATATTCAGAACTGATGAGAATCCAACTTACTTCCTGAGACGTCTCTCTAGGTTTGCAGATATCTACATGGCATCACTGAGCTGTCTCTTGAACTATGAACCTGATTACACCTTTTATCCAAGAAGGACTCCTTTGCAGCATGAACTTCCTGGCTGGTCAGACCAGCTGTGCACTGGTACATTCAGAGTACCTTTCCTACAAGAGACAGTTCAGATCAAATAAACTCTTGGTGGCTCTTCTCTAAAATGGACAAATATCTGTTGGTTTTCTTGAATGTACCTGTACTTTATTTCAGCCACTTAAATCTGTTACCTTGGTTTATATGTATTTCATACCTATTCTCATAAGCTTTGGTTTTCTCCTCACCTGCTCAGACATGTGAAAACTCCTCTTAAACACAGAAGAGATGATGGACTGCCAAACTAGTGGTAGGCCAGGAGGGAGGGGACTGCTGCTGTTCTGGGGTGGTTGTTTTAGCTTGTTCACTGAAAACTTAGATCTGCAGCCTTGTGGTTTACCAGGAAATAGCAGGACTCTCTCTTCTACCACTTTTCAGCACTCCAGCTGGAGCCTGCAGTGAATTGTGGCATGGAAGAGCTTCAATGCAGTGTTAGTAATTCAGTGATACAAGTTAGTAACCAGCTTAGGGTGAGACTGAGAGGGATGGTCACACTTTTTACCTTTCCTTGCTGCTACAGACGGAGCCTTACCTGTGAGGAGCCCAGGGCTGGAGTGCCCTGGCTCTGCTGCACTGGGCTCAGGCTCCTGGGCTCTCTCTCCTGTCTGTGCAGTTTCTGTTCTTGCCATGTCTGTGCTTGGCTGCAGGTGGACCTGAGCCTAAAATGGAAACTTGCAGTAGCTTGGGCTGCTTCAGCTTCCTTCTCTCAACTTTTAGGTACCTTTTTTTTGAGTTTCAGAACACTTCAAGTGTCCACTCTCCAATAATAATAGTTTCAAGAGGTTTTGCATTTCAAAGTGCAGACAGATCTCTCTATCAAGCTTTAGTTTGATCCTAAATGCTGCTTTTAAAGATTTTATACAGTGTCTTATTCCAGTGGTATGCAATGTGGCTTTGCTGTTCCCTAGGAGAGAATGTATTTCATGTAGCCTTCATAATGGACTTCTAGAGTCAAAAGTAAACACGCACAATGGGAAAAGAACTTAGAGGAAGAATTAAGAAATGAGAAACCCAGAGTTTTCTGATTACATGGTTTTAGCTCAAGCCCTGAAAGCTAAATTAGGAGTGGTACACATTTTGAATAAAGAAAAATAGTTTTGGGATAGATTAGAAGTTTTATTGAATTACTGATATTGAAGGTAATGCATGAACACAAACTCTGGGTAGCGTATGTGTTTCAAAGATTTGAGCTGAAAAATGTCTATTTTGCACAAGGAAAACATCTGTTGATGTATTTCCTCAAAGAGGCACTTTATAGAACTGCTATATAGTTGTTTTTAAATAAGAATTGTTTCCTTTCTCTGAATCCAAAGGAAATGTTTGTTTTTTAAAGTGGTGCTTCCCACCCCAGCCACTTTAGAAGGCATAATATAATTAATAATTTCAAATTTTAGTTAATAAAGGCTTGGTTTTTAAAAGCATGTGATTAACAAAACATACAGCATTTGGTATTCATTTTGGGATATCACTTGCTTTCTATCATGATTGCAGGCAAACAAACTTTTGTTGACCAAAAGTTTTCTGGTTTGGTTTGTTTGTTTGTTTTTTAACCTGTCTGTATGTGCAAGTACCTGGATTGAATTTCATATACAGTGTATTTCATGTTTTTAAAAGCATGTTTGCAAAGTAAAGAATGTACTGTAATTTAGCCTGCACAATTTTGTAAGTAGTTCTGTATGCTTGAAATCAGTATGAAGTTCTCAGAGGTGGTTTAGATTTTATGATTTTCCTGTACTCCTATTTCAAACTTGACAGAAGTGTGTGATTTATAAACCCCTATGTTTAAACAGATGAATATACTTGAAATGAGTAAGTTGATCTGACTATCCTGATGGTTTTGCTGGAATAAAAAGAAAGCATATTGCAGGAAGTTAGTTTGACTGCAGCTCATCAGGAGTTGACTTGGTGGGGCTGTGCAAGAAATATTTAGCATAACTTGATAATGAAATATATAGATGGAAATATCCTGATTTGCCTTCAGTTCTTTATCCTAATGCTCAGCTTTGGCTGAACTTGGTGTTATGTGTGTGGAGCACCTCTCATGCTCCAGAGATTTCAATGTACTCTTTAAAAAAAAAAGACCCATCCAAACTACTGTACATTCATCCTGTGTTAGGCAGGAACAGTTTAATTGGCTTGGATGGTTATATTATGCACATAATGCATGTTTTGTTTCAAAATTTTCTTCTCTCACCCTTCCTTTCTCTTAAGTTAGAAATTAAACTCCTCTACCAAGCTATGTTGCAACAGCCAGCTGAAGTAAAATATTGTTTATATTGCATGACTTGTTGAAATAAACAGTGTTGCATGAAAAAAGTTAATTATTGAAGGGTTATGTTTCTTTAAAATAACCCAACTATATATAATATAAATTTAAGTGAGAATATTCAAATGTATTATTTATTTTTCAGTGCTAAAGTGCTGCTTTGTAACTTTTAAAAATGTCTTGCATTTTTTTAATTATTTCACCTTGACACTCTCTGCATTGCTCAATTTAACCTTATGCTACTGATTTCAAAGAGATTTTTAGGCATGTTTAATGGGCAGTTTCTCTGTACTAATTTTGGGAATATGGTTAATTTGAACACCAAAGCAAGAAAAAGATTTTTTTCTGGTCTATCAAAAACACAGAGCTGAATAACCTGTCAGTAAAAAAAGAGATTAATGAGTTGTGGAGCTTTTATTTTTTTGGTGATAAAAATATTTAATGATTATTACGAAAAATAAATGCTTGGACTTTATCTTCTGGTCTCTGTGAGCCTTAATATTTTGATTGACTGGGGAGAAGGAAAGAACATGAGTTGTATCAATTGCAGAATTCTGTGGGGAAAACTCTCCTAGATGTGTGTTTAAGTGTGTTTGTGTTCCGAATTTTCTAAAGTCTGAAAACTAGCAGGCCTGTGTAGAGGAATGGGGGAAGGAGTGAGGAAATTGACTGTATGTTTGTTTCATCCAGATAAATTTGTATTTACATGTTATATTTCTTTCCTTGCCCTTAATAGCTGCATCAACAACACTGGATTTGCCCCCTGCCTTGTTCTGAGGGAATTCCTCCATGGACTTCCCTCCTGCCCCCATGGACTGGGGGGATGTCACTGGTGCCAGAGAGAAAACCTTTCTTTTCTTGCCGTTTTCTGGGTTTTTTTCATGTTCTCATTATGATATTTAATATTTTGATGGAAGGAGGTGACAGTGGCAGCTGTTGCTGCTGTGCTTGGTAAAAACACAGTGTGTGAAGAACCTTCAGGCCTGAAGAACTGAATGTAGGCATTGCATGGAAAGGGGATGTTCATCCTCACAGCCCACTTTGCACAAAAATGGTTCATTTGGACATATTCACTGTCATCCAGTGTCATTTGAAGTCCAGTTTAATTCAGCTGTCTTTGAAGATGGCCTTGAGATGCAGCATTTAACCACAGCTTCAATTTTACTACAGGTGAGGCAACCCAATTTCAAGTAGAGGGGAGACAGAAAAGCCAGAAACTCAAATGCTGGTTTCTTGAATTTATTTTTCTGTTCCAACTAGACATCACCTGCATTTCTTACTGAAGCTGTCTCAATTACTGCTTCCCTTTGGACAGTGAGGTGAGATGTAAAGCAAACACCAAGCCAAGGTCGAGGAGAGACAGAGAAGCTGGAGGAGGCAAGGGGGGACAGTCAGGATGGCTGTGTTTCCTGCTGCTGACTATCTAGCAGGAAAGTATACCAGCCAAAGAAAATCCCCTCAGTTTAAAAATAGAAGTTTACCACATGTTCTGTTTCACACTTGCCTGTTCTAATTGTAACTGAGCCAAAATGAAAGCACAGGCCTGCAGTACTAGCAAATTTAGGGTATTTGCCAAGTTAGCAGCCCTGTGTGCTTGTGGCCATTTTAAAGTGTAAAGAAAAAGAAAAGCAGTTAAATAGCAGGTGAGTGAAAATCAGCTGCTTTTCCCAGAGAGGTGTCTGTTCTGGGTAGGTTAGTTGAGACTCAGTTTTGCTTTTGGCACCCATAGTTGGCACTGCTCAGATTCAGCCAACACTTCCAAAATTGGTATTTCTGTGAGCTATATAGAAGGCATCTTAAATAAAACTGTGCTCTTTTGGGTTTTAATTTGTAACAAGATTGTATTCCCTGTAACATCGGTGCTTTTTTTTTTCACAGTAAGTGTAAATAAAAATATGTTTATTAGATGACTAATGCCAAACTCAGTTTCTAATTCTGATCACAAGGACCACTCATCACAAGCTGTTGGTCATCTGAATCCTATAAAATAGAATAAAAAGAAAATCAGACTTGAACACTGTATTAAGAAACAAAAGTAACATTTTGGCAAATTTGTCCATACAGATGGCAGAGTTGGCACCTGACACTTCTTGTTTATCAAGTCCTTTTACTGAATGCAAAATGGTGTATTTTGATTTTAGACTCCGCATGTAGATGAGGGTGCAATCCTTCCTTCCCTGAATTCCCAGCCCCCTCCCTGCTGGGTTTCAGATTCTTTGGAGTGCTAGCGTGGCTCTCAGCTGCATTTGTAGCAAGGAGACACGAAGACAAAATTAGAAGGCTTTTTAAGTTTTTATGGATGTGTCACTGTCATCCAGTGTTATTTGAAGTCCAGTTTAATTCAGCTGTCTTTGAACATGGCCTTGAGATGCAGCTTTTTTTACCACAGGTGAGGCAACCCAGTTTCAAACAGGGGGGAGACAGGAAAGCCAGAAACTCAAATGCTGGTTTCCTGAATTTGTTTTTCTGTTCCAGCTAGACATTGCTCTTTTATGAAGTCATTCCCTCTTACCATTACATTAGTAGTGTCTCAATCTCAAATCAAAATGAATACTTACTGAGAACAGATCATAAGTAGGTTCTGGTGAAGTCAGTGTTGAAGAACTTTCATATGAGGGGTTGGTGATATTTGAAGGCTGTGGCTTGTCCAGTGGTGTTGTGTCAGTGTCATCTTTGGACTACACAAAAGCACACAAACTTGCTTAAATTTCATCCTCTTCCCCCAGTGCATTAAATGGGGCACTTGAGCCTCTCTACCAGCTGGTGCACTGTTGTGATTTAACTGGCTTTATTGTCTAAATCTGTCTCTGGGCATAAATTGTGGGTTTGGTTGTTGTTTTATCTCAGTTCACTTTAAACTGGTATCTCTTTTCCTCTCGCTTCTTATTTTTAAGCCTCAGCAAAAAATGGGAGAGGAAGTGTGGCCATGAAATGGTGCTTGGGGTAGAAAGTACTTGGTTAGTCCTGAGGGCTCTCTTGGAAGCTATTTAAAAATCTAAGTGTTTCCTCTGGCTCTTGGCTACTGGCTTTTGTCTCTACAAGATGATTCATGTTACCTGCAGGGACTAGAACAGGAAGGGAGTTCTGTTCACTTCTAGGTAGACTTTCTTTCAGGTACGTTAATGTATGTTTTGTAATATTTTTTTCCTCATCCCTCATCTCTATAGCTTAGTTGTTGCTAACTGGTTTTGCATCTATATGTTGCTAGCAAAATTAAGAGAAATTAAGCATGAAAGTGCATCAGTATAAAAACCTGCACTTTTCAATCCTACAGGCATTTCAGTTTGTCTGTTGGATCTGGCCTTTTTCCTGTGAAATGTTTCAACCTCCAGAACAACAAAATTGATAGTAATGGAGGAGGAGAACAGGTGCCCTTTCAGTGGTTGTAGTTCTCACTTCCCTAAGGGTGAGTTTCTGGGCAGGCAAGGGCTTCTGCACTGCTGTGGTGCAGATAAATCAGCTTTGGGCCATTCCTTGGTGTAGGAAGTGTCTGTGTGAGCAGAGATTTGGGTGGAGGGGTCTGTGGCAAATGTGAACCCATGTCCAAGGCAAGCATGTGAGCCTTCCTCCCTTTCTCTGTGTCTCAGTCTGAACAGCTCAAGTGTGAAGTGACCAGGAATGTTTCTAGCTTAACCAAATGTATGGAGAAACTGAAAGTTATGAATTTGAGAAGTGCAGTTGTCCCTCCCCTCCCCAGCTTTGTGTTCCCCACTGCCACCTACCTTGAAGTGCTGGAAGCTGATGTTCTTCTTCCTGAACCTGAGGTAAGAATATCCAATGAGAGCCACAATTCCAGTAACTAGACAGATGCCAAAGAATATTCCTGTCCCAGTACCGGCATGGAGAGGAGCCTGGAAAAAGGGAAGAGGGTGAGTGAGCTCTGGGTGGGCACTGGTCAGCTTACAGCACCCAAGCACATGCAGTGTCCCTTTGAGATATGCTCTGGTCCTTGTGCTTGGGTTTCCTGCTAGGTGTTCCCTGGAGACATTTGAATGTGGCCTTTTGATAGAATCACAGAAAAGTTTATGTGGAAATAGATGATGGAATCCAACTGTTTCCCGCAGCACTACCAAGCCCATCATTAAACTTTGTGGACCAAGGAGACAGCTGGGTAACTGGGAAAATTTGCAGGAATTCATGCAGGCAAAAGATACCTATTTTCAAAACATTGTTTTGGATAGGAATGAATGTCAAAGCAAGAGTAAACAAGGTGCCTTAAAAGCTTTGAAGTGGAAGAACTAAAATGGAGCTTTTAAAAATCTCTGTTACGTACATGAGCTCATTATTTTACATGCAGAAAACAAATTTATAACTGTGGGAAGAAATTGTTCAGACAAATTTTTGCTATCACTGGTACTTTGTTTTCAACTTCTAATTCTCTTTGAAAGTAACCTTTTAAGCTGAAAGCTGCATATATGCCAGGGAAACTGGGAATATACAAATGTCAGCAATGAGTTTAGGGTAAAGTAAGACAGTTGCCTCTCACCACCCCAAAAACCTGAATCACTATGCACTTACAGGTTCTGATGGAGCCTTTAAAGGCTCTGAAATGATGTGGATTATCCCATTGGAAGCAATTATATCCCACTCAACAATAGCACTTCTGTCCACATACCGGATCTTGCTCTGCCAGGAAAAGAAGCAATGAGAGCTGAGCTTTGATCCATCTCTCTCTGGTACTGAAATTGACATTAAGGTGGTTTCCCCACCTCAGCTGCTGAGTGCTCCGTTCACCAGAGAGAAACAACACGTGGAAAAAAACATGGAAAGTTACACTGCTGCCTCCCTGGACATCAGCCCTGGCTGGTCATGGTTCTCCTGTGCATGGAGTAGTCATCATCGTTATCTGCATGTTGCCCTTTTTTTTT
Source organism: Chlorospingus semifuscus (assembly GCA_035048045.1). NCBI lineage: Eukaryota > Metazoa > Chordata > Aves > Passeriformes > Passerellidae > Chlorospingus > Chlorospingus semifuscus. Next base: position 63,441,493 of record JAWWMS010000059.1, on the reverse strand, counting down.
TTTTCTTTCTAACTTTTGTGATCTTTGTGAAGTTGCAAAGCTCTGCCTAGAAGTGCAGTCATTCCTGAGTGCCAGGCAGCCACTTTCACTGCAGAGGATGCCACTTGCCACTCCAGTTTGCTGTCTGGAGTTTGCTTGCTGTGAGCAACGCTCTGTTGGCATCTCATGCCTCTCCCAGAAAGTTACCAAGAAATATTTACAAATGCCAACATCTTTTTTTAATGATAAGCTACTGCTTTCATCTCTTTACCTATCACACAGCCATCTCCCATAATCCTACCAAGCTGAGAGGAGGGCAAAATGAAGCTCATATCCCCATTTTTCCATTCCTGAAAGCCACTTCAATAGCTTCCTTTGAGTTTTTCCAGGTAAGAGATGTCCATATGCAAGCTGGTAAATTTGCAGTTTGACAGCTGCTATCCTGCAGTCTCTGGACAGGAAAGAGCTTTCTAAACTCAGTCTCTCATTGCTGCCCACTCTGACCTTATCAAAATTCCCTCCAGATCAGTGTGTCACCTGATTACAGGGTATAGCATAAGAAGAAAAGCACAAAGATGGGAAATTTATTACAGAGGTACCTGGTCAGCTGTGGGGACTTGATGTTCCTGGTCCCCCATGCTTGTAATGAGGAGTTTTTTCCCTAGACGAGTGAGAAGGGTGGTTCCATTGGTCAAATCCTCATAAAATATTATATTGGCATTAGATAAATGATACTCAATGTCTCTCCCAGAAAGGGTCTGCAAATGAGGGGAAAATACAAGGAGTGTTAATGGGTCTCATTAATCCTTTGGCTTTACTAGTAAGCTGTGTGCCTGTGACCTTTTTCCCCTCTGCTATTAATGCTGCAGCATTAGAGGTTATTGGGAAATCTGCATGGGAACAGTGGGACATTCTGTCCCTGCTGGCCTCTGGTGGCAGGACCTTAATTCCAGCAGGACAAAGGATTTTACTCCTCTATAGGATGACCTGAAGTGATGAGGCTCAGAGATATTCCAAACAGCTTGAAGATGTGAACTGATGAATAAACCCTTATGAAGTGTTTGAAACAGTGTTTGATTTAGGGAATAAAGAAAGAATAAAAAGGGGAAAGCATAGAAATAAAGTCAGGAATGGATGCCCTTAACATATTTGTAGGAAATACCAAAGCTCTATGCTTCTTTCTTCAAATAACTGTGCTCCATGCTAATGAGCCAGAACAGACTTCATTCATCTCAGGCAGACTCCTTCGTACCAGGGCAACTAAAATCCCTGATGGAAAAGTCTCTGTAGTGACTTGAACACTCAATAACCTTGCACCCCTAACCATGGAAGGGAAATGGAAACAATGAATTCATGTCTTTTGTGAGCACAGTTTAAATTCTCTAAGGTTAAGCAGAAGTCACATCATACTAAGACTATTTTTCTAAGCTTAAATTTCAATGAGATGCAGAAACTCATAATAGCTGTTTAAGAGGTGTTATTAGAACAAGGAAGGAAAAAAGGAGAAAAACCCTGACCTCATTTTCCTTTAACCCACTGTCGTTGGGAGCAAAGAGGGTGGCCTGCGCTGACAGGTCTGTGAGGTGCTGCAGGAACTCTCTCCCCTTCCTGGAGGTGTTGGAGTAAGCCATGATGTCCTAAGCAGAAAGAAAATCCAGCTTTACTGGAGAGCAATTGTGCACTCCTGTGTGGAGAGCAGAAAAGATGACACTGAACAAATGACAACAAAGGAACTCTGTTATTAGCCACGAAGCAGCTCTGGAGTCACTTTCCAAAGGAAGTTTGGATTCAAAACCCAACTCCAGCTGCTAATTTGATGAGTACATATTAAACTGATTTGCAGACATTGGGCCTCTGTTGTTGTTGAGGCTGCTGATACACATTGTGCCTTTCTGAGTAGTGACAAGAAAAGAACTCTTAACATTTTGTCTTTTCCCAGTAGCAGTTCAATGAAATTCCAAAGCACAGTGCCTCTTGTGATGCTTAAAAAGCTGTGCAGAGAGTCTCTAAGCTAAAGCTGCATCAGGATTTTAATTCCAACTGAATTGTAGAACCCAGAAACCTCTTTGGAGCAAGTAATTAAAAAAGTAGTAAGTAAGTTCTGGTTTGGATTTAGACCAGATAGGTGCAGATTTAGACCACTCTGCCTTGGTGGGTGCGGGATTCCCGTTCTCTGAACCTGAGAGAAGCAGAGAAGAGAACGATCAAAACAATTCTTATCTCATTTGCTGCTCCTGTTGTTTTGTGAACAAGTGGAATGTGTTGGAAGATTATTTACCTGAAGGAATTTGGTAATTGGATTCTGGTGTGAGTGTTTTGTTTTCTTGCCCAATCTCTGCAAGCTGTGTCCTGATGGTCAGTCAGGAGACAGTCACAAGATTTTGTTCAGTTGAGTTCTTGTTCAGTTTCAATTTAGAAGTAGTGTAATATAGTATAGAATAATATAGTACAATAAAGTAATTAATTAGCCTTCTGAATCAATGGAGTCAGATGCATCATTCTTCCCAGACAATGGGGTTGCCTGATTTACTATAGGTGGGCTAGCAAAGCAAACCCTGGATCCAACACCCAGGGCCTGCTTGGCTCCACTCCCACCCCAGCCTTTGCTCCTACCGAGAGGAAGTTTGTCAGCGTTGGGAAGGACATCAGCACTTGCAGCAAGTTCCCACTGCAGGAGATGCCATCCCCCACGTAGCCTGGCTTGCAGGTGCAGTTCACCTCTGAAAGGTACAAACAGAGAGAGCTGTATGGGCAAACAGCCTTTCCAAGAAAGCTTTAGGCTGCCCTGTGCCTGAAAAGCTACTTGTAAGCAGCAGGTTAGGTTTTTTTAAAGTTAAAAAAGAGACAGAGTCTCTTGCAGTGTTATCTACCAGCCCGTGGCTGATGGAAGGAACCAAAATCTGGGCTGCTGCTCTCATTTTCACAGAGGGATGAGGCAAAGGCCCCTCTTACCTTTCTCCCTGTAGCAGAAAACATCCCAGGTTTCACTCAGGTTGACTCTTCTCCCGTAGTCCACGATGCCGATGTATCCGGAGCCGCAGTTTGGGGAGGAGAAGGCGGTGGGGTAGCCCACCCTCCCACCATCCAGCCAGCCAGCAGAGCACAGGTGGTACCTCGCCTGCAGTCAGCACAGCCACAAGGGAAAACTCAGGGGAAAAGCCAGGTGGTGGGGCTGGGGAACTGCACATGGAATGGACAGAGCCCCCGGGGCACTCAGGCAGCACCTGCCCTGCCAGCACTGGTCCAGCCTCACGTTTTGCTAAAGGTGCCTCTGAACGGTGAGTGTCTTTTTTCCCTCCAGAGTTGGAAGGAGCCAGAAAGAGACAGTGAGTCTGACCCACTCTTCTAAAACAAGTTTTGCAAACCCAAGTTGGGATGCTCATCACACTGACTCATCAGCCATGTGCTGTCTATAATGTGCTCAAGGGAGGCAATATGGAAATGGGTCTGTTAACAGCGTTTGAGGAAAAGATTCCTGGAGACTTACTTTAAAGAAATAAATAAAGCATAACTCTGAAGTGCGCATTTAAGAAGTGTTAATAATTAAAATCCCCTTGAAAATACTCTGAAAGTCTGACAACCTCTCACTCCAGCATCACTAGAAACAAGAACTTGGCAAATGATTTCAGCGCTGTGCGAGCATGCGTGAAACCAATAAAAAATCTAAAAATTGCTCCCAACCAAACATACCCTGGGGCATGGGCGAAGGGAAGGAGGGAAAATGATGCTCATTAGCACAGAGCAGCCTCCTTGCTCCTCCCTCCCCATTTACTCTGTGTCTCGGTGCTGTTTGGGGATGTCCTCCCTGGGAGAGGCCTCCTCACCTTCTGTGCGTACAGCAGCTGCTCGTAGGTAGCCACGGTGGCCGATTCATTGGCACAGGCCTCCCTGGCCTGCTCGTAGGTCATCCTGTACTGCCCCACGGGGGACCTCAGGTGGAACACCCCCACCGTGGTGTCTGCAAAGAGAGACAAGGACCAGCTCCTCCTGAAGGGGCTCCCATGGTGCACAGTCGGCTGTGCCATACAAATACTTGTGGATTTTGTGAATTGTGATTAAAGCAAATTGATTCCTCAGGGGTAGTGCTCCTACCTAGACTGCCCTCACATATGGCTTCATGATAAATTCATGTTCACATGTAATTGCTGTCAAATATAACTTTTATAACCATTTATTGCTGGCTGGGGGCTATGTACAAATTATGAACAGGATGGGACTGCTAGGAACGCATTTTGAGCTGTTTTATTGTCCAGCATCAGTCTCATTACATGGTTATACAATGGGAAGATGCCATCAGCTCACATCTCAGGCAGCACTCTAAGAATTTATTGTTACAACTTACTTTAAAAGTTTTTGACCAATCACACAAAGCAAAAGCACATTGACAGTAGTTCTATCCAACCACTATAAGCACACATACCTTTGGT
>JAWWMS010000059.1:63357485-63414978 GCA_035048045.1 Chlorospingus semifuscus | reverse complement strand
CTGTGGGATCAGTTATTGGGTTAAAAGGGAAAATAATCTAGGTGTCAGTTCTTAATTGGATAGTTTAGTCTTAAAAGGCCTTGAACAAGAGATTGTTGGCCATTTTGTGCCTTCTAAAGAAAAGCTGCAGAGCTCACAGTAGTGAGACTGTTTTACTGATAAGAAATAATAAGCATTTCAGTTCAAACACAAACTACTGTCTCAAGTGCCTTCAATTCAGATTGAGAAAAACTGACGACTGGTACCCCCACAGATTTACTAACGTTTTTTGAATGAGTCTTTCTGAATTAGGAGGCCACAGATTTCATTAGTGCCAGTTATTTAATACCTATTATTATTTCCAAACGGAAAGCTGAAATGGTCTGGGATGTTAGGATTCATCCAGGACGGACTTTCAATAACTTTCCGGCTTCCAATTCTGCCCATTTCAACAAAACACCAAAAAAAAAGAAAAAATGAGGAATATTTGTGTTCATCTGTGGTTTAAATAGCCATTTAAGTGTCCCCTGAGTTTGACATTTTCTGCACACAGATCATATAACTTCTCTTGCAGGAGGTCTAGAGTACAATATCACCCAGCCCTGCAGTGACAGCAAGTCTGTGTTTTTATTCAAATGGATACTCATACTGTTTCTCCAGCTCTGGATGAGCTCACAACTTGAGAGCAGGAAGGGAGCCTTGTCTGATCTTCTGTGTGACTCAAATCAGCCTGAAAATTGCCTTAAGTTTTGCATCAAATTACCCTTAATGGCTCTTCCATCAATTTCAGGCCAGGGAGTTCATGTTTTTCTGCTACTATAGTCACCATGGGCTGCCTGTGTCACCCAGCTCTTCCTGCACATGGGGAATTGCCCCCCAGCAGATTAAAATGGATTTGTCTGTTTTGTGCCAGAAGAGAAAATTAAAGCAGGCAGATTGAGTGGCAAAATCTGGGATTAGGACACTGCCAGCCATTGTGAATAAGTAGAAAAATAGGCTTCTGTCTGAAAAACATTAGTACTTTAATCAGTTAAGAATGAAGAAAAATTATAATTAATTATGATTAGTGTAGCTGAAAGCAGTCTGTTTTGGATTACCCAGATTTTTGGAGGAACATCTAGCACAAGGTGTTATTATCCCTTTCTGAGGGTCTCTTAAATCTCTCTAGTCTAAAGAAAGGGATTTTGCCACACCAGAAATCTGAGCAAGTTCAGAAATCTGAGGAAATGGTTGAGCTACACAGCTTCCAATAGCTGGAAGTGTTATTGTGCCCTGAACTCGCCTCTCTTTGCTGGGCTTTGTTGGGAAAGGGAGTAAAAGTCACAAACCAGGTCTCATTACTCTGCAAACAATGGGGCTGGGGCTGTGCACAGCATGTTCCCTTTTCTCTGCTCTCCCTGAGCACAATGCCTCTCAACTTGGAGGTTTGGAGCCCTTTGTTTGCCGTGAATCTGCACCTGTTGGGCTGCTGTTTGTTTGGAGGGAGCTGGCAACAATTCCTGTTTTTTAACTGGTGCATAGGGAACTGCTCATCTCTCACCAGCTCTACTGTGACCAGAGAGTGCTTCAAGCATTTTTCTTTGGTTTCTTTTTTTTTTTTTTAATTATTTTTCAAAGGGAAGAAACAAAGTTCACTTGCCTGTGCAGAATGTCCCGTTCCCCTCAAAGCCAGCTGCACACTTGCAATAAGCAGTGCCATTTGATAAGAGGAGGCAGCTAATGAAGCAAAAGGAGAGAGGCATCATTTAACAGAGAGGGAAAAAAAAATTGGGCAGGTCTTTTGTACAGCCCTTGTTTTTGTGAGTGTTTCTGAAGGTAATGTTGCATAGAAATAACAAGGCATTGAACCATACAGTAAGAGGTAGCTAAAACCATAAAAATGGACCTAGCTGGACCAAGCTTTTCAAATGTGTTTTGGGTGTATTATTTTAGGTATTAGAATTCCATGCTTTGGTGTTTGACAATCCTAATTTTTTTAGTGCAGAACTGCAGAATTTATATGTCTACTCCCCCAAAAAGCTGTGCAAAATTTTTGTCTGTGTGCACCCAATTTATGGAGGGATGCACCCAGCACAATTCATCATTGCCCCCTATTCCTGCCATGCCTGCACCTATCCTTAGACCTACAGGTGTATGTCAGTGGATAAGAAACACGCAAGAGAGGAACAATCTGCTTCTGTCAGAAACACAGTCTTGATTCCAGAACGTGTGGGGTCCCCATGAGCCAATCTGAGAGCGTAGTTCTGCCAAAAAAAATCCTGGTAAAATATTGCTGCTGTGAACTGAAGGTCACAAACAGACAGGGGAGAGAATGACCCACATTTGGGAAAAAGGGGGTTTGCCCCTCTGGTTTCTCAGCTCCTAGAGAAAAGCTGTGGCTGAAAATGAGGAGTCTTTCCAGCCAGTTTTCCTTGGTTTTTTTGAGATGTCTATACTAGTGTAAATCCTGCTGCCTGGTCAGTGGTGAGGGGTCAGACGCACTTCAGTAAATGGCTCAATGGGGCTCACTTGCTCCTCTGAAAATTAGTGTCCCAATATTGGTGTTGGACTGGTAAGAGCATTTTTGTGTTGTTATTTGTATATTTGGATATGAAGAGGAGATGTTTGAACTGTCTGGCCTCATCACCACATACATTAGATATACATTACTCCTCAGCAGCATATCTCAGAGATAAGAAGTCATGAGGAAGGTGGATTTGATTTTTGCCTTGTAAGAGGTGCACTTTTCTCCCCTCTCCCCTAAATGAGTACATTTCATACATACTTAGCACTGGTGTGGCACGAGGCGTTACATGCGTCATCTTTGATTTCTGCAAGTGGAAAAAAAAAAAAAGTAGGGATCAGAACCTTTTGGGTCAACATCCTTCTGGATTCAGAGTCTTTTGTTCCCACCATGTGGAGCTGGAGGCTGAGCTCTGTGCCAGACAACTGTGCTCTGTCTCGACAGAGACTCTGTGGTATTCACACTTTTTGAAAAAATTCTTTTGCTTAGGATTTTCCTTTTGGGAAGCTGAGAATCTCCAGAGAAAAAGAAAACAATTTTTATTTCACTTGTTTTTCTTGTGTTTTGCTTTTTTAGAATGTGTTTAAATATTGTTTACTTACAAGTAATTGTTTTATTATATTTTGGTGTGAATTGTTTTAACTCTTTTGCCAATCAGGGCCAAGCTGTGTCGAGACTCTGGAAAGAGTCACGAGTTTTTGTTATTATCTTTTTAGCATTTAGTAAGTATTCTTTCTCTATTCTTTAGTATAGTATAGTATTTTTAATATACTATAATATCATAAAGTATATAAATTCACCTTCTGAAAACATAGTCAGATTCATCATTCCTGCCAACAAATACAGTAAGACTCCACCTGTAGAATCTGTATAGATCAGTGGATACCACTTAAATTAATTTACAAGGAAGAGTTGTGTCATATTGTCAGGAAAGCATTTCACCTGTTGTCATTTATCTGTGTTTAGTCTGGTGAGTCTTGTATAATACTAGAATTATATAAGGATAGGTTTTCTAAAGGAGTTGAAGGTTTTCTCAGAGCATATATAGCAACCCTTTTACAAAACTGTAATTATTAATAATTTTTTCTCTGGGAAGATTTAAAACTGATCTTGAATGCTATTGTAAATGTGCTTGTAACATTTTTAAATTTCATACTATTATAGCTAGAGTTTTAGATACAGAGTGAATTTTAATTATGTATAAATAGAATATAATTTGATTGGATATGATTGGATATATGTATTAAGCCAGCACAAAATTATTTATTTGCTAATTATTTTTTATCGCATTAACAAGAACATAATTTAATATCTGGTGTTGTGTAGCTAAATCAACTTTCAGAAGCACTTGAGAGGCTTTTGATCTGAGGGTCAAAATGCGCTGGGTAATCCTGCTCTGGAGAACATATAGCTTTAATAAATGGGATGTTTTTGGGGGCAGATAGAGGCTGACACAGGTAGAGACTTAGCACAGTAAGTGTTTCAGTGTCATGAGTGGTGCCTCAACCAGCTCTCTAACAATGCAGTAATTAATTGCCGTAGCACAGGAATGTGACCCACATTTGGGAAGCTGCCCTGGGATCTGATTGTGGCTGTAGCTCTGTCATTTTCTGAAATGCTCACCTTTTACCTCCGAGGAAAAGAGGCAGGACACTCACCAGTGTCACAGGTCACTCCTCTCCAGCCAACGTCGCATTCACAGGAGCCATCGCCGTCGATCCCGCTGCTGCATTTCCCATGGACACAAGTGCACACTGTGGGAGAGATGGGGACAAGCCATTGTCCCTGGCAGTGTGGGCAGGAAGGACAGCAGGGGTGGCCCAGACATCACCTGCTGGTGGCACCTTCTGCTCTAGGCTGTTTGGAGAAAGGCGCTGTCTTGTGCCCTTTGGTTTCTAATTACACAATAACTCTAAATTCAAACTATGCCTACATTGCCTCTATTCCCAAATGCAGCGTCTGAAACTGTATTTAATGGGAAGGAACTGGTGAAAAATAGCAGTGCTACAGAGGATGGTTCTTGCTGGATTCTTTTCTAAGTCTGTGGCATGACAGAGTAGAAAGCCCTGTCTCCAGCCTAGGGATTAGAAAGAAAACCCCATAATGGGGAAAGAAAAGGGGTTAATGATGTTTTTAAGCCTAGGCTATTAGGAAGCGCTGTACCTTCCTGGAACCTGGACCGAACGTGGTTAGAGGATGGAAGGGGAAGGTTTGGGGTGTGTTTGGGGTGCTGGGTACCTTGGTCACAGCCTCGGCCGTATCTGCCCTGGCTGCAGCTCTCGCAGGCCGTGCCCTCGAAGCCCTCCTGGCACTGGCAGGTGCCCGTGCCGTTGATGCCATCCAGGCACACGCCGTTCCCAAAGCAGGCGCTCCCGGCTTTCCCCGGGCACGGCTGGCACTGCGCCCCAAAGAAACCCGCGCAGCACTCCCTGCTCTGCAAAGGCACAAGTGCTGGGCTGAGGGGGCAAGCAGGGAGAGCTGGATTCTTACAGGGGCTTTTAGGGATAGGGAGAAAGGGTGGGTGTGTGAGATTCTGTGCCTGGATGGGCTGTTTGGGTCCAATCTGGCCGGCTGTGTGCCACAACCCATGCGATCTTACATGGATAAAAGGCAAGAAGTACTCGTCTCCATGTGGGGACAAATGTCCTAATTTATTTCCAGGAGACCAGATGGAAAAGGGGCCCAGATGGAAAAGAGGCTGTCCCCTTCTCATGGGGGCTTTTAAACCCAGGGGAATGAGGGACAGAGGAATAGGACACAGCCAAGGGGATACAAGTGAGGAGGGGCGAGGGAAGGGGTAACCCACGGAGAGACCCCCAACACTGACACTTGGTGGGGGGGAAAGGGGAAAACCATGTGGTGATAGGATGCACATCATGTGGACAGTGCAAATTACCAAACACCCAGTGCAAATAACCAAAGAACTATTTAGGGCAATATAACAAGGGTGGGTTTATATTGGGTATTAGGAAGAAGTTATTTACAGTGGTGAGGCACTGGAACAGGTTTCCCAGAGAAGTTGTGGGTGGACCCATGCCTGGAAGTTCAAGGCAAGGTTGTGGGGGGCTGTGAGAAACCTGGTCCACGGGGAGGATGTTGGGACTAGATGGACTTTAGGGTCCCTTCCAACCCAAACTAGTCTTTGGTTCTGTGATTTTTAGCTGCACATCAGCTCTGCTGGTCTGTGACCACATTCCTCAATGTGCCAGGACATAGGCTGCCACTGTCAGTCCTTGGTGGGACCCAGGTGCCCTTCACCATTTCAGGGAGAGGTGGAGAATTGCTAGTGACAAGCAGAGGTTCACCTTTCCCAAGCCTGTGCCTCCTCTGCACCACTGGACATGCAGAAATTTGTGTGCTGCAGCTCTCATCAGTCTTTAACCTTCCAATCTCTGCTGTGCCCAGAATAAAGGTCGATAAATATCCAGTCAGGAGCTGCCTTGGCACGCTGTGTGTGCTTAGTGGGGATGATGAGGAGGATGAAGGTCGGGGAAGGGGGTTCCTGGTTTTTACTACAACAGAAGCAGTGAACTCACAATGATGGTTTTGGCACACTTGGGCTTGCAGCCAATCTGGATGGTGTACTGTCTCATGTGGTTTTCTGTGAGGATGCAGTACTTCTTCACTCCTGCCTGAGCAAAGATTGGAGAAACAGATGCACTTCTGAGTAATATTGATCAGCTGCTTTCAAATGTGTTAATCAATGGGACATTAACTTTATGCATGCTGTGCACTGACTCACACATTCGCAATTAAAATGAAGGAAATGCTTTTAGAAATAGAAATGAACATACGATCAGTTTAACTCAATGCCTTGTGGTGTTTTAAAGATGTCTAAAATTGCCTTTGCTCAGAACTGAACAGATTCTATTCAAAAGTTTTATAATTTTTTTTAATTTTTCACATTTTCTGATCTAATTCTTCTTAGAAAACCAAGTTATGAAGTTGTTCAAAAACAGCTGTTGAAAAATTATCTTTTAGGTCTGAACACAATTGGAGAAAGATTGTTTGCTGGAGAAAGATTTTGATCTCAATATACACTTGTGAGGAGATTGAGACAAGAATCCATCCTGTTCATTGTAAAGGAAATGTTAATGAGTTTGATTTTTACCCATGAGGAGTTAAATTTGGTTTTGCCAGTCAAGTACTTTGATGAGGTGGATGGGACTTAAGCTGCTTTGGAATACCATTACTGGCATAATTAATTTTAAAAAAATAAATAATAAAGGAAAATATACTCATGTAAACCCAATGGAGAATCTCTGAAGTCAGGGTGGATTGAGTCTCTTGATTATAAGCAATGTATGTAGCAGGCTGAGATTACTACATATTTTGGTGAAACTGAGACAATTATATTAAAAAATAGGATTGAATGCATATATAGTCAGTTTTGATGTGATCCTAGCATTAATGAAAAAATACTTACAATTTCTTTTGTTCCTGGGGGACAGCTTGATGGTTGTGAACAAATCCTGCACTTCTCCTTATGCAACACAAGTGAGAGGTGGTTAACAGACTGTACAGAGCTGCAGGCAGGTTGTTTCATAGAAAAATAGTGATTTCCAGCCACATTTCTAAATCTAGTGCTTGAGGTACGTTATCAGGATAACCCCTTTGGTAAAGAGGGTGAGGGAGGCTGTCCTGCTCAGCAAGGAGGAATATCCCTGTGAGTGGCTCCGTGGGGACACCCATCCCCAAAGGGGAAGAAGGAAAGAACATTTGGTTATTTTTTATTTGCTCTTCTAAAGTGATGAGTCCCACTTTATAAACAAGTGGTCTGGTTATGAAGATGTAGTAGAATAATGCATTACTAATATTATCTGGATATTAGAGCTCAGGAGTTTCTTATTATTGAGCTACTCTGACTACATTTTGTCCAGGCTGTCAGAGCAATGATTTCAGGACCTAAGTTGTCTTAAGAGATGCTAAAAACTCTGGTAGGAATATCCTTTGTGGAAAATGTGTGCATTCCTTGCTGGGAAGTAGTATCACATATGCTATACTTTTGAGCTTGGTTTGGCTGTAGGTCTCCCTGAGGGGCTTTAAGGTTCTAAATGAATTTCTATCACTTACAATGATCACAGTATTATTGATATCACATCTGTTCTTCTGGATTTCCAGCACCTTTCCCAGTCCATGAATGATTCCTCTGTCTGTGGCAACATTTGCATAGCTTATAGGAGCATCATTTATGTACAGCTGCAAGAGACATGCAACCAGTTAGAGACTAGCAGGGGTGTCCCACGGCTCTGTGGCAACCTGAGTGTTTAGGAGATGGAAGAAAGAGAGAAATGCACAGGGGTCACCTAAGGAAAACCAGCAAAGGGTTCCCCAAAACTCACTCATATTCCAGTTGCTTCATTTAACTGCTTCACTGCCCTGGAGGGCATGGGATGACTTGCAACCTGTTAAAACTTCTGAGCAACAGGATTTGGCAGAGCAGCTTTTTCCAAGGGGGTAAAGGCTATGAAAAAGGAGCCTAAGGCATGCCAAAAGATGGGTTTGCTGTTTCTGGGGAATGTGGCGCTTCAAGGAAACCCTGCCAGAAGCTGCTCTTTCAAGGAGGGCTTCCATCATCTCAGTGCTACCCCACACTCCCATTGTGCCCTCACCAGCAAGTCCCACTGCAGGTGCTTTTTCAAGGCTCAGCTGTGGGCAGAGCAAACAAAAGCACTGAAACATCAGTGGAAGCTTTCTGTCTTCCTTTGCCTGCGCCCACAGGGACTTCTGGGATAGAGAAGGAGGATCAAGTTCCCTTCCTGGCCCTGTCTCTTAATCTTGCTGTGCCTGATTTTTCCATGAGTGGTATTGAAGGGCAATTCATATTTGTTGCACAGCACTTTGAGTTCTTAGGATTGAAAGTGGAGTGAATCCACAGAAAATAGAAATAATAAAACTAATTTTATAAAAAGTTTTATTTGAAGTTTTATAATTGAGGGCAGACCTTGGAAGTCAGATTAATGACTGCTCTGGCATTCAGGCTTGAAGTTGCTAGAGACAGATACCTAAAATTCAATTTTAAATGTGAACAGCACAACTGAAATCAAATTCAATCAAAGACACCTTCAAGGGTGACTTTGAATTAATCAGGTCTGGGACAGGCCTTGCATTTGAGTGACAACTTCTGTGCTGCTGAGTCACAGAAGCTAATGAGGGATGCACAGCTCCTTTTGACTCCATGTCAGTTTAAAGCTGAAGCTGGGTTTGTAAAAAGCAGGAAACCCATTTCTCCCAGCAAGTGCAGACAGCAGTACCTGGCTGTTGTGGAGGAAGAACCCAACCTGGTAGGAGAAGCCCAGCATGGTCTCCCTGTGCATGCCATTGTGCAGGTTGTTCTTCAGGAGCTTCTCATCCAGCACAACGTGGTAGCGGATTTGGCCTTCATCCTGCCAACACACAATTGCATTCAGAGTTAGCTAATAAAGATGGAAAACCTCCTAGGGATAGCATTTTCCAAAGAGTTTAATGCCTGAATTTAAAGATAAACTTCTCCAGTGGGCAGGTTATTTCATATTTCCTCCTGTAGTCAGCCTGCATTCTTGCCACAATGAAAATGTTGTTGGCCATGGAGGATGAAAGGCTACTGAACTGGGAGAAGCAAGGTTTGCTTGAGTCTGTAGTGTGTTTCTGTGCATTGGGCTGGCTGCTGAATTCAGGGAAAGGTCAGGTGATTTTTAGGACTCTGAAATTCATGGGTTCATTTGACATGAAGGGTTGCATATTCATGAGTGTTTTTATGGTCTTTCCATATGTATTCCTTTGGGAATCCCTGAATAACCTATAGGGGAATAAACTGTGGAGAGTGTTTAGAGTAATTTTTTCTATCCCTCTTTCTTTCTATCCCTCTTTCTTTCTATCCCTCTTTCTTTCTATCCCTCTTTCTTTCTATATATACAATCTTTAAGGGCATCTTCAGTCAATGAAGACTACTTTTAATTGTCTTTAATTGAGAAGTTTTCTATGCCTGGTTGGTAGAGTACATTCAGATTTCACTATAAAGTGATTAAGTTACTCTCTATACATCAAAATTTAGTGTGAGTTTCTCAAGGCTTCTACATCTTGTTATGAAGCAGGAGACTCCCGGAGCTCTCCCTGATTAGGAGGAGGAAGCAGAAGCAGGATGTGTTGGTGAGAGATTGGTCAATGTGAGAAGAGCTGGAGTGTTTAACAAGTTTAGGAGCTGCCTAGCCAACAGACAGTGCTGCTGCAGCTTTGTCTTTACAATAAAACTGTGCTTTTGGGAAATCCTGTTTCTCACTGTTCCCTTATTCTGAATGTCCATGCTGCTCCTGCTCCTTCAGAAGTGTGGGAAAGCATGAAGCATCTTCAGGATGTGAGATTTGTGATGTTGCCTGACTGTGCCCGCAGAGTAAGAGTGGCCTTGACATCTCTTAGGGCTGGCCTTGTTCCACAGATTTGGCAAAAAATATCTGCAGATGAGAAAGTGGGAATTAAGATGGAGCTAATCTCCGTCAGTGTCCAGCCCTATTTAATCTCCTGACTTGGATGAATTGGAGGAAAAACTAACGCTGATCCATCTTGATTTCTGTCTTTAATCACCAGCAGAGTTAGGACATTTTGCCCCATCAGGGCCCAAAAAAATGGGATCTTCTCCCTGTGCCAAACTCTTCACTCTGCAGCAGAGTTCTCCCAAGTGTTTCGCAAAGAGGTTAAGCCTCAGGCAGACTTAACCTTATGGCTGTTTTTTGTTTTTTTTTCTTTTCTCAGACTGCCACATCAGGCAAGGTTGGGAGGATGGAAGAAAGACTGAAGAAACATTGGTGTGTAGTGGAAATGAAAATTATTTTTCCGCATGTGTGTGTAATTCATATTTACTGGGATTGATGTCTCATAGGAATGTGTCTCTCAAAGCTTATTAGAAATTTTTCTTGTAGTGATGTGGAAATGATGATGTGACAAGAAGCAACTAAAGTAGTGTCCAAAAGCCATTTGAGCAGATGGAGCTTGATCACTTGTGAATGTGGGACATTTGCCATGGGTCTGCTGTTGTTGGTAAATGGTTTGGGATGAGTCATTTGAGCCCTGTGCTCCTCAGCTTCCTGACTGTAAATGGAGACCATGCAAGTAGGGATAGAGTGTGGATAAATGTTTTTGGAAGAGACAGGGAAGAATTAAAGCCACTGGGAAAATTATGGGTAAAGCTTCCTCTGCAAGGTGTGTGGCTCTTGATATGTGCAGTCTATAAAGCTGTTTCAAATTGGAGACAATATGAAGAAAGCTGCTGAGATAAAGCAGAAAAAGGAGAGCTTATCTTGGGAGGAAACCAGCAAGGCTGAGAAGGAGGTTTGAACTTGTAAATGTGTCAGGGTACATATTTGTACAGAGAGTGTAGCTGCAGCATTCCTGCAGGAGTGACAAGGCCAGCATCTGAATAGTGTTAAGAAAGACTCACAGTATTTCATGGCATTATTAATGATGGGTATTAGTGACGTCAGGGGACTGGAGTTTGTTCACCTAAAAAACTCATTTCAGCATTTTTTCTGGTCACTCCTGTACTGACTTTCTTTACATGAAAAAAAACCTCTCTCAAAATCCCAAACAAAAAAAAAAGTCTACTGACAAGACTTTTTTCAGGGAAAAGTCAGATGATTTTTAAGACTCTGAACTTCATGGGTTCATTTGACATGAAGTGTTGCATATTCATGAGTGTTTTTATGGTCTTTCCATACCTATTCCTTTGGGAATCCCTGAATAACCTATAGGGGAATAAACTGTGATGAGTGTTTAGAGTAATTTTTGTATCTGTCTAGCGATATTTTTATATCTATTTGTCTAATCTTTAAGGGCATCTTCAGACAATAAAAACTACTTTTAATTGTCTTTAATTGAAAGGTTTTCTATGCCTGGTTGGTAGAGTAGATTCATATTTCACTGTGAAATGATGAAGTTACTCTCTATACATCACAATTTCGTGTGGGTTTCCCAAGGCTTCTACATCTTGTTCTGAAGAGGGAGACTCCCAGAGCTCTCCCTGACTAGGAGGAAGCAGAAGCAGGATGTGTTGGTGAGAGATTGACCAATGTGAGAGAAACTGGCATGTTTGGGGAGTCTTGGAAATTGTCACCATGTTTTTAATCTAGAGAAGGCCAAACACAGAACAAACAGCTAGGCTCTTCCAGCAACTCAGGAAAATATAGGTAGATCCATCCCATTTCAACTTCTTTGGCGTTACAGACAAAACCTAATTTACTGGATTTCTCGGGAACAAATCTCCCTACATCTTTGTCCTCATAACCCATCCACTTGAAAAAAAAGATTAAATACTGAGCTGTTAGGACAAGCCTTGTGATTTATACATACCAGAGTAGCAGATTTCTTATCCTTTAGGTAATTTTCTATGGCATCATTACTTGGGGCAAAGATTGTGTATGCGTTTGCTGCTTCTATTTCGTTAGCCAGGTTGTATTGCTGTTGTGAAACACATTAAGAAAAAATAATCAGAATTACCACTGGGAGTCTGAAGTACAAACCAAGCAGAGAGCTTCCTCTGCTCTGAAACACTGTGAGCATGTGAAAGCTTACCATAATGTAGCCCCTGAAGAGGGAGTAGTCGGGCATTTGCTCCAGGCGGGCCAGCAGCCTCGGCAGGACGGCGCTGTGCAGCGGGGTCAGCACCTGCAGGGGAGCAGACACCCCACATCACCTGCAAGCATCACATGCAGGGCACAATGCTGCTCTCTGCACAGTGCTCTCCACAGGGGGCTAACAGTTTTGTGGTGCAGAAAACCCTGATCAGTGCATTTGATACCTTATCGATGACGTGAATGACCCCGTTGGTGGATGCGATGTCGCTGGCCACAAAGTGAGCGCCCTCGAGGGTCAGGTTCTGCACAAGGGAGAGGAGAGAGGCTTTGCCTTGGCCTTGTTGGGGTGGTGCTTCCCAGCAGGCCATCCTGTGCATTTCCACACCTCCCCAAATGCTTGCCAAGGGCTGTGCCATGGCACCCCTAACCCACACCAGAGGCTGGGTGACCTTCAGGGAACCGCACACAGGGGAGGGGACTTGGAAGTGCTTAAGTGTGACTTGTGTATTTCTAGGAAATCCTCCTCAGAACATGGAATTTACCTGATAACAGGCTAAGGGAGAAGGGCTGTAACTTATTTAAATACCCCCATTAAAAATACCCTCAGGTGGTTTAGGATTAACAAGTTGCATAGGTGGAGATGTGTGTTATCACCGCTTCCTCCTACCTCCCCTGTTCCCTAAATTAAGTTATTTGGTTTCCTTGATGCTCTTTGTGATAATTTGGCTCACACAGGCTGCTCCAGGCAAGGACTGCCTATCTGCTTGGTTACAGCTGTCCGGTGTTTGCAGCAGCTGCTGGGGCATTAGAAATAATTAATATTGTGGACAAATTTCAGTGATGTAAAGTGGTGGAGAAAAACAAGGTAATGTTTCTCCCAGAGGGCCCCATATAATTGAACTACGCCTTTAATGTTATGACATGTATTTTAAAAAAATACATAATGTGTGGTTTTTGTAGTACAAGAAAGTCAGTGGCAGTGATGGCCAGGGTTTGGTGTATGATAGCACAGTGGTTTGCAGGTCATCTCACCCCATTTTCTTTAGACAAGTGTAGGAATTTGCTCTGTAGCGATGTTGGCAGCATGTCAGAGGACGATAAATTCTGGAAGTCAGCAAAGCTGTAAGCTCCTGTCAGTACGTGATACCTAAAGGAAATTAACTGGATTTGAAGGTTTTGTATTTTCTCTCTTTTTTTCTTTGTCTCATTTCAGATAAAAATGCTTAGTTGTGTCTCAAATGGTAGTTTTAAGCAGGAATTTCTTCTGCAACACCTTTTTCGCCATGTTTTTATCTTAGCTCAACCTTTAAACATTTCTGACATAATATAAATAATGCCTATTTTCCAGTGGCCTTGCTACAGAGATTTATATGCCACTGGAACTAGAAGGAGAGTCCTATGCCCTTCCTTTAAAATCAAAATACTTGTCTTGCTCTAGTGGCTTACCAAAGGCTTGTTTAGCATAAAAACAGTTAATTTAAAAAGCCAAACTCCCAAACCATGAACGTACTTAAGGAGAGTTGGAATGTTACTTTTTGACATCCAGAAGGCTTTCTCATCCTCATCCATGTTCTCAATGGCTTGCAGAGAAGGCACAAGGACAGTCAGGTTTGAGCTGGTGGACAACACCGAGTTTATCTTGGCCTCCTGCATGGAAGTAAAGAGGGTAAAATAATTCATTCCAAGGATGGTCTATAAATAGTAGCTGGTGACATTTTAAGCAAGGTGGAGTATGTGACGTGCTTTGCGACCAGCCTGGAAAGGGAAAAGCTATTATACTGAGCAATGACTTGAACAATGGCACTTGGAACTGCACAAAAATGGAAAACCAGTGTCTACGTTTGGCAGAATAGATTGCCAGCATTGAAAGGGCAGAAATAATGTCCAGGTCAGAATTGGTTTTTATGATGACAGACACAACTTGACCTAAAAGTTAGCCTGTCTCATAGGTTTTGAATGATGCACTTGAGTTGGTTTTTTTTTAAATAGTGGTGATAAATGGAGGTGATAAATGCTAGTGGTTACTGATAAATTCAAGTAATTTGCTCTTCCAGAGCACTCCATGCTGTTCAATAGATGGAAGAACTATGAACCATGATGTAAGAAACTCCCATGACACAGTGTTCCCATTTGGAAGACTATTTAACATGGCTGGGATTTTTTTCCAGATATCCAAGAGTTATCTGTGTCCACTAGCACTGCAGTGGAGCTTGCTGCTGACAGCTCTAATTTTAGATGGTGATTGTGAGATCTGTAGCATGCATGAATTAATTAAACTTCCATGTTTTTATCTGCCTTAAGGATGGGAAGAGTTTCCACTGGAGAGGATTTTTCCAGTTGTGTGGAATTTTTTTTTTGAGTGAAAAACGGAAAGCTAAATATTTACGTGTGATCTTGCTGAAGATTGGGTTCTCCAAGCTTTTCACAAGCTCCACAGCTTGCCGTTTTTGATACTGCAAAACTTGAGGGAGCAATATGAGCTTGGGATCTACCTTTTTGCAGCTGGTACGGTGCTTGGAAGCTGTTTTGGATAGTCCTTCATTTACCCATATTGGGTGTTGAATCAAGAAGGGAATCAGCTCCCTTAAATAGCTGGAGATTTTGTCTCTGTTAAGATCATCTTTCTTGCTAGCCATCATCCCTATCACCTTCCAAATATTTAAATATAGAAAGAGCAACAAACTTCCCCTTCTCATCCTTCCTGAGCAGCAAGAAAAGAATTTGGTTATGAAAAGTGGTAAACATCACATTCCTGCTCAAGTACAAAGTTAAAAACCCCCAGATGGATATGCCTGCCTATTTTGCTCATGTTTGTAGTTACCAGTGTTTATTTTAAGTGATAGCATTTCTCTGAAGTGTGGCAGAAATTTCCACATCAGTTTCAATAGATTATACAGAATCTCCCCTCTGTTTTGTTCCCTCATTATCTAAAGAGCATAATAGCAGGAGAACAGCATTTCTTATTGTGCCCATTTCTTTAAATTCTTTAGTTCCTCTATAGTGTCCAGTGCCACAATCTGAGCTCAGGGCCAGGCAGAAAACTGACCTGAATTAGCCACATGGAGCTCTCTTCAGAAGCTCCCTGAGGTGTTCCTTGCAATTATGTACTTTAATGATCCCCAAGCCATCTACCTGTGAAAAGCCTTAAAGCCACTGATGTGCTGTGACTTCTGATGCTGTTCGTTAACACATCACTGTCCTTTGTTGTTCACCATGGATTTGATGAACACTCCTTACATTTAGGGTTTAAGTTCTTGTGGGAGCAGCCAGTTTTGATCTTTATTCATACAGTTCCAATCACAGTGGGGTAGCACCTTAATGTTGCTGCTGCTCCAGTAATAAATGATAGCATGTGAAAATAAAAAGTAGATTTTTAGTGTATCCAGAACTTTGGGGTTTGAAACCTACTTTGGTGCTTCCTCCATAATCTGGAGCCAAAGAAGTTAATCTTTCCCCACTGAACCTGGAGAAAAGAAGACTCCAGGGAGACATTTTGTGGCCTTTCAGCACTTACAGGGATCTTGTAAGAAAGGTGGGGCAGACTTTTTAGTAGGACCTTTTGCAAAAGAATAAGGGACAATGGTTCTAAACTGAAAAAGGGTGGATTTAGGTTCGATATAAAGAAGAATTTTTATTTTTGTTTAAACAATGAGGGTGATGAAACACTGGAAGAGGTTGCTCAGGGGTGTGTGCTTTATTTCAATCCTTTATTTATAACCAAGTGCGATGGGATGACCCATCCCTGGAGACATTCAGGATCAGGCTGGGCAGGACTCTGAGCAACCTGACCTAGCTGAAGATGTCCCTGCTTATGGCAGGGAGATTGGACCAGATGAACTTTTAAGGACTCAAACCATTCTATGATTCTATTTCCTGCCCCTCAGCCAGGCCTGCACAGACTGAGTTTTTCCTTCTCTCTTGCTCCATGCTATCCAGCTATACACTTGCATTTTCCTGCCATGGCGCATGTGAAAATGAGAGGATAAGGCACTGCCTTCCCTTCCCACTTGTCATTTTATTGAATGAGAGAAGTTGAAAGGAGACACCTGGGGTCCTGTCCAGTCTCTGCTCACACCCTGCTCCTGCTCATCTGGGCTGCAGTGTGTTTGCATGCAAAAGTAGTCATGGTTTATGTAGCTCCCTGCCTCAGGGAGCAGGCTTGGAACTACCTCTGCTGCTTGTGGAGTTTCCTTACTCGCTGAATTTGGGTTCAGAAGTTGGTTTTCAGGCAGAAATAGGGAACCAGATGGTCAACCCCCCCACAATAGGTGGGAAAGACACCCTGATGTCTCTGAAGATTTTCAGCTTTCTCTCTCTGATGGAAATATTGCTGTGAGGATCCCATTTCTAAACTCTACAAGGCTCATGTATTTCTGCAAACTTGAACATACTATAGAAATGAACCACCAAGTGTACTTACATTAACCCACTGGTTAAAAGCAGCTGCTTCTGACAGAGTGGATAGCTCCTGATGAGAGAGAAGAGAGATCAATGAGATTGATCTGGTAAGTTATAATTGATTGATTTGGTAAGCTATAATTAGCTGTACCAAAATGCTCTTGACATGTGGGGCAACCCACCATGTCTGGTCTGGCTGATGTGACATGGAGGAGGAGGAGGTTTTCAGTGTGTGTGAAAAGGGATGGTATTAATGTTTTTTGTTTTTTGGTGGTTTTTTTTTTTTTAATATTTTCTGGTAATGGGAAAGGTGAATTATCAATTCTTGAAAATCAGGCCATGGATTACTTAGGTGTGTACCCGACCTTGCTATGTATTGTGTACTGACCCCAGGCTAAGCAATAATTTCCTGTGACTTTAAACTTAATTCTTCTCTTAACTCCATGCAAAATTGATTGAAATATATGTTATTTTAGCTGATATTTGCACAGCATTTTACACATCACCCAGCCCTTATTCTGCCAGAGTACTTAGAACAGAGATAGATGATAAGCAGGGGTGGCAGATAGTGCTGAGAGACATGTAAGATCATTGCCAGGAGCTGAGACTGAGGACACTTTCATTTTTCCTGTGCTGTTAAATGCATATTTATTTCACCAATTGGCTTGCTTTGGTTTTATCTGCCTGTGGGTCAGCACAGTTTGTTTTAACATGATAAACTGATCATTTCCACTGAGAGAGACTGCAGGGCAAAACTTCAGGGGAGTTGACTGCTTGGTGCTCCCAGCTGGGAGGTGAGTTCTTAGCACTTCTGTAGCTCTGGACTCTGGCATTGGTGTTTTTCAATTTCAAATTTTCAATTTGTTTGAAGCCAGAAACAGGCTCTGCTCCCTTAGGCCCCAAACCACATTTTTAAACAAAACAAATAATTTATGAATCAGGCGAGTGTTCCTGCTGGACCACCCTTTGCAGAGATCACTGGTGGGCATCATAGCATCACATTTTTCTGACTGTTTGTAAAGGTTTTGCTGTTCTCCCTGGTTAAGATGCAGGGTGGGCCCTGTGCAGGAGGTGCTGTGCCCAGAGGAGGTGACCCCAGCACTTACATCTGCAGCGTTTCCATAGCACGTCCTGCCGTCCCCCTCGTAGCCCTTTGGGCACACACACTGCCAGCCACGGGAGGACTCAAACTGACAGGTTGCCTTTGAACCAGAAAGAGAGAGAATTTGTCAAACCATCACTCCCTACATGTTTGAAGCCCTATTTTTTAACCTGACTGTGGCAGATCCATCCTCTGCTCCCCAGAGCTCCTCACCTCAGCTCCACCTGAGGATGGAACTACAGGGCACAGCAGAGCACATGCAGCTACTGATAAAGCTGATAGATGCCTGAGTAAATAAACCAACGGGATAGTGGATCCAAGTTGTAATTGCTGGTAGAAAAGCAGCATTTATTTATTCCAGGCTCAAGATAATACTTCTGTACTGGCAGATATGGGAGCAGCCCTTGCAGTCTATCCTCAGCTCATGTACCATACTGATGTGGTTCACACAGTTTTTGGTGCTTGTAGCACTGCCTGGAAAGTGCTTTCTCCAAAGGGAATTGCAGGCTTGAAATGGCAAATAAATTCTATGGTGTGCTCACAGGAGGCGAGGTGTGATATGAATCTGAACACTTTGTTCAGGGAATGATTAATTACTCACCAGATGATGGCATTTTCCATTTTGTTCCAGGCACGAGTTTATGGGTGTGCATTCAATTCCATTCCCCTGAAATCCATCCTTACACTTACAGTCATTCTGTCATTTCAATAAAACATGACAATTCATTAAAATGATTAAAATAGAGTTTGTATTCTAGACATGGTAAATTAGTTTCTCTGTGTTTCCATAGCTTGGCTTTGACTCCAGTGGAATGACACTGACTAATGTCTGCAGAAGACCTTCATACCTGACATCCACTAATGCACTTTCTAAAAATGTGTTTGCTGAAAGAGCAAGAGAAAGGAGGGAACACCGGGACTGGAATTTGAGGAGATTGTTTTGGATAGAGAGCACCATGTGGAAATAACATCATGGCTGTGAGGGAGAGCAGGATTTGGGGAAGAAAGCAGGGTAGGAAGCCCATGGTTGAGGACATGGAATGCAGGTGGCATTGACTGTGAGCACCTACCTGCCCTGGCCCGATGTAGATGCAGGTGGCATTCTGGTGGCACCGTGCCGTGCTGGGCAGCAGGCAGGGGTTGATGGCTGAGCAGTCCCTCCCATCTCCCGTCCATCCTGCCTGGCAAACACACCTGTGCTCCTCTGGGCCTGTCTGAACACACTCAGCCTAGGGGGAGATGCAGAGGCAGCCATTCAACTCATTGTCCGAGCTCTGGAGAAAGAGCCTGGAACTCCAGTGAAAACTGTGACTCTCATGTAGATGTTTCTGGTCAAACCTTCCTCTTTGCTTGCCTTATTGTAGGAAAAGCAAGTACTTACATTGATATTGCAGCCACCAGGGTTTAAAACAGCACAGGGATCAACTTTGGTGCAGCTGAAGCCATCTCCCTCGTAGCCAGGTTTGCAAACACAGCTACAGAGACAAGAGGAGGAAGGAGGCATTACACGTGACAGGACAGCTCCAAAGCAAAGTGATTGTTTTCCACTGCAACATGCTATTTATAGGCAGCTAAAAATTGGTAACCTTGGATTCGTGATGCAAGTAGCTCAAG
Organism: Chlorospingus semifuscus; assembly: GCA_035048045.1. Lineage (NCBI taxonomy): Eukaryota > Metazoa > Chordata > Aves > Passeriformes > Passerellidae > Chlorospingus > Chlorospingus semifuscus. Next base: position 63,395,837 of record JAWWMS010000059.1, on the reverse strand, counting down.
TGTGTACGTTATGGCTTTTTTTTTTCCCAAAATATTGACTGGGTTAATTGAGTCAAATCAGGGATCCATTCTCTGCGTATGAGACAGGGAGTGGGATTAATTCTGAGCTGATGTTATCATTGCAAAGTTGAGCTAACAGCTCTAAAATATTTATGGGCTGGCTTTGCTTTTACTCTCTCAGTTACACAGAAGATGGCTGTGTGTGAGACAATGAGCCCTGCTGTTTCTCTGGGTCCCTCCCCAGGATTAATCTAAATTGGAGGGAATTATTTAAGCGCTCAGGTTCTGGAGAATCCCCCATTGTGCTTGTTGTGACTCATTATGGATACACTGCAGCAAGAGGCAAACCTGCTGCATGTGAGGGTGAGCTTGAGGCAAGTGCCGGGCAGCTGAAGCAGTAACAGAGTTTTGTGGGCAGGACTGGGAAACCTGTGCTGAAGTCTGTGGTGCTGAGGTGTGCAAAACTTACCTGGCCTGACCAGAGTGAGATATCCCTCCTCAAACTGTTGAGAATTTCAAGGCTTAAACTCCTAAATTGCTAAGGGATGGTTAGAAATAACAGCTTCCTAAAACCTCTGTAGATGTTAGTAGGAAGGGAGGCTTTTAATCAAGGATCAGATCTGTATGCAACTCTCAGTGTTAAATATACAAGGTACAGGATATTGAGAACTTGTAATTATTATCCTGCAATTCAAGGCTGATGTGGTGCATGGTTTTGCTTGTTTTCTGCAGAGCAGGGTTGCAGTGGCTGCTGTCTGTGCCCTGCTGCCAGGGACTGTTTTTGCTCAGGCAAACAGGAAAGAGCTGCAGCACAGTGAATATTAATGGATGCAGGCTGCTGACTTACCTCACTGTGCCATCACTGAGCTGGCACTCTGCATGTGCATGGCAGAGCTGCAGGGAGGGCTCACAGGGAACAATCTGCTGCTCACAGAGTTTCCCTGTGTATCCAGCTCTGCAGGATCCAGGCAGGCAGCTCCCGTCGCTGTCTGCTCGGTTATCACACTTCCCATTGATGCAGGGGCACTCTGCCAGAGACAAACCACAGTGTGCACTTCCACAGTTGAAAAAGGCATTTCTACTCCCATTTCTACTCCCATTTCTACTCCCATTTCTACTCCCATTTCTACTCCCATTTCTTATGAATCAGCTCTTCCTATTTTTTTTTTTCAAGAATCTGAACTTTTGTATTTTTTTAAGCTCACTCTGATGGGGGACTTCTGTTAATCATAGCCATGTCTTTTCAGGTGTGTTTTATGTTTTAAAACCTGTTGTATCTTTACACTGCTCTTATGAATGATTTTCCAAGTGCTTCAGAGAAGTAGGATCAAAATGCTATGTCCTAGAATATTAAAGTTACTCATTGCATGACTTTTGCTGTGCTTTCAGTGACAGGGTAAGCCTTTAAACATTGAGCCCACAGATCCTCCAGGATCCTCCCCAGCACATTGCTAGCACTGGGTGGATTAGTTCTTCTGAAGGCACAACAATGTGCCCAAGGGACACAGCAGGAAAGCTTTGTGCATTTCAAAGAAGTGCCAGTCACTAGTCAAGCAAACACTTGTTACTTTGGTGGGACTGGAGTTTAGGCACTACCACAATTCCTTATGGAATTTGCGTCTCAGCTTTTGTCCATGTACCTCTGAACCTTCAAGGGAGCTTTACTTCATGAATGACAGGCTGTTTCATAACAAAAAAGACTAAAAATGGTTTTGTAGATGAGGAATGTATGTATGTTTGATGTTGTATATGCTGTAGACTCTCAAATGTATCATGGTTTCGATCAGTAGGATTAAATCTGTCAGTGCAGAACTGTAAGCTATAAAATAGAGCAGAAATTATTCAGCAAGGGTAGTTAAGTGGCCTAAACACAACCTGTTCATAGATCTCGTTGTTCTCAGATTACATGTCTGTCATTGCAAGCAGAATCTGTTCTGTTGTGCGCAATAGCAGATGGGAACAGAATAGCAAAAATTTTCTTTTCAATTACTTGCGTGAGGGAGACAGAAATCAAAAGAACAATGAATTAGTATAAAACAAGCTATACCCCCTGCAAAAAAAAATTAGAGTATTAAAAAATAAGAGTATCTAAAACATTTCGAGTATCTACACAGACCCTGGCCTTACAATGTGTCCCTTTGAAATAGAAATGAAAATACCACAGGAACATCTTGCTCATCTTCCACAGGGACTGTTTAGCAGGCAGGTAACTCCTGCGTGAACAACAGGAGGGTCCAAAAGTCCCTATTGGGCTGTTGCTCACACTCTTGTGCTGAGGCCATAGAGCGGCACTTACCTTTGTCACACTGAGGCCCAAATTTGCCAGGGTCTGAGCAGAACTGGCAGCTCAAGCCTTGAAATGCCTCAGAGCAAACACAGGTTCCATTTCCATCCAGGCCATCCATGCACTGTGATATGGAAGGGAGGAGATGGTTATGTATGAATTCAAACAAGTCTTTACCCTAGAAAAGAGACTACATGCCTGACCATATTTTGTGACTCTGAAAGACTCTCAGGAAGAACTCCAGCTTTGCTGAGACAGGTGTTTCAAAGAAAAACTTTATGTGCTTTTTCTTTGCTGCTATATATTCTACCTTGCTTTGCAATTTTTCTGTGAGAATAATGAGCTGGGGGTGTCATTACAGTGTGCTGTGCAATTTTAAAGCATGAGAATGGGCCACTCAGCCTTGCCTGTGTGCTGTGTGTTGGAACCCTAGAAATCTGCAATTTGGGCATCTGAGAAGTGACAGATTCCCTTTCCATCACTGGACACAGAGGAAGGGGACAGCCCTTGTGGAGCCCAACATTCCTGTTGTGCAGAAATGTTCCAGGGGCTTTTGGGACACAGCTCATCCTTCCCCCATGCTGGAGTGCAGGGTGCTGCTGGATGCTCTGCTTACCTGCCCATTCCCTGAGCAGGGCTTGGAGAAACCTCCTGGACATGGTCTGCAGTTAGGGCCAAAGAAGCCTTTGCAACACTTTGGTTCCTGCAAAACAAAGAAAATATCCTTGTTTTCAGTGCTTTAGGGCAGAGGCAATGCATAAAGACCAAATCTTTGTTGTGTTTCAGCCCTCTGAGAAATGCCTGCATGGATAACAGTCTCTGAAAAGCCTTGTGTTGAACCAGAACCAGCTCTGCAATGGCTTATTTAAAATGAGGAGGGGTGTTGACAGTTCTCTAAGGGGATGCTCTTGTTCTAATCAGACTCAGTGTTAGCAATCCCCATCCTGTCCCCAGTTATGAACATGCCAGTGGGTATCTGCCCATATTGTGTGCAGTTCCATATTTGCCAGTGGGAGTGCAGTGGAATTAGGATGCAGGCAGTTTCCTTGGAATCTGGGATCAGGAACCTCAGGATGTTTCATCCCAGGGAGATGCTGTGGCAGCCAGACATGCTGCCTTGATCTTCCTCCCTCCCCTCTGCACCAGGGTGGGATTTAGCCACCATGCAGCTCTGAATGGCATTTTCAGTTGTATGTTGTTTTATTTGTGCAGTGTCTTCTTTATCTGTTTATTTATAAAGTGTATTTTAAAGGACTGATTTGCATGTGTGCTTCAAGAGAACTGGGAATCAGCAAAAGGCTTACAAAGCTTGCAGCTTTTAGACGTCTCTGCCTGTCACTAAGTGGTGCTCAAGAAGTGCAGAAACCTATTGAGGAGCCCCAGAAGGGTGTAAGGATCTCTTAGGGCTAATGACTTCTCCAGAACTGTAATTCCCAAGCAGTGGTTGGGGTGTGGTTCTCCTGACTGTTCCCCACTCATTGTTATCCAATATCATGGGAAATCCTGGGAGCAGGAGAGGATGAGTTGTCCTGTTCTTCATGGGTGAAGTTGTATGGGAAAATGAATGCACCTGGGCTTGGAGCCTTGTGTGAAAACTCCTGCATGGCAAAGTATGAGTGAGCTGTTGTCAATAACATCTGACAGCTATTCTGGATTTTCCCTGCTGTTTACCTCTGAGACGTGCACCAGCTCCTCTCAGCCTGGTGTTGAAGTGCATGGAAACTACATGGAAGTGTCCAAACACCTCTGAACTCCAGAAGGAAAGTTCTCCATGTATAAGAGAATACTTTGGAAAACTTTTACATGCATTTCACCTTAAGGAACTGTTATTCTATACCTTTGCTGTTATATTGCAGGCTCTAGCACAGCCCATTTTCTGAAAGGTTGGGCATTCAATAATGCACCTCTGTTTTGAGAAAGGCTGGAACATGCACAAAAGGGAAGCATTATTATTTCTAAGCTATTTAGAGTTCTGTGATACAGTCTTAATATCACAGCATAATTTATCTGGATAATTTACAGAAAGCACCTTGTTGGTATTGCAGTTAAAATTTTTATTAAGTTATGTATTTTTCACTATACAAAGTTTCTTTTCATTGTTTCTGACTAATGATTTACAGGACTATTATCAGTGGATTTTTATAAAATGGGGAAAAACATTCCTGTGGAAGCTAGACTTGAATTTTGTAGAGAAATATTTTTTGTGGAGAAATATGCAGCTAAATTTGCATCTCTTAAATACAAAGCAGATGGGAGAGCTTCACTCCTTCCTGAACCTGTGTCTGCAGACTGTTACTTCAGGGAGGATGCTTAATCAAAAGGAAACTTTTAACAGATGTGAGGTCTATTTTAAACATATCCAGTTTATTAACTCTCAAAGCATTGTCATGGTGATTCTCATTCCTCACATCCCCCTCTGCTGAAATAGGACTTGCTTCACCTGAGAAACAAGAGCTCCTATGAAGGATACAGGGAATTTTGCAACAGCAAACCAAATAATGCTGGAATTGTCAGATGATTCAGCCATTGCCAGAAAGTGATGAAAGTACCATCTACATTTGTATTTTTTATGCAGTCTGCTGTTTTCATATGTGGTTTTTTTGCTCTCTGTATTGGCAGAGCAGTAACCAAAATATGGGCATGCCTTCCCCCTGTGCCTTTTGTACAGCTGGTGAGTCTGCTGGGAAATGGCTCAGGATGCTGTTGGGATGGGCTGCACATCCTGGGACAGGGAGGCAGTGAATGCTGTAAACAGCCTGCACACACACCCCAGATGGAAACAATAGAGACAGGGATTTGAAAAGGTGCTATACCAACTGCTGACATGCATACTTATGGATGGCATGCCCTGTAAATTTTAAGTATCTCTGTTTTATGAGGTTTTATGTTTCTAAGTGTTCCAGCATGAACCTGGAACCAAGGCACAGCACCAGGGCTATATCTGCTGGCTCTGATTTTTGAAGAATTGTTGTTAATTTCTACCTTCGCCTTCCTTTCCCCACTTTTCCTTCTCACACTCCTTTCTTTTAATGAACATGAAGCCTCCTCAACAGAGGAAAACAAGGACATGAATGCACTGGTGTCCTAGACTCAGTATAATCAGTTAACTAATATTGTCTGAGAGTCTAGTGAAGTCTACACATTTAACTTCTATGAGAATATTTTATTTTTTCCTGTAAAAACAGAGATTGAGTCTAGAATGCAGGCACTGTGAACAGAAATTTGTCTTGTTTAGAGGTGGCAAAGCGAAAAATATTGTTTGCTTCCACGTGGTAGATCCTGTACTCCATTATGATCCAGTGGTACATAGATTTATTTTTTTTTGTCCTCACCCTTTGGTTGCTTTTCCTGACTGGCTAATTTATCACCATGTGGTGGTGACAGAGTCTGGCAATTGCATTACTGAGGAGATATAAACTCCATTGGCAGCTTTAAATGTGAATTCTCTACATGCAATAACCTCAGAGAGGCTGAACCTCTCCGAGTGTGAATATGGACTTTGTCAAAGCTGTTGTCCTTGTGACTGTCAATATTTTGTTTTTCAATCAAGTTAGCATAAATCCTAGAGCAGCATCCATTGTGTTACATGACTCTGTTTTGTAGCCATTGAACTGGAGACCATAAACCTGAATTATGGCATTTCTCCCACAGATTTATCACTGGGGCTATGGGGAAAGAATCAGGTTCGGATTTAGTAGTCCCTTATGTTGTACAGGACTTAAAGGAATAAAGGATCAGAGTTACAAAAGCATTTATGCAGCAAATAGCTGAGGTACCAATACCACTACTATGCCTTCAAAGTCTGTGGGTCAGATACACATATTTTGGCAAATATATTTTGATATTATAAAAGCTCTTCGGCAAGGTGCATAGTCATGTCTGAAGCTGGCATAGAGACTTGCCTTTGTGCTTCTGAAAATTCCTGTAAGTGAGCCTTTATCCCTCTAGAACCTAAAAATCAGGCTGATTGTTGTGGGCAATGTTTCCCTCTGTTGATGTTGCTCTCCTTGATGCTCAGTCCCTTCCTTCCCCTGGAATGGTTACATGGATAAGTATGCATTAGCTCAAAGGTTTCATCTTTAGGGATGCAAAGTTCTTGTAAGTGTGTAGATCTACCAGTTCCTACAAGGTTTGTGTCTTTTAACTCTTTAAAGACAAGTAGTGTTTATTAGGTGCTATTACTCCTGTTTTCTGAGAGTGATGGGAATGCTTGGTGCAGAGTAAAAATTGCAAAAGCCATTGCTCCTTTGTGTTTTCCTGGCTAGCAGTGCTCTGCTTAAATCTTGGAATTTATAACTATATTTTAAACTATGCAGGAAGCTTTCAAGGCTGACAGAAGTTCCTAACTTAAATTTGGGGAATAATTTTTGTGACCGACAGCATTCGTTTTGTCTTTAAATAATTTTTTGTCTATTGCTTTAGGATAGATTGATGTTGGACATAATTTTTAGGTAGGTTTTTGGTAAGGAATTCAGATTAGTGGAGTGTTCTGGCTGTGGATTGCTTTTTGCATCAGAGATTGCTGCCTGGAGCCCTGCCTGGCTTATGATTATATTGCACATACAGCACTTTGTAGTTTCTGCCAGAGGTGACAGATCTTTACTGCCAGTGTTTTCTCCATTACATTTTGATGCTGTCCAGCTCTGCTGGGAACCTCTTTGCAGGCTATGGTTCTGGACTGTTGCAAGCTAGGACATTAAATGTTTTCCTTTTGTCACTGGCCCAGATGTGGGCTTGAACATGGTCCAGGGGCAGCTCAAGGGGCTGTGCTTGCTCCAAGGCAAAGTTTGGTCTGACATTCAGCCCTCTTACCAGATATAGCATCTCAGTGTTACCAAGTAAAGGCTTGTACTGTGTTACCCAAGTGAGCAAGGTTTGTCAGAACCCACCCTTTTAAATTGGAGAATTTTTGTTTCTGGAGGAAAGCAGGGCTAGGGGAAATTGTGGCTGCTGAAAATGACATATTTCTAATATATAAATATAAAATTATTATGCTAATATTTTAACTTGCTGTTTCCTTTCTTGGCATATTTATTATAAATTAAAATATTGGTCTGGAGTAGTTTCCCTGAGAAACAGGGAATAGTTTTTCCTGAAAACATGACAATTGTAAATTCCCGTGTACTTGTATGCACAGATGGGATTCAGGAACTGGAGGGAAGAGTTGGACTGGAGAGAAAAGGATGTTTCAAAGGGTTAATGAAACAACTAGATTTTTTTAATCTGGTATAGGATGTGTTCATATGAGCTCCCTGTTTGCAGTACTGCTAGGCTGGTGGCCATTGATTAATTTATTTCCAAAAAATACCTCTTTCAAATGGATGATATCAGAGAAAGTTAGTAAAGTGAAGAGGAAGCTGGAATTCCTTCTTTGGAAGAGTTGGAGACACGGATTCATTGTGATTCTCTTACCTTTGTGACCTGACTTGTCTCCTCACACCAGTGTGGTAGGATTGGAACAATTGTGGGTGGGATGAGAACGCCCTCAAGGATATAAATGCGACCATTTTTTGCAACAATATCTGTTTCTTCCATTTTTTCTCCACTCACCAAGATTTGTCCCTATGAAACAATAAATTATTATTAATGGTGAAGTGTTTTTAGCTCCTCAGTTTCTGATGATTTAATTTTAAATGTTTGAAATTACTCCCTAGTCATGCTTCTTTTGAATTTGCTATCTATTTATTATTATGCTTGTTTATGCAAGAAGCACACATATATTGTGTATTTTCCTGAATACTGGTCTTCAACAGAGGTATCTAAAGTTTTTCTATGAATCTGCCCTGTCAGCCTGTGTAACTGGGCAATAAGAGATTGCCAAAATGGGAAAACTACTGATGACTTCAGGCACTGATTTCAGTGGGTTTAAGCATGCCTTGGTGTTCTCTCTGACAGAGGAGGGGGAAAGTGAGAGAGAGTCTGGGATCTATCCAAATTCACAGGAAAGAAGTATAAAAAATATTTTTCCTGCATTTACTCCTGCAGCTGCTCTGCCCTTACAAGAATTTTTATAGGTGCATCTCTACTCCAGAAGAAAAGGGAGCTAACCTAACAGATCTGCTTGGTTTTGCACAAGTACTGATCAATTAACACCTTTAAAAATGTGTTCACTAGGTACATCAGGATCAGAGACTATAATATTAGAGAGAGAAAAAAGAATATTTTTGTGTGCACTGATAAGTGATTAAAATTACTAAAATATGTAATAGAATGATTTTAAATAGATTTTTTTTTTAAATAAGCCACAGCATGAATGAGAATCATTCCTGCACTGTGGATAAGGACCAAATCTCTGTAGGCTGTCCTTGTATACCAATCATTTGCTCTGCATCCTTTATAAAATTAATATTAACAGTAGGTGGGAATGAGAAGTTGAAAATTCCTCTGCTAATGCCTCCCCTATCCCTTTTTATTGCCCCTGCATGCAAAGTTGCCTCGATCAGAGCGAGCTGCTCCCAGGGCAGGGCTGTGACTTACAGTGCTGGTTCTGTTAAAGTGGATGAGCTGCTCTGCCATGGTCCTGATGTGCTCTATGGAGACAAGGCTGGCAACCTCTAGCTGAAATAAATGTAAATTGGTTGAGACAAGTGTAATATCATTACTCTTTTCAAATCCAGATTTCACAAGAAAGACTTTCTTTGGGGAGACGAAATTATTATCAATGTGACAATTATTATCAATTGACAAACCAGCTTGTGTAACAAAGTGAGTGCCATTAAATAATGACTGAGCTTGCTGGTTCCTGCAGGTGAGGACCTTATTGCTCCTCAGAAAGAATATTAATTTTCCTTCCAATTATAGCACTCAGTCTAATTAAAGTTAATACTTTTCTCTAAAAATAGCCCTGTTTGCATCCATAGACCATTGCGGTGGTGCTGGTACCACCACAAAAGAATATTAATTTTATTGCTCAAAAGAATATTAATTTTATTGCTGAAAAGAATATTAATTTTATTGCTCAAAGGAATAATAATTTTCCTTCCAATTACAACAATCAGTCTAATTAAAGGTAATACTTTTCTCTAAAAATAGAGGGCTATTTTTGTATAGAGGGCTGTTTGCATCCATAGACCATTGTGGTAGTGCTGGTACCATGGAGGTACACGTGGTTCTTATTTTCCCACTCTCAGGTTATACAAACTGAGCCTTTCTTTAAGGATTATACAAACTGAGGTTATACAAACTGAGCCTCAGTTGCATACAAACAGGTTATACAAACTGAGCCTTTCTTTAAGGACACAGCCACTTCTTTCCTTCCTTCTCCACAACAGAGATTGGGGTGGGGATGAACTTCCCCCCCAGGAAAACAGGGGGCTTGCTTAGAGAATGCAAAAACCAGCTCTTTCTGAAAAACAGAAGACTGATTTTAGCAGAATAGACTCAGAGGTAGCTCAATTTTAATGGCAGAAAGTCTTTTTCCTGCTACTCATGCCTGCAGCCCTGACAATGCCCCTGCCATGGCCCCCGTCCCTGCACCCTGGGCTGGCAGAGCAGCTGTGCTCACCTCAGTGTTGGAGACAATGTGATATCTGACCAGCTCCAGCAGCTTCCAGGAACCCTGCCAGGGCACAAAAGAGACTGTTTAACCCAAAATGAGCCTCAGAAACCCAGTCTGTTGTGTTGAAAGGACATGGGGATCAGAACAGCATCACTAGCTGGTGCACCAGAAACCCCTGGGTCAGTGTTCAGCCTGTGGCAGGCACCCTGGCATTCCACACCCTCATCCCTACACCACATTTTATTTTGACATGGGCCTTCCATGGCATGGGTCTGTTTTGGGACAGGCAGGAGGTGTCCAGGGGACAGGATACCAATATCCACCTCCTGGGACCCCACCAGCAGTGACTCCCATCCACCCTTGTGGGGTCCTTGTTTGCTGCTGCTTCCCTTGTCTGTTCCCACCAAGGGTGATGCATTTCAGGAGAGGTTTGGGGCTGTGCCAAGTGTCTGTCCAGGCTGTGATGTCTGGGCAAAAGCAGAGCACTGGGGGCCTGGTGTAGAGGAACATCATGCCTATATAGGATGGGAGACTCCAGATCATCTTCCTCTCTAGGTGTTTTGATCTTTAACTGTTAGAGGTGGCTTTCAAACTTGATAGGAGCTAATTCAGATCAACACTGGGCAATGCATTTATGAATCTCTTATCTCTGCTATCTGAGAAAGATTTGCCTTATAGAAAGACTGTACCTGTGCAGAAAGCAGGTAATCCAGAACCTCAGCTTTCATGTTACTCAGAGCCTTGTTGCTTGGAACAAAGACTGTGTAAGCCTGGCTGTCCTGTTGCAAATCCATTCCTAGGCCAGTTTTCTGTTTTGGTTTAAAAATAAAAGGAAAATTACATATTAATGTTGAAAAACATCTGAAAGTAGCCTTATGTAATTGCTTTAATGGATCCTTACCTCTATCAAAGATGTAAATTGGCTGCATCTTCCATTAGCCTGAAGTAATGACATGATAGTTTTCTGAAATAGGATAAAGCAAGATTTGTTTTAGTTGGGACTATGAAATAAGTGCCAGCTCTTATGAATTTCTTAACATTTCTTGAATTACGGTGTGAATCTCAGTTGTTACAGGTTGAATCCATCTCATTTGGGGGCCTGGTAGTGCTTGGAAATGATTGAGATGGAAGCACTTTTTTCCTGGTTCTATGCTATAGCATATAGTTAGATTTTGTCATTTTTCGTCATTTTATAGTTAGATTTTGTCATTTTCCTGAAATACTGGGTGGTCACAAGAAACACAGCTGTGTGTGTATGGGGAAAGGGTTTTTATCTCTTCATCCTCAGCAAAAAAAAAGGTAGAGGAGTAAAATATTTGAAAACTACAACATAAGGAAGGGAACTTTTAAGCAAACATGATAAGCTGGGCACCAAAACCCCAAAACATTTAAAATCACCTTTTTTTTTTTAAATATTAGCCTTTGGGGGGAGAAATCTGTTATCTGCACAGATGTTCCTCCTTTTAGTGTGTGATCCTGGAATTCAGTGAAATTCACTGATCATGACTGCCAGTTTTCCAAGGAACCAACCAGATCAGTGAGAACATCCAAACCCTCCATGGTCCAGCTTGGCAGAAGGGTGAATTTGGTCTGTTTGCTGTGGAAACTGTGTCCTTACCTTTCACTTTGAATATTGCTTCTGTGGGCTGATGTGCAATGGCTCAGTAGAGTTTGTTTAGTTTCTGTCACCCTCCTTCACCTCACATGAAACTATTTTAAGAGAAATTTTGACATTGCCTGTCTGTAACTTATGGCTCACCTCTTTGCTGGTCTCAAATGTTGGCCCCACGTTGTCCATGGCTTTGTCAATAATGTGCAAAATTCCATTGGAAGCAATAATATCCCCCTGCAAAATTTTTCCTTTCCCCCTTCCTCCCTGGATTCTAATCCTTAATTGATTATCCTGAAAGAAACCAGGCAATGGATAGTGAATTCTTTATTAGGAAATGACAACAGAGTGTGTAGACAGGTTGAATGTACTCTAAGACTACTTCTTGTTGCCAACACCTAAAATTTTAAATTTGGGGAGGTTAAGATTTCTTCCAATGCTTATCAAGGAAATGGAAAAAAATCCTTTGGATCAGGACTATGCTCTTTTGCTTCAGGACAGCAAAATTCAGAAGAGAAACAGAGTCAGGCCCTGAGGGGAATTCAGTGTACCCGAAAGTGTTGTGGTGACTGCTAGTAATAAAAATCTGTCAGGAAATGATATAAAATATTGTTGTACTGGAAAGGTCCACTCCTATAATCTTGTGGGACTCTAACCCATTTCCTTATATTTGATGTATATTTAAAACAACAAAATGTTGCTGATGCTGCACTGTGCTGAAGCCTTCAGGAAACAAACAGGGCTCAGACAGCAAGGATATTTTCCTGTTATAAATGGAGTGTACTCACTGAACATACAAAATAGATATCTCTGCTCAGATGCCACTGATCTACTGCAAAACATTAGAAGTACTTGATTGATAAGAATTACTTATTTATTAAGTAATTAAGTACTTATTAATATAAGAATTTATTGATAAGAATTGATAAGATGGATAAGAAGTACTGCCAAGTCACTCAGTGCTGATACATGACTAAAGGTAACTTTTTTTTTTGCTGGTTTTAGTGGGAGCTTTGATGCCAGGGAGGTTTCGAGTTTGATTTGAACTCCTTGTGGCCATGGCTGTGGTTTTTCCTAATTCCAGTTATCTTCACCCTGATGTCTCTCTGCAGAAAGGTCTTTCCTGCTCCTCATGGAGGGAACAGAGAGCACTATCCCTGCTGTGGGAGGCTGAAAGGCCACTTACCTTTTCTCCCTTTGACATCTCTCCTGACTTGCCAGTCAAAGTATATATTACATTAGTATTATTCAAGCTACTGGTGTTCAGTTGACCTGCAATAATATGGAGTTTAAGGAAGTACTGGGCTTTCTGTTTATTTTTCAGAAGATCCTTTACCTAGAAAAGCAGAGGAACAGAGATTTATTTCAATGCAGGCTTTATCTAAAAAAAAAAAAAGAAAAAAAAATCATGGTGAATGCTTTTTTGCTCTCTTCAGTTGTTTCACTCTGAAATTACATATTTTTCCCTGAAGTGAGGTGATGGGGTCTGAAAAAAGTGGATGCTGTCTTGGTTTTGGTTCAGATCACATTGTACCCTTGTGTCCCTGCATGAGCAGCAGGTGCCTCCAGAACTGTCCTGATGTCAGTGGAAGGAGCTACTTACATGTCAGTCTCTTTTTTGTTCTGTTTTTTTCACTAAAGCCATTATTTTTTTTATCCCCCTTTTGTAAAAGGTGGCCTGCAGGCCTTGCTGCTGACGATTCAGATCTTAGTCCAACCCCTGGCTCAGCTGAGTGAAAAGACTTTGAACATGGTCATGTTAAACAATCCAAAACTTAGCTTGGGGTATGACAGTGTTCCACCCTGACTCACCAAATTATTTTGTTTTTCTTTAAAGTGGGAAAAATGCAGCCTGAGGCCCTAGATTTAAATGTGACTGGGAGTGTCCTAGAGGAAATCATTTGTATTTGCTGAATCAAAACACAACACAGATGAGATTTCTGCAGAAACCAAACCCCCCCAAATGTGAAACCTTTCCTCTTGTTTACTTACATTTGTGCCTTTGAGTCCCTTGTTTGTTGGTACAAGCACAGTAAATGGTCCCAGAGTGCTCAGCTGCCATTCATAGGTATTTTCTTTTGAGAAGAGGGAATAAAAAAAGTTTAAATGCCTATTGAAAACCTCATTTGCCAAAGGGACTGTGCAAAGCTGTGAAGGGAGAATAAGCAATAATAGTATCTGATTATTAAATATTAATTTAAGGTTAGAAAGTACAAGCCATGAAAAGATGAGAGACAGATGGGGATGTGAAATCCAGGTGCTGCTGCACATTTGACACAAAATGAGGCAAAACATTCAGGATGCTTCTGGCAGCCTGGATTCTGTGGCATGCAGGCCAGAGCAAGGACACAGACCCAGCAGCTTCCCTGGGGATATGTCCTTAGAGGAAGACAGCCTTCTGATTTAAATCAATTCAGTCTCTATGGGGTGAGAAATATGCAGCTGATAACCTGTTGGTACTGCACATACCAGGTAATCAAAACTAGATGCACTGAGAGTTAATCAGGATTCATTTACTACCCAGAGACTATTTCTGTATCCAAAGCAGCAGCATGAGAGACCACTGGTTCTGCAGCTGAAGGCATTAAATATTTCTGATATTCTAGAATATCAGAAATATTTTTTTCTAGAGGTATAAAATCAGAACTGAAAAAATCTTTACAGTTGCTACAGGTGTATCGTACAGAGAATGTATCTCAAAATTAATATGCTGTCCTACAAAACATCTATAAATTCTTAGCTTATGAAAGACATCAGTGTGGAGTGAATATGTTTTAAGTTAACTTGGTTAGTAGTCAATGTGTCTTTGTAGCTTCTGGCAAGTTGATCATATGGCACATTTATGTCCAAAAGTTAACCAAAGCACATGAAATCTGGGTTCTTGTTAACTCAGCAGGCTGGGCACTTTTCAGACAAGTGAGGAGAAATGCACAGAGAAACTGCAACTGAACTCTCACTGCTGAGGCAATGGATATTGGTCCTCAGCACTGAGCATGAAAGGCTCTGCCAGGTTTTGACCTTGGCCAGCGATGGGGGATTCTTATTCCTTCTATTCAGGAATTCATGGTCTTTATTTTAATTACTGGGCTCTGTGGGACTGAGAAAATTATATTAAAGAGAAAGATTTTTTTTTTTTTTCCCCCCCCACATTTACAAGTTTAAGTCAAAGATCCAGCTCAATTCTAGCAGTGTTTGTTCATACCTCAAATTTTTGGCCATAGAGATGATGAGGGCTCTTAGGTTGTTCAGTTCACCAGGTAACTGGGAATGCCAGTGCTTTGATGGACTAATGTGTGTCATTCTAGGCCAAATCTCATTTGTCCAAAACAGTGGGGGCAGGGAGAAGAAGTGGGGTAATCCCACTTGTTACACTGTGGGGCAAAATCCAATGGTGATGTTAAACGATGTGGGAGTGGTTGTGGAACATGTTTAGCACTTCTACAATATTCTTGTACTCTGCATTAATGGTGTGAGGAGCAGAGCAGCTTCAGGTGGTCTGAGGGGCTTTGCAGTGGGCAGCAAGTGTGCTGTCATGCTGTGGGGGGCAGACAGGGCAGGATCAGCCCCCTGGGCTCTGCTTGTGCTCAGTTACTCACTGAACCTCCACAGCCTCCCAAAAAACTCACTTTTTACCAAACCAGGACACTCACCCATGAGCAGGAGGCTGGATGTCAGCTTGCCCTGCCACTGTCCTCCCACTTGTGCATTCAGCTCCTGGAGGCGCTCCACGATGTTCCCATGGCACACGAACCCATTCCCAATGGAGCCCTCCTGGCACGTGCACCTGGGGAGGGATTGGGATTTTAGCTGTGCGTCTCAATAAACTGGCACCAGGCGTCACCTGCTGCTCCTCTGAAGGCATTTCCAGGAAGCCCGGGTGCACTGGGGTTAATTCTCTGCTTTTGCAAGCTGTGAAGTGTGTTAGTGGGCAGGAGACAGCAGTGTCTGCCTTGCAGGACCTTGGAATAGAGGCAATATGCAGCCTCTGTTTCCAAAAGTGTTGTGGCTGCTGGAGCCCAGAAATCTACTGAACTTACCTGTGGGGGGATAAAATGTAAAAAAGTAAAGGTGGTGCAGAAGGCAATCTCACCCCTGAGGAGTTGCAGCTGTGATAATCACCAAAGATTAGGAACAGGCCTGCCCTTAACAGGCCACAGCTGTGTCCAATGAGGATGAGTGCTATAAAAGAGTGGATTGGCTTTGTGAGGAGAGAGCTGGAGTTTGTTGGCTGTGCTGTGAGGAGCTGCCTGTGAGCTACCACCAAGAAGGTATGGAACTTTGGCAATAAGATGACAGCTGGTTACTGCCTGCCAAGTTTGGGGGTCATTGTGGGATGTTGTGGAAGAGCATCTTGGTATTATACAAGACCTCGTTATGAGATGTTTAGGGGAGGAACCAAAGGCATAGAATGGAGAAATCAGCATGGTCTACAAAGGAGCAAGCATGGAAAGAGAGGGTTAGGAATAACAGGGGCCAGTGGCATGTTATCTGACAATTGTCTGACCATGCCCTGTGCCTAATCACTGCAGTCTGTCCTGTGTTCTCATCAAACTCCATTTCTAACTATTTTACTGGGTGAGGAACTCTACATTCTGGTGCTGTTGGCATTTGCCTGAGTGCAGATTTGTCTCTCCATGCTGTCCTGTGTGGCTGGCTGTGTGCACATGCACGTGTGTCCACGCGAGGGTGCCCATGTGTGCACATCTACATGCTCAGCCTTGTTGTGGCTGCACATGGGGACACACCAGGACAGCAGCACTGCCGCTGTGGGGTAAATGGATTTGGCAAGTTTGAATATTTTAACTTAAGAATCAACTAAAAAGAGCTTTGCTCTTAAGAGTTTCAGTGTCTCTGGGGCCATCACAGATTACTTCATGTGGGTATTGGCCAAGTTTAACTAAGTTCTGTTAAAAAACCAAAATGGAAACAAAAGAAAGAGTGACATATCATACTGTCCCACTGAGCTAGAATATATAAATTATCCTGTTAAATTGGCACATTAGCAATGCATTTTCCACCAAGGAACAAAGCCTGCTTTATGAACAAATAGAAAAATACCTTTCTGTGAGGCAATGAAGTGTTTTGCCTGTACATGGTACAGGCCTCTATGGTATAGTTGGTGAAGTCTTGTAGCCCTGGGTGTCTTGGCAAAAAAAGTCCCCTGGAAACAGAAGTTGAGGACTACTGTTTTGAAAATACATTTTTGGGAGTTCTATGAAAATTATGTGCATTTTCATCAATGTCTTGCAATTTCAATAGGTAATCATGCATCCTTGTTACTCTCTGGGTCATAATAATAAATTTAAGAAAAGTGGAAAACTATACCAAATGAATGTATTCTTGTGACAAAATAGTGATGAGAACTGAAAGTCGTTTACAAGACAAGTAAAAATCTGTTTTGTTCTGCTGCCTTATAAGGAGTAATCACAGCAGGGGATGAAATAGTTTAAACTGAAATATCAGAAAGAAAGGAGGTGCCTCTCTTCATAAAGAAAACACTTCATTGATGCCCAGAAATTGCATATCACAAAAGGAAAAGCTTGCAGCCTTGAAGAAAACAAGGCTTGTTTAAATGACTGCATGAGTGAGACCAAGTCTTTCAAAAGCTTTGTCTCTGTTATAAAGTTCTGTTGGCACAACTTTTTTTGTTCATAATGAGTCAGATCCCCAGCAGCAATGCCTGAAAAGTCTCAGAAAAAAGCACTTATGGCAAGTAGAACTCCTTTTGGCAGTGGGGTTTAGTGGTGGCAGACTGATTTCTTTTCTGCATCAAACCTTCAGCTGTAAAAGCTCATAATTTCATGTAACATAGTATAAACGTATCTGCTGTATCCCAGTGCAGTGTTCTTCCAAGATAGTTATGGTGGAAATTTAGGTGTATCACGTAGGAAATAAGTCACCTTCAAAGTCAGTGTAAATGCAGAATTAACACATTTCTTGTTCCAGCCACGGAACCCATAGTTCACCCCAGAATAACACTCAAGTAATTAGGAGTATGCACATGCCCATCTCTCACTTCTCATTTACATTAATAGTGACACTTAACAAGAAAGCATAGAAAATGCTATGTATTTTTTACTTTTATTTGGGGATAAAGCTGTTAAATTTTTCACAGGTGGTTGAATTGCATGTGTTCCTCAATTTTCTGGGCACACTCTGGAGTCTGGTTTGCACAGGTGTAGGGTACACACAGCTGTAAGTGAAGTCAATGAAAGCTGTTCTGTGGGAACATGAAATGCTCCATAATTCTAAGCTCAATTGCATTTTTAACATTGTAAAGCCATATATTGAACTACTTAACTGACTTTTTCAGGGTTAAGGAAATAATGAGCCATTGATGTACACCTAGAGTAAAATTTTTCATGAGAAGTTGTTGAAATTTGGCAAAATTATATGAAATGAAAACTCCTTTTTTTTATAACTAGAGAGTGTTAAGCATGCTTAAGAAAATGTCACATAGTCCCAGTCTGACTCATGGTAGCTGTTCTCAGAATCCCTATTGTTCATAATAAGAAACTTTCTATTCTTGCAAAAAAAGTTTAGAATCAACTAAATTAAGCCTATTTTCAATTCAAAATTAGCGGCAGAGATGTTTTTCTTCTCAATATTAAAAGCACTTATAACATCAGAGAGGCTAATTGAGTGTCAAATTTACATCAGTTAATGGCATTTTGCAGGTACTCAAGTTTAAAAAGATCCACATTCATTTTGCTCTGTCCGACTCTTCGGGAGCCTTATATTCTCTGCTAATAAAAATTGCATTAATGGAAGAGAGAAGACTATAACCTTTTGTAAGGCAAGAAGCAATCATCAGTATGTTTAAATTATGTAATGGATTTTTAATTCTCATCCTTAATTGCAATTTTTACTTATGAGCTTCCTTCAAAAGATCAGCTGTCTTCTTTGATAGTGTGTCATCTGATCTGTGTAACATCACCTTGCAAGCTGATCTATGTGTGCTGTGAGATTTGAAAATATGGAATGTGCTTTCACATAATTACATCATTTCACTTTGCTAGCCATTGATAAAGAGACTAGTTAGGCCATCACTTTGGGCGAAGAGGAATTTAACAAAATGGACTCTTGTAGAGCAAACTACAAAAGAAAATAGGGAAATCTTGGTGACTTTTTACTCTTCTGAAGCTGGGAGCACGGAGCAAGCCAACCACATGCAACTCGTGGTTACTCTACAGTCTGTGGAGAATAAATTAGTATGGAAGTATGCAACAAAGATGTATGGAGTCCAATAATCTGAATTTCACAACCCAAAATTCCAGTTTAAGATCCCTTGAGGTTGTTACAGAAATTGAAGCTGTATTTTTGTATTAAATGGAAGGTTGCTTATGGAATAAACTCATGGGAGGCCTGGTGATCATAACGATTCTAATGCCTGGTTTTACAGCTATTTTGCTCTACGGTAAGTTGCATGGTAGGCATTCTTCAAGCAATATTAAAGACAATGGACAGAAAAGGGAATAAAAAATGTCAGAGAAAAAAACAGGCAAACTAATTCAAATACAAGTCATTACCAGTGAAATATGCTAAAAGAATTTGCAGTTGCAGTAGGTTTACACAGTATTATTATAGTGGCACTAAATACCAAAAGGCATCTCTTATGTATCTGTGTCTAAAGGGAATTAAACCTCAAAGAAGATGACTGTTTGGGCCCTTTTTGCATCCAAATACTCAAGGCTAGACTGAACAAACAAGTTCTTTGAAGGCGCAACCATTTGCTACTTGTATGTAAACATGAAACTCTTATGCTGTGTGTAACTATAATGGTTCTGGAGCACACATTTTACACAGGAAGAGTGCTCTGCTCCTGTTTGAAGGGCATAAACTTTGATCAGATTTCATTGTAAAGACTCTCAGAGAATCAGCTATTTAAAATTTCTTTTGGAGATTACAGAGTGATTTTGCCAACAAATGAAAAGTTGTTTGCTGCTCTTTCTTATTCTGCTTTCTTTTTAATTTCATGTCAATTACGGTCATAATTGTATAATCAGTGTAGGAAATTCAGGAGAGAGGAAGAAATACAGTGGGAGGAAGAGGATGTTTTCACTTGTTCATACATTCACTTCACTGACATGTAATGGTAAGTAACACTTCCTTCATTTTGGAAAATTGCTAAATTGGTCTCAAAAAACCTATTCCAAAGATATATCTTCACCTAAAGTGCTTTTGGTGTAGCCTGGACATTTCTTAAACGGAAGCAAGGAATCATAACTCATATAAAAAATGTTAAGCAAATATTTGATCATATTGAAATATCAGTGGAAGATACAAAATAACTTAAAACTTTTCTTATTTGTTTCTTCTCTAATTTTTTTTAAGAAAGCCTTAGTAAGTCAGGAAAATTCAGTGGAGTTTAAGGTAGCCAAGACAAGAAAAAAGGCAATTTACAGTGTAGATATTGGGAGTAGTAAATTATAGGATGCTCTTGCCTCAATTGATTTCCAGTTGATTTAGTAGTAGAAAAGTTATTCTTCAAATGGAATCTAAAGTTATTGAGTTCTTAATTTCACTTTATTTTCTACTGACTTGTGATCTCTGATGAGTTATAGTTGAGGTAACTACACTGGCTTTAGAAAAAATTCCCATTGAGTTTATTTTGCAAGGTGTGGGTTTGGAGCTAAATCATAACATAATCAATCTGGGATTCAGGAAGTCTAAGGCTTATTTTACTTTAAAAAGTAGAAGTGTAAAATACACCTGATGTCTTTCTCCATCTTTTACTTCTACCTCTCCACATCAAATTTGAAGTAGCTGGGTTTTGGCACCCATTTCCAGTGCTGCCAAAGCCTGGTTAATAACATGGACAGCACAGGCATGCAATGTCTTCCTCAGGTAGATACTCAATCCCCATACAGACCAGACTTCTAACTATTTTTTGCAAAAAAAGTAATATTTGCAGCTCTTGAGCCTTCCACCATTGCCTGTGGGGAGGGTAGTGGAACAACGAGCTCTGTAATCCTGTAGTCAGGGCTAATGGGAAGGAAAAGCGACTAAAGAAGAATGAAGAGTAGTTTGACTGAATTCCTCCTTCCTCAAACACCATGGTGTGGAGCCACAAAGTAGGAGATCTTCCTAACAGTCACATTTTTCCTAGTTACAATGAGTAAATTAGGTATGTGTGGGCTGCCTGAAATCTTCCAGCAGTGACATAATGAGTGATATTGGCTCTGCTGCTCTCTTCTAGATCTGCATCAGCTTTCTGTTCCCACAAGCACAGTTCTGGCCTACAATTTAGGCTGATTCCATGTCTGAGATTAAGAACAGAGAGCAATCCTTCTCTTTTCTTGTCCTCTTGTGCCACCAAAAGCCTCTTGAGAGTCACTTGGGCAGAAGCAGCACACACAATGTAAGATGGGGTACAAAGCAGGTGCAAAATTTCCCCAACTTTTTTTTTTTTTCACCTGGCCCAGATCTGTTTACTCTTTGCTTTGGTAGGAGATTTGGAAGTTGTCCTTTGAGGTAGTATCAGTGATGATGACTTCTTGAAATGCCCAAGTGTCTTATTTCAGTTCTTGTTTGCTCAGTCCCAGCCCATCTGCCCTACACCTCCTGTCCACCAAAACAGAGTGATATCAACTGTCCAGGTTTTATCGGACGTGAAGTCAGGTGTGATACATCAGTGTATGGGAAGTAGCTCCAAACTTTGTTACCCAGTTAATGCTCCCATTTAAGGATATGCCCTGACAGTGAAATTCTGGGAATGCTACTCTTTCTGCATGTTGTCTCTTGAGACAGTTGTACTCCACATTGCATTCCTCAGCTTGATGGCCTCAAAGCTATTGCCTCACGTCTACCTAATGCCACCACCTGTGGCCAGAACCCTTGGGGTCTACAATGAACCTTACAAACTTTGACTAATAGAACCTCAGATCATTGTCTCAAATCTAAAACACAAGAAGTAATTTGAAGTGAATACCTAGGGAATAACTTTTTTTTTCCAAAGTGGTTGAACAGTGGGTTCTGTTACCAAAGAAATTATTGAGATCAAAAAATGTGCCAAGATAACAATAAAGTGGTAAAACTGCAACAGCAATAAAAAAAAAAAATTGAATTTTGTATAATTAATATGAAAAAATTTGAGGAGATATTAGACATAGCACCACACTCTGTAACCACTCTGAAGCAAGTGGTAAACCATATATATGTCACGGGGATTACTCTGCATTTTACTTTTGTAGGGTTGATTACTTCATTTTAGGAGACATAAAGTGTATTAAATCTATTCCTATTATATCAATTGTAATGTTTCTTCAATGTGAACTTTTCTAGGACTTAGGTTTTACCTTTTTGCTCATTTTCAACAGTTTGTAATGTGTACTTGGGAATCCTAAGCAATTAGGAGACAGGTACTTTTACTCTCATTAAGTTCCATTACTTTTCAAAGTTTGGAAGAAAGGACCCAGAGGATGAAGGGACTAATGGAAAGGAGAGTTAGAGCTTATTTTGTTTGTTTGTTATCACCCAATAGTCCTGAATTCTTTCATCTTCTATGCATATTAACATCTGCTCTTCTCTCTTTAGAAAATGTTGATACTCTGACAGATATTTGAGTGATAAACTGACTATTTCTTCAAGTATAAACATTATGTTAAGTTGCTTGGAAATAACTACTCTTCAAATGGTTTTGACTCTTTAATATTTGAAGATGCTACAGAATAAAAAAAACTACAAACCAACCAAAAAGCCAAACAAAACCCCAACACCATCACTGTAAGCATTTCACTGGGCAGTTTTTCAAATTAATGCAGTTTAACTATTACATTAACTTAATGGCTATTTTCTCCTACTTTAACCATGTTAAATGTGCCAGTAATAATGAGCTTCTAATGCTGTCTCTTCCAAGTCTCAGAGGCATCTTTAGAGCTCTGCTTATTTCCTGGATCATAAAGCTGCATAATTTAGTATTCAAACAATTAATTTAAAACTGAAACACTTGGAATTACCATAAAATTAATCAGAAAAAAAAAATCTTAGCGTTCCCATTCTGTTTATCTCTATTTAGTAAATTTGAAAGTGTAGGGTGAATAAAACTTTACAATATTCTGTTTTCTACTTATGAATCAGCTGCTACAGGCATAAATATATCTGAGACTGTAAGGGATATTTTCAAAACCTTTTGCAAAAAAAATTCTTGTATCTATTAAGCTAAGATGATTCTTTTGATGGAACAAATTTTTTAGATTTTTCCATACCATTAACTTAAATAGAAACATCTTTAAAATAAATTGTCATTTCTAACCTATTTCCAGATTTGCAATACACAGAGGTAGCTGATGCACATAATGAGAACTGCTACTTATTAAGAGGCTAAATTCTAATAATTGTGCGACTCACAGCACTGTATCACTTAACATTTTAAAATGTCTCTGCGCTTAAACTATGTTTTATTTCCTTTGTTGTGCTTCGAAGTGTTACAAGTGTCCCTTGTAGGCTCGGTTATTGCTAACCAAGGAAGAAAATTGTAACAAGAAATTGGATTCATCTCTTGCCTGTATCATCAATAAGACCTTTATATAATAAAAGGCTGAGGTGCCTAATGTAGTAGAGTATCTTTTCTAAGTACCCAAACGACAATTTTAAGTCCCAGATTTAGGCCCCTACTGCCATCACAATTTCCTGGCAACACCTAGTTACCAAAGTAACTTCCCTCATCTTATTTGAGATACCTTTATCTGATCTAATGTCCATCTATAGTCAAGATTGTAGTGGAATGAAACTGATCTAATCTCTTTGGGAAGATTATAGGTGACTATATGTGGTCAAGTGAATCTCTGTCCAGCAGTCTTTTCTCTCCATTGGGAGAGTGGCTAGGTTACCAGGACACATAAGGATATAAATGAAATCCAGTCCCTGTCCCTCAGATAAGATATGTTACTCATGGTAACAGCAAATCTGTCCACTCTGAGTCTGGGTCTTAATTTTCATTTTCTGACTATTTTTTCAAAGCATTGAGTAGGAATCTTTTGCTATTTATACTTATTTCTTGTTAAATTTTTCCAGTACTTGTTTCATATAGCACAAGCAATCCTGATTCCCACTTTTCCAGCTGAATGTCTTTGTATCACTAAGCAAAACACTACCTTTTCCTTATATTTTGGTTGTGTGGTTTCTTCTCTGTGCTTCATTCTTTGCTGTGACTTTCACAGACTTAATGTAGGATGGCTATTTCCTAGGTTAAACTGTCCTTCTGGGAACATATGGGCAGTGGAAACCCTTCTGAGATAGCTGGGCATATATTTTGGGTCTCCCATTCACAGGTGATTGCCCTAATCATTTGGTAGCTGTACACTTAGTACTATTAGTTTAATTCTTCTTTCTTTATGTTTCAAGAAATAATCATAGCATTGAATATCTAGAAATGGAAGGGATCCACAAGGGTCATCCAAGTCCAACTCCTGGTCCTGCACAGGACAGCCCCAAGAATGGCACTGTGTGCTACAGAGCATTGTGCAAACGCTTCTTGAGCTCTGTCAGGCTTGGAGCTATGGCCACTTCCCTGGGGAGTGTCTTCCAGAGTTCCTAATGTCTGGACACAGTTTTCTGACATTTGCTGAGGTCCTGTCACTGGTCACACAGAGAAGGGATCAGTGTCTGCTCCTCTGCTTCCCCTCATGAGGCAGCTGCAGAGTGCGATGGGATCGCTCCCCAATTCACTCTTCTCCAGGCTGAAAAGTCCAAGAAACCTGAGCTGCTCCTCATACGGCTTCCACTCTGGACCCTCCACCATCTCTGTAAGCTTCATTAGCTTTCTAATAGTTCCATATGGCTCATGACCATAACTTAGTACAGTAAATACAAGCATGGAAAACTTTCTGGTGGAAACCAGCACCTCTTTAAGTACTGCAGGTCTATTTAATAGCTGAGCAGACTTCTGGATTTCAATTTTGTGCATTTTATCACAATAGCATTAATCATAGTACACTTTGGCCACTAAAAATGTTAGTATCTGATGTAAGATCAACATCTGTTGTTCCTCTACCATCCTGCTTATCTTAGTGCTACCAAGATCCAAGACGTTTTCAAAAATATTAATAGCTAATTTAAAGGCAACAATTTTAGAACTTGTGCTTACTAGTTCTCCTAAAACTTTTAGGAAAAAGAAAGAAGAAAAATGTTAATTTTTGAGGTCTTTAATTTCCCATAAAGAAATAAAGCATTTCATTATAGATGCCATCTGAAACATTAAAATTTGCTGAAGCTTAGTGGTTCCCATGTGATCAGACAGCTACTGTGTTATCTAGCTGTGCTCTCCAGATTGGGATGTGTCACCCATGACTCACTGTGGGCCTCCCCTGCCAAAATGCTGCTGTGCACAACTCTTAGGCTTGTGGTGCATTGCTAAAAGTGAGATCATGAGGACATGTACTCCAGTTAACAACTTGAAGGCAGCTTCACCTGACACATGCTGTGTTTAAAGTGACGCTTTGGTGGAGAACAGAACAGAAGTTGTGCAGTTAATCTTGTATCCACACCTTGGTTTGGGTCAGGGAACATTGCAGTGCACACAAGGTAGATTGCTTCCAGAGGCCAGGTGTGCAGAGATGTGCACTGCCAGTGTTCTTAACAAAATGTGTGCTGGAGACATTTGGATGTGTGGGACCTGTTGAAATTCAGTAAAACTCTCCAGCCACATGCAGTGTGGGTATGAGATCCTGAGAACCAACTCATTTGATGTACTGGTCTCTTCTTTCTGCATCATGCCATTTGCTTATACGGACATAGCCACAGGGAAATCTATGTAACAAATAAAAAACAAACATCATGTTCCAATTTGGTGCAAGAATAAAAAGCAAAAATGCTTTACTTTATAGTTTCTTACAGTGCCCCCACTAATATCATGTGAGAGCAGATTCCAGAAATGCATTAAACACACTAAGTAATTTTAGTCATGTCTTATCCATTTTCTCTGTCATGCTCTCCTTAGGCAAAGAACTGTACATGCAGTGCTTTGTTCTGACTTTGTTACTAGGTATTTTATTTTATTGCCTGTACCACATTATATTTGTATTGGAGTAAGCACACTGAAGAAAAAATATTTTGGTGTTTGGAAAAGAAGGATCAAACTTTTGATGGACTTTAGCCCCTGTGGGAACTTTTGACACTTTTTTTTCCTGATCAGATGAATTTTAGCAATTGAAAGGATGAATTCAAAAATTTTCCCTTCTGAGAATCTGAATATATTTGCCATTTATTCCTGTGACAAAATGAAGAAATAGTGGCATGTGTGATGGGGTTGAAATTATAATTTGTATTCACCTTTAGTAACCAAAAAATATTGTTTATGTAATTCACTTGCTTTTTTGTGCTCAGCACTATTATTTCTCAAGTTCTTTGCCATAAGCTTATTTGTATGGATAGAAAGTTAGAGATAATGAGTAAAAAATTCAAAAAAGAAAGTGAAAAAGGGTCTTTTTCTTAATTTTGAGATTTAGAAGAGGGGTGAGGATAGTGACAGCAGTAATTCACCCACAACAGACACTTATTTTTTCCTTTATGAATATACAGCTTCTCCATGAAAAATCAGGAGCCTCATTTCTTTCTTTGTCTTACAGACACACAATTAAAATGACACTTTACATCCAAAAAATAAAGAGGAAGACCACAGCTAGAAACTGCCACTGAAAAACAAAGCAAAACCATAAAAGAAAATGAAGTTTGTTGGGTTTGTTTGGTTTGGTTTGGTTTGGTTTTGTTGGTGTTTTTTGTTTGTTTTTTTTTTTTTTGCAGGTAAACAGTGCCAGTAAGGCAAGTATTCTGGGTCTTAAACTTCTGATTATATAAAACTTTGTGGTTCCTCTAAAATTGATGTTCCTGTCTGAAGGATGTGGTTCTTCTTGACATCCTTAGCTTTTCTTCTAATTAAAAAAGAAGGAAAAAAAAGGAGATACAATTCACTTGAATGCAGCAACCTTTACAATTAGTATTTAACTGTCCATAAAAGTACTGATTCTCTTAATGAACCTGCTGCTACCATTGTTTACTACCTTGAAATTAAGGGGGAAGAAAGAACCGATCATTAAGCAAATCTCATGTTACTGTTTACCTACCTCTATAGTCCCATTATCACTTGTAATTACACCTAGTTAATCAGTGCCAGTATCCAGAAAAAAAAGTTTATTGAATGGAACAAGATGAAATAGATGATACCTCAATGCTCAAACTGTAACACAGGTCTAATGTAATTCCTCATAGAAAGTTAAATTGTAAAGTTTACATTTAGTTTAACCAAATGTCACACTCTAAAATGTGCAGACCATCAAAATATTTCTTAATGAAGGAAATTAATCAGTTGTTCAGATATTCGTGCTTGATTTAGAATAATTAAAACATGAGACAGAAAGCAATTAAAGAGAATATGCTAAATTCATGGTCTTTTTGGAGAATGTTTAACATGCATGATGACTAAAGTACTTGCACTTTTTTATGGGAAGGCCTTCGGCACAGGTTTCACAACTTTGTGTTTTAGAAACGTCAATCAAGTTCTTCTCACAATTCCTCTCAGGTACCACATGTAAACAGTCAAGTAGGGCAAATGCAAAGCAACACAGAAAGAGTTTGGGATTTAGGATGTTTTTTTCTCCTCCAGTATCTTTTTTTATGAGATGATGTTATCTGATAGGAGATAGAAGTGTCCATCATGAGAAGTTCCTGTTTCTTTTTTTCATACCTACACATTTCAAAATTGCTGGCATGATCCACTTTCACTCATTATTGCCAGGACACTGCAATCACAAGATGATCCCATGGGGCTGTGGGAGCCAGGAACGGAGAGTCACAGATGGGGGCCAGTCAGGATCCTCATAGGCACGCATGCAGTCACACCATGCCTCAGCAGAGAAGGTCCAGTGATGGAAACCAGGGCCAGCCAGCAGGACAGGGATAACCAGGCACCAGCAATACAGGTGATGACTAAAAGAATAGAGTTTAGTTTGCTGTTAGAAAGGAATTCTTTACTGTGAGGGCAGTGAGGTACTGGAACAGGCTGCTCCAAGAAGCTATGGATGGCCTGTCTCTGTGTGGCCACAGCTCTGTTCACAGAGAGCAGCAGGCACAAGTCTTTCCCAGGATTTTTCCTGGGGAAGGCAGTGAGAAGCTCAGAGAAGAAGAGAAAACAATTCTTATCTCTATTCACTGCTCCTGTTGTTTGGCATATGTGGAATGTGTTATGGAGATTGTTTACCCAAAGTGAATTGTTAATTGAACACCAGTGAAGGTTGTTTTGATTCCTTGACCCATTGGGTCAAAACTGTGTCCTGGCTGTTTCCAGACAGTCATGGGTTTTTCTTTAGTATCACTTTAGTATTCTTTAGTATAGAATTAGTGTAATATAGTATAGCTTAATAAAGCATTTTTTCAGCCTCCTGAATCATGGAGTCAGAGCACGATATTCCCTGGCTGGGGGATCGCCTGTTTCTACTCTATCTCTGGAAGTGTTCAGGACCAAGCTGGATGGAGCCCTGAACAAGCTGGTCTAATGGAATGTGTCCCTGCCAATGGCAGAGGGTTGGAACAAGAGCGTCTTTAATGTCCTTTACAGCCCAAACCATTCTATGCTTCCATGACGGTTCAGGACCAAGGACAAGAAAGAGGTGTAAAAACAGGGTCAAGGTCAGTGGGAGGCTGGTGCAAGACAAGTCCTTACAACCCTTCCCTACAGCAAGGTGCAGGTCCTGATCTTGCACTCAGGCCCAATTTGGGCTCTGTCCTCCCACTCTCCAAAGTGGAGACCAGGAGGAGCCGTCTCACAGTCCTTCACAGCAGCCTGATCCATGGTCACACATGGGTCAGAGCTGACCTCCAGCACCAGCAGATAAAGTTTTGGTAAGGAGACACTCTTGAAAAAGCTCATTATAGATCATGATGGTCACAGCTGATCAGAGCAATTGGAGCTTGTCGGTGTGCCCAAGAGAGCAAAGAGATGAGATAAAACAAGGCTTCAATCTTTGGCTGAAATTGCTACTCTTTTGAAATATAATTGAACATGCAGCTGAAAAATGTAAAACCATGTTTAGACTTAAAAAATGAAAGAAGACAATTTATTTGATATACTTGGCTGAATGTTA
The DNA here is from genome assembly GCA_035048045.1 of Chlorospingus semifuscus. NCBI lineage: Eukaryota > Metazoa > Chordata > Aves > Passeriformes > Passerellidae > Chlorospingus > Chlorospingus semifuscus. The sequence continues at coordinate 63,367,368 of JAWWMS010000059.1, read as the reverse complement.
TGTCTTGAATTTTTAATTAACTTTTTCAAGATTTCAAATTTTCTTTCATAGTCAATATGGGTACTCTTTTGGTGTGGGGTTTTGTGTTTGGCTCTTTTTTCATTTACTCTCCTGCTAAACCTATGTATATTTTTATCTCATCAAGGTAATTACACAGAAAATTCTGGATATCAAATTTTTTATTAGATTTTTTCCCTCTAACAATTGATATGAGCTTTTTCAATGAATTTCTGTAAAATTTTACAGGTAGCTTTTCTGTGAGTCATGAACTGGAATGCTGACTCTGGCTTTCAGTTAATTGCCACACTTACAATTATAGAGTGGGTAATATAGTTATGAACTGCTTCTCACCTATAGCTCCTTTGTGGTTGTAATAACTGTAGATGGATGTTTTTTTCTCGTCAAACATGATTTTTCAGAGCGGTTTCAAAGTCTCTATAGAGAAATCTGCAAAACAGTAACACTTACAACCAAAGATAAATAGGTATTTGGAAGCTGTAGTTTGCATATATATATATATGTGTGTGTGTATGTATGTAAATCCATTTGTAGATATAAAAAGATAATATATTAAATATTATGCAGATATTAAATATATAAAATATAAAAATATATTTACTTCTGATCTTTTCAAGGTAAACCAAAACAGTTTAAATCAAATGAAAACTATGAAAATTTTTCTTTATTTTGCTTTTTTTTTACAATACCACAAAGAAAGTACTAAGAAATATGACCAAAATTGAATTCTTATAGCTTGGTTTATTGCATATTTAAAACATAAAAAATTAATTTTGTGGATTTGAATATTCTGACTTTGTCTTTTATTTCCTATATACAAGAAATTGTACATCTTTACTGCTTTGATGAAATTTTGTTTAAATCTGAAACTCAGAGAATGAAATTGATAGGTTATTTACTGGTTCACATACAATAAAGAAATATTTATGTTCATATTTAAATTCACCTAATTTTGATGTTCCCTTGCTTGATAATAGCAGTATACAACTAAACTTGAAGAGCAGTAACTAAGGTAAATGACAACATTAAAAATATTTTTGTGTGTGTGTCATGCAAATTCAATACATTTTCAAACTAATCAAAATTCAACAAACTGTAGAATTTCTCCAGTACTTATGCTTTCAGGCCATGCATTTGAAATAAATTCATTTAATTTTATGGTGTCTATCAACTCTTTGCTCAGGGTAGTGTTTTTTAAGCAATTAATAGACATGAAAAATATTTTACCAGTTCGTCTCAGAATTTAGGCTCTAGTCTGAACACTGAAGCTTCTTTTTGGGAATGGGTGAAAATGATTTTCCAAGTAATTGAAATTTTTCAGGTGAGCAAAAGCATACATTTTTCTCTGGGAGTTATGTGCTTCAGCCTAACACAATTTAAGACCATCAAGAGATCCCCAATAGCCACTGAACCAAAGCTCCTCATCTTACCCTACTATCCTTTTAATCATATTATAAAAATTACTGATAAATAGAAGAAATATGGAATAGTGGGATCCATTTCAAATACTGTTCATTGGACTTGATAGAGAGAATAGCAAGAGATTTGCTTCTTATTTATTCTGTATTTAGCTCATGTAACACCTAAAACAGAACAGCAAGTTTCTTTAAAGCTTGCTCTGCTGAAGTTGTTTGGCACTTTTGATTGATAAGGACTGGATAAGCAAGAACACACACTACAGGAGCGTAAGACTTTCTCTGACCTGGCCCTCCAAGTGCCACTTCTGGGTGAGCAGAGAAGGTGTGTCCATGACCTGAGCACTGTGTTACAGCCCATGTTATCTTTTCCTAAGACTTGAGCCTATATGGTATGGTTTTTACTGCTCCTGAGATGTTCTGCCCTCCCAATGCATAGCTGGATAAGAAAGGCAAAAAAAAAAAGTAAAAAGTCACTATAAAAAGCAAATTGCTGCAGGTTTTTTAAATATCACAAAGCAAAACAAGTAGCTGAAGTCCAAACAGAAAAATTCATCTGGGTCGTCAAAATAGAACTATTATGTGTTGCAAGGACATCCGTATATAGTGGCAAGGACTGCATCCTTTTTCTGTCACAACAAATACACTTAGCATCTTTCCTGAGGAAAGCTGTGTTAAATTTGGGATTAGTGTGCAGGGAGGTCTAGCTGAGAAACTGTTAATGTATAATTTCTTATAGCATAGATGCACATAGAACATCCATTACCTGACAGTGAAACAGAGCTCAGTAAATAGCATAATTTGCTGTATGGCAGGACAGGAGAAGAGGCAATAACGAGGCAGCAGTGAAGGTTTTCCAGCAACCTCATGCCTTGTATTGGCTCAGCTATCAGATGTTCTCCATCTACTTGATGAGCTCTAAAGTACATTTCCTTTCCCAGAACCTGTGTCTTAGAGGGTGGTACTACATTCATATAAAAGTTATCCATATCTCAGACTTTTCTCACAAGACCTTAAGAACCCTGTCTCCACAGCTCCAGCAGTCCTCCACTGATTTATACTGTTCTCTGCTACTCCATCTCCAAAGGTTTCAGTGTTGTTTGTTAGAGTGTGAGAAGAAATGAGGTTTCAAAATTGCTGCTTTTTCAGTTCCCACAGCTTACAGAGTGCTACAGGAAACAGACTGAAAAAAAATCTTAATTGCTGTGGTTTGAAAACTTTAAAAATAGATTATTATGGTGAAGCAAAAGTGCCAGGAAGTTGATAACCTACACTCTAAGTCTCAACCCAGTGTGAATCAAAATGACATTTATGAAGTCTTAGAAAATGGCAACTGTAATGAAAATGTCTACTGACCCCTGACTAATAGTGCCAGCAATCCAGCAGTGCTTAATTATTAAAATCAACACATGTCCTGCACTGACAGCCCAGTGTTTTGAACTGTGCAGTTCTGCTGAAGAGGTGGAAACAATAAATAGAAGTGACAAAATTTCCTTTTTTATTCATTCTTGTTCTCTCTTTCTGCTGATTCCCTTCCACAGCAGAGTTGGAAAGGTCAGCATGACTATGTTTTCTAGGAGTTTGTTACGCTGCAAACTGCAACTGGCTGTTCATGGCTTAGGTGGGCATGCTCATCTCTGGGTCATAAAGTGGCAGATGGCCAGGTCCAGAGGGTGGTGATGAGTGGTGCTACATCCAGCTGGCAGCCAGAGGTGCTCCCCAGGGCTCCCTACTGGGGCCAGGTCTGTTGAACTGTTCGAGGTTCAACCAGGCCAGGTGCTGGCTCCTGCATTTGGGACACAACGACCCCATGCAGCACTACAGGCTGAGGATAGAGCGGCCGGAAACCTGCCTGGCGGAAAAAGACCTTGAGGTGCTGGTGGACAGTAGCAGAACATGAGCCAGCACGTGCCAGTTGGCCAAGAAGGTCAATGTCACCTGGCCTGTGTCAGCAATAATGTGCTCAGCAGGACCAGGGCAGTGATTGTCCCCCTGTACTGGGCACTGCTGACACCACACCTTGACTACTGTGCCCGGTTCTTGGCCCCTCACTGCAAGAAAGACCATGAGATGCTGGAGCAAGTCCAAAGAAAGGCAATGGAGCTGGTGAAGGGTCTGGAGCACAAGTTTGATGTGCAGTGCCTGAAAAAGCTGGGGGTGTTTAGCCTGGAGAGAAGGAGGCTGGAAAGAGACCCTATTGTTCTTTACAAGCACATGAAAGGAGAGGAGGTTGTAGCCAGGTGGCAGTCGGCCTCCTGGGAACTAGAACTGGGACACCACCATCCAGGGGAGGCTATGTTGGATATTTGAAGAATTTCTTCACAGAAATGGCGATTAGACATTAGAAGGATCTTCCCAGGGTGGTGGTAGAGTCACCACCCCTGGAGCTGTTAAGGAAAGCCTGAACATGGCTCTCAGTGCCATGGCCTAGTTGACAGGGTGGTGTTCAGTGACAGGCAGGACTCCATGATTCCAGAGGTCTTTTCCAGCCTCATTGGTTCTGTGATTCTGTAGTGAGGTGGCAGCATTCCAGCATTTGCTGAGATGGTTGTGTAAGTGCTGGAAGAGCTCATGGGAGAGCTGGAACTGCATGCAGTTGTCAAGGCCACAGACTATCCAGGAAGCACGCAAGCAGTTGCACTTGGGTATTGGTAATGAGGAAACTCCTCTGTCTTGAACAGGAGAGGAGACCAGCTGGATCAGCGTTCCCTAAATCAGGAGGCACCCTCCAGAATAAGGGTAGTTTGGGAGGAGACCACTCTAACTTCAGAACTGCACTACAGTTCCTCTTCCATTATCTTTTATGTTCAAATCCTCAAAAACTGAGTGACTTCAATATATTGACTGTCCCAGTGAGGCTGATGAAAATTCAAACTAAAATAAAATTTCTGGCAAATGAAATTCCATCTGCATTCACTCCTTATTCTGTTATGATATGCCTTCCTCATGACAGTAATTTGAGGATGAAACCTGCTTTGTCACTAACCTTCCTGCAGGCTGTTTTTCTTTGATGGAAACACGGCAGGGGTCCACACAGATCATCCACTAGCACCCTGGGCTTGGTGATCAAAGATTCTCATTGCTGAGATTCTCAGTTCCACAGAGAGCAGTTATCTTGCAGTACAGATGCAACTCTTGGAACACACGCTCTGTAAAGTGCCTTTTTGGAATTGCAAAACTCTTCTTAGAGAAGAGGACTTTAAAGCCCAAATCACCTAGAAGTTTCCAAAAATGTCATCATAGATTTAGGGAAATGATAGTAAACCACTCTTCTGTCTTTCTGTTTTTCTTGTATAGGGAAATTTTCAAAATAAAACTTCCTTGTAATTTTGTCAGTAAGGTTTTGAATGCTCTTCTGCATTTAGAATTTGAATGAGTAAAAAAAAAATCAATGTGAAACATAATAGCAATCAATTTTCTAAAATAAGAAAAATGTATTCATTTCTTATGCCTTTAAAGCATTTAAACTTATTTGTTGGCAAAGAGAATCAGAAATATGCTGTATCAGATATGACAGAATATATTTTGAGAAATATTGTAACTATTATAAAACTGGAGGTTAATTGTTACTGTAGCTTACAGGGTTCTTTTTATGGTATCTATACTCAAAGCAGGGTAATGCTCATTTAGCTCTGTCTTTATCCATTGGAGTACAGTATGGCTTTTCAGCAGTGGATTTTTTGGTGAGGTGAAGGCTCTAATGGTGAATTCTGTTTTAATAAAGATTGTGCCTCTATTTTTAAATTTGTCCTCAATCTAATACCATAATCTACATTCCCTATAGAGGGAGATAAAGTATTGTAGTGAATATCACTAACAAAGTCTATTAATTATAGTATGAAATGTTGTACAATACTGTTCTACCTAGAGAAATACATAAAAAATGAAAGGAAATCACTTTATCTTGTTTTAGTGCTCTCTTTAATATGGTATTGGTAACCTGTCTGTAACAGCAACCAGGTATTTCACCTCTAATTTTGTTTTAATTATTAAAAGATGCAGAACACAGGGTGCTAAATTTACCTGGTTTGTAATTCCTCTGACTTCAGTGTTTTACTCTAGTGCTGAATTTGGTCCATTTAAGAAGCTTTGTGGCTTGTTGCTGTAGAGCTGAATCTCCTTTCTTAAACATTCTCCTGCAGCTGACACGCATACTAAGCAATACAGCTGCAGTCATCTGTAAAAGCTTGGAATTAATTTTCCTCTTTATTGCTGCAGCTTATATCATTCTGCCTTTCCCTTTATAATACAGAAAAAAATTCTCATTCCTTGAGAAGCCATTGCAATTAGTTTCCTTCCTTTTATTATCACTCATCAGTAAAGTAACCAATGCAACTGTTGTCATCTGTACACACATTAACTACAGTATGAACATTGTCAGAAAAAGTTTACTGAAATGATAAGTTAAACCAAGATATAAAACAAATATTTTCTGGCTTGCTGATGAAATCTATCTGCACACATATATACATGTATATGTATCAGTGCATATATGTGTGTATTGTCCAATATCTATTTCACAGGGGGGCAGAGGAATGTCAGTCACCTGACTGATGCTGTGTTCTCCTTATGCTCGGACACATTTACACCTTCCACTCAGCAGAAGTGAGGGGAACAAGAATAATTAAGACTGAGCTTATTGATGATTTATCTTAGCTTTTCCTACATCTTTAGACTTCATATTGTCATTGACCACACTTTGCTATATCAGCCTTATGGGTACAGGACATGGCTGTGCATATTTTTAGGCTCTGCCTACCATTCTTGCATCACCGAATCCCAATATTTTAGGTTAATAATTCTTGCTTGCCATGGTATAGGGAGGCTTGGACTGCAATAACTCCTGAAATGAGCAGAATTGTATCTAAAATGTGAGTGTTACTGTGAGTTTTATGAATGAGTCCTAAGCGAGCTCACACACAAAGTCTTTAACAAAGGGAGAAACTGAGTCAACTCTTTTCATCCTGTGTCTCTTCCTCATCTCCATTTCCACAGGCATTTCCTTGCAACCTCCTGCAGGCTGCATGGCGGTACACAGGCACTGCCCTTTCAATTGCTGCACACACTCCCTTAAGTGTTACTTTTTCTGTGCACAGCCTGAAAGAAGGCACTTTATGGAACACAATGTATTTCCTTATCCAATTCCAGCTTCATAGCAGTTTAGTATTAAATATTTTAACTTAAGTATGCTGGAACAAAGAACTATTTCCCTGGGATAGTGTTTCAAAATCACGTCTAAACTGTTCTTTCGGTATTATTTGAGAAGCATTATTCTCATTTCATTCTCTGTCTAGTGTTTTTTACCCAGCCAAGAGTGAGTGAATTACTGGTGACTACATTTTCTAAAGCAAATACATCTGCTGCTTGATGCAGCAGATAATAACAAAATTATTGAACATGTTTGCACATTGTCCTTCAGAGTATGAAAATCATCTCTAGATTCCAATGCTGAAATATCTCAGAGTGCTTCCAGTCCAAAAAAAGGGCCATTCTTTTTATGTAATATAGCTATATTACAAATAAAATCTCTTTAAGTCCTAAGAAATTTTAAATTAAATATTATTTCATTTAAGTTGTCATTGTTACACATGTCACCAGATGTGCTGTACCTGTGGTGGTACAGTAAGACTGTTTGTGGTGGCAGGGGAAAGTACCATGAAAGGGATCAATAAATTGGATCAGGACAAAAGGAAACCAGCCTGCTGAACAACCCCAATATATTCCAGTGATTCCATGAAATCCCTGCAGATAGCATTGGCACAAGTGAGGCACAGGGATTTGGGTCTCAAGACAAAGGAAATCAGAAACTGATTACGAGAAAATTTTCCCCAAAGAATATATATCGACTTATTCCTCAGATCCACACTAGATTTTCCATGCTGATTGCTGACTTTAGAAATGCATTCCACTGTTTTAGCTACCACAAAACTAAATAATATTTAATTTCCTCATTATTCAACTGAAGCAAAAACTGGCACTTGTATCTCAGAGTTCAAGCTGATAATTATTCCCTCTCAATTTCTGCTTGTCCCATGGGGGTAAGCAACACTATCATCTCTACTTTTGCTAACCTGTCCTTCTGCTCTTCTCATGCCCATCACTTTTTTTTTTTTTAAATTGTCTCATATTGCCTGAAATTTAACATAATCAAGAGAAACTCAAAGCAGTTGTCTGCAGTGAGTATTTAGCCTGAGGTGGTTGCATCTGTTCCAGATCTGGAGCAGGCTTTGTAAACCTGCAAGCTTGTTTGTTTCCTACCAGCTGTATCAGTTGGTCTAATAAAGATTATTGCAGCTCCCTACAAATATAGCTTCATTTATGCACTTAGACAGTCTTGGCAGCAACACAGTCAGTAAATGTATACATAAATATGTGGAAAATTTGATGATTCACAAGCACAAGTATGTATGTAGCTGAAGCATTTTCAACAACAAACCAAACTAGGAAAAAAAAAAAAATTGGAATTCAAATTATTTGCTTTATTTTCTGACTGAATGCAATTTATTTAATATATTATTTTAATTCACTTTAGGCTGGTTTCACTCCTTCGAGATAAAATTAGCTAAACTCTCCAAAAACTTTAACTGCTTTGAGGTATAAAGTATCAATTCTTCGAAATGAAATGTGTCAGGAGTGGTTTGTGCCTGAAGCTGTCTGATGAATGTTATCCAAATTAGCTTATTTGAACTAGGATTTTCAAAAGAAACAAAACCTAGTTGCAGTCTAACAAAGACTTTTGGCAAACTTGCTGATGCTAAGAGAAAACAGAACTTCTGCTGATGTGTGTATAAAAGATGTTATAAAAAAGGTGGGGAAATTGCAAAGTCTTACCATCAAAACAATTTCTGGTTTGTAAGATGGGATTTTCCTGCTTCAGTAACTACCAGCTGAGCTTCAATGAAAGCTTTCTTTAAGGAAATAGACCTTGTTTTCCATTTTGTCAACACTGAGGGTGATTATCTGCCATTGTCTTATAGCTGGAAATTTTTCTTATGTTTTCTAATTTCATCTTAAAATAAAGAGTTATCAAATAACTAAATGCTAACTTCTGGTGGTTTTATATACAGGTGCTTCAAAAGTCTTTATTCTTCAGTCCTCAGTGTGTAAAACTGATCTATAAATATTTTCATGTGAATTAACGTGTCATATATACAGCCACAGCAAAATGCATTTAAAAAGCGAGGAGTTGGAGAAAAACTGGTTGCTGAGAGAAGTCTGTTGTTAGATTGAAGCTGTAGTAATGAGGATATATCAGTGAAGAGCAATGACATTTGACACTAATTTTTTCAAGGAAAAGGCTTTTATTGAGCAAGATTTTAGTCAGTCTCTCAATTAAAATTCTTTGTCCTAGTTAAATAGTAGACATGAATGACAGCCAGTTCCCAAGACACAGGAGATATATTCAGCCAGCTCTGGCACTGTTCATTCATGCCTGTTTTTCTGACCAAGCAAGCTTATACTCCTTATACAGCCTCAATTATTGGACATAGTTTACTGTAATAAGATTGGTGATTGAAAAAATAATCATGAAAATATATAATAGCTGGTTTTTAACAGTTTAGAACTCTTTGGAAGATAGGAAAAAAAAGTATAATTCATTCTGTTCTCCTTGTTCTCTTAGTGGCAGAGAAGCTATGAGCAAATCAGTGATTGGATATCTGCCACTCAAAAAAAGCAAGTAAGAGTATGAAGAATAGTGTATGTATATAATATTTGTATTACATTATCTTCTGTCATTTTTTCAAGACATTCCAGAAAGTCAGGTGTGCATGTAGATGGTTTTTCAAAGGCATGAGGAATTTACAGTTGGGCACATGAAGTACTCCGTGCTAAACAACACAGTATACATTTGCTGATAATCAGAAGAATCCTTGAGTGAAATAACATACTCTGCTTTCAAAATATACTGATGGCATACAAGAGATAGCTCAGTAAGGTGCTTGGCTTTTGGCACTGGAGTTACCATAGTATCATGAAGCTTCACCTCATCTCTTTCATCTGCTTTTGCATAGACTAATCAAACTAGACTAGAATATTTCAGATGGAAGAATCTTCTAATCCAACTGCGCAACCACTTCAAGGCTGAGCAAAAGTTAAAGCCTGTAATCAAGGATGTTGTCCAAATGCCACCTTAACTCTGACAACTTCAGGCATTGATCACCTCTAGAGGAAGCCTGTCCCTGAATTTTACCACCATCTCAGTAAAGAAATGTCCAGCCTAAACATCCTCTGGCCCAGCTTTGAGCCATTCCCATGTGGGAATCACTGGACCCCGGGGAGAAGAGACTGGCATCTCTCTTCCCCATCTCCCTCAGAAAGCTGCAGGGAGAAATGAGGTAGCCCCTCAGTGTCCTTTTCTCCAAACTAGAGAAAGAGTCCTCAGCCACTCCTCACAGGACATTCCTTCCAGCCCTGTCACCAGCTTTGTTACCCTCCTCTGGATGCATTCA
>JAWWMS010000059.1:63330325-63348978 GCA_035048045.1 Chlorospingus semifuscus | reverse complement strand
CTCTTTACTATCAGTTAACCTATTGCTTGGTTTTGCTTCAACTCTGTATCTCTTGCAAACCTCAAGAAGAGATGAGATTTAAGACTTTTTTTTCTCCTCCCTAACCAGGATTTATTTAATTAAAAGCATAATTACGAGTCTCAGATTTCTCTCTTCCTATAGTCTCTAATTTCTAGTTATATTCTGGTTATAAATCCAGTAACAATATGCAAACAGATGATCATCAAAAAGATGATGCATTCACAGTCCAGACAACTGAGACCCTTTAAAAATAATTTTCAAAGCCTTAAGTGTTCTGAAAAAGCTGTGTAGTTATAACTGAATTATTGAAATGATGCTTTTTAAAAAGGACACTTAGAGTTACACTTGGGAAAGTCCAAAAGAGGTACAGAATTGTATTGCCAACTTCATGTTTAAGCTGCAGTGATGTAGCACATCCTCTTCCCCTTAAAAGCAAAGCTTTTGTTCATGCAAATCACCTGCATGATTTAATTAACAACTAATTAATTAACATCTTCCTACCTAAGTTAATAGTCATAATATAAAAACCAGGAATGTCTAAGGTATTACTGAAAAGCAGCCACAAGTGAACATTGTTTATATTTTATTTATTTTAGAACACTTGGAGGAGCTCAAATATCTGACAGCTGAAGTGTAAAATATTGCTTAAATTAATATGTAATTGAATCCTCCAGTAACTTTTTGGAAAATAATTACATTTATGATATTAAATACATTCAAGTACCTTATTTTCATGAAAATGCTGGCTCAGTTACATTTCTGTGTATCAACACTGGCATCCAGTGGACATCTGATAGAAAAAGGGCCTTTGAGCCAGCAGTGGTGTAGGATTAGTGTAGAAAGACTGACACAGATTATTTAAATTGAGACCATTTGAGACTCCTCAAAAGTAAAATTATGTCAATCTCGAGGGAAGAAAAGGAGTTTTACTTTGGAATAAGCAACTATTACCACTTAAGAATAAGAATATTTACAATTTTTTTTCAGGCAGTTTTCTGGTTTTTCAGTGTGATTTTCAGCAAGGGTCAGGAAGGTAAAATAGCAGAGACCATTAAGAAGGCGGCAAAAGTGGAAAATGTTATGTGCATATTTACACTTGTGATATATAAACATTTTAGAAAGTGTACATGGCTTTAATTGCTCCTTCAGACTTCCACTTCTGATAGATGTGTGGCTAATCAGTGAATTCATCAACCACCCAAACCCAAAAAAATGTAAACACATCCTTTATCACACTTTTGACAGAACTATGGATCTTCCTGGCACAAAATAGAGCAAAGAGCTCTCTTTCCCCATTGTGTTCTATGAGGCAGACAGCAGCTCTTACTGGGAACTCTTTGGGCTCTTTACCCATTTCACTGTGATTTCTTACAGTCTGAATACAGCTTTCACCCCCTTCTTTTCCCTAATCAAATGAAGCAAGTTCCAATTTACCTGATGTGCAGTCAGGACCAAATAAATTGTCTTCAGCACATTTTTCACAGGCTGTCCCACCAAATCCTTTCTGTGAATTACACAATGGAAATCAAAACTTAAGTTTCTCATCTATCTCTATACAGACTGGTGCGTGCTTAGCAGGTTGAAAACAGCATCTTTTGCTGCTAAAATAAAATAACATGACACTTTCAATCAATAGCTACCACCATCTAGAAAACATTGTATTTTGAACAATCTTGCCCCCACATCTTTTTACAAAGCAACCTTTAAATCTTCAAATCAGATGTTCTAAATATCAAGGTAATAATAAAGTACAATAATCAAGCCTAATGTACAAATCAGGCTTATAATTAATTGTTGGGTTGTATTTTCTGGCTGCTTCTACCTCTCTCTCTTTTTCATATGTCCCCAGAAGAGCATTTTTGATGTAAAGTAAGGATGAACCAGTAGAGGGGGAGGTAAAAAAGATTAATTTGATTTTTTAATTGAAAATCTATTTGCCTGAGGTTAAGCACTACACCTTGCACTCTCAGCAAAGAAACAATGTCTGGACAGTATAGCCCCATGTATAAGTTCTTTCTATTTAGGGAAAAAAAGTCACAAGTTTAAAATTTAAAAAACAGGAGCAGAGCGGAATTTAAAAAACACAGGAGCTCAGAACACCTGTCTTAGGAAGGCAAGGTGAAAGAATTTCTTAATAATTTCACCCAAACATGCTTAAGTCTGGAGAAATAATAGTGTGAAGATTAATGCAATCCAAGCAAAAAATGAACTCCAAGCTGATCATCACTGCTGTTTCTGGAACATTTTCCTTTAATGTATTTATAGAGTATCGCATACATTGCTCCTTAGGACAGCTTACATGCTGTTGTTGATTTGATTTTCATTTAAAAGAGAGGACTTACCTGACAAGTGCATGTTCCATTCCCAGCCATGCCCTGCGAGCAGCGTCCTCTCCCATTGCAGGGTGATGCAGCTCCCCCTGGACAGGCTGGAAATGACAATGTTTGAGCCATCAGCCACCTTGCTGTGACCCTTGTGCTCCCCTTGCACACAGGTGACAGCCTTGGCAGCTGCAGGGTTTTGGGCTAAGCAAGGACTCTGGGGCACAGCTGCTGTTTTGCAGCTGCCTGAATCTCCTCACTGGAATCTTAGCATCAGCAGAGACCACCACCCTCTCTTGTCTGGGAACTCAGGCTGGTGGCTGTGTGTGGAAACCCACAGGGAATATTTCTCTGTCTGCTCTGGGGGGCTCTGACCCCCAGGGGAGCACTGGCTTTGACCCTCATTCATGGAGAAAGTTTCCTACACTTCAAGATAGACTGGAATCCACAAAAGTGTGAAATACATTATGGAGAGTAATGTAGGTGTATCACTGGGTGAGACATTCGGGTTTTGGGATTTTTAGTATGTTGTGGATGGAAGCAAGATGGAGGGCACAGGGTGTCATCCTGGGTTCCTTCTTCATGCTTCTTCTTCTTCCTTCTTCTCCATGGGTTTGGGTGGCATTTTGTAATTGGGCAGGGAAGTCCACATTGGGGGCTCTTTGGGATCAGTTACTGGATTAAAAGGGAAAATAATCCAGGTGTCAGTTCTTAACTGGATAGTTTAGTCTTAAAAGCCCTTGTAAAAAGAGATTGTTGGCCATTTTGTGCCTTGCTGCAGAACTCATGGTTGTGAGACTGTTTTACTGATAAGAAATAATAAACAGCTGAGTCTGAACATTAAATGCCATCTCAAGTGCCTTCAATACAGACTCAGAGAAACCAACAACTGGGATCCCCACAACTGTGGTCAAAGGATTGAACAAAAAAATAATTCTTTTGTTCTAAAGTAGCACATGGTTTTGTTCCTGCTGGTCCACCTCTGCCACACCTGTTTGGGGCTAAGCTGTTGTTTTTTCTGGCGCAAGTGGAGCTTGCCTGGACACTCCTGTGTGTTGATGTAACTCTGATGGATTGATAATTTGCTCTCAGGATTTTGTCTGTTGCTAAATTAGGGTTTAAGAAGCCTTCCCCACCCCCCCCCCCCAACCAAAAATTGAATTTTCTTTCTGTGGGAAATTTTTCCTTTTCCCTGCTACCTTCATAAGACTGTGATATTTTATTCAAATGATCTTAGAAATTGAAATATCTAGATATCTCAAAACCAAATCCTGTCCAAGGGGCTGTGGTCAGTAACCAAACTTGTATGCCAAAGGTGTGTTATGCTCTTCAGTGCCTCTGGTGCTAAAACCACGGTTACAGGCAGCAGTACAGAAAGGGAGACAGTCTGAACAAAAACCCCAACCAGCAGGATGAGATAAGAAAAAAATAACCATATTTATAATAAAAATAGTCTAATTGTTTTGTCTGAAAAATTTCAAGATTCAAATCTTTACTGAAAGATTGCCTACAGGAAATGTATATTACAGTGGTTTTTAGTCAGGTAATTCTGTCAGGTTTTCTCTCCTATAGGGATTCCCTTATTTTTCACAGTTGTCCTGCCCTTCCTTGGAAATGATGTATTAACTCTCTTCCATAAGCCTTTCCTTCCTGTACTTAGAATTCCCATTAAGTACCATAATTTTGTTGCAGGTGGTATCTAAATGTATCCAACTCCTACTGGCATCACAGGTACTCTACTGTACATTACTTGTGGATTTATTACTTATAAAGAGTCTCAGAGTTTGTTCTGTGTGGGTGGGGATGAGCAGCACTGGATTTATGCTCCTCCTGCCTAAATTAATCCTGATTTAGAGTATTTAGGTAATGTGGAAGTTTTAGTAAGAATGAATTTGATTTGGACAGAGTGATGAGAAAATAAGTGGATGTATATATGTGTACACTGAAAGCTTTGGCTTTATACAAGTTGTTAATATTTCTTCATTTATTTCTTAATGTAGTCTGAGGTCTACTGTATCTGCCTAAGCTTCTTTTGAAAAAACAATAAATTTAAAGATGAAAATTAAAGTGCTGTTTATCTCATACATGCTGAAGTAATAAGATGTTTTAAGAATTTAGGTTAAATAACTACAAATGAGGGAAAGTAATAAATACATATCCTCTAATCTTTCAAGTGAATGTTGCTTTCTGGCTACCATATGACAGCTAAATTTTAAAGATTCATGGCAGCTGTTTAATAGTTGCACAGAATAGAAAAAAATAATATTTGCATTGATGCCTTTATTGAATGTGCAAGGATAGAGAAAACTCAGAGTCCATAATGTAATTCCTATGAAAAGTTACTTTAAATTGTTGACAAAGCAGGTTTTAGTTTTACCCTTGGCATTCATTCACTCCTTGTCTTCACTGGATCTTATCTCTTATTTTGATACCAGCACCAAGGGACAGCTTTATCAGCACTGGGGTGAATTATAGATTGTTGAACAAGTTTAGCCAGGCAGATAAAGAGTTTAATGCAACGAGCAGGGCCACAGGAGGCAGTGCTGGGACACTGGAGCTGGGCTGGCACAGTCCCCTGCTGCCACCCTGGGGAGAGGCCAGACCTTTGCTTTTATTGAGGATGTTTCTTGAAAAGCAGTAAGAAAGAGATGCTCTTGCTCATCTCTTAACAGCTGTCAGTGAAGGCCAAATCTTTGAATCTAGGCCAACAGAACCTAAATCTATCAGTATTTTTCCCCTTCATGGACTTAAATTCAGCACTTTCCAAGTGTTATCTAATAGAGCCTCTTAAACTTCTATTCACCTGACTCCCTGTGAGGCTGAAGCAGTGAGTAGTACTTGAAAATAACTATTTTGAGCCACATAATTTGATATTATTAAATTTATTATCTTTCCTCTTGGTTTTTGTTTTTTTTTTGAAAATTCCCCCCCCCCCCCCCCCCCCCCCCCCTTTATTCTTACAGTCCTTTCTGCTCAGTTGGTCATGCCATTCATGCCATACACCTCTCAGGCTTTTTTTAGGAGCCATGGAAATATTTGCCCAGAATGGGAATCTGTGCTGGGGTAGGGAGCAGCTCCTGCTGCACCTGAGCTCCACCAGCTGTAGTACCTGTGGCTGGATGATAGTATTGAAAGGCTGTGCTCTTTCCCCCTGGATCTTTTCAGATCCTCTGCTTTTCTCTTTTTGACTTTATGGCTTTTTGCAGAGGGATTGGTGTGAAGCTGGATAGCTTGGTGTGCTTCATGGGAGGGAAAGGGACAAAAGAGTTTTCATTCACACTGTGTGTTTCAGCATGTACTATCATTTAAGGAAGTCAGAGTGCTGTCTAAGACCTAATTTTGTCCTTGCCATTAGATGATAAATGTAAAGCAAACCCCTAGTCAGGGATTTTTGCCCAGCCTCAGGAAGGACCGTCTTTCCTCCAAATATTTCAACTTGTGCCATATTCTATTACAGAGGTTGTGATAACGTGGAGATAACTATTTTTCCCCTCCAAATGAAAGCAGGAACAATGCTGAGACCTTGATTCTTTGCTTTTTGGGGTCAGGAAGTTTGTCCAGAGGAAGAGAGGGCTTCCTTGCCTTGGCAGCCTCCTCCACACAGTGGTGCAGGCAGGGCTCTGACTCTGGGGCAGGGGCTCTGATGTCCCTCCAGAAATTCTGTGTGGCTGCTCAGAGCACCCTGATCATGGCAGGATGAGCTCCTGGGCTGCATTTGGAGGTGGGGAGGTTAAACCACCCCACAAGTGACTCTCTTCAGTAGACATAACCACACGCTGTGCACTCAGCTCTTTGCCTGGCTTTTCCCTTGAAGCTGCTGTGAGCTGCAGTTTCACTGCTTTCCTCTAGTAGATAAATCATTATCCATTTATTTGCTATTTGCCTTTAGTGGATAAATCTCTGCTGTTTAAATAAAAGCTTGGGCTAAAATTATATATTTTTTTAAAAAAATGTGTTTTGTGGACAAAGGACTTCACAGACATTGGAACAGACCTTGAGGCCACTAACTAAAGGAGGAAACTGGGCAGGGAAACTTCCCCTGTGGGTCTGGATGCCCATCTTGGTAGCCTGAGATTTGATGCATTTGTGGAGATGCTGAAAAGCTTTCCCTGAGAAAAGGGGCAGCAGGAGTTGAGGCACTCCTGATTCCCTTGCTTCAGTATTCACAGGCAGTTAAATAAATAGTTTCAAGTTGAGCTAAAAGAAAAGATCTTCCCTGCATCACAAAATCAAGAATTAAAAAGATTTGGAAATATTTCAGATGCAGAAGAAGGTGGTTTTGACCTAAAATGAAATATTTAATTTGTGTTTTGAAAATCTCCATTTTGGTGGTCCTCCTGAATGAAATAATTTTGCAGGCATTGACTGCAATGATTTCTTTTGAAAATCTCAAAATCTAGGATGTTTTCTGAGGCTCTTTATGTTTTTCAATGAATTTTTCTTTGTAAATGAAAATTTGAATATGTTTTTCTTCAAATCCCCATACATTAGCTGAAAACTGCTATTTATTTCTACTTTTATAACGAGCTTGGAGGAACAAACTTCTCACAGCAATACTTTGTGAAAAGAAGAAAAGTTGCTGCTTTATTTCTGTTCAAATTCTGTATGAAAATAAAACCCCAAAGCCCAAAACAACTCACCCATGCAGTCTGGGCCCCAGTGTCCCTGGCAGCACTCAGGTTGCTCAAACTCCTTCACACAACGGTGCCGACAGCCCGAAAAAGAAAGTGTGTGTGTTTTAGTTTCCAGGTAATACCTGTGGGAAAAAAAAAAAGTTAGAGCTGTTTTAAAATACTTAAAAACCTCCTGTGGAGGGGAAATGAAATTCTTAAGTTCTTCTCCTTTCAGTGGCAGACAAGATAACTTTAAGCTTGGTTGCATTGATCTACCTTTTTTCTTCTTCATTAAAACATGTATTGAATGTCAAGGTCTAAAAAGATCCTTGGAGCTGTTTCTTTTGAACAATGTATTTATCTTCCTACCCCCAGCCTAAATACAGAGCACTTCTCTAATTTTTGATTTGAAGCAGTATTTTAACAATTATTTAATATGAAAGTTCTTTAAATTCTTAGTAAGCTCAAAATAGTTACATTTTCTCTAAAGTAGTTAAATTTTCTCTAAAATACTGGACTTTTTTTCCCCAACTATAATGGCAAGATGTCAAATTGGTATTGAGATATCTCTTCTTGCCCTTCATCCCCACAACTCCCTGATCTAGAAGTATGAAAAATACTTTATTTATATTATATATAGACTAACACCTAAATATAGTATGTAAATTTATATTTTTGTATCATTCATATCAAGTATGCAGAATAAATATAGGAGAGTGTATGATTCTATTCGAGAGAAAATCTGTTAGACCATCAATAGCAATGTTTATTTTCCTCTTATATCACTTGCTGTTTAACTTCAAGCATAAAATACCCTGAATGCAGCTTGAGTTCTGGAGTTGGTGAAGCCAATGGTAAATGTTCATAAGAAAATTGCATAGACTAGAGAATTTTTGAGGTGTATTAATATTTTATAATATTGGAAACAATATTAATATTGTTTTATAATATTATACGATATTAATATTGTCTTATAATATTGGAAACAATATTAATATTAATTCATGTTATAAAACTAATATAAAGTATAATATTAATATTTATAATATTATAAATACACTATCAGAAAAATTCTTATTAATTAATGTTACTATTAATGAATATTAATATTAATGAATAGTAATATCAATAAAATAAATACAATATTAGAAGAATTAAAATATCAATATAAATAAATTAAAATATCAATATAGATAAATGCAATATTAGAAATATTAATATTCATTAATATTAATTATTATTTTAAAAACAGTATTAATGAGAGAAGCTCTGGCAGAGCAGGTACCTGCAGTCTGGTGTCCCAGTCCCGTTGGTAATTTTGGTGTAACCAGCAGGGCACTGGGTGTCAAGGTTTAAAGAGCAAGGCACACATTTGGTTTTCATTCTAATGAGCAGCTTTTGGTCACATTGCTTCTTCACCTGCAATAGGAGCAGAATAATTAACAACAAGGAAAAACACTACCTCAAGTGACATTGCTGAAAAATGACAAGTTTAACTCAGCTTTGTGCTCACTCACAGCTCCTTTCTGTTCAGCAGGAGCTCCTTGTTTTGGAGCTAAACTAGGAAATAGACCACATATTAGAGCTTTGTCTGCACAAACTATGTCCAACCACTGCAGGATAAACCCTTCTAAGTGTAATATTTTTCCTAACATTGCTGTATCAACAAATGCTAAGTTTGTCAGACTTAAAAGCCGAGTTACAGAGACAGAATCAGGCTACATAGTGTTGGTTCCAAAGCTGCTGACAAGTGCCTTGCACAACTAAGGCAAGATTAAACAAGGTGTGGAGGAGGCAAAATTAAATCAGCACCACCTTACTGATCTAAAGGGCTGTGGCTGGTATTTTCAGATTGGTGTCAAAGAATGACATCTTGCTCTGAATTCAGATCTGCTGGAGGCTTTGGGCCTGACACCACCACAGCACTCAGAGAAGAGCAGCCCCATATTTGTTTTTTTGTTTTGTTTTAACCTGTTTTTATGTGTCTATTTTGAAGCAATAAGTCTTTGCTGAACTGCATCTACTGTTGCCTTTATCTTCTTTCTTGTTGGTATTTGTAGAAGTAAGTTCCCCACTCACAAATGGTGAGAAATGACCTAATTCAGGGTATGGTTTTTAAAACCCAGCAACATAACCCTGTGCAGCCCAGACCTTCTGGGAACTCATGGGATGCTGCAGCCTCTGTAGAACCTCACAGCAGGTCTGGGAGGGTGCCCTGGCACCTTGGGCAGGATTTCCACAAGTCCCATGAAGGTCCTGGATGAAGCCCTCACTCAGCAGTTTCTCATTTCAGCAGCAAAGTGTGTGAGGATGTATCACAGACACTGATAAGGAGATTTAGCTCCATAACCTCAGAGCCACTATATGTGATTGCCACCACCCACATAAAACCACGTTTCAGCATCTATTTAGTTGCCAAATTTTAGTTTTCGGAGGTGCACTGTTGAAATCTGCTCTGGGTAACGTTGAAATATTTGGTTAGTGAAACCCTTTTGTTTTGTAGGTGCTTTTCAGGTGTCTTTGAAGTAAAAATGTGACTTTATCCCACATGTGGGTATGAAGTGAATACAGCTTGAAAAGAAATTTGGTTGTCATCAAAAAGGCACTCCACAAAATTTCATTATTGGAACAAAAAAATTAATTGGGTGTTTTGAAAAGGAAAAATTTAAATAAAAATAACTTATGCCCTCTCTCTGCCACCAGCTGCAAAATATTATTTGTTTTGAAATGGTAACATTATTTCTACTTTCTCCCAATTCCTCATTTTCCCTTTTTTTTAGAGAAAATGGAAGAAAGTTGACTTTTTAGTGACTCTTCTTTTCGTTTTTTTTTAAGAAAAACATAATTCCCAGTACTTTTTGTACATTTCAGTATGTTTCCATTTAAAAACTGCAACCATCCAACAACAGTAGCAACAAAACACCTGAGTGTCTTCTCCCTTCCAATTCCTTTCTGTCTTTTTATTTCCTTTTCTAAATCTGTTCTGCCTCTCTACAAGGGTGGTGAAAACAGATGTTGTGAAATTCCACAGATTCACAGTATTTGTACATGATAAATGCACCACTTCCCCAAAGGTCTGCAAACCCTTTAATTATGTTCATAATTTTGTGTTATTACTTTACATACCTCAATTCTTTTGACTTTTATCCCTGACTTAAAATAGCTTTTCCTTCTCTTACTTAGTAGGAACAGATAATTTTTGCTATAGAAAAATTTCTACTTTCATCTTCTGACTTACCAGAAATCCCAATCAATTTCTTTTGATAAATGCATCATTTACAGTCTTTTACCACATATGCCAGTTTTAGAGACCTTTTCTCATGCTACACCATTTGAGCCAAATTCTCATACAGAATAAACAGATGCATTTCTGTTATTTCAGAGGAATTACTGAATTACAGAGCTCTCAAGTTATAATTCATTGTCATATGCACCAGTGGCTGTTAAAGTGGGTTTTTCTGTCATAAGATACAGTATCTGATAACTGTTCTCTCTATAACACAGAGTAATACAGACAAATAATAATCCATTATGTAAAAAGCTGCTTCTTACCTCGTCTTGGACTTGTGATGTCAAACAGAGTTTCATTGCAACCAAAAAAGAAAAAAAGAATAAAAACCCTGGACTTTTTTCCATTGTGAATTGGACTTTTTTCTTTCAGAGCCGTCCAAGCATGAAAATTCAGATTTTGACATGAAGTGATTGTTAGAGGTGCTGTTTTTTCTGCATTCTCAGGCAAATACTTTTAACAGGGCTCCTGTCTTCCCCAAGGTAAATGAGTGAAGGATAAGGCATGCAGAGCTTGCCTAGGCAGGAGAGATTCCAAAATGCAGGGAATTTGCTGAAAGCTTTCACTGGAAAGCTGAATAAAGCCTCCCTCACTGAATGACAGGATATCCTGACAGGGCTCCCATCATTTATTCCTCTCTCTGGAGCTGCTGACAGTACAAACCCAAGGACACTGAACTGTTATGACAGAGGATGCTTTTAGGTGAGCATGGATAGGGGGCTGGAATAGCCACTGGGCTTCTCATTATTACAGTTATTTAACTGATCTAAGGGAGAACAAAGGATCTCTGCAAGTTGGCTTATCAGTCCTAATAACATAAGGATAGGTCACCCCAATGTGGTTCTGGGAGAAATACTACAGATTTTATCTCAGGGGGCCAAAAGAACCTCTTCCAGATTTGGTTAGCTAGATAAAAAGGGGCATTATTCTTCTCCCTTTTTTGCTATTTTTGTTAAATAATTTTGACTGATTTTCTGGAGCTAAGCAGAAGAAAATTGACTCAGCTGTATTACTTGAGTATAGCTGGGAGAGATGAATATTCAGATATTTTGAGTATTTTGATTTGCCAAAATAAGACTTTTTCTTTCTTCTCAGAGTTTTCCAGCTCATTTCTAGTGCTGCTCTTTGCCACTGCTCTGGTCAGCCTTGTGAAGGTTCTCTCATGTCTCAAATACCCAATAATGTGCCTCCCTTCAGTTTGTCAGCTTTGCTTGGTCCCCCAAACTTAGAATATTTTTCTATCATTAGAAGGTGCTCCTTAAGGGTGCCTTAATACAAAGCTGTGCTTCATAACACCCTATCTTTAAATCTGTGTGGTTTTCCTAAAGAACTGAGTGGTGATAAACATCCAACATAATGTACAAACCCATCTACTTTTGTTACATGCTCTGAAAGAACTCTGCAAAATCGCTGGGATGGCAGGGCAAGGTGTTTCCTGTGCACTCATCAAATCCTGTTCCTTTCTCTGTATGATGAGGAAAGTAAATCATTCCTTGTTTATGCAGCCATGATAGCAGCCAGGGTTGTGATGGACATGCAGACAGAAGGTAGGTTCCTTAGAAGGGCTGTTTCTTCTTTCTGAGGTCAAGGTTTCACCTTACTTTGGCTTTGCACACAATGTAAAATCAGGAGATATTAAAAAAAAAAAGGTTTGGCAAGTTTAATCTTTCAGGTCCCTCCCCTGGTGGAAGGGATGGCTCAGGTTTTACTCCAAAAGCAGAATCCTGGAGGATCTCCTCTTCAGGGCAGTGATAGCCCATGGCCACATCCCATTCTTTGTGGGGAGTTTGGGAGTGCAATTCATGTTCCCACTTGAGTAGAGTGGCTGTCTGGGCAGGGTCAGTGGCACCTGGGCAAAGCACTCACCCTGTTTTTTGTGTCCCTGAATCTCTGTGTGGGTAATGGCAGGAGCTGACAGCTCCTTCAGCAGCCTGGGGTCGGCTGGGTCTCTGGCCTGTTACCACTGCGGTGAAAGGAGCTGTAAATCAAGCATGTCCCTTTCCTGCCCTGTAGGCTGAGATAAAAACTAACAGCATCAGCTCTCTTGTTATCTGCTCTTGCCTCTTGTATAGGCATTTGTGTGAAGTAAACTCTTTTTCCCTTTCCTTCCTCTCCCCTCTCATCAGGCCAGGGCCTCCTCACTAACTGCTATGGTGGCTGCTTTCCTGGTTCCAGAGGGACCAGCCACCCTTGCCTCCTGTTGCTGATGGGCATTTTCCTTCTTCATGGAGGTTACAGATTCTGCCAAACCCTGCCTGGCTGGCTCCTGCCCCTCTTTGGGCAGAAATTCAGACTAAAAGGTCACCTGGAACACAGAGTGGGGCCCTGGGGATGGGAAGGTGTAGGAGCATTGGGGTAGGATGGTTGGGATGGATGGAGATGAGAGATCTCTGAAGCCTGGTCATGGAATTTGTGGTTTATTGCAAAAGGCCTGGGGGCAGGGCCCTGCTGGGAGCTGCCAGCCACAGCTCGGAGCAGGCCCAAGAGAAGGAAAGAGAGTGGGAAAAACAAAGAAGGCAAGAGCATGATAAAGAGGATGAGAGAGTAAAAGAGGATCAGAGAGCAAGGTTTCCATTACAATACAATAAATCTTCTTCTGTGTTGAATATTCTAATTCTCACTAACTGATCGAATACAATATACAAATCCTATAGCATTTACATACAGCCTGTAAGAATCACTACATTACCATACTGTGTTACATTTTAAACCCTAAAAATTACTCTTTGGACCCCTTCTGCCAAGCTAGTAGGGTCTGCTCTGACCCTTGGGCCTGTTTGCAAGCAGAGGGTGTGGTTTCATCAAAAGAGGATTACCTTCAGACCAGCTACACCATTGTTTTCCAGTTGTTCAGTAACTAAGGGATCTCAAAGCTTGCTTTTATTTCAATCTCGCTTCTAGTTTCCGTATTCTCAAAATCTTTTGCCAGACAATCATATTTATAAGGCTTTCCTGTTTCACTTTCCCCAACAGGAAGGTGTCACCTCAGTGCTTGCAGCAGCCTGTGCAGGGTGGCAGGGTGTCTGCCAGCCTGCCAGGGAGTGGCTTCCTGAAATCCAGGATCAGTTTGGCATGGGGACCCCAGCCAAGCCTCCCTCCTCAGATTGCCCTGTGTCTCAGCTTCCGGTCACCCTTGTACCTCTGGAAAATTTCAGGTTGCAAGCAGCCTGGTGAAAAAGATTATTAAGAGTCGCTGTGTGTGCTTCAATACTGCAAGTACCACGTGCTGGGGCACTCCCTTTTGTGTGTCACAGTTTTGCTCTGTTTTGCTATTGCATTCATGGACTGGATGATCCTACTTTAGCTAATTATGAACTTGTTGTCCTTTTACTTTCTTCATCCACCTACTGCCTCTCCTGAGGTTATTGCTTCTGTTTCTGTGCTGTAAATATCAACCAACCAGAGAAAATGTGATAGCTCATTTATGCAGATGTTTTTGAAAATAATGTTTGTCCTCATTTCAGCATCACCATGAGGTAGTTGCTCTTTCTCAGAACTAGGTTTGTGAGGTCAGTTCAAAAGTAAATCAAAATCAGCAGAGATACGGACATGATGGTTGCAGTGTTTGCTTTGTTCTACACAGTTTTAATGGCTACTCAACTTCCTGCATTTTAAAAAATTTTAATTGAATATTGACATAGCTTGCATTATATTTTGTTATCCTTAACTTTCAGAATGTGAAGCTCACTCAACCAGAGGTGACTGAGTTTCACATGATGAGGTCTCAGAGACTCATACAAAGCTCAGCCATTTCACAATCATATTGCCAAAGCACCATTTCAGGGCAAGAAATGAGAAAGAAACACGACTACTTTCAAAGAAAGCACTCATTGCAGCCTGAACATTTGTGAGCTCCACATGATAAAAGCTAGTTTTGCTTTCCTGGTATGTTCTACCCCACCAGCAGCTCAGCTCCTCTCCCAGGGTTGCAGCCTATTTAGTGAGATCTTACAGAGTGCCAAGGGTGAGGGCAGTATTGAGCTAAATTTGATATTCTTACTTGGTAATTTGGAAGTAAGCAGAAGAAAATCAATGAATTATTGTTGTTTTACTGTATGTGGCTTCTGTTTTAGAGCCAGTCACAGCAGGAAGACTGTCACAGGGGTGTTTGAATACAGTTGGAGGCTCCACATGTCTGAGGGAAGTCACTTTGCTCTTTGTTTGGAAACTGGCTAAAGCACCTTGCAGAAGGATAGGGAAATATAAAATGTGTTCATAAGAAGAAAGCTTCCTAGGGGGAGGGAGGCTTTGGCTCTGCTGAGAGAAATGTCTGAATGCTAATTGTAGGTGGGAGGAAGGGGGGTACAAACCATCAAGTTGCCTAGGAGGAGGCTTGGGGAAAGGAGGGGGGAATATTTGGGAAATACTGCCTTTGATTAACACAGACTTAATTGGAACATAACAAAGAGATATTAAAAAAAAAGGGTTTGGCAAGTTAAATCTTTCCAGTGCCATCCATCTGAGGAAGCCTACGGTGGCCCACGGAGAGCCTGAATGGGCAATGTGGAAAATGCCAGGGGTGTGTAATTTTATCTGCAGGGTTATGACAGCCATCATTTTGAAGCAGGGTGACTATCAGAACTAATTAATTCTCCAGGCCCAGAGGATGCCCTGGGATGGAGCTGCAGCTGGCATGCTGAGGAATGCTGCACACCCGGCCCAGGCAGCCCTTTATCCATGCTAATGAGGGAGAAGGCATCGACAGCTGATCTAAACCCCAATGTGCTCACCATGCATACAGCTGACGGCAATGCAGACTGCCAGGCAAGGGGTGGTCTTAGCCATAGATTAGATCCTCATAGTGGCCTCTTCAGCTTTCTTTCTTTCCCTTCTGTGGTTTTTTTTTTGGTTTTTTTTTTTGTGTTTTCAAAAGAGTCTTTCAGCTGGTGAAATTGTAAACAAAAGGCATTCTAGCTGAAGCCGTGGCGAGAGGGCTTTGCTAGGGAGCCATGAGGAGAGTGGTGTGTGCAGTGCTAACTTGGACTTTGATATTTACCACAAATTTTCAGGGCTGGCTTGGGCTGGGGAGATGTAATGCTGAGCTTAGAATGAGTGTCATGCTCTGAAATTGAAGTAGCACAAAATCAGGGGCTGCTCTCGGGTACCTCTGCTACCCTTTCATGTTATTTGTGATTGCAGGTTGCTTAAAAAAGTGGAAGTCATTCTCAAGGAATGGCTGAAGTCCCAGGTTGTGAAGGTTCTGTAGGATTCAGGAGTTATTGATAAATCCCCAATTTCTTGGAAGTGTTCTCCACATACAGCTGTGAGACAGATGTGCAAGGAGAAACTGAAATACCGCAAAATCAGGGGCTGCTCGCAGGTACCCCTGCTACCCTTTCATGTTATTTGTAATTGCAGTTCGCTTAAAAAAAGTGGAAATCAAGGAATGGGTAAAGTCCCAGGTTGTGTAGGCTCTGTAGGATACAGGAGTTATTGATAAATCCCATGTTTTTTGTAAGTGTTCTCCTTGCACAGCTGTGAGACAGATGTACAAGGAGAAATTGAACTACCATAAAATGAGGGGCTTCTTACAGGTATCTCTGCTACTCTTTCATGTTATTTGTGATTGCAGGTTGCTTAAAAAAGTGAAAGTCATTCTCAAGGAATGGCTAAAGTCTCAGGTTGTGTAGGCTCTGTAGGATACAGGAATTACGGATAAGTCCCCAATTTCTTGGAAGTGTTTTCCACGTACAGCTGTGAGACAGATGTACAAGGGGATGAATCTGCAGGGTTCTTGGGCAGCAATGCCATGGGGCAGGAGAAAGGACTTGCTAACCTGGATCTGGAAGTGCAGGAATATTAAAGTCATCTTTGTGTCCCTGTCTCCATTTTCCATCTACCACCTTGTCATTCTTGACAGACCATGCATAGACTCTGATCTCATGTTGCTGCCAGCCAATAGTGTAATCTATGGAGGAGGTACAAAAATCTCAATTTTCTTTGAGCACTGTGGCTTTTCCTGGTGGTATTACACACTTCAGAATCATTAAATTTCATGTTTAATGGAGTTTAAATATAGCATGTATTCCTTTCAGAGATTTGAAATAAAATTAATTGTAATTCTGAACTGCTGGGTAAATACACTAAAATAAATTTGTAGTTTGAATTAACTTAACTGTGTAATGCCAGCATGTAAGGAGCTTCAGCTTTAAGATGGGATCAAAGAATATTGGAAGGTAGGAACCAATAATGGACTTTCACTGTTGGCTCAAATGGATCTTTACGGCATTTCTCAAGCAAACATATTGTGCAGTTTATGAATATGCAGGAAGGGTGGTGGGTTTTTTCCTATGTCTTCTACTGCAGTTCTGCTAAGGTTGCAGTATGTAAAGGAAATATATCAGGATAACCCTGAGATTCCAGGATTTGGGATGGGTAGAGGGATGTACAGCATGGATTTCTGGTGCTGTAAATATTACATTGATTTTTCTAACCCTATGGTAGAGAAGCAGGACAGAGAGTGGCACATACATTTCAGATCTTAGCAGGTAGCTGTGGTAGGACTGAGGATATTTGGGAAATCCAGGGCTCCCTAAATTAAGGGATTCTGTGGAGCTGAGGAGGGAGCAGAGACTGTTTTTACTGCAAAGGAATAAATGTTTACTGCAATGTAAACCTGATGATTTCCTTCCTCACACTAGATAATGCAGAGAGCTTGCTGTAATTTTGGCCTGTGTAGAACTTGTATGCTCTCACAGTAAAATTTCTGTTTTGTCTAGTCAGACTTAAAGCTGGATTAATATAGTTAATAAGTTACTACAAATAGAACTGAATTGCAGATACTGATATGGAGCAATCAACCCTTGCTCAGCTTTTTTTTATCTTCTTCTTTCTTCATTTTAAATGCAGCCTTTATAGCATTATCCAAATTTGCTTGTTTGTGGCTATAGTGGATTGACTTCAGCCAATTATCTTGTCTAGGAAAAGCCATCCCCAAATCTGAAAGAAAATGGTGCAGAAAACATGACAGAAAATTGTGCAGAAAACAATGTGACATGATTCCCACAAATAGAATAATAACACAATGTTATTTCTTGTTGTCTTCCTCCTCATGGTGTGTAAACTTGCCATGGCTTACATGAAGTTACAGGGCTGTGTGATGGGATGTACTAGCTGGGTATCTCAGTGTGGGAATGCAGAGTGGGAATCCCTAAGCCAAGGCTGGCCACAGGAATATCTGGCACTGCTGGGAAGAGCCAAGTGTGGTGCTCCTGGGACAGGAACATCTGGCATTGCTGGCAAGAGCCACAGGAACATCTGGCATTGCTGGGAGGAGCCACAGGAACATCTGGCATTGCTGGGAGGAGCCACAGGAACATCTGGCATTGCTGGGAAGAGCCAAGTGTGGTGGGGTAGGGGGCTGCTGACCAGCAGAGGCTGTGAACTGCTACCATAGGAAGCAGAGCTGGACTGGCGAGAAGGAAGCTCAGGCTCTATTATTTAAAGATATGGACAAGCCACTGTCCCTTTTGCCTTGGCTGCGTCTTCTCTCCTTTTTGCCTCTCCATAGTTTGTGTGTCAGTGCCTCCAAAGGTGACCCCCGAGGCTCCCGGCGGGGAAAACTCAAAATTCCCTCCACCAGCGTGCTCTCCGTGCGCAGGGCCGTGGAATGCTCTGGGTTGGAGGGGACCAGGAGCGTGACCCGGTGCGGGACCCTCCGTGGGGCCAGCGGAGGGCAGCAGAGCCCAAGGCACCGCTCCGGAGCCGGGAAGCGGCTCCAAGGATTCCCCCGAGCCCAGCCGCGGGATCAGAGCGGGAATGTGTCGCTGTAGGACATGAATAACATACGCTGCTGTCCTGAAGGTGAAAAGGGAAGTTTATTATTTGACTCTAATATTTATAGATTTCCAAAAGTGACAGTGGATTGGAGGGTGACGGTGCCTCCTCTCCAGTGACACCGGACAAACTAACAGTTTGTCAAGTTTCTCTTTTTTCATAAAATAATGCAAAACAATAAGTTATTTACAGAAAGTGCATGAGAAAGTTTGTTGTAAGAATGTAAACATCAGAAGGCTTAGAAAATCTTAAAAAATCAGGGTGACAAGAATGCGCTTGCAAGACTAGGGTGGCTTCCCAAAATTGGTCTGAGAGCACGTGGGGATAAAGAAACATAGAAAAGAAATAGGGATTAAGATATATGATGTGTAGGAAGCATATAGAAAATAAATCAGTGAAAGAAAAATATAAAAAGAAATATGTAAAGCATAGGTGTTATTAAAAATATATATATAAAAACATGAGACAAATACATAAAATAGATGAAATAAATATTTAAAGGTATAAAATTAACACAAACAAAATACAAATATTTTAAAAATATAAAAATATATAATACATCTACAAAAAAATAGAAATCATGTAGAATAAAGATACAGCAATGCAATTATGTCAATATCAAAATGATGCATG
>JAWWMS010000059.1:63290197-63330225 GCA_035048045.1 Chlorospingus semifuscus | reverse complement strand
TGCATGTTTTTTTATATATATATTTGGAAAGAGTCATCTGTTGCAAAGAGTACAAAGTACATTAGGCAGAAGAGAGAGGATGTAGTCAGATACCTGCACAAACATATGCTGCATCTCAGAAAATGAGCAGCCAGGGAACTGTTCACATTCCCCTGACTCACACAAAGTTACATATACACCATGAGTAAGAAATTTGAATTATTTCAAATACATGGGAGCATCGGCTGAAGATTCATCCAAAAGATTGTTTTGTTGAAGACTAAACTTTATTACAAAGTTTTCTTTGTAACAAAGTAAACTTTGTTTACTTTGTTTGGTGTGGGGTGGTTTGTGTTTGTTTGTTTGTTTGTTTTTTATGGTGACGAAATAAACATACAGGGATTCTTTCCAGTTGTACAAAAGCCATGGTAAAAAGACTATACTTCGTGGTAAGCGCACTGGAAAGTCTAAATAAACAGAAAAATGTAAAGGCAGTGTTACTGGCAATGAGATTAGGCTGAGAACACGCAGACAACCTCTTCAAAGGCTCACCTGTGTGTAGCAAGGCTCTTTACAGGAGGCACTTTGAAAGGACTATGCAAAGTCCTCACCTACAAAAGAGATAAGTTCTGGATATATCCAATTAAAAAAAAAAAGCTACAATTTTAAAAGCTTTGATGAAGAAGTCAAGTATTTAGAGCTAAGAACTAGAGTCCAGAACTAAATGTCCTCCCCAAGGCTGTTATTCACTTTAGCAGTTAGACAATATCATGAAGTAGTCCTCTGAAGAGAAGAAAAAAGCAGAAAAGGAAAAGGTTATGTAAGGGTTATAAAATAGAAACCTTCTACTTTGTTTTTGGCTGCTTGTTTTATTTTCAAATTTATAAAAGAGAGACATTATTATTTTTTATTTCTGAGACTTTTATGTGGTTCTTGTTTGGTTGGTTGGGTTTTTAAAAAAGTTTTGGAAGTGTTATCGACTGAAATATTAAAAAAAAAAAAGAAACCAAACACGCCTATAACTAAAGTTTCAATGCAGTTATTTCAAATCCACCCAGGTTATTAGCTACAGAAACAAGACTGATGATGTGAAGCTCTAAGGAGGGATAATTTACATCTTTGGGCTCAGTACCAACACTGGTATTTTCAAATGCATCTCTTCCTGGTCCTGCCAGATATTCTTCCAAGAGTGTCATCCAGCAGTATCTCTTTTTTTCTGTGATTGCAGAATGTATTTTAATATCATTTAATATGAGCAATGTTAAAGCAGTGTAAAGGCATATAATTTCATATTCACAACTTTTTAGCATTCTGTTTTTGCCCATCATCATCAATGACACTGAACCAACCAGAACCCCAAAGTCCCTGCAAGTGTCCATACATGACAAATGCTGGCTGGCTGCCCACAGGTTTTTAGGGATAGGGAATGGCACTGTAGGACAGTGCAATTTAAACTTCAAGTTATTGTTTGTTTGTTTTGGTTTTTTTTCAATTTTGACCCACAGCTGTGAATTTATATAAAAACTTCAGGAATCAGTTGGGAAAATTACTTTATTGATCTCTTGGTGGGAAGCAACCTCTACTTCCTAGAAGAAAACCAAACAAATCATCAAAAATATGGCCTGAATATTTTAATGACAGAGATTCTCTTCGTTCTTCTTCTGACTCTACTTTCCATGAAAAATATAGAAAGATCTGGGAGGATCTGAAGAATGAAAATGGCAGATATTTGAACATTAGGAAGTGATAAATGCCTGTGTGGAGTAGGTAGACAACTAAAAAGGGATAAAATGAATAGAGGTATTATGATGTGTGTAGAAATCATAAATAGGTGTTTCTTGGTTTATCTTATTCTACAGTAAGAAATTTTTTTAAAGAATTATCTTTAAAAAAAACAACAAAAATAAAGTTGTTTCTTTGTAAATAAGAGGTGAAAGAGCTTTCAGCCTTTTCTGCTAATGCAACTTCTCTCTTTCTTATTGTGTAATTGTAGGTAGGTAACTCTTCAGCTTTAGAAATTTGTGATTGAGGAGTACAAGTCAGAAAATTGTTTCACAGACTTCCTATGGAGTGTTTTGCTAGAATGCATAAGAAGTAAACTCTTTTTTCTTGTAGAAAGTATTTGGAATAACTTTTTGATTTAAAAATTTTACTGAAGGAAAAACATGAATGTTCACTTTTTTTGCCTCAGTTGCTGGATAAAGCATCTGCACTCTGGACTCCTCAAAGATGTCATAGCTTGTCTCAAACTTTGTTGAGGAGCAATTCACAAATGAGTGCCTAAACACTGGCATCTAGTGCTGCTTTAGTTGCCTTTGGTACCAGTGAGTGCTGTGGCTTCCTGGAGCAGTATCTGGCAGCCACATGGGGTACCAGGAGGCCTCTAAAACAGTCCTAGAAAACTGAAACACATCCTGTGGGTATAAGGACTCTAAGGAACTAGAAACCTGAAAGCATCAAGAGATGCAGAGTTAGTGTGGCTACTGAGGGCTGGGTGTAGGATGAGCACAGGTATGTCCTTTTAAAGTACCCATCAGGAAAACATCTACAGAATCACAATTTTTAAGATGCAAATCTCCCTCTTTCTTACTTGTGAATCCAGCAGTGGCTGCCAAGAACTGCAGTGCATGGAACCAGTGTTCTGAGGGGAAATCAAGCTCATTCCTTGAATCAGTACCTTCCTTCATAAAAGGTTTTTTTGCAATCCAGGATTTTTGTTGGGAAATCAATATAACAGAGAAGTCCCAACTTGTTGTTTATCTGATGTAGTCTGCAATCAGAGGGTAGAGTAATACTCACCTGTTCCCATCAACCACTGCTGAGTATTTCAAGAGCTGTTATGAGGCAAGTTTTCTGTCTGAGATCCAGCTCTCACTGGCTTGGCACTCTCAGTTTTCCAAAAGAACTCAGTTCTCATTGTGACTATTATGACCAGGTTTTCAAAAGATTTCAACAGACTGAGTGCTGAGCTCCTTTGAAAATATCCTAAATAATTATTTAGGTGAGTAAATAGCATCTGACTCTGGTTCTAAAAGCTGACTCTTTCTGGAAAGTCTAAGCACTCAGTGGTGTATATTATCAATTTTTCATTTTCCCTGTATATGATTTGCCTTTATAGATTTTCAGCATTTGAGCTGTTGTAGATGCAGAATTTCTGCAAAATTAGAATAGTCGAGTAGCCATAGATTGCACTGGGGTGCAATAATTCAGGATCAATGAAATGCAGCCTTCCTATTGATGGGTTGATCACATTAAAACTTGAATGCTATTATTGAGCAAAGTTTCCCAAGTTGCTGATAAGTAGCAAGAGAGGATATGGTAGAAGAGTGAGGGTGAATTCTTCCCTCAGTGTGAATAGACCAAAGTCTGGGGTGAAAAGAGACAGTGCTGATGGCAGTCTTGCCTCCAAGGATGGCAGCACTGGGAACAGCAGTGAAGCTTTTAAACACTGTGTCCATTGCAAAGTTGGATTTAACTAATTCCTGTCACAGTGCTTAAGAGGCAAAATGCCCAAATTTGTGTTCTTGGCAAAACTCCTGAGTGAGCACGTTATTCTGAATTTAACCCTTGAGATATGTCAGAGTGCAAGAACATAGCAACATGCCTTGTAAAAGCAAAGACTCATTTGATGTTCTCTTCATGAGAGTGCTCAGTACTGGAGGTCAAGCAAAAAAGTATAAGAAACAAGGCAAATGCAGAATAATGCTCTTAAAGGATTTTTTCAGGATTCTGCCACTAAAAAGTTATTTTTATCTGGTTTATATCCTTTCTTTTACCTCCATGATATCTTGTGGCCATGACTTCCACAGTGCAGTTGTGTTCTATGTGAAAAACTCATCTCTTTTATTTCAAATCTTTTGTCAGCTGCTGGGGTGTGAGAAATAGCTAATGCTCTGTGACTTTGTGAAATTGTACCATCCCTCCAAACTCTGCCCCTATTAGTTTTCTTTCCAGGTACAAGTGCTATAGTTGATGTCGTTTCCCCTCATTTGTGAATCTCCCTGGATCTCTGACCTGAGTTTTCTCTGAGATAAAACCTCTTCTGGTTCATCTCTGTAGCTTTGGAAATGGGAAGATCTAAGCTGCCTACAGCAGTCAATATGTTTGTGCCTCATAGATTTCTCTTGCTATATAGCAGTATTTTTTTTTTCTTCATTCTCAATTCACCTTAAAAACCTCAGCATTATGCATGCTTTTCTGTCTACTCTTAAAAGTGGAGCTGCTAGTACAGAGAGGGAGGCACAGGTGTGCCATATTTTATTGATGGAGTGTGAATACTGGTTTATGGACAGTTCTTGGGTCATGGTTATTTTTTCCATGCATGTGTGGATTAATGCAGGATTTAATTTGCTGCTTATCCCCCTGGCTTCTTGTGAAATGCTCTTGCATCTCCCCAGTCAGTTAGCCTTACAATCAACCTCTCTGAGCATTTTCATAGCATGCTGTGTTTTGTTGCCTCATTAACAGCTCCATTTTCAACTATGATTTCAGCATAACATCTGAATGTATCTCACTTCCCAGCCAGTATTTTCTCTCTAGTGTGAAAATCACATTTCCTTCATTTCCTATATCTCAGTTAGCTGCTAAACCACTGGACGAGTTTCTCTCCATAACCACTTTGTTCCTTTCAGAGGTTTTTGTAAAGGGCTGTTCTGCTGGGGAGTCTGAATGGCTGGGTCATATACAAGGCTGTAGCTCTAGTGGAGTTGGGGATCCACACTCCTTGGAAGAGCAGGTTGTCTGTAAAAGACTTCACAAACATTTAACCATATATTTTTATTCTTGCAAGTACTGCATAAGAAAATATATTGTCTTAGTTTCTTGACCAAGGTACTCAGCTGTATTACCAAGTTGCCATAAAAACTCTCTATTTCATCTTATGTTTCTTTATCCAAAAGCCAGGTGTTGGTGCAGACATGTGCTC
Organism: Chlorospingus semifuscus; assembly: GCA_035048045.1. Classification (NCBI taxonomy): domain Eukaryota; kingdom Metazoa; phylum Chordata; class Aves; order Passeriformes; family Passerellidae; genus Chlorospingus; species Chlorospingus semifuscus. Next base: position 63,325,322 of record JAWWMS010000059.1, on the reverse strand, counting down.
CCACCTTCTTTTACTCTTTGAGGCAGAGAAATGAGAATAGCTTGGTCATCTGGGACTCATGCAGAAGTATGGCAGTAATATTGTAAAATGAAATATTTATTATTTTTGTTTCAAATTAGTTAAGAATATCTAAACTGTATAATGTTGGTTTCATGAGAACTGTCCAATGAACAGTATATTGTGCTGTCCTTTGAAAGCAAAGGTGGTGCAATAGATGGAATTACAGGATTATTTTGAACAGTCTTTGAATAAGTTGTTTTCTGACTGGCTTGTTGCTATAACCCCATGCTGCCCCCAGTGTATTGTCTTTGGTTGGAAATTAGGTACCTGCACAGAGCTGCAAACATCATCTGCAGAACATGAAATAGAAAATCTCAAATGTATTTGGAGTGAGGCTGCCCGATATATTAGATACAAAGAAGTGTACTTTGAGACATGATGTTGTGGAAGTTGTATTTTCTTCTTTCAATTATTTAAACCACTTGAGCTTGTCTCTCAAACGTAATAACACCATGAAAATCCCCTGGTGAAGCTACAGTTTTATGATAGCAGGTAGGGTGTATTTTATTTTCAATTTCCTAAATTATTATTTGTCAGCAAGCACTCTAGATTGCTTTTCTGTAATTGCCTTCCATGTGATAGGTGCTCCAAGATGTTTTGTCTCTTAGACTCCTGGTCATGGAGAGCCCTTCACAAAAGAAATCTGTCTCATTCTGCTTATTGCTGACTTCAGAAGGGGTTTGGGGTGTTTTTCTCTTTGCTGTGTCAATGTTTAGAAAGTGCCTGGATGTATGTAAAGCACTTCTTTACCTAAATCCCATGGAATATTTATGGAAATCAGAATAATTTTAGTAAAATACTTTCTTCTTTTAGGAATATAAAGCATAATTAAGTTTTTTAATGAAAAAACTTTCATATTGATGTTGTTGGTCTAATATGATCAGTCCAAATATTTTGCTTCCTAATATGAGCATTGGCAATTATGAATTCTGGAACTAGCACATAGAAAATAACAAAGGTTTAACTTTTATTGATATAAGGAAATAATTGCCACAACCAACTAATGCAAATGTCCTAATGTTAAAATGTAACTCTTGGAAAATTTGTCTTTATGTAAGAGATTAAAAAAGTTAAGTCTGTTTAGTTAAATAAACCCAAGAAGTAACTGGTGTCAAAAGCACTAGGTAGTACCTCTACAACAAAGGGAGTAATAAAGGAGGAAAACAAAGCTTAATACTTTCAGAAGAGAAAAATATTGCATATTTTTTATAGTTGAGGCAATTAGTCCAGACAACTGTCTGCTGGAGTGAGCTGCATTCTCCAAGCACTGAAGGAAAATTTTTAGGTATCTTTCAAAAGCAGGTGCTACAGTTTTGTGAGTAGTTATGAGTGGGACTTAGTGCTGTGCCTGAGGGTTTAGGCTGGATTGTGAAGATTGGTCTGTAACTTCTGCCCTAGTTGTGCTTTGGGGGTTTAGACTTTTGTAAATTTTGGCTGAGGTTTGTGTTTGAATTCTGACTGGACAGGGTAGCACCTTTCACTTAACTCACCTCTTTTTGGGTTATGAGAGAGATGCTAATGGTGCCAAAGCTGAATTCATGAGGTAGTCTGGATATTCATTGCAGCAGAGTAGAGGAATCATCCCTGCTTGCAACTGAAATGTTTTCAGAACAAGTAGAGAAAAGCTGATTTGTAACTTAAGGAGATATTTCCAAAATCCACCCAAGAACAGCTAGAAAAGAGACAGCTAGTTGTAAGAAAAGGAGCAATTTAAAAAGAGGGAGTAAGTTGTTCACTCTAGTCAGTTGGCCTAAATGTGTCAATAGGTAGGACCCCAACAATAATTAATATTGTGTCCATTGCTCTGAAAATCAACAGCAAAATACAGAAAGCAAACACAAGCTGTACAGTGGTGTGATGCAGCTTGGGATGGATCTGGGAAGAAGTCTTGTTGCAAACTTAGATGCTTTTATCCCTTTATGGTCCATCTTGCAGCAAGACTCTCATGAAACCTGGAAATTCCTCATCCAGACCAAAGCTACAGGAAAACTGGGAAGTGTTACTGTCTAATTTCAGTCTTGGCTGAACCTTCCTTATTAAAGCCATGTTTTTCCTGTGTGGACATAGCAAAACATGTTACTATAATTCATGAGAATGTGAAAACTTTCAGAGACTGGTTTGAAATGAGACTTAGCAGGAAGAATGCATAAAATGTTTTAGACCTTTCTGGATGGGAGGTCCAGCAGCACTGTTGCTTCCTCTCAAGTGACAGAGGTATGTGTTTTGGTTTCAAGGACATGAAATTCATCCTCTGGCATCCTGTGTGGTATGGACCACTGTAAATCCCTCTCTAAACTTTCATTTAGCAAGAAGTGCTGGAGTCTGTCCACAAAAGCTAACATTCTGTTTTCCCCAGTGATAAATTACCGTAACATTTGATAAACACAGTATGCCATAAGAGGGTATATCAGCCGCTGTTATCAAAAGTTAATTTTCTAGACTAAATACTCATTTGGATCATTAGAGCTATTAAATCCTGTGTCAGGTTTTAAGGAGCTGGCTGTGCCTGAGTGCTAGAAGGAGCCTGAAAAGAATCATATCCCGTCAAGATAAATGATTGAAGTGTTCAATGAACTCTTTGACTGGCATTGGTTCCAGTCATGCCAGCTGAAGCTCAATTCCTCTTTGTCTGTGTGGTCTTGTTTTCACCTTGCCTGTGGGGTGAAAGCAGTTTGATGTGACCCCCTTGCAGACAGAGGCATGAGCCTAACCTCTATTTACACCCTGTCATAATGGGGAGCTGGCAAACACTGCTGCTTGCTGCTGCTCTCCTCCTTTTCCCTGCTTTTATTTTTTTTGTCAAATAGTTAGAAGTTGTGCATTCTAATAATAACCTAATTAGCATAGTAGGCTTATAACATCTTGTTTATGTTGTCTACTCTATTTTGAACAGAAAGAAGCAAAGAAAATATGCTCTTTTGTATAACTCAAGTACTGCCTTAGGGACAGCATATGATGTGGAGCAATAAGGTAACTGGATAATGTATGTGGAATTTTGTCCTTTTGAAATTAAAATTTGAGATGTGAGCTAATTCAAAGCCCGAGGCTCACGTTCTAATTTGAAAGTTGGTGTATGACACTTGATACCTGATTTATTTTTTGGCCTTCAGCAAACCTCCTAACAAGTTGAGTTTGTTGATAGTGCTGTATGTTTGCACTGACTCTAAACTCATTTCTTTTCTATAACAGTAAAACTTTTGTTCAGCCCTTTTTCTTTATGGCCAGACTTTCTATATCACCTACAGCCTCCTGCTCCCTCCCTCCCTTTCCATCTGGTTCACTGATTGTTTCTTGGGCCAGATTTGGAATGTCAACACAGCCAAGTGCCCCAAGATCTCCCTACCCCATGCTCTCACAGTGACTGACCTGGAGTACTGGGGATCCCACAGAATTCAAAGGAAATGTGCATGTGCCCTGGGAAATAAAAGGGAGGAAAAACTTGCTGGGGAATCTTCTGGAAAATAACTGTGTGGATTTTAGGATTTTCAGGTGAAGTGAGACACTGCAGGTCCACTTGAATGTATTGTTGTATTGCTGTGGGGCAGGGCCCTGGTTTACTCTACAGTGACTACCTCCTGACAGTGATTTATCACCATAATATGTAAAATGTTTGTGACCTACAGCAGTGACTGATAGCTCCCCTAGAACTCACAAAAGGGAAGAAAAGAAGCCTTATTTAAAACTACAAAGGAAAGAGATGATTCTAAAAAGAAAGGGAGGAAGGAAGGAAAAATGTGCTGATGGATCTCCTTTGCATTTTGAGGGATCATTTCTATCTCTACAAGGAGATAAGTTATAAATAGAATAACAAATATATACCATTCTTTTATGACTACATTAAAGGAAAACAAGAGCAAATGAGATGGAACAACTTGTGGAGAAAGCTAGAAACCTCTTGGATAATACATGCAAATATAATGTTAGGAAATAAAGAGTCCTTTGTAAGTAATGGAAAAAGAAAACAGAAGTTATTTTTAATGTATTCAATCTATAATTAAGATTGTTAAATTGTTTTGAATGTAAATCCTGATTTGAGGAAAGAGAGCAGGGACAAGTTATGTTTGTTTCTCTTGAGCAATTATACTTGTGTCCCTAATGGAGGGGAGATCCAATGACAATCGAGTCACAGTGCTGCTGCTACTATGCCCTAAAATTTGAGGCTGTGCAGAATACACTAAATGAAATTTTCTGAAAGGATAAAAAATCATTGTCCTCTCTGGGTGCTGATGGAAATGGAGATGATGTGTGGGAGGAATCTTTGGTAATGCTCAGAGGGAGCCTTAGCAACTCCTTCCTCACATGCCCAATCTTTGCCCTCAAGGTCCAGGAGATGGGGAGTGATTTAGATGATCATGTGTCCGACCACTGAGACCAGCAGAAGGTCTCTGTTCCTATCTCTCCTTACACTGTAACACCTCAGAGAGGAAAACTTCTCTCCCCTGTCTTCCTTCGTCCTGTTTGTATTAATCCTGGAAGGTAAAAAAATGCAAATTTTTTTACCTTCCAGGATTTAGTCTGTGGCTTTTAATCCTGTTTCAGACCTGTTGTTATGTAAAGTAGTAAGGTGTTGCAGGCTCTGTAACACTTCACTTTTTGGGTCCAAAGATTGCTTCTGCTGTCATGAGTCATTAGAGAGAGTGAGCTGTGGGAAAGTGGCATTTCTGCTGTGTCAAAGCTGTCCTGTACCACTAGTCCTGAGTGACTCAAACATGCCATGAGGGACACCTGGAGTCAGCTGGGGATGGGTGTACGTGTAACAGAGCAAGTTAGACACCTCCAGAAAATGTTCTCTTTTCCTGTGAGATGATACCTAGTTACAGAAAAGACTGTTTTCAGGAAACAACATATTTCAGCATTTTCTAGGTAAAATTTTTCTTCTTTTCCTTTGGCACACTCGAAATTATCAAAAGAAAACATTCCAGATGGACTTCTCCTTCTTTCTCCCTGTATGGCTATTGACTTGCAAACCTTTTCAGGATTTTGGCTTTTTATTCCCTTGAGAAAAGGAAGCGTTTGGATCCTTGGATTGGCAGCGGGGAGGAAGGCTGCCCAGCATGGCTCTCACACCCCATGGTGTGGTTGTAAGGATTCATGCACATCAGCACAGCAAAGCCTTGCAGTGTGACACCCTGGCTGCCTTCTGGTCCCTGAGTGGGGCTCCAGCATGGAGCAGCAGCTCATGGCAGAGAAGTTCCACGCTAAAGCCCTTTCTTAGAGCAGCTCTGCATGCACAGCAAAGCTTTTTACTTGTGCTTTGCTCAGCTGCTCAGGGTTTGTCCCCTACATTGCGATGAGCTTCGTGCTTCCAGAGGCTGCTTGGTTTTGGAGTAAGCCATGAGCTTAGAGCACCAATTGCATTAATTGCTTTCACGCCAGCATATTTCTATTGTGGCTGCCATTATAGTTGTGTAATGTTTCTTCTCTCTCTTCTTTCATGGCTTTCTTTGCCTTGACAGGCTCAGTCAGATTCCCTCATTCACATCTGCTAATGTGAGGGCTGAATAGAATAAATCTATGCAACGATGGCTTCAGAAAAGACAGGAGGAGGATGGTGGAGGGAGAGATGTAGTAATCTCAAAAAATACTTTCTACTTAATAAGTGCCATTTCAAAAAAATATTTCAGTTAGTTTGTCCCAAGGAAGATACCTGTGGTATTAGTAACAGGACCCCCAATCCAAAAGTTTTATCAGCCCCCTGTTCCTTTTTTCCTCAGCTTAAAAGTCACCCAAGCGAAGGAATAGACAATGCACAGATTACTTTATTTGGCTTCGTCAGGTTTGCCAGGAGAGGGGAATGCTGCCAAGCTCCCCAAGACAAGCTATGCTGGGTGCTTGCCCTTGTGCCAGTGTGAAGACAAAAAAAAATCAGGAGCCTTGAAAAGAAGCTGGTGCAGCACATGGCTCTTTCCCACTCCTCACAAATGATGGCTGTTGTGCTCGTTAACCTCTTCTGGGGCTCAGTCAGTTCACGCTGTGCAGCAGCGGAGAGCTGAATGAAATGAAAGGCTCGCAGGACCCATAGAAACGCCATAACTCCTTCATTCCCAACGCGCAGGCGAAGGCCACCTTCCCCCTGGAATACCAAGTGCCTCTCGTCAAACTCTTAATAAGTCAATCCTGGCTCCATGTGCCGGTGACAGCTCGGATTCCTGCACAGGCCAAGCCCAGCTCCTGATTTACCCCTTGGCTTTGGCAAGGCACCTCAGGCTCGTGCTTGGCTTCACTCTGCCCGCACGTTTAGACGAATCTGAATCCTCAGCAGATGTGGGTTCAGCTTAGTTAAACCAGCCCTGTCTCTGTGCAAGCCTAGTCTCACTCAGATCCTTAGCAGGGATCTGAAAGGAGACATGTAATGAGCTTTTAGCTTATAAGATCATTAAATAACTCCATAACATCCCTCATAAAAAAAATGTCTTTTTTTATCCGAGTGGCTGCAGTTCTGATAAATAAAAGAGAATCTCTTCTTTGTGCTTATAAATGAACAAAGGGGACTGTACAGGCTGATCCAAGGCCCACAGAAATGAAAGGGAAAACCAAAGACTTCAAGGCACTTCAAATGTAGGCTCTTCTAACTAGTAGCCTTTGATTTTAAGGATTTTTATCTCAAAATGAAGAGGACAAAGCTACTGTTTAAAAGGAGCTATGAGCAGTTGAAGGGCATGATAAACTCCCATCCGAGTCTCTGTGCTGCAAACAGACTAAGATATGAGCTCTGATATTTAAAACAAAAGGGGAGAAAATTTGAAACAAAGCCTAGACCTAATTAGGAAAACCTCAGAAAAAATACCAAGAAAAAATAAAAATCTGTGGCAATTTGAATGATACAGGGAAAGCACACTGAATTCAGCATAACTGATTTTTTTCCTTTAACATTTTTCACCTGAGTTGATATATCAAAGGACAAAGTATGCAGGAAAACTAAAAGAGGAAGAAAATGCCATTGCAGCAAAATGTACATTAAAATGTGAAATACATTAATGGTGTAATATTAACGTATTGCCTTGGACATCAAATTACAATATTATCCAGTGCTTCTTAGATGTCAGTGAGTGCAGGATGAGAAGCTGTTTTCCATGTCTTGTGATTCTGTTCCCTTTCTGGATGAGGAACTATTGCTGGAATCACCCTTTTCTTTTTTTACCTGCCCCAGGTCCAAATCACCATTGATTCACTGAATTCTGTGTGTTTTTGGGTGGTGCACCTTCTGTTGAGTCAGTGGATGCCTCATTTTGCTGTCAGATGGTGATGGATCTGTTTCCTTGATTCCTTGGTCAAGCTGAGAAAGCTTTCTAGGTTCACCATGCAGTGAAAAATAACCAGATCAGGAGCTTATATAATAGCAATTTTCAATTAGAAAACTACATAAAATGTGGGGTTTTTTTAATAATCCTGTATATCTTTAAAGGAAATAACATCAGAAAGTTTATAGCTTGTCCAACTTAACCTTGGGGAGAAGCATGTAATCGAATTTACTTTTGTTTCATTTCAATTTAAATCCATGGATGTCTGTGTGTTGGTCTTATGCTTGGTATGTAAAAACCAGAAAGCAAAGCCTAGTTAAGAGAAGCAACAGCAAAATGGTATGAGTGTTTCCAAGGGATGAAAAGTGTGTGGTCTTCATTCAGATTTCAAACTGGTTTGACCCCATGTCATCCTATTGGCTTTAGTTATTGTTCTGATTTATGTTAGCACAGACAAGAGCAGGATTAGATATAAATGTGGTAGCCCATTGTTTAGATGAAACATGTTTGTTTTTCACAGCAGCATTCAGACAACTTGACTAGAACTAAATAATTTTAAATATATATTTTTCTTTAGAAAAAAATGTGTCTAAACCAATCTGTATGCTCATTTTATGCAAAATTAGAATTAGATATTGGAACATTTAAAAACCCCATAGTCCTAGATGATTAACAAAGCACTCTTAAACATATTTCTGTCCTGTTTTTCAGTAATTAATACACATGAAAAGATGAAGTTTTTAAATGAACTACAAATTTTATCATCTGCTGATGCTGAGATTATACTTTCAGTGAGATGTACCAAATTAACTTACAAATTATTTAAAAAGTGCTGTTTGCCTTTTCATGTGTACCTCACTTTCCAAAACATTGCACTAAGATTCACCTGAGTATGCATATTGTTATAATGAGCAGTTCTTCAGAAAAGAGAGTAATTGCTTGTGAACTGAACATATAATATGGCTGGCTTAACTTGGCTGACTTCTTGAGTTTTGATATAGTTAGGGGAAAGATGTCTTCACTTGTGTACCACTCTATGGCCACTGGGACAAGGTAGAGCTTGCTGAGTGCAGAATATGGCCCTGATTTAAAAGTTTAATATGGCTTAAAGTTAGAAAGCAATCACAATAATACAGATAATGTATTATTAAGCTGGGCTGGTGAAACTTGGTGAACCAGGAGCAGGGAATGGCGAGCACCCAGGTGTATGGGGCACTGGATACCAAGAAGAGCCCAATGGAGCATGGCAGCATGTCAGGAATATGTTGGAGCATGAAGACAGGCCTGAAATCCATGGAAAAAAGATCTCTTGAAAAGGCAGATGGGGGTGGATAAGTATCAGGTTTAGATTGGATACCAGAAAAAATTTCTTCATTGAAAAGCTTGTCTTCTTTGAAACAGGCTGCCCAGGGAAGTGGAGGAGTCACTATCCCTAGAAGTATGTTAAAAATATGTAGATGGTGGAGCTTAGGGACATGATTTAGTGGTGAAATTGGCAGTGCTTGGTATTTTTGGACTTGTCATACTTGTCAATTTATGGTTTGAGTTGATGATCCTAAAAGTCTTTTCCAACCTCAGTGATTCTATGACTATGTATCGGCTTGAGACTATATTTTTTGACCTTCAACTTGTGATGTGGTCCCAATAAACAAAGCTTTGTGGAGTCTTCCTCTCAGAATGATGTGAGACAGTGATTAAAGGAAGTTATCTGCTTTGTGCTATCTCTTTCCCATAAAATATAATTGGAGAAATTGAACATGATACTGTGTTGAAGATGCAGCTTGTCAGATAATTGTGCCTCTGGGATTTATACTTCTGTTCCTAATTTTGTGTAAGCTGTTTTAAAATGCCACATCAAATTATGCTGAGAACATAAACATTTGAAAAAGATGTTTAAGAGTTAAGAAACACTGCAATTGAATCACCTTCAGCAATCTCCTGCAGGGATATATGGTATCATACAGCTTTTAATTGAAGAATGACACTTAGGCTTGCAGAAGAGTGCCACTGAAAGGGGAACAGACCATTTTAGAAAAGCTTTTTAAGAATACTTGTAATTTTGTTTGGTTTTGCTTTTTTTTAAAAAAAAAAAGGTGAACTAGAAACCATGCTCCTATGATATTTAGTGTGGCTAAATTGTGATGCAGCACTATGAATGCTGCTCTGAACACACAGTGCAGCTGCCTCTCAACCTGCTGCAGTGTTACTATTGCCATGTAGCTGTAGCAGTGTGCTCTCAGCATGACAGAAGAAGTGATCGTTTATCCAGATTCCTTGTGAACTTTGGAGCTTGTTTTGTGCTGCTGAAGCCTGGGTGGTTTTAGTGCCTGAAGTGGCACGTTAGCACCAAACTCCGTGGTGACCTGCAAGCGCTGCCTGCAGGGTGAAGGCAGCCCCACTGTCAATCACTGAACTTGAACTTCATGTTCATAATGAAGCTTCCTAGAGATTACTCCCTCTCTGGCTTAAGAATTGCATGTACAGAAGGATAGCCTCTAGCTCTACCTCCCATTACTGTAGGAGGAAAATAGATGGGTGTTCTGGTATTTTGGAGTCCCTTGAGGATGCAGTTTTATGGGAAAAAATAAAAAGGTAGATGTTACAAAGATTGTGTGACTTAGTGTTAGGAATCAGACTGATTAATACAGAGCTTCTTCAGACCCAGTCATGTTCCCAAACACCACAATGTGCCAGAAAGAAAAGCAATGAAGAGAATAGCAAATAAATGCTCTGCCAGTGGTGAAATTCTCCAGAGTATGTGAAGCCTTAAATGGGGCACAATTTTTTAATTTTTTTTTTGTCCTTGTAAGCAGTGTGGGCTTGTAAAAGAGGGCTGCACAAAAAATCTCATTACTTCTGTAGGTGATAGGTTGCTCCATATTCTGGCATGTTTCAGTTAAATCTGACAGGGCAGACTTTGAAACTGTGCTGAGGAATGTAACACTAAATCTGTCTCAGAAACCAAAATGAAAGATGAAGCATTTTTGGTGAACTGAGGTTATACCTTTCATCATTGTGAGATGCAACTAATTTTTTGAGGGTTAGTTTGTGACTGCATCTCAGAGCTGAACACCTCACAAAGTTGAGCAATTCAGAAATAATGCCGAGCAGCATAGCTAGACTTTGCCAATCCAAGAATTGCCCTTTTCAGGGTAAAATTTATATTAAAGGATCAACAGTTCCCTGAAACATGGCTGTGTTGGATTTGCAGTCAGAACATCAAGAAAGAGCTGACACTAAAGCCATTAGGAAAGGTAGAGGTAGAATCAGAGCTCCCTCTGATTGAAAGAAGATTGGAAATTCTTACTGAGTCTCCTTCCTTGCTGCATGATTCCCAAAACAATGTGGTAAGCAGGGTCTCTTATAAAGGGAGAATTACTGGGTTATGTGTGCTAATTGGGGTTCTGATAGACATTGTTTATTGATTTGTCTATCAGCCTCCTGATTAACATTCATATTTCTCCATGAAGAAAAGCACTGAAAGATAGCTTGAGTCTCTTTTCTTGCTGTCAGCTGGCTGAGCAAAGAGAGGAAACCATTGCCATGAGTGCCTGCCTGGCTCCTGGGTGTTTCCATGTTTGAATTTCCTGCTTGTGACAACATAATGTGATTTGTCTTTTCTTTGCCATGTTTACAAACTTCTCCATTATCTGAGGAATTAAGCACAAAACTCATCTATGGTTGCTTGTGATAAGATATTAATCTCAGGGCACTCTGACAGAAGGTTGCTCAAGGCATTGTCATGGACAGTAAAAAAAACAAATCCAACCTACAGATTTTAGAAAATGATGAATTTAAATACAAAGAAATTATTTAGGAAGACAAATATTAGTGTAGGGTTGCCCATCAGCAGCTTTGTATTGATCATTGATGCCAAAGTGCTGAGATGCATTCCTTGCCCTCTTTGGTTACAGAGATTATGAGAGTTTATTTTTTGTAGTAATAAGAAAAGAAGAGACATAGAAAACTGTTGCCTTTTTTTTTGGTATTTGTTTTTGGCAGTGCCACTTCAGAAGAATTCTTCCCCTTTAAATAAAAATCTCCCTTGCTGTCAGCTTATTTCTCTACATGATTTTAAATCTATCTTATAGTAAAGAAAAGGTAAATGGGTTTTGTTAGTTCTATGGCGTAGGTTTCAAGGCAGGGAAGAAAAATAAGCCATGCAACAAGCAAATACAGGATAGGTGGAGGATACTTTAGAGCAGAATGATGCACAAATGAAGAGTAAAGTAATAAGAAGAACAAGTTAATGGCAGAGACAAAGACTCTGAAATTAAACCCTAGATAAACTATGCTAAGAAACCAAACCTGCAAGTTCAAATATCTCAATTATCTTAGATTTGTGAAAGATGCAATGGGCAGTCATGTTTTCCATTTTCACTTTGTCTTTCTTGGAAAGGCCACTGTTATTTTTCCCACTAGGATTGATCAATGCAATATAAAACCTGTTTTCAAATAAGATCATTTATCAGGGCATTAAAAAAAATGGAGGTTAGTTAAGGAAGTGTGGACACTGTTATTGAATCTGTGACCATGGGAGGTAGGAGAAAACCATAAAAAGAGGCCATGTTAACAGATTGCAGTAACAAAATAACTCTTCTCTATTTAGCTGTCTCCAAGATGCTTTTAACAAGACATACCATAAAGGGAGAAAATCTGTTTATTTGTAAAGGTCACTGTATATTTGCTATCCTGGATGAAATGACTGTACACACAAGTCACTACAACCCATGCCAGGCTCTGGAACTGAAGTGCTGCAATTCAAGAGACTTAGAAAAAGGGCTTCTAGCTTCCTTTACCATACCCATGCAGAACTGGCGTGTCAACATTAGACCTCTGATTGCAATTTCTCCCATGCACTCACCTCCATTTAAATTCCTTCTCTGCAAATGGAGGGCAGGTGGTACTTGATCTTTGCTTAAAAGGAGGCAGACATCATCCCCTTCTCACTGGGCATCCATAACCTCTCTTTAGATCCTGCTCCTCAACCCCAAGCAGTGACTGTGATTCCTAAAGCCACTGAGAAATGTAGAAGTCCTAATTCTCAGAGAAATAATCTGAAATTTGCATTTGTTAAAAATACTTTTGTTGGTTTTGAATTGGGACATAGGCCATGCAAGACATGCTCGTATCAGCCCTATCCTTACATTTCTAGAGATTATTTTCACAGGCATTGCAGACCAGCTGGGCTCCATTTACACCTCTTCTCCTAGAGAAAGACAGGAGATGATGTCAAGTGAATCTACAGAGTTCTGGGGAACACTGACTATTATGATTGGGTACATTAAAACATTGATATTGCAGTTTTATCCATTCTCTCTCACACATGCACACAAGAAATTGGGATTTTATGTTCTTATCCAAAACAATGAGTTAAGACACGTGTATTGAAAAAATTAGGGACTGGCTGACAGTATGAAACATCAGACCCACACAGCAAATACAGTGTATTTGTCAGTTCAGAATAAATCATCTCATTGTCATGTAGCAGACAGCGTGGAGCATGTTAGTCTACATGAACATCCAGTTTGCCTGCTTGTAATGAAAATGCTGTTTTCTGGGAATGCTGCTGCACTGCTTTACATGCTCTCTTGCCCACATGCACATGTTACATGAAAGGCTGCTCTTTTCATAACTGAAAAATATCACTGGAGAATAGGCAGTTTTATTAAAAGTGTGTCTCCTGCTGACAGTTTACATATTTTGACAACCTCTTGGAGAGCAGCAATAATCAGCTTGAGGCTGTGCTGTGTATGGCCTCAGTGATGCATGGCAGGAGAGCAGAGACCCAGCTCTGCATCCCGCCCGTACCCACCCGCGGTGTGCTGGAGTGGAATTCCAGCTCTGCATTCATTACCACCTCATTATCTGCCTCAATGTCTTTCAAAGTCATTTTTCCTCATGACTAAACTTGGTCAAAATATTTTTATTTACCTGTGCTGGCAGATTTTCATATGTGAAGGAGTTTCACATTGTCTCAGTTTGCACTGCCTCAGTTGGAGCTCGTGGCTTGGTCAGAGCAGAGGCAGCACTGGTGCATCAGACTAAAGTCACTTGGGGACACAAGGTTGCTCTGCTTTCTGCTTGTCAGCCAGAGGTAATTTTGCAAAAAGGGGAACAAGTTCCCGGCTCCCCTCTCCATATCCTAGTACAATTTGAACCATCACTTGCATAAAATTAGTTCTCTTTTTCCTTCCCCCCATCAAAAATTAATTCTAGCAAATCCTTGACCACAGAGTAAAGGCAGCAAGAGAGTGACAGCACAGTTGTATCACAAGGAACAGTAGGTTGGCATCTGCATGGAATTTCTTTCCAGTGCTTAATTTTTAGAAACTAAAGTGTTAAAATAAGTCCTTTGTTATTACATGCTTTATCTATTACTTACAGGTGGATCCTTTGAGCGTAAATAAGAATAAACACCACAGTGGTTTTGTGTTGTGGTGGTGGGAAAAAAAAGTTGCATTTTATGGATTTATTAGCAATTTTATAGATAATTGTATGGAACTTTTAAGCGACAAACTTCCAAGACATGGTAACGGAGGGGACAGAATCAGTTTTGAGAATAAGGATAGCCTATCCCACACAGAGTTGCACAGACTGTAGCTGTGATCAATGGGATTGGAAAAAAAAAAAAAAAGAGAAAATTATTTTGACCTGTAGTTTCAGAACTGCTGCCTGTACCATAGTGGCATATTTTGGCTTTTAGATGCTGCTCAATTTTCATCTATGTGTGAACACCGTGAACCCATTCTGGTAAATTCCACAGTAGAGCTAACAAGGGTCCAACCTACATATCATTGATTTCTGCTGGAAACCAACTAAAGATGTAAAATGGCCCAATATATCCCTGAAACATGTTGTTCAGAGGATTTGCTTGGAAATCCTAAATAGCCATAATGGGTGGTAGAAGCCAATACTGGATATGGAGTATGAATATGGATAGGAGAAAAATTGAATATCCATATTGAATATTGATAGGAGAAAAATTTCTCCTCTCTAGATACTGACCACTACAATGTGGTATATAGTATCTGTGATCCTCACATATTTCAAGAAGGACTTTTTGAAATCTATGCACATTCAGGCTCCAATTAATAAAGGAATGAAGGATATACTGTTGCTAGTCCCTCGTTATCTCTAGAGATCTCACTAAAATTTTCTACTTAGCATTGCATGCATAGACTATGGCTTTTGAATGATGGGCATCAGAAAAAAATGACTACATAAAATGGTGATATCTATAGGCAATCCCAAATGAAAGGACTTCCTGCAAACCTGTGTGACTACATGACCTCCACAAGAAAGGCTTTCTTTTCCTCTGATGAAAAGGAACCCCAATTTAGATATAAACTTTCTTCCCATGGCTTTAGGACAGGTTGTTTCTAGTCAGATCCAGTGCTCAGCACAATTTCTTAAATGGAAGTCTTACTCTCCATGGCTAGAGATGTTTGACAAAATACCCTGCCAAAACCTCCCTTCAGGCTTTACTGTGTTTTTCATTTGTCCTTCCCCTTGGTGCTCCCCTTGGTGTCTGAGGTGCCTCTCTGCTGTGTCTCAGGGAGACAAGCCACTCTTTCCAGTCTACACTGCTGAAACTTTCCCCCAAGCCTTCACTTGCAGATTAACTTCTGAAACTTCCTGAATGTCTGTCCCATCCAGTGTACCTGCTTAGGTGTTCTTTTTGCATCCCATAGGCAACAGCACCATCATGCTGGAGTAATTTCTCCAAATTTCTCCATATTTAATATCCTGGTTTTGTTTCTTAGTTTCACTTTGTCTTCCTCAACATCCCTATTTCATGTATTCAAAAACTTTTCAAAAACAACTTATGTCCCCATGATTTTATTCAAAGAAGACAAATTATTTATCCATCCTCAGCTACGCTTTATCTACTCCTGCTGCTTCTGATTGTTCTAGGTCAGGACCCAATCTTTTCTTTGGTGAAAATACTAGCTGAGAGCAAACGATCATTAATTCATATGGAGGACAACCTGCACATATCTGGCTGGAGAAACTAAGAAATCTTACTGATGTTACCTGCATCTGTTTCTGCTGACCATTTCAGTATTTGTTCCTTTTCTTTGAGGTATGCTGCTTTAGGTAATACAAAATTTTTTTGATCAATTGTCTTTTCAGAGATTTGCTGGTAATAGTATCCAAGGGAGAACTGGCATCACATGGGGCCCTGAATTCTAATTCAGTATAAACAATGAAGCTCCTGATAAAGGTGAAGAAGTTTCTACATTTTCAGAAGGAAATGTGGGGCAATTCCTGTTTTGTAGCTGGTGCTATCAGCAGGATGTCCTGCTGGTGACAGGACAAGAGACAATGTGTACAAACTGAAGAACATGAAATTCCATCTGAACACAAGGAGATACCTGTTGTTGTTGGTTTTGGGGAGAGGATATGGAGTTTCTGTCTGTGGAGATACTCTGCCCCATCTGGACACATTGCTGAGCAACCTGCTTAACCAGGTGATCTAAGACGGTCCCTTCCAGCTTTGATTTGGGAATTTTGTGATTTATGGTTTAAACAGTGAATCTTTATGTTGTCCAGTGCATGTCACTTTCATTCCACACAATGCTGGTTTTCCTGAAGGTGCCAGGGTCTGCTAACTTATCCACAGAAATGTTCACTTTTTTTCTCTTGTGTAGGCTAGGTCTTGATGTTCTGAATTCCAAGGTTCAGACTGGAAAAGATGTTCAGGATATCATGCCCTACTAGATGGAGTTGTCTAAAAACCTTACTGAATCTGTCATAAGACAGCACAGGAATAACAGAAACCCTTAATTCATAAAACCCACAATGTTTCTTTGGTTTTCTTGTTCTGATGCTTTGCATCTCGAATTGTCAACAATTAATTAATTGAAATACTCTTTCTGGGAAAAAATGGGAAAACAACTAGCACTGGAGATACAAACGATGTCCTCAGTAGTTTGGCTAAAGAGACCACAAAATTTTTACTTTAGACAACATCATGAGATGTGTGCTTGACCTTTGTTTCTCAGTATTAGTTATCCATATATTGATTTTAATTTTCCTAGAAGTGATTCTTTCAATTTCTTCTGTATTTATTTATAATTGATGCAGCAACTTTTTGTTGGCTTAGAAGTACACACTTTCAAATGCAAGCTAAATCCAGAATTCAAATACTCCGTACTCCTCCCATGAGGACTCCTCCGAACTATATGGTAGTTAAAAGAATAATAATATTCTGAGAAAAAAATATCCCATCTTTAGGAGTCTGGTTTCTTCTTATTGATTAATGCAAGTAGTGAGGTTTAATTGTTGATTATATCTGCTTGGTTATAGCTTTGGAAAGCATGACATCATCCGAATTTAGTTTTTTGTAATGAATGGTGTTTCTAAGTTTTCATCTGAGAAATCTGCTCCCTGAGAAGTAATTTGTAGAGAGGAAAACTCTGCAGGGCTGAGAGTTTAACTTGGCTTCTCTTGCACTCCTGTTTATAAACCACTCATCACAGCCTAGCTCTTCTATTTGGGGCTAGAAATGTTAAAATGGCTAATGAGAAACTCAGCAAACTGCCAAGATTTGCCATGGGTTTTGCCCATTTCTTTATGAGGCAGTAGAGTGTGACATTGTCCTAAAATACAGTTGTTGACTTAGAAGTGTAACTCCATGTGGCTCTTCAGTGATTCCAATGGGGAAGGAACCTCAGCCTACTCTTGGGAGAAGCTGCTTCACAGGTGAAGTTTGAAACCAAATGCCTGAACGCAATGAGCATTGGTGCTGGCTGTGATGCAGCTGTAAAACACGGAGAACAGGCACTGCTTTGGCAATGGTGCCAACAAAAAAAAGCAGAT
Source organism: Chlorospingus semifuscus (assembly GCA_035048045.1). Lineage (NCBI taxonomy): Eukaryota > Metazoa > Chordata > Aves > Passeriformes > Passerellidae > Chlorospingus > Chlorospingus semifuscus. Next base: position 63,308,196 of record JAWWMS010000059.1, on the reverse strand, counting down.
GCAAGGTCTTGTGAGAGAATGATGAGTGTGCAGGTGCAAAGATGGCCGTATATATGTACATGAATCTCTGTGTGTGGATAGATAACCTCCCCCCAGTCAGTGCAGATGTACGCAGCACAGAACATTGTGCTCAGGCAGTTGGAGCAGAGATGCCCTTGTGGCCAGTGCAGGGAGGAGCAGGAGGAAGCCCTGCCCTAACACACCTGCCAAGGCCAAGGGTACCATACCTGCAACATTTTATGTCCTCTGACAGTTTCCGAGGGATTGGTTCAAGTGCTTTGGTACTGCTCAGTCTGGGGTCCAGGCAGTTGTAATTTATCTGCTTATTAAGTGGTGTTTAACATCAAACATGTCCAAAATTATCAAAAAATCAAATAATTTTGGGTCTGATGCACAGACTCAGCACTTTATTTGCATTTGTTACTACACAATATCTGAGGGTTTTTCGTTCTTTTCCTCCCTTACATTAAACCTATGTAAATGCACTGAATTTGTTATGGCGATAAAATAACCAAATATTAGTGCTATCTCAGTATCTTCTTCCAGAAAATTTTCTTCAGGGCTTGAGGGAATTGGAGAGCGCTGTGCGTTGTTTTGGTTCTGTGGCTGTGGCCGTGAAGTGCCTGGCTTTGTGGGGACCCCTCGGCTGCCCTTTCTTCCCTGGCTGTCCATTGTGGCGGGCTCATTCATGCATCCCTAAACCCAGTGTGTGCAGCAAAACGCTGACTTCCAGGGGCAGCAAGGGCCTTCCTGAAACCGCCCTGCCGCCGACTCAAAACGCTGCATTTGTTTTATGTCCTCCCGTGGAAATAGCGGAGCCCGCTCAGCCTCCCACCTACGGTGGGCGAGCCTCCCCCGGGGGCTGGGCCCCCGGCCCCCTTAATCCCCCCGCCCGCGTTGCCCGGCCAACAGGCCAGACAAGCAGGTGATGCATTGACAGGGAGCAGATGGTCTCCCGCCGAGGTAAGCGGGGCTCAACAATGCAACCATATTGATCATATTGCTCCTTTTATCTACTTCGCCTTCAACTTCGGTCTTGAGGTTTCCCCGCTAATAAGACGCGGCCTCCCCCCGGCCCAGCCCCTGGCCCGGCTGCATGGCGGCCTTCCGCAGCTTCTGGGGAGAGAGTGAGACTTCATCCCGCCCACCCAGCTCCAGCCCTGCTTCCTCTTCTGCTGAAATCCTGCTGGAAGGAGGGAGGACCACCATTTCCCTACTCCCCCTGACCCTTCAGCCTTGTCTCCCCTGTAGCCCTCTCCCTCCTGCCCTTTGCCATTTAGCAAAGGGGTGAGGAGACTGTGAGACCTCTCTGCCCCAGCCTGACCACTGAGGCCCAACATCCCTCACTGCCTCATTGGACACCTCTGTCTTCCTCTTCCTTTGGCCCCCTTAACCTTGTTTATGTTCATGTGTGTATAAAATAGGCTGAAGATTACTCATTTGCTCCCACCTGCCCCATGTGGAGAGCACCAGGGGCCCACTCTCCGTTTGCTGTCCTCTCCTGTCCTGGGCCTGTGGCCACAACTCCTTCAGTCTGCTCAAGCATGTTTAGATGGAAGCAAAAACTGATGCCTTCCAATCCCTGTCCCTGTCACGTCCTCTCCTTGACTGCACACCCTTCTTCAACAGATAAACAGCCAGAAACATCCCCAGTCTCTCTTGGTGCCCACGTCTTGCCCTTTCTCCTTCAGCATGCAGGGCCATCAGCAGGGGAAGGAGCCCTGGAGCTCACATCCTGCTCTTTCCATGGTGTGCCCTGGAGCTCACATCCTGCTCCTTCCATGGTGTGCCCTAGAGTTTGCATCCTGCTCCTTCCATCGTGTGTCCTGGAGCTTGTATCCTGCTCCTTCCATCGTGTGCCCCCCCTCAGACTCTGGTATACAGATAAACAAGAGAGAGAAGCCAGGCCCCCCACCTGCCTCCCCCCTTGCTCCCCTCCCTTTCAGCAGCCCCAGCCCGCATTCACTGCTGTGTGAAGATCCTAAACACCAAGGGCTCGAGCACTGTTAGCCACTATTCACAATTTTAATACTTGCTTCATAGCTGTCACATAAATTCATTGCTGACTGCAGGCTTAGAATAGCAAGAGGGAACTTTAAAATAAAGAAAAAGAAGGAGCATGTAAGAAAAAAGAAATCCTAAGGGCACTTTGCTATGGTATCTGCACTTGTTTGCAGGTGGTTTTGGAAGCTATAACTACTGTAACTCCACACAGTGTTCTCTAAAGTAGCTGTCACATTGTGTTGTTGTTTTTTTTAATCTATTACGCCAGCATACATGCACTTTTTTTTACAGTAGATAAAAATGCCTATAAAGGCTTTACCCTTCTCTTTTTTTATAAGGGAAAAAAAAGATAAAAAGAAAAGCAAAGAAAGAAGCTTGTGAATGAATGAAAAACAATGCAGGGTCACAAAGCTGTCTCAACCAATGTCATAGTGGTGCTGCTGGGCAGGCTTACAGAGGACTTCTTGTTCCTTGATTTTTATGGTGATCGGTAGAACGCATGTAGCACTTTGCGAACAGGTTCAGGACAAGTGGCAAAGAAAAGGCTCCTCACAATAAACTCTTTTCTACAACACTGGGAGCATTATGCCTGCAAACACCTGTAGTTTTCAAAGAGGGAGCTGTAAAAGACACAAGCAAACAAAAAAAAATAAATAGCAAGGCAAGACAAGTTGCAGTGCATGTCACAATTGGCACAATGGTGGTTTTTTAAACTCATGTGAGACTGGAGTTTAAAAAAGCCACAGAAATATTATTGATTACCAGTGCCAAAATTCAGAGGTGCTGAGCTTGGGAAACAGAGAAATGAGATGAAAAGAGAAATGGAAAGTTCAGCCTAGTGATCTGGCAGGTTTTCAGTACTGCTCTGTGATGGTCCTGCAGGAACCAAGAGCCTGCTGTTCTTTCTGAAGCATATCCTTGAAATGGCCACCAAGTCCCTGTGACCTGTGAAGCCAGGGTCTGCCCTGAAGTCCAAGGGGCATCCTTACATGTGCCACTCAGTAGTACACTCCAGACTTTTTTGTCTAGGTACTAGGCACTAGCTAAATATGACTGCTGTAGACTGTAAAAAGACATTTGTCTTCCTCTTCAATGTTGGGATAAACTAACAAAATATCATTAGGAGGACATAAAAAAGGGTCCCTGGCTTAACTGACTCTCAGGTTGATAAAGGGAACATCTCTTGTCCCCAAGATTCCTCATTCCAGTAGACGTATTGTGAGCCAAGTCCCCAGTACTTCTTGGGTGAACACCCCAGTTCATGTCAGAGTAGGCATCTATGTTTTTTAAAAACCTGTAACAGAGGTCCTTATTAGCATCCAGGAGAGCTCTGCCTCAAGAGAAAATTCTTCTCGCTTCAGAACAGCTAAAGTGGTTCAATGTTTCACAAAATTAAAATTTTATATGAAGCAGAATTTTCTTCATTAGAAAAAACTAAAATAACTTATTACGATTCTCTATGTCCTTCACAGTGTTCTTTTCTGTCCCTACTTTTTCTTTTGGGATACAATTCATTATGATTCCTGCAGTCTTAAATTTACCAAAACCTTTTGTTTTGATAAAGTTATAAAAACCCAACATTCACCATCTTGATTGTTTCTGTTGCTAACAACTTTGTTTAAAAAAAAAAAAGGAAAAACTCCTCAATTGCCCCCAAACTTCATCCTACCTCTTCCCACCTTTTTGCAATTATAAATGTAACTGCATGCATCTTAGTAGATTGAAATATGGTATGTTTGAAGCAGAGAAGATTGCTGCATGTTTTATTTGGAAAGCAATCTGATATTTTGTTGAGGGTATTAATCAAAGGTGGGGAGATAAGAGCATGGGCACCAATCCATCACAGTGCCTTGAACTGTCACCTCTTGTTTCACAGTGGAGTCTCTGGATTCAAGGATAACTTATTGAACTGGTACACATATTTTGGTATTGGTTTTGGTATTACTTGATAGAGGGTTGCATTTCTGAGTGACCCACAGAAGTAAACTAATGTTTGGCATTTTTAGATCACTAGCTTGATATCTGCAACTCTTCTGTACAACTTTCCTACAAACTGGAATAAGATGGAAGCTATTGTGGTAAAGTCCGAACTGAAAAATATTATCTACTTTATCTTAATAAATGAGATAATCTCTGTTCCCTAAACAATTTAAATATGCTTTAGTAAAACTTGAAAACTTTTTTTTTGCTCTCTTTTTTTTTTTTTTTACTTTTTTTTAAGATGGTCTGAAGATTTTTGGCTATATCTAAGAACCCTGAAGATACTTACACGAGAAGAATGCAGTATGAAAATTTTAGAGCTGCAATGTAATCTTGTAGGGATCTGGCTTGTTCTATTAAGCCTACAGTTTAAAGTAGTTCAAAATATTGTTTCCTAGTGCAAAACTCCTTCTTTTCTAGTAGTTATCTATTGTATTGAGATGACAGGCATAAATGGTTTTTTGCTCCTTAGATAGACCTTAACTGTAGAGTTGAATCAAAGGACAATAAATTTTTCTGTTGGCCTCAGGCAGCTTTGACTCATTTAAAACTTCAATGAAATGGCTGTGTAGGGCCATATTACACTGATTCTGGGAGCTTTTACCCCTTTCAAGGAGTCTAACCAGAGCAGTAAGTGTATTGCATCTGGGAATTTCAAATCAAATATACATCCATGTGTACCTGCCCTGGTGGGAGTTAGGTGTGCTTGTCTTAGAAATTAATTACCCTCAGTAAAACAGCAATCTGTTATCTTTGTTTAAAGCATAACCACAATTTTTTCTTTAGGAAAAGGTTTGGGATATTTTGTGAAAACTTGATTCTTTCTTAGTGTGCTGGTGATAATATCATCAACCTTAGCACACAGCAGCAGATGGGACAGGAGCTATTGCTGTTCCCGGTTTGTGTGGGCTTTGCCACAACAACATTGAGAATAATTGGCATTTTCCTTGTAAGCTGAAAGATATTCCAGTGCTGTGAGCAGTCTGGGATTTTAGCACCTTAATTGTGTTAATGGCAGAACTGTGGTTCCCTAATTCCTCTGGAAATGCTGATGTGCTTACCTGCCCTTTGTTATGATGGGGTTAAATAAGTTCAGTGTGACTAGCAGTGGTTTACTAGAAGGGTCATATTTTGCCTCCAAGAACTGAGAGCTTGATTGTGTGGGTTAGATCTGCTTTCTGTATGCTTTGTTAGTTGTTGCTTGAGCATGGACTGAGATTAAGATATTTTCTTTGCCTTTGGATCTGTTCCAGACACTTTTTTGGACATCTCTGGATTGTTCATCTTTCAGAAGTCCAAAGAGATGTATACTATGGCCTATTTTGGTCAACTTGAAGCTGATCAGGCAATGAAACTCATATTCAAATGGGTATTGGCTAGGACAATTACAGCATAATTAATTATTGCAATTTATCACTTTGTAAATCAGTGGTCTGCAGCCTTATCCAGGAATTCTTTACAGCTTTGTATAGTTCTGTTATTACCAATGAAGAGTGAAACCATGAGGCCAAGACCTTTTGGGATTATCCATCTGAATACCTTCATATATAAATAATTACTGAAGTTGATGGAACTAGCTAGAAGTATAAAACTATGGAAATGGTTGCAGCAGTGACTCTGAAATGTGCCTTTGTTCATTATAAATAGCTTGGTTTAATTTGTTATCTCTGCAAATACCTTCAGACATGTATATTTATACATGTGCTTATGCTTGTAAGCAAAGTTTATCTTCTCTTCCAGCAGTGCCAAAGTAGAACTTTCTTGACCATAAAGCAAGGAATGAGTCAAGGTTTTTGAAAATAGCTTAATACTATTATTTGTGCTGTCATTTAGTTTTGCAATGTCTGTAGTCATGCTTTTTTGCCATTCTGTTTGGCTCTTAGGAGTTTGCTGACTGTGGAAAGACTATTCTCTTTGAGATGAAGTCTTTCTGACACTCAGAATATACTCTTTGACCTATATCCTCTATTTCTGCTTTCTCATATGCACACTCTTCCTTTTGTTCGTGGCTAGGAAACAGATTAAAGAGATAGCTGGCAGTGTGAATTTTCAGCTCTAACAGGGCCTTGAAGCATCATCAAATAAGATTATTATTTGAGAAGGGCAAGGAGGGTGCTTGGCTCAGCAGCCTGACAGCTTTTATTGACTTGTTCTTAAAGGTGCTCTCCTGGGCAAGAATTGGTACCAGTGAGCTGAATATGTCTCAGAGAGAAGCGCTGGAGCGGATGCCACAGTGTTATCCACTACACAGCTTTTCCATTCAATTATTCTAACAGGGTTTGTGCCTTAACAGTATTTTAACTTTAAAATGCTTCAAAATATAGCCCTGCCACATCCCTGGCAACTGCAGTCATTGGTTTCTGCACTGTGGCAGCAGTCTGATTGTGTGAAGTAAACCAAGGGACAGGATCCCAAGTTTCCTAATTGTTTCCTGACTGCACAGAGCAGGGAGCCTATGAAAGAGTTGGGATTAAATCTGCATCTGAGCAAAACAAACAGGTCCCATTTATTGTAAGCTGAAAGAGGCAGACTGGCTATAGTTTCTGCCTTGTGCATTATTGTCCCCATGCTACGAACACCATGGCTGCTTCCTTCGTGCTGACAATTGAAAACTCCAATATTCCATACCTTAAAAATCTAGTGTTATAGTTTGTTGCATGGTTTTCCACTCATTCATGTTGCTCCTCAGTAACTTAGCAATGACCAGTCGAGATATGCACACACCATATTGTTTTGCGTGTTTGACTAGAACACTGACAGATTAATAGGAAGGGTAAATAGCTCTGCACTCTGTGGTGGCTCAGTGTGGGCTGGCAGGATTGACTGCTGCCAGACTTTGTTGTATTTGCACAGAGGAAGCCGCAGCAAAAGCCTGCTGGGGCAAGGTGACGTGGGTCATTGGTATTTGTTTCTCATCTCTATAGAAAACAATTGTCCTCTCAATGGAAGACAGCTTTTGGAAGCTATGTGGTTCCACTAGTGGGCAAGCATTTGTACTTCCAGAGCGCTAAATAAAATGAAGCTATAGAGTGGCAGATGTGTTAAGTGTCTGCAATACCCTCCATATCAGGCAGGAGAGTTTGGGTTCTTACACTGATAAATTATTTACCTCTATTTCTTTGACTTGCTCAGTTTAGAAGACAATATTGCTCAGATTTTCATGAGTATTTTCCTGAAAATTTCTTCTATGCTGAATACTTTTCTAAGATGTCATCTTACAAAAAGCACAAGGACTGCATTTGTCCCTGATATAGCTGCTTTGGTTATTGCAAAAGATCATTATTTTAACAATTGCTAGAGCATCACCTTGGAAGGCCATCTGAGACCTCTTCTTTACAGAAGATACCATAAAAATTTGCAGTGACACTGAGTTTTTAAAGTGATCATACACTTATAAAGCATCTAAAGTAGTATTTTTTCCTCTAGTTTCCACTGTGAGGTGCATCACAAAGCCAGTTTTTGACAACCTGACATACAGGTCTGAGGTCCAGAGTCAGGATCACAGCTTGTTCAGCTGTGGAGGTTCTGGAGGGGCAAACTGAGGCACTCAGGCTCCTTGGGTAGGTTGTCTTGGTTGCCTCTCGAGGAGCTGAAAGTCCTCAAAGTGAAGGACATGTGAGCACGGATCACCTGGATGCATGTTAGGTGGTTTGGTGATGTTGTGGGAGCACAGACTGCTGGAATAAACCCCCCTGAGATGTTCCCATGTGCTGATTCCCAGACTGCCCCTCCTGGCCCCACCGAGTACCTGAGCTCAGTGGTTGGGGGTGCACCTCCCTACACTGGGGGTGCATCTGCACTCAGTACAGCTGGGTTATCAGGCAAACCAGGTGCCGTCTCCAAAGGTCACACAGAGGGCTCTCCCCACAGGAATGTTAAGTCATAATTTCTGAAACTTAGTCTTGTGCCATGACCTTCCTCTTTTCCTGAGTTATCCTTGAGTTACCTACACTCTGTTTTGCCACATACTGCCAAAGTGCTGAGACTTCCCACTGTCTGACCCCCACAGAGTGTTGATTAAACAGTGCTAGGAACTTTTCTGTGTCTAAAGGTTTGTGTGATGTTCACCCATGAGTTGTCCTGCTGTCCATTTCCTAGATATGGTTTTATTCTAGGTAGGGTAGTGGCTGCATGCAGTGTGTGAAGAGTGTAAGCCTCATGCCGTGCAGGCATATGCCCATTGGAATATTGTTTTGTCTTACATTCGTGAAGTTCATTTCCTTGAGGGAAAAACACTCGGCCAAAACCAAACCAAAAAAACACCTGAATGGATTTAATTTAAATAATTTTTGATTTCATGAGACTCACTTAAAATAAACAGTGGTGGATAGAGAATCTATTCACTGCTTCTGTATAACTCTTAACAATGTTGACAGCCCACAAGAAAATCAGTGTGGGAATCAACCCCCCATTGTCAGGATAATGTAAACACATGACAAAGGTCCTTAACTCCAAAAAGGGAGGAAACAAGCAATTCCTCTCCTTCCTTCCTGCAGTGTCTTTTGCCCTTTCTCTGCTCTGGGGTAATTATTTGCACTGCAGGGAGGTGGCCATAAAGTACTATCCCCCTGATGGTGGTGGCATGAGCAGATTGCTGTGGGTGGGGCGTGAGCTGGCAGAGCCTCAGACACTGTGTGGTGACTTTCCCTGTTTCAGCACAAGCTGCAAAAGCTATTTTGCATTGCTCACTGCATAAAAAATCCTGTGAGGGCTGTATACAGTAATATACTACATATTCAAGCTCTAATTTACCTCACTATATTTGTTTTCTGTAGAGGTAATCTGATGTGATGAGGTAGCTTTGTTGAAATTACTGCAGAAGATCGAAGGATCCAGACTGGGCCCCAGACTTTTTTTTCTCCTCGAGTAGAATATTTGAATAGGTTAATGACCACAATAAACCTGTGGACAGTCTTGAACCACATCATGATGTGACAGTGATTAGTTACTGCTGTTTGGTAATGGAGACAAGACTCTCTTTTTCCCTCATTTACAATGACCTTGCCAGCTGTCACTGCATCTTTTCAGCATATGCAGAGACACTGTGAGGCCTCCATGCAATGGAAGACAGTTCTGGATTTTGGCTGTAGTGAGTTTCAGTAAAACTTCAAATGTTCTTGGACTATATATATGTATAGTTTACATATAAACTACAGGTATATAAAATTTCAGGCAGTACAGTCACAGAGAAATTAAATATATCACTGCCCTGAAATTTATCTTTCAAGATTTCTCGGCTTGCCACAGATATTTTTAATTTGTGTGATGTTAAAGGCTTGATACAACTACAACATAAAGAATCTCTACTTTTATCCCTGTGTACTAGACTGTGAAGTCTGCAAAGTCAAAAGGAGAAGTATATAAAAGAAACATTAGTGTCAAATATGGAGATGGAATAATTTCCTAACATAATTCTGCTACAGGGCTTTATGCATCAGTATTCAGAGGAGTCTTCACAGAGGCTTCCCATGAATTTAGGATGCAATTTTATGTTCCCTTGGAAGATTTTACTACGAGGGTTTGGTGCTGGCCCACCACAAAAGCGGTGTTATTTTCATCCCAAATATTCTAGTGTTTCAAATGGATCTGTTCCAGCATGAATATGCCATGCAGAAACTGCTCTGGCCAAAGCACTGGCTTAAATTTGAGCAAAGTTACTCCTGTGGCCTTAGAGCCCTAATAATTTCCTCTTGCAAAGTAGTTGGCTGTGAGGGTAGAAGGAGTGAGTAGATACATGTGGTAACTGGAATGTGAACAAATATATGGAAGGTCTGAGAATGTAGGGAAATTGGGATTCTTAGAGTGATCATATCCTCCCTTCCTGGTGTGACTTTTAGCTGGTTGGATCAGTACAGCATGATGGAACTGATGCTTTCCATTGGTATCCACCATATTATTGATGGCTCTTCACCTGAATTATACATGGTAGTATCCATCAGCATCTGTATATATAGCATTGATAAAAAAGTAAAGTAAACAAAAGTTGTATCAAATTTTACTGCCACAATTGGGTTTTCTTTACAGGGTGCTTCCTGAAAAGTTAACTGTTTTTAATGGATTGTAGTATTTCCATTTGTTATTTTAAATTTTTGAGGCACTGGAGATATTGAAAAACAGGTTGGATGCAGTTCTGTGCCGTGACCCTGCTTGAGTAGGAAGGTTGGACCTGATGACCCACTGTGGTCCCTTCAAACCTTACCCGTTCTGTGATTCTGTGGTTGTGTTTGACAAAACAGGTGACATAAACTGATAGTGACAAAGGTGTCACTGAGAGTTAGGCACCCAGACCCCAAGGACCTCAAATAAAATGGTGCAGGAAGGTTGTCTCCTGGTTGATAGAAGTATATTGCCATGTAGTGCAATAAAAAAGGGAATAAGCTGCAACCAATTTACCTTTAATGAACTCACAGCCAGCAACAGTGCAGGCAGCATGAAGGGTACAAAATGCTGCAGCATGCATGCACAATATCTGCTTTCTGTTGTATGTTTATCAATTTAAAGTCAGTAAAATACCCTGACAGAAACCCACTAGCTCTGGAAGTAACCAGGCAGACACTGATTAGTTATGAAAGGACTAAAATAATAATGTTAGTTCAATTAATTTATTTTACCTACTCCTTGCCAGGAAGAAGAGGAATGTAAAGTTGCTAATTTACTTTCCTTTCAAAGCATTTGCAGGAGTAGACATTCCACAGCATATTTCAGTACCACCCTCCTGAGCCCATATCAGAGGAGTCACTATGTGGCACAGGGGCTGAATTTTGACCCTGTCAGTGAGAAAGAGGGCACAGGACAGGTATGAGCCCAGTTGTCGTAGGAATTAGCCCTGATTACCAGCATGGTTTGGAAGTTTCAGAACTGGGAAAGGTGTAACACATTTGAAAACAATTCTGGTATATTCTAAATACTATTAACAAGGTGGGTGGTTAAAACCCCCAGGATTATGTCCTGTGTGTTTGCTAATTTTACTGCCAGTGGTCCTTATTTCATTGCAGTAAATGCAACAGAAAGGGGGTCTAGAATCTGGAGTTCTCTTCAAATGTATGACAGAAAGACCATTATAATATGGATTATACCATGTTCAACAATTAAATGGTTCAACATTAAAAAATTAAAATTACAATTAAAAAAAGGTGAAATGTAGAATCCAGCATCAGAGTGGCTGTAGAAGTACAAAGGGACTTGAGTAAACCAGTCAGATAAGAAAGCCTTGCAGAGAGGAGGACTGCTCTCACTGCAACATGAACTATTTGGCAGTGCTGTCACCCTTCCAAGCTGTTGGGAAATGTCTGAGCTCAGGTGGGAGCCTGAGTTCTGGATCTCCAGCCCAGTCCCTGAGCCTGCTAACAGGAGGTGTGTCCCTTCTCATTCAGGCTCTGTGAGCTTTCCCTCTCTCCTTGACTTACAGTGCTGCTGCCTCTGGGTTTCACATAAATAATCCTTGAGTCATTACCCTGCCCTTTTTGTCAATATGATGGCAAATGCTGACAGCAAAACCACTTGTTCCTGGAGCCTCTTAAAAGGCTCTGACTAACCCCAGTCTGCTCCTGCAGGGCAAACATTATTGATAGTTTTCTGCCACAGCAGTTTGTGCAAGTCCTGGAAAAAAGTCAGGATTTGTTGAAGAGGATGGGTTACTCCTGTTGCCAGTTCAGGAGATATATTTTTAGGAGTTTTATTTTTTGCGATATGTCCTAAGCTGAGAGGCAGGACAAGCTGTTTTTTTTGGAGGACCTGCTTGGTATCTACTGCCACTCATTGCTGCAAAGTTCTCCTGAGCTGCAAGGAGTGGAGTGAAGAAACCCCTGTGGTTAGAGGGAAACTGCAGCCATGGGCATTGAGAACTGAATTTGGGTTTCTGCATGGAACTCAGCCTACTGTTATTAACAGAAAATTTCGAATCGTGATATTGAAGTTCATTCAGGTTGAAATTTAATGGAAGCAAAGTTGTAGTTGGGAAGTCAATTGGTTTTGTGGTTTGTGATTTTTTTCCCCTTCTTTTCACAAAAATGTCTTGAGCGTTCATGCTGGTTTTGAGCTGTTTGGAGTCTATTTTTTCCTGGTGGATGGTAATTTCTTTTTCTTGAAAATACTCACAGATAAGCCACACAGCACCATTCACCGTATTTATAAAGGCCAAGATGTGAGATTTCTTGATTTGCTGTGCCATATTATCCCACTGGTCTTGCAATGAGCAGGAGGGGTTAGTTTTGTGTGCCTGTATTGTGGATCAGTGGCATTGTCTGGTGGCTGTGGAGACAGCAGTCAACTTATATGCTATCAAATTAGCTCCTACAGAATTTAATTAAAGAGGTCTGTCTGCAGCAGCACTTTTTCTGGGTAGTGTTTTGGAAAACTCTTCCTTCACATAAAAATAACTTGCCTCTTACGTGTCTTTATTCCATTTTGGGTGTTCTTTTAATCAAAGCTTCTGCTGCTTTGGAAACCTGCCTCACCTACAAACTCACTATGAAGTTTGTAACTGATGGGAACTCATTTCAGGGACAGAAATGCTGCTGAAAGCATCCATGTTTTTGTGAAACAAACACCTCTTGACAATTAGCAGCTTCTTTCAAAATCCAAAAATTTTGCTCTTCTGCCACTAATTTGTTTGATTATTGGTTTTTCAGAATATCATTTTGTTCCTTCAAGTACAGCTAAGTTTCCAAAAGACAGATGTGTTGGGAGTTTCCCCCTAAGCTTAGAATCCATTTCCTTTTTGAAGTGAGCAAGCAGAACTGCAGACTCTACTTGCTTATCGTGCTCCAGCTCTTCACTGGGAAGCAGGACCAAGGGCTCTGTGTGAGTGAGAGCTGTGATACTGAGCTAGCTATACATTTTCCCCCTGCTAAATTTCCACATGGAGGGTGTTTGTGGCCCTCCAAGACCAACTGCATGAATATCAGGCATGACAGCAGCTTGGTGCCTCCCATGTCCACATCCTTCAGCTCCTGCTGCTGGAAGCGCGTCGCGTATGGAGGAGAAGTAAAACACAAAGAACAATTATAGATCTTTGACAGCTTTCTGAGCTGGAAGGACCCAATCAAAATTTCTCATCTGACTGTCCCAAAGAGAGGAAAAACACTTATCTTAAAGATTCACGATGTGAGAACCCGATAGGATCTGCCGTTTCCATAGAGCTGGGCCCTAGATTTCCCTTTAATGTAATTAAGCCTGAAGATTTATGAATACAACAGGCCAGAACTTGATCCATGTTCATTTTCAATTACTGGAGTGAAAGGCATCCATCCAGATGTCTCTATTTACAGCATTCACACAGGCAGGACCGGGGGCTGGGGGAGGAGGGACCGCAAATTGTCACACTTGTTAATTCTTCACTGAGGACACTCAGCAGAGGTCTTGGCTTTGACCCCGGGACAAAAGGCAGGGGTCTGCTGGAGCAAGTGCATCAATGAGGAGGGGGCTGACCCGCCGACCTGCCAGGGTCACTCCCTCTGCTTTGTAGGTATTTGGGTAATAATGGGGGTTCATTCCTTATTTTTATTTCTGTTACAGTGCCAGGGCAGGGGAAGAAAGAGAGGAGCTCTGATGTGAAAGACAAACATACATAATGAGAGGATCAAGCTTCCCCTGGCAACAGTAACGACTATGAAATGCTACAGGGGAAATACACAGTACTTAGTGACCCACATAATCAGGCCTATTTTGGCAGCATTGTTTTAGTTTTCTTTTGAACGTTTCTTTTTCTATTTTTTTTTTTCCTCTCATGTTCCCAGATCCATATCTTAGTGCAATGAGAAATATTTGGGCATAGCATCTTTTCTCCATCACCAGCCCTAACCTGGTGCTACACAGGCTTTTCATCAGGCTGGTACAATACCAAGTGTTGTACTGTCTGTCTGTATTTTCCTTCCAGTTCCTCAAAGCTCTTGACAGACTCATGCTAGATGCTGTTTTCCCCACTTTAAAAATTCTTAAAGCAAAATATCTGAAGTGTCACTGTAAAGGAAAACTGCACCTTTTAGCCATCTACACAGAGCTCAGGGCTTTGTTCATCTTTTACAAAGCTAGTGAAACATTGTGAAATCCTAAAAGCAGCAGTTTCTCTCTCATAATGGCATTCCTATTTTCACAACACAAGGAGCAAGGCTGTGACAGGGCAATATTGTTTTCACTGAGCTATAATTGCATGTCATAAATTAAAATATCTTCATTAGAGCAAGCCCCTTTACAAATTTTCCAAAAGGATAGATTATTTCTTGAAATGGCAGAAAGTGTTTCACTCCATTAGCATTTCAAAGAGATTTATTTCTTTTGCCTTCTGAAGCTGTACCTTTTTGACTTGCAGATAGGCTTTGAGGTTTTAAAGGGATTTGAACAAACTTTGCCAAATGTGAAATTATGAGCAAAACCAGAGGCCCAAAGCATCCTTTCCATTTTCAGGCAGTGAATAAAAGCTGCATAAATATTGCCCAGGAATGGCTATTGTATAAAGCTATTTAGGAAAAAAAAAAGCAAAAAGGAGGAATAAACACCTGATGCTACCAAAACCAAAAAATTTTTTTTGTTGGTTTTGGTAGCATCACTCATTGAGATGAAATTCAGAAGTTCCTGAAAGAAATAACTGAAAACAACCCAGGAAGAGTGGGTGCCAGTGTTCAGAATAGCCATAGAAACATTGATTCATGTAGGTTTGAAAGGACCTTTTAGATCATGGAGTCCAGCCATTGTAAACTGTGTCTCTGTTGTAATCAGTTGGCTACAGGGTTAAGAATCTGAATGTGATTTATACTCAGCTATTGCTCACACCACGAGGTGTCTTGTAGCTTTAGGCTTAAGACCTGTTTGAGCTTTAGGTTCTCCTGTTTGTTAGCAGAGATTTCACCTGGGCCTTGCTAAGCCTTGTGGCTCTGGGTTTCGGTGTTTCTTGGATTATTTATGTGAAACCCAGAGGTGTTTCTTGGGTGAGGCTCCTTGTTGCCATAGGGGTCTGCAGTCCCACTTAGGAGAGCAATAAATTCAGAGTCTCCACACAGGGTGCACAGCTCTTGCCCATCTGCTTAGGGGTAGAGTCCTCTTGTCATGCTCCTGGTGTCCCTTTTCCTCCAGTCACTCTTGAGAAAAGCTGAGGAAAGTGGCCACAGGTTATCTGGAAGGATCTGCTATTCAAAAGACTGATCAACAAAAGAGAAAAGCTAAAAATATTTTGATTTAAAAATATTGCTGTTATTTATGTCTAGGCTGAGAAGGTAAGAATCCTCAAAACTTGGGTTAAATTGATCCCAAACCATCATGATAAAAGGAATGGAGGAGTGGTAAAGAGGAGTAAGAGAAGCATCTTTCTTCTCATTAACCATGGTCAGATCACAACCAGTTTTTTTCAGCTGCAATTTATACCTTTTTTTTTTATAAGAAACAACCATTTTACTTCCACACAGAAAGACAAGGATTTATTTTAGAAACTAATTAGTGAAGTTGAGGCTATGTGGCTTGATCTCATTGCACTCACCTGTAAAAGTCTTGCTTGTCTTATGGTCAGGAGAAAGGATCAGACAGTGATGGCAATGTTTCCCATCATCCTAAATGGATGGAAAACATCCTCTGTGTCTTAAAGAGTAGTCTGTGCTGGCCTACTGAAAATTGGACCAACACAGAGTATTTTGGAAAACCCCACCTGCAATGGCCTGTGATCAACATTACAGGTGTAGAAAAATTGGTTTAGATACACTCTTACAAACTCCATGCTATATTGATCAGTTGTATTCTGTTTTGTTCTGAATGTCATCCTGAACAAACTTTGTAAAGTTTTGGTTTTTGTGATCATAGAAACTTGTAATTTTGGTTGTTTCTGATTAAAGAACATTGACAAACATAACGGAAGAAACTCCCGGTTTGAATGCAAATTGTGATGTGAATATGTTGGAAAAGAATGTATGTTATTTATGAGATTTGTCCTAGTAGGGAACACCTTAACTTTGTATTATTTAATATCAGAGTTGAACATGATAACATCTTGACTACAGGAAGTAAAAAGGACACACAGTTAAGTCCCTTAGGGAGAAGAGATTTTTCCCAAGCAGGGAGCTGAGACAGTGCAGTTCAAGCTCCACTTTGATGGAGGAAGGATTTGAAGCCCACAGTGTAGACCCCAGACATCAAATTGCATGGCACTGTCAGAGCAGCCCAGGGGCTGCTTTCTGCCCAGGATTCACTTGTGTCATATTCAACTGAAGTTTTATAGCAGGTTCTCACAGAAGCATGGTTCTGCTAAGGCTGATAGAAATGTGCTGATTTAAATCAGTCATTTTTTCTTCTTCTGCAGTTAACAATGGTCTCATGTCCTAGGACTTCAAAATATGTTCCAAAGCTTGACATTCAGAAAGTTGCATATTTTTTTATTAGGAGCTGAATGTGAACTGTTACTAGAATGTAATTACAAGGAATAAGTACTTTGTTGACTCCTATAATTTTATTTTCATGACATATCGAGACACTTTTTCCTTATTTTTGTATTATTTATCTACCTTTCCAAAGGATTTATTCTGAAATATATTGCTCCTGTGTATTTAAATTTTAAATACTGTAGTAGGGAACATGTTTAGTTTTCTTAGCCCTGCCTATGGTGGAGGGGTAGGAGTTCTGCTGAGGGGCAGGGTTTCCAAGGTCAAACATGCTAAAACAAGAAAATTTGAAAAAAATCTTGTCAGTTGGGTAAAACTTGGCAGAAAAAAGGGGTGGGTACTAGTTTGTGAAGGCAGTTGTCATGGGTGACAGGCAATGTAGCTGACAGGTGTGACATTGCTTCTAGACTTGCATAGTTTTGGTGACTAATGGAGCCTAGGATTTTGAATGTTTGAGGAGCTGGTATCTCCCTCACAGAGTTCACCTGGAAGAGCAATGCAAACCTGCACACTCTTCAAAAGGGAACACTGGTTCCACTGCCTTCTCCTTCCACAGGTGATGCTGGCATTTGGGACCCCTGTGGTACTGCTCTGTCTCACCCACGCCCTTAGGGAGGGTTCTGAATTTGACTTTGATTCTTCAGAGAAGGCTTTGGAGTAAAAACAGGAAAGGGACAGTGTGCATGAGGTGTGAAAAGAAGCCTGGTCTCTGAGGATACACCAATATAATTCTGGTACCCTCCCCAATATCCTTTTCTGCAGTAGAGATAGCTGTGATTGCCAGGGTTCCCAGATTGTTCCCATTGCATGTGCCCAGATTTTATGCTTGTGTTCAAACCTGGATTTATTTTATTGGACACTGGGACCATTCTTGATACAAGTGTGGCTGCACATATTCTTTGCAGATTCAGACTCAAGGCTAGTAGGTCCATTATCACATCTCTTCCTTACACAGTTAAATTTTCCACTTGGCAAAGGGATCTGAGGTGAGGTAAGCTGCTTTATTAATGAGGCATAACCTTCTCTTTCTTCCATACTCTCTTGAATGCTGCTCCAGGGATGACTGAGTTTATCCTAGATAATCTCAACAATGAGATTTGGTTCTTTTACTCTCCTTGGAAAGATAGTGTGAAGGCCTGAGAGGTCTAAGAAATCAAGATTTGCTCCCAGCATCTCTGACTAATGATAGTATACAGTCTTTTTTACAAGTGTTCCTATATCTTTATGAGTGACACACAGTAATGTGTGTCATACACTGGCCAAGTTTGATCTATTCTTCTACAAAATGTTAGCTCAAGTCTTATTGTTACTTGTCCTTTGAGCAGCCAGCCTTTGTGCCTGTAATTGCATTTATGGGCTTTCATCAGATCTCAGGAGCGTAAGTTCCTCCTTTAGCTTATAATTTACATGATGAGCTGAAAATACCTGTGAAAAACCAATTGGCTTAGACTAGCATTAAGGGGATAATAACCAGGTCAGCTTCCCCTGTCACTGTACTGACTCTCTCTGAAGATTTTGGGCATCACATCTTGAGCCACAGCACAGAAAGTTAAGATGCACTTATGCAATCATTTGAAGCACTAGCAAACACACATTTTGCTTTCTCACAGAAATTAGGCCAAATAATTTGATTTCTATCTGAAATATAAATGA
>JAWWMS010000059.1:63268889-63290097 GCA_035048045.1 Chlorospingus semifuscus | reverse complement strand
TCTGAAATATAAATGAAATCCTATTACAGGGATGAGGAAAGATGTGTTATTTTCAGAGGGACAAGAAAAATCCTTAAATGACCAGTGGCTCAATATGGCAGCTTGGTCACTTGTTTAAGAAAAATATTTTGAGCAAGTAATACTAAAGATGTCTATTTAAAACAGAGTGTGAGCTGGAAGATAGTACTCACTGTCTCTAAGTCTTCTGAAGGCCAAGATGTTGTAAACCTCTTTAAAATAGCCTCCAATTCAGTATCATAAGAACATGAAAAGTGTTTTCTTAAACTCTACTGAACTATACAGAGATATGGAGGACTGATCAGGCATTCTTAGGGTTGTTCTCTAACTGATGAACTGTATTTGTTTGCTTATTTTTTTTCAAAATGTGCTTTTTATTAAAAACACCTGATACAGTATATGAAATCAAAATTTCTGCTGTTAATCTAAACTAATTGCTGTTGTGAGGCTGGTTTACCACATTATCTGAATAGAGCCAGGGTTTGTGGTCACACTGGTGTGCTACAGTGCTCCCTTCAGTATTCCATTGTTTTATGAAAGCAAGAACTAGAAAATTAAAGTATTGAAGTTGAAAATCCCCAGTGCAACTTCATTTCAAGTGAGATGCTGTTGTTCACTTGTATTTGTTTTTCTCCTTGCGAGTTTGATAAATGAGGCACTCACCACACCAGTTGAAATTTCAAACTGTGTATTTTGCTGTGAGGTTTCAGATGAAGTTTATTTGCTGCCTAGGTAACAAATCCAGATGTGGCACTTGTCTGTGTATTTTACTGAATTATGTGAAACAAGCCGAGGACAAACACAGGAGACTGTACTCACTTAAAATATATGCTGTGGTATCCCAGTTTGTGTTACTAGGGAAAACAAATATAGTATCCTTGTCACTTGGATTTGTCTGGAAGTGAAACCAGGAGCTTGGCATTTAGACATGAATAACTGCCTGTATGATTTCCATTATCTTTAGCTGAGCTAAGATTGTTTTACTTTAGAAAGTAATTGCTTGCTTATTGATTAAAGCCTCATGACTACAGTGTTTCAATAGAGAAGAAAATTCAAGCAGAAAGATGAACAGGACTGATTCCTGCTACAGAAAACTAACAGTAGCTTGTGTCTTTTATTGTCTCATAACTTTAATCTTGGAGCTGGTTTTCTAATTTTGATTGACTTTCAAATGTATGTTTCTGAACAGCAAAACTCATCTTGCAACTGGAATTAATGCAGCTATCAATAATAATTTTGTACATCAGTGCAGTACAGAGATAATCCTTCTTGGAAGAACAACTGCATTTTCTAGAGACCAATTCACCTGGCAAACAAAACCACTAATACTTTGCTGCTAAAGGGATTTACTGAGAAAAAACCCAGGGTCCTGCTGTAACAAATCTAACACTGTGCTGCTTAGCATGGTAATGACCTGAGGTTCAATATTATATACATTTAGAATATATAAAAGTTATTTTCTGTACTTCTTGAGGTTACAAATTAAGGTAACATTGACAGTACAGATGCATTGTGTTCCTAATGTACCTTGAACTGTACTGATTTCAGTGGGAGATTTTGCAGTTTTATAGCCAATTATCCCCTTGTTACTTGACCTCTCTTCAACCCAAAATGAATGTGACCCAACAAGGGGGCAGAATCATCCCCCTTTATTTTGGTGAATGGCTCAATTGCTAAGAACAAACAGAGGTTAGCAGCCTGAGTGGTTTTGGTCACTGTGGTCTCAGACTCCCTCTCTGGGCTGAGACTGCCCCTGCTTCCAGCCTTTACAGCCCTGCCTTGGCTTTAGGAGCAGGGTTGAGTTGATCATTCTTCAGAAAGCAGGCTAGGGGTAAAGGGGAAGGAGAGAGGCAGAGCTTGATTTTGAGCAAAGAGCTGTGATCAGTCCTGTCCCAGCTGAAGTCTGCCTGGGTTCTGACATGGACTTGGATAAGGTCAGGCTTTGGTGTGACATGATGAGGGCATTTATCAGCAAGGCTATAGATACCATCCCATGCTGCACCTCGAGATAGCTCCTGAAAAGATTCCTATGGTGGATATTGTCAAAGAATGGAGTTTGCTGGGCAGCAATGAGACAGAGAAATAGTCATGAGGGACACAACTGAAGAAACTGGACATAGTTAAAAAAAATATAAATCAACCCACTGCTCAACTTGCATCTTCTCAGCCAGTGACAGAAATGGATTCTACTATCTTTAAAATTATACAAAAAAATTTGGAGGCTGAAATCCTGCTTTTTACCTTATCCTCATAACTAAATTCCAGAGGAAATTTCACTAATATTGATGGAATGCTGTAAAGTTATGATCAGGGCAGTGATTGATTCTGAATTGATGTTCTTAAATCTTTGCATTTATACTGACTTTTTGCTTGGAACCTTCAGGAGAAATCCTGAAGGGATCCTGTCTCTTCTGCACACTTTGATAATCACAGAGACTGTAGGAACATTTGCTGTGACCAAAGTCACCTGGAGGAGGTTGCTGTGTGTTGTGTCAACCTCCTCAGTAGTTTCACTTACTCTGTGAGTGGTTTAAATGTGGATTTGTACATCTGTGTTGACAGCTCCTCTATATATAGTGGCTCAGAGAAGTATTGCAAATACATTATATATTCAACATGAATTATCTCCCATTTAAAAAGTCAGTTTGACTTAACAGTGGTGTCTTTGAGAGGCTCCATAAGGTAATACTAAATTTCAAAAAAGAGCACATCTGTCAGCTTTTGACAGAAATGAATCTTAAGTAGGTTTGCAAGTTATTTATGGGTATCAAAGTGATGTTCCTATTGTAGATCAAGAGCCATAGTGTGCTTCCCCTCTCTCCTGCTTTCCCCCTTGCAGTGCTGTAAATCTAACTTCTGCCCATCCCATTGTTGGAAGAAAAGCAGCCATATTGTGCTGATTGCTATTAAATTAAAGCAGAAAGGGAGGGAAACAAATGCAGAAGCCAATCTTACCAGCAGGGATACCACTATCTTTTATTTTGCCTTTTGGGGGTCACAAAGTCATGGCAGGCAGCTGACCTCTGATAACCTTTTCAGTGCCACAGCATGCAGTTTCTTTCGGAAGAACTTAATTAAACACAACTGAAGTTCCTGGCTAACATTTGTTGTGAAAAGAGTTGCCTTTGATTGGTGTTTTCTGCTGAGGGGACAACAGAGATGAAGCTTTTGTTCGGGGGAGAAAAGTTAGCATATGTTAGTTAAGGATTTGTGGTTTCCTATAGTGGTGCTGGGTCTTTCTGAAAATTCACTGGGGTTCCCAGCTAGCATTGAAGCACCACAGCAATGCTTCTGTTGTTTCAAACTCATTTAAATGAGTTTTTCTCTTTAAAGAAATAAGTCTAAAACTCATTTCCAATGAGGCTACTCCTACTAAATGATGTGTGGTGTGGTCCAAAGTAAATAAAATGATGTTTTCCCTATAGAATTGGTGATGTAGCTGTGGTAGACCATGTCTTTGATATGAACCATGCAGTATCAAGCATGTATCCACCAAGGTTTTGCTGTAAGCCTCTGCAAGATTAGTTGGAGCAAGATAAGATTTATTTAGTTCTCCTGTTGTGAGAATGTGCTTGCAACACAGGAGAGAATAAGCAGTTTTTATGGTATAGATTATAAATCCAGAGCACTGACTGAATTTAGATAGCTACAAGGTAAAGTGTGTAAAGCTCTTTTAGGTGGAGAAATGCACAGATATAAGTAATCTTCTGTATGCTTTTGTAAGTGTGATCAGATTGACACTTTCTAAGAGCAACCAATGGGAGAACATTTGACTAGAGAAAAAGACTGTTAATAACTCATGGAAATGTAACTGTGTTATGTACGTAATGATTGCAGAATCCTTTTGAAATAGTAAACACTACTGATGAGTCTCTTGATCTAATTCAGGATGTGTGAGTGTCTGCATGAGCCTTTGATGGAGACAAGCTTAAAATTTTAACTTTTTCCTAATAGCAATAGGGAGGGAAAAGACCTTTCCTTTTCTTGGTAGCATGGTTTGGGAGCTGGCAGCACTTAGGTCCTTGGTTTGGGCAGGGAAGAAGGCCCAGCTCTCTGACAGAGGCAGGAGAAGCTCTCATCAGCTTCCCCCTGCTGCCACAGCACAAGGGGACCTCAGCTGGCAGTGTCTGACTTTGTTGCTTGGGTCAAACCATACAGACTCTCTGTTAGCTGAGCTCCTGCTCTGCTGGCTGTCCTTTCTCAGAGGGACAGGAGCTCCCTGTGAGCTCTCAGGGCAGCCAGGAGCAAGGCAGTAGCTCCTGCCCTTGAGGATTGTCCTGGGTGTTGCTATGGGAGGCGAAATGGCACTGCCTCATTGAGAGCTGTGGGGTGGGAGAGTCTGGGGAAAGGAACACAACGTGCCATAGGAGATCTCGTCTCCTTTGCTACAGGAGATTCACTTCAGCAAATCCCAGCTAAGCAAAACCGTCCCCATTTTTTGCTCTGCAGCCTTCTCTGTCCTCCTTTTGCCCCTGATCTCTGAGACTGCAAAAAGATGTGTGGAAAGTGTTTGCTGAGGCTGTGTCACCTCCCTTGTAGTTAATAGATCTCTGTGCAGGCAAAGGCTCTGGAAAGCATCTGTTTTTGGGGCTGGGGCCACACTGCAGAAATGATTCTGTCAAAACTGCCTGGGAAGATCAGGTTACCAGCTCATTAGAGGGAATGTGTCCTGGTAACTGTAAAATGAGCTTCCATATTCCCTCATTTCTAGCATCTAATTTGCTAGGTGGTTTCATTTATTAGCATACATTCAAGTGTGTGGGCACTTGTATGGCTCTTTCTTTAAGAAACAAAAACATTAACTCTCTAGTACACCACCTGTTTGCACTTCATTGTCAACTGTGAGGGGTTATTTTATTGGCTTCATTGTTTTGCTTCTCATGATTTTTTTGTTATTAACATGCAGGCTGCAATCTGATTTCTTTTGCTAGAAATGGACTTTGTTTGTCATTAATACCACACTTCTGGCTGTATTTCTTTATTTAAAAGAAATAAAGCTTTTCTTTTATATCTAGTCTTTATATCTGTCCTTGGTCTGAGCCTCTGTCCTAGTGGCTTTCCAAATGTACTTGATTTAGCTTTTCAATATGTAATTAATGCCAAACAAGTTAATTACTTTACAAGTGTCCAAAATTCCCTCGTTTCATTTCTATTCATTTATAAACCTTCATTATACAGCCACTGTTCCACATAAACACAAATGATTGTTAATGAATGCCTAATGTCGTATTCATTAGAAAATCAGGTTAATGGCTAGTAATGAATATCTGAGCTACTTGTTACTTTCAAGTTATTTTTTTTCCCCTTGTCGATTACAATACTTTTTAATCTACAAAGACATCATACCTGCATGTTAGGCCAACTGAAACATGATGAGGTCAAAACTTTGCAAAAGCCCCCAGCCATTCCCGTATTACAGATGCTTTCTCTTGAGGTGGAGTGCTAGATAGATTTGACAAAGACAGTCAAGCTGTAACTGCTAGTTTATCCTCAGTTTGTGATTTTTAGACCTGGGAGGACTGCTAATGTTATTAAAACAATTTTATACTAATCAAGGTGACAAAGATCATTCCTTTCTATTTTCAGAAGAAAGTCAATGGTTGGACTTGATGACCCTAGAGGTCTTTTCCAGCCTTAATGGTTATGATTATGCAGGATTTGTATGTGTAGCTGGCACATACTGAGACGTATTGTCATTCTAAGAAGGAATATTTCTCATTGTGAAAGTATGGGTGCAAACTCTAATGGTTCCACATAGTTTTGCAAGCAATTAATGTTCAAGGCAGGTGAGCACTCAAACTGAAAGCAGTGATGTTTTATACTAGCTAAACTTTGACTAGATAGTACTATTTCACAGGCATCTATATATTTATGTGCTGTTAAAGATCAGTGGGAATGAGCAGGTCTGGAACGGTTTAAACCACGGGTCCTTAGTTGCTGTGTATTGTATCACCCCATGAGGATGATCTGCTCTCATGAATTTCTAAAGCAGCATTGGGAGAATACAGCTGTAAACCCTGCTATGATAGCTGATGTTGTGTGGAATTCTTTTGGGAAGTGATCTGCTTTACTGTAGTTCTGGACATGGAAATACAGTTCTGCTCTGAATGTAGGATAGGACCTGGGATCTTCAGAAAATATGCTTTGGGAAAGATCTTTGAATCAAAGGTAAAATTGGGTCCTGACTTTTTCTGTAGTTCAAATTCCACCTGAACTTTTCCCAGAATAGACATGGAATCCTGCCCTGACCAAATTGCTTTCTAGCTAACAGCATTCTTTAGTCCCTCCCAGAGCAGTGCATTTTCACTTGAGGCTTTATAACTGTTGCATGCTATGTTAATTCATTAGCATGGCTGCCATCTTCTACCCCTGTTCTGGTTGTGTTTTGATGGATGAAGAAATTCCTAGAGTCTGGCTATAGTGAAATGTTGTGTTTTGACCTAGAAGGGTTCAGTAACCCTTCTTATGCTAGATTATCCAAATGTAAACATGTGTACATACATGCATGTGCAGTGTCTTTTCCTAGATGTTTAGAGAAAAATAAGATTGAGTAATATCTCTTGCCTGGCTTTATAAGGACTGCCTGCCAAAAAAAGATTTGGCTATTTGAAGTTATATATCTGGAATAACTGAGCTATATTTCATATTTTGTTTTATAAAGTGTTGGCTCATTTTTGTTTGCTATTGCTTCTGCCATGGTAACCTGAAGGCCTGGAGATCCCACAAGCATTAAAACTGGAGCTATAGCTCTTCTGAGAACTCATTTTTGCATTGATGTCCACCAACAGCCCTCCTGTTTTGCCTTATTAGACCTTTAAGCAACTTCATAAACTGCTTGAGCACTGCTGGTGATGAGCATGGTCCCACTGGACACTCCAAGTTATAAAGAAATTACTCCTTATTAGTAACTAAACCTTAAAAGAATACATTTGCCCTGATTATAAATAGTGTGAAAAAGAATACCCAGAGTAACTTTGCACACTGCTGTTTAGATAATTTAAAAGAGAAAAAGAAACATGATACAGTTAAAATGCAATTGATCTTTATAGTGTACCTGTCAAACAAATTACAACATGAAATAAGAGGAGAGAATTTCTGCAGTGAAAGACAGTAAACTGTATTTATTACTTAGTGAAAGTATGTAAGTTATAGTGCTTATCAGAGGGCATTATCTGCTTCCAGTTAATGTTGGTATTTTGGTAGTAACCCCAGTCAGGATTAAAGTCCCACATCAACACCACAGCTGAGGGTGTTCCATGTGTTGTTTGATCTCCAGCAGGAGCAATTAGTGGTGCTTACAGTCAGAGTGATTCACAAGGGTGTATATCATATGCTGAAAGTCAAACATGTACTGTGGGATTTTTCTGAATAATTTCTACTGGCATCCCAGATTTGATCAGCCCCTCTCTGTCTGCTTAGCACTTTGCATGACTGAGCTTTAATGAAAGTGCCAAAATGCAGGCAGGTGCTGGCATTGTTTATTAGGCAAAGACAGCTTGGAAAGGCTTCAAGATGCAACATGGAAGAACATGGTGGTACCTCAAGGCAAGTATTTTGTGCATGGCTTTAGAACACACATGATGTTTTCCTGGATTTGGCCTGGAAAAGGAAAGGTGAGCAATTATTACTGACACAGGGCTTCAATCTATAAGAATAACAGTGAGTTAAGTCACAAGTATCTGATTTTATTTATTTATGGTTATTTTGAGTGGGTCAATATAAAATGGAGCAATCTCATGCTTTGTCTCTCAGAGCACCCTGCCATACTGCAAAATCACACAGGGTAAGACTAAAACATCAGATCAAATTTCTCTTGTGACACCTGAGAGCCTCCTCAGATCTGTGGCATCCTTGAAATCTGCTTGATAAAATCTCTTCTGGAAGCGGTGTGCTGAGCCTGCAAAACCAGAATAAAAGTAAACCACACTAAATTAAATATTTATTAAATTATTAAATACATTGCAGGGTGTCCCTTGTTGCACAGTCCATGTGAATGGAGTGTCATGGGCTGGAGACACTTGCTGCTGTGCTTTACCTACAGTCTCACACAGTCTCCCTTTTCCCCTTTTCCATCCACAAAGTTAACTGCTTTTTATCTCATTCTTTAATATGCACTCTTTCTACATCAGCAGCATACAGCATATCCAAAATTCCCATCTTTGGGAGATAGCTTTGCTTATTTTTTGTGTGTACTTCATTTCTCATGTGGTTTTTAGGAATTCATGTTCTGATCATGCTTGGAACAAGTGTTCTTATGCTGTTGGATAGCTCTTGATCTTCTGACTGATTAAATAACCCCTTTTCCACACACAAGGATTATAAAGCAACACAAAACAACAACAAATAAAACCTCGTTTGGCGTAATCTCCAGTAGTATTCTAGTATTATCACCTTCTGCATTTAATGTGCTGTTCAGATGCCCTGTGCAGAATATTTTAGGAATACATAGATGTTGAAGCATTGATTTTATTATTCATCTGCTGTATAAGAATCAAAATCAGCTTTATAGGTGCAATTTTCTCTTTACTAGAGGTACAAAGACCAAAAATTACAAGAATAATTTCATCTTTCTCTTTCAAATAAAAATAAATAGATGAGTTCATCAAGGAAATTGCTGACCTGTTATATTTTTTCTTTCATTTGCTAATGATCTCCTTTTTCAGTGAACGAAGCTTGAGCCTGGTGATTTTTGCTGCAACGTGTACATGTATATCTGGTAAATTAATGGCAGTGTGCTGGGGAAGATGGTAGCCATAGGCCAAGGCTTTCTGTTGCCATGGATCCATTGCAGGCCCCTCTGATAGTAGCTCGTTAGGGCTTTGTTTAAACAAGTGGGAACTGGGGGGAAAAAAAAGGTTTTCAGCTATTTCTGTCATTTACATTTTAACTGTTCTAATTGTCCTAATTTCCTTCCTTCTTACAATGAATGGTGAAAGGAGTAAGCCTTCAGTGGTGACCACCACACTCTTCAAACTCAGGCCACACACTCTGTCCATGTTTTTTTCCCTGTGCTGTTGTGCCAAGGAAAGGATTTAGCCTGCCTGGGTGTGTTTGTGGGACACAACCTGCTGTACATATGTACATACTCATATTGTGTGAGAACTGATGGTGCTTTGGGCCTCAGTTTTGTGAAACAGTGTTTAAATGCACCTTGGGGAGTGATCCACCATGGCACTTAAATTCACCAGTGTTTCAAACAGAGAGAAACACCCTTTAATATTGTGCCCTGCTGTTTGTGTTGAGCCCAGGCTCGTGTTAACACAAGGTGCCTTGTGCAGGTACCCAGCTGTGCTGCAGCCACCCCTGCTGGGCCAGTTTGGGGCTCTGACATGGTGACAAAATGTCAAAATAAAACATCTGTGTGCAAACATGTCCCCCAGTGTAGCCTTCCTGTGGTTACTGCAGTAAAAGATGGGAAGTGTGTGAAATTCTACCAGGAGCTGAAGAATCAGAATTTTGGTCTTTAGTCTGCTCTGATCTGAACTTCACCTTCACTGCAGGACTTGTTATCTCTACATATTCCTCTTAGAGGTCTTGGCAGCTCTGCCTGTGCAGAAGTGCTTCCCCTCTCTTTCTACAAACCTTCTCCTGTATCAGCAGAGAATTACTGTGAACCAGAAGAGCTGCTAGACCTTGTTTTCATAGCACCTTAAGTCCTTTTTACTCTAGTAAATTAGGAAAATGTAAAGTGACTTCAAGTGGTTTAAATCCAGTTTACTGCTATGTTAAAAATCATTTTTACTCATCAAGAGGGAGTATTTGCTTTAATGTGGATGAATCCAGCTTGTTTCTAGGTTTAAAAGTGATATTTTACCCTGAGGATGAATATTGCAACTGTGCTGTGGCTGGTGATGCCTAAGGCTGTTCCACTTAGAAGCAATATTTAGTAATGGTGCCAAAATAATATGCATAATTATTATCACTTTAATATGCATAATTATATGATTATTAATGATGCTAATAATAAAAGCCAACTTGTTGGCTGGCTTTCAATTATCCAAGTGTGTGTGAACTGGAAAGTGGGATCCAATCTCTCTCGTTTCTTTTGTTCTGCGGCAATACACATCTCACTCAATGACAGCATCGAAGGTTTTAAAGACTGCAGGTAACCCAAAGACTCAGATAATGATCCAGTGAAGTGTCCCAAGAGTGTAGAAGAAGGAGTCAGGATTATGGCTGCAGGTACTCCACTTTCTTCCTCGTTTCTCACTACACTCCCAACCTATAGTCCTTCCCTGCATTTCTTCAGCCTGAGGTTTTTAGGACAGAGGCAGTTGGGAAGTAAAGCTGGTGGAGCAGCTGATGAAAAATCACAAAAGCTGAGATTCCTCTATCTTTGTGAACTCTGCTGTTCACATTTCTTGTGACAGTGCTGGAACAGTAATTGTTCCTGGTCTCTGGGCTTTGTGCTCCTTCTCCTCAGGCACAGGCCTTTCTCCCTGACTCTGCTGTCCAGTTATGCTGTGAGGTTTTTGGGGCAGGACCTGAACACTTGTGTTCTGTGCAATGTTTTACGTGGTAGATCTTGGCTCTTCTTGTTTGCCAGGCTGTGTGGTTATAAAAATCATGCCAGTCTGTCTGGGAGGGGGAGGAAAGGAGATAGTCTGATAAAATTTAGCCTAAGGAATTGCCTAGTCAACGTCTGCCTATATGAAAACAAATCACTATTCCAGTGGGCTCATGTTTTTATTTGCCAAACATATGGAAGATTTCCTACTTGCCTTTCTGCCACCACAATTTTTTTCCTCTGCAGTACAAATAACCAACCCAGGATTTGTGTCACCTTCTTTACATTGTGTTTTCCTCTGTCATAAATGCAGTACAAATAATCCAAGCATTTCTATCAGCTTCCTTAAATTGTGTTTTCCTCTGTTGTAAATGGCTCTTAAAGGAAGACATATAAGTTTCATTTTCTTTCCTAAAGCACACACAAAAGTAAATTCCATGGTCTTACAGCCTTGAGGTGTGCAAAATGCTGCTGGAGTCAGCAGCCTGTGTGTGTGTAGATGTCTGCAGGGCTGCCCTGGTAGTTGAAGTCCTGGCTCTCTAAAGCTCCTAGAACTAAATAGTTTCTTTCTGGCCAAGGTATGCAGGAGCTTGCAAGCTCTTGTACTGCAGAAGCTCAGCAATGTCCCTCTGAGCGGCTGCAGAGCTGTGGGAGGCAGCTGGTCCGTGATGGGCAAAACGAGCTGGGTTTGGAGCAGATTGTAAGCCTGCAAAGGGAAGCGTGGAGGCAGCGCTGCGGCAGCACAGACATACTGGTAATACCCTCTAGTGGAGACAAGAGGCCTGCCAGCAACAGGAGGGGGTTTGCCAGCAGAATTAAACACCAACTTGAGCAGCTTCAGGACAGCTTTATCACATACTGTACAGCTGCTGGAGGATTGTGTAGAAAACAATTTGCTTGCACATTTGGGATGGTCAGAGAATATGATTTATTTCCATGTCTCCTAGGCACTGTTACTAGGCAGGCAGAGCTCTGTAGCATGGACCAATGTTTTGCTGCATCATTCTTAGTACACATGGGGTAAAGTAAGTAATTTACGCTCAGTTTCTAATGGATAGCTATACAGAATACAGGTATATCACCTTTTTTAAATCATTTTTTTAAAATGTGTTTTCCTGATGACTGCAAGTAACAGACATTGTGTGGTTTTTCTTCCTGCTGTTATTCTTCCACATCTCTAAAAACTCCATGGGAACACTGGAATTTCTGCTGCTCAAATAGATAGGGAAATATGGGGATTCGGTTGAATAAATAAGTAAACAATAGAACACAAAAATATATTCCCCCTCCTCCCCCCCCTCAGTCATTTGCAAGTGTAAAGTTGCATGGTATTTTATCAAGATTTATAGCAATGTTACACTGGGGTGATTTGATATTTTTCAGTAATTAATACTCTGGCATATCTACTACTTCTTTTATAACCCACATTAATTTCAGCAGGAACAGAACTAAGATATGTTGTTCTTTTCTGATGCCTTTCTTTTGTTATGAGATAATATCAGTGTCATGGAAAAGGCTCAAGAAAGGGCTAATA
This sequence comes from Chlorospingus semifuscus, assembly GCA_035048045.1. NCBI lineage: Eukaryota > Metazoa > Chordata > Aves > Passeriformes > Passerellidae > Chlorospingus > Chlorospingus semifuscus. The sequence goes on along the minus strand of JAWWMS010000059.1, from coordinate 63,278,038 downwards.
TACATGAACCAGAAAATATCTAGTCTTCACCTTGAATAATTTATCAGTTAAGTAAAGGATATTACTTTAAACTGGAATATGTTATCTTGGCGGAAGAAAATATATTGAAAGTCTATAATATTTGACTTCTTGAGAAATTTTACAATTCAGCTTTCACTCACAAAAAGCTATATGAGAAATTGTTTCTTTAATAACAGAATAGGCATAATTTGATAATATTTTATAAGATTTTTATCAGTATTGCAAGTAGGGAAACATTTCCACATAGAATATACCAGTATTAATATTATTAAAAAAAAGAAAAAGAAACTACTATAGGTATGGCAGAAGCAAAAATAAAAGGAAGAAGTCAATGCTGATCCTCTAGTATCCATACTTAACATATCAATGTTTATCCTGTATTTATGCTTTTCTTTTGATTATCTAGTTAAGTGAGAAAATTTTCCATTATTTCTAATTTTGTTTGTGTGCACAAACCAACATTTATTCTGCTTCTGTAATTTTTTATTTTGCAAACAACTGGAAAGGTTATTAAGCATGACCTTGGTGTTCACACCCTGGGACCATTCAGTGATCTATAATTTTTTTGCCCATCGTGAAGGTACCCAGGATTCAAGTGGGACCTGCTGTAATTTTGCTGACTTCTGAGGAGTAGATCCGCATTTACACCCCTGAAAACAAAAAACTTAAATAGGCCTTTTGGGTTGCCTGCTTCAATTCCTATGGACCCAGATTTTAAAATTGCTTCAAAGGCTTTCAGTCAGGCTCAGATAGGGTGACATTAAAGCAAATTCTTAGTGTCAGCTTTCAATCAAGTAAAGTTCTGAAAATCCCACCACTGATTGCTAGAGCCAACATGACTATGCATAACTGCACTGGCACACCAGATTCAGCATCTGAAATTTGTGTGAAAGCAACATAAAACCAGCAGTCAATTTCACCTTCTGAACAGTGTGAAACGCCTAAATTGGTTTAAGGTGCGTGGATTAAGACATGATGCTGAATGCGATAATGGCACATTGCTGCAGCCACTCTGGGGTGATGAACTTCACGATGATTTATTTATTTATTTTCTGTGGAAAACATCAAGGGAAAATCACACCTCTAAAGAAAAAATGAGATGAAATTAAAATTTAGAAATGTGTGAGGTTATTACATATTATAAGTTGTGAGGGGGATAGACGGTGGGAAAAAGAGATGCAGTGGTAAAACTGTGTAATCTTCCCTTTGTGTATAAACAACTTAAATTCATCTGCCAGGTGAATTTAAGGCCCTGAGATACTCCCATTCATGGCTGATTCTGAAGGGGATTATTTCAATTATGACCTGAAAGGCAGCCAGCCTGCAAGGTTCCTGCATGCTGGTTTACATGTTTTCATCACAGATGTCTAGAGAGTTTTTTTGCATTATTTTTAATAAGAACTGCAGAACAAAGCCCACAACCCTGAAATCAGAGGATATTGGCAAATAGGAGTAAAATATTTGCCTATTTCTCATTTACCATTTTGAAAGGGACTCCTTTTTCCTCTAGAACTATACAACTTGTCAAGCACAGATAAAATATGAAGGAATTAATCTACTGTGACTTTTTTTTTTTTAAGCTGTTAGGAAATCAAATTGTGAGTAGAAGATGAAAGTTATTTCATCTTTTACTGGACCAGCTGTGTTGTTTGCCCTGAACACCTTGACTGAGCAGTCATGGCCATGAGCAGAACCAAAGGGTGCAAAGGTGGGACCACTGCTCTCCTCTGGGCAGGGCATCACCCTCATATCCCTAGCCCAGTGAACACAGATACTGCAACAAAAATTGTGAAACAAATTGCAATATATGGTTCCAGCCAAGACACAAGAATAGCTCCAAATCTGCATTTCTGTATTTAAAATCCTGGAGGAGTGGCAACCCATGTTTTGCATGATGTGAGATGTAGAGAGAAAAATGCAGTAGGTTCTCCTGGCGTTTTTCTTTCTCTGTATAGAAAGGTATGTTTTCTCTAACAAGAACAGTCTAAATATTCCATCAATGCCTATGTGTATTATTAGCAAAACCCCTTTCAGGATAGATTACAGTATTTTGATTCATTACTCATCAGTATGTATAATTATCGTTTAACAATGTTATGAAGGACTGATGAAGGGAAGCAGGTGTTTAAACATGCTGTACCAGGAGTTTGACACAGCATTTAATTCTCTTTATTTGTGCTTTTTAAAGACATTTATTCAAAGAGAGAAAACAGTGAGGCATCATACAGCCATGAGTGTTTGCAAGAGAAAGAAAAAAGATGTTTAATCAATTTTTGGAGCAAGTATTTTTTAATTAATAACAGTGAGCTTTTTAACAGCACTATAACATTATATGAAGATACTGAAAGTAATGACATGTGTTACAATTTTAGATAGGAAAATAATTATGTCTTACAGTAGGGTTTAGAACTACAAGATGTTCCTGGGCAATGTGTTCATAAGTGTTCATGGTAATGGAAACTAAAACTGAAAAGCCTGGAGTGATTTTTGGAGTTCACACACTGGAGGGTGCTGATCCCAGGGTTTGCTTCCCAGGACCATGAGGAAGGCCAGAGCAGCCCCATGGGTGACATCCACCCTGCCTGGCCCACGCTGGGCTTAGCTTTGTCCATTGTCTCCGGGACATCAGCATCCTTGCTGGAGAGCATGGGGGGTGAGGGCTGCTTCTTCAGAACTTTAGGGATTTAGGATATCCTGGGCCAAAGAGTCCTGTGAACTGTCTGCCTGAATGAGAAGACTCCTATTTACCTATTTACCTCCAGGCAAGGAGAGCTTGAAAACCTCCATGCTCAAGAGCTAATCTTTGCCAGTACCAGTAGTCTCCCTGATCACTGCAATTTGCCTTATCATACTAATTATTACCTAGCTACCAAGTGTAAATTAATAGAAGCCAATAGAACTTTTTAAAATAATCCTTATTTGGGTTAAAAAGATGTGCCCTGCCTTATGGTGAAAGTAATTTTAAGTCATCCTAATGATCCCTGTCAACCATAAAATGTACACATAAAAAATAAACATGGGTTGGTGTTTCATGATTACACCTGTTTCTCATTGCCTGATAATTTTGTTTCCCCTGCATGATACTCTACTATTAATGAAAATGGCATCTCTTTTTAAGTGACTTAATTTATAGGTAAAGTAGTTTTTATTTTCCTCTGTTTACTTTGTCTTCTAATTGCTGTTCCATGTCATTAACAAGGAGGGTGATGGGCCAAATAAGCTGCCTTTTTTTCTCTCATTTCTGATTGATCACCTTGTTCAAACGAGTTCTCAGCATGCTTCACAGGTATGGAAATCTTCCAGCTTGTTTGTGCTTTGCTTTCATTAGGAAAAATTATTTATAATTTCAAGGGTAATGAATAGAGTGATCAGAATTGTAACTTTGAGCAGGTGTGGCTGTATGTACTGAATCAGACTCTGGGCAGAGCCAGTTTGAAGAACCTTGTTTGCCTTGCAGACTCATCTTTCCTACCTTTTATCAGACAAATGAGCAAGGCGTTGTTCTGCTCAGCAATCAGTCCCTTCAGTTTTCCATGAGTTCAGTGCAAATCCCGAACAGGTGTAAGGCTGCAGTTTTCATTGCAATAGGGTCTCCACCCTGGTGTGACCCTGCCAGAAGTTAAAATAAGTAAATCTAAGAGTGTAGGCTGTTTTATAAATGTACCTTAGTTTTTAAGGACTTTTCTGTTTTAATCTAATCTGTGCATCAAATACTTTCATCAGGGTATTTTTTCCCTGCACATGCCATTGTTTCACTTCTCACCTCTAGTGTACTTAACCAAGTATGAAGCTTAACCAAGCATTTCAGTTACCATAAAGCACTACCCAGAATTTGCAATCATCATTGGCTGTGTAAATGCCAACTCCTTTAAAGGCTGTATTTGAGCTGAGGAAGAGGTTTGGGGTTAAATACAGGGGGTCAGTAATGACTTTGTCCAAGGCATCTACCTCCTGGCTCTTCAGGTGGCTGCTGCTTGGGGTTTGGTCATTTGTGCTTTTTACTGAACTTCTGTTTTTCAGTGGCAATTTGTAGTCTCAGTGATCATATGCCTATGGACCTCAGCATTGGTAGCTGGCCTGTTATTCCCTCCCGGGATAGAGGGGTCCTTGCTTCTGCTTCCTCACAGGCTCACCCCTGAGGCTCCTGGGGCTCATACCCAAAAGGTGCTCAGCACAGGGTGGTTTTAAGGAAGAAACTGCTGCAATTTCAAGTTTCTGAATCAAGTCTCTGCTCTAGATTGTCTGCCAGAGACAATTTACCTTGTATCATAGGGTTTGGGCAGCTGAGCCTCCTGATTTAGCCATCTAAGTGTGAACTTGCTGCTCTATTTGCTGAGGTTTGTGTCAAAGATAGATCCCTTTTGCAGGACCCCAGCAGGGATGGTTGTGGCTCCCAGCTCCCTCCCTGGGGTGCCCTGCTGCCTGCAGTGCCTGTGCCCACTGTGCTGCCAGCACCTCTTGGCCAAGGGGCTTCTCCTTCACCCCCAGTCCCTTCCAACCTGTTGAGACAGAGTGTCAACTCAGCTCCTTCCTTCAGGTGAGACCTGTTGCCTGGTACCATGAGTTATCAGGACACAGAGCTTGTTTGACACACCATGTCAGTGATGTGATACTCAGGAAAGCGCAAGCTTTTATGATAAAATATTAGCATTTTGTCAGAGGGCTCCAACACTTTAAAGTTATCCAGGCTGACTTCAGTGTGAGCAGAGAGCTTTGGGCACCCTGCAGACAGTCAGCCCAAAGAGCAGATCCTGCAGCAATGGGCCTGAGGTCGTTTTAATGTGGCTTTTGTGCCTTCATAAAAAAATGTAACTTCTGGTGCTCCTTGCATGAGAGTTGATGTTTAACGTTCTGGCCTTTAAGAAATTATAGTTTGACATGAATTTTAACTTTCCTGGCTAATAAAATTATCATGATGGAACAGCCCAAGTAAATAATAGATACAATAACTCTTCTTTGCCTATTGTGTGCTTTTACTATTCATAATTTTTAGGACCACAGATATTAGATACACTTACGTAAGACTTAACGAACAGTAATTATCTCTTGGCTAAAGCAAAAGCCCAAACGAATGCTAAGCTGCATTATCGCTTGGCTTCTGACATGAGCTGATAATCAGATTTTCTTGCTTAAATCCATGGTGCTTGAACAATGCTACCCACTGTCTGTCCTTCCAGATATTACCCTTAATTAGAAAGAACAGAAACACAAATCTGAATTATTTCAAAATCTGGTTTCCATGGTCAGTGGTTGGAAGGGCTTAACTTTATTACAAATAAACCTGGCTTTATTTACTAATGAAATCTGAAATGCTGGGCCTGTAATAGTAGATAGTGTAATAGTATGGTGTTTACATGCTGAAAAATCTTGTGTGGGCAAAGTATGTTGTAATAAATCGTTAAGTAATTGAATTATGATTCTTTTATCCAATTAATAAAGCAGAAAAGGAGACCCATAGGAAGCCCTATACCATAGCTTAGGCCAAGTAATGACACATTGTTCTCCAGCCTTGTTCTTTGTATGTAGGACTTCCTTCTAAGATGCATTTGGCAAATGCCTGTTTCTGTCTTTCCAAACACTAGAGACTTTAATTTGTCTTTTTTTCCTAATCCTCTGTATTTACTGGCTCCATGTTTCTGAACTTTTAACACACTAAAAGCTTTTTTTTTTTTTTTTAATGTATAACAGGGGAAATGATTGTATTTAGCTCTTTTTTGTTTAGAGGCCTGGAAGCCCCTTTTCCACCACTAAATGCAATCTTTTAATTTGCAGTGATAAGTTTTATTCTCTGTAGAAAGCCAGAAATATTATCTTATGCTGCCTGATCTCTCTAACTCCACTCTGATGTAATTGCAAATATACTTTTATTATAACTGTTGTAGTAAAGTGTAACTTTAGAAAAATATAACATTAAGTCTACCAAAGAAGCAGAAGATTGAGTACATAAATGATTTATTTTGTGAATGCTTTTTGTGTCACAGCATATATATGTGTAGCTCTTGTTAATGTACCAGAACACATATGACCTTATACAAATAATTGGAGTTTTCTGCAGCATTTTCAAGTTATCTTCTTTTTCTGGTAAAATATTCTTCATCTTTAATAGATATTTTGTGCATAATAAATAGCTATTTAAGGGAAAAGCCAGGAAGAAAAACTCAGTGTTCTTGGCAAGTCAACAATTGAAAAGTACAGGTGCTAGGAGTGGGTATAGACCTAAAGTAAATAGTTAGTTTGTTTTTTTTTTTAATCAAAAGAAGGTACCTTTCATTCTGAGAAATTTATTTCTTTTAAATATTTGCAGTCCACAGCTGATAGCACATAATGCCACTTTTCTTTCTTCCTTTACAAAGGGAATAGCTTTTGGTAACAAGCAGATGCTTGAGTGGGCTGTGTGGCATGAGGTGTACCATCAGCCAAGAAAATCAATATTTACTGTTCTAGTATCTTTGTGGTTTGTGAGTTTGCCTTGTTGAAAAAGTGGATTGTGTATAATATATAAGGCCTTGCTTCTAGCTGACCAGAAGAGGGGTGTTATTGAAAAGGGCATGTTCTCTGCAATGAGTCACACTTAACCCTCCATGTCCTACAGCCCTGCTCTGCTCATTTATTACACAAACCAAAATCAGCTGAATGGTGAGATCTGAGAGATGTTTGCAGTCGTTCTCATCCCTAAAGAATTTGTTTGGACATCATCAGTATGATTAATAACAACAGTAAAGCAGTAATTTGTTCAGCAGCAGAGTGAGTCCCCAGCCCCCAGCACAGACCCTCAGGCCACTGCCTCCTGTGGTTTGCAAGAGTGGAGTTCTCTTGGCAGTGATTGCAGCGAGGGCTGGTGGGGGAGGCATCAAATCTGCATTTCACTGTGAGGAGAAATACAGGTCTGTGCACTACTTGGGGAAATAAACTTTTCCTCTCAAGGAATTATTCATATTGAATAAGACAACTAAGAAATCTCAGGAGCGGTTTCTCAGTAATAATTGTTTCCTTTCTGAGATTGCATTTTGCTGGAAAGTTTTGGATCTTTGTTTTGCATTGATTTTCCCCTCCCTCACCTACGTTATAAAAAGAGAATGTCATCCATTGCAATAAATTCTCATGCTACCTTTTCCTGCACTGAGCCTTTCATCTGTAATATTTTAATCCACAGTGGAGGAGCACAAATGACAAAAAGAGAGGCTGAATACAGGTATAGGGAAACCATGAAGTCTGCAGGCCAATTTGGTGAAATGGGAAAGCACTCATGGAATGGAAATGACTGCTCATTTCACTGTTCATCTTTGCTCTTCTCTCTTCTTCCATGGTTTGTTGGGCAGATACTGTTTACAATGCCACGCTTCAAATTATTATGAATTTCAGTGATGCAGAAGCATAAACCTCTACTCTGTTAAACTCTTGATCCTGTGCAAGGCTCTTGACTGTGTCACAGGCTATGAGTGCTTCTTTAATGGAGAACTGGAGTGGTGAAGATTTTAAGGGTTCCAAAGTTCCCTTGCTGCTATTCAGTGCACTTGCTTTAGTCATCTTTGCCAGGATTTGAGAATCCAGAGGGGAAGAGAGAATCTGCATGCAGATAAATGATGGAAATGTTTTTGAACATGTTATGCACTGACAGCCTGCAGAGAAGGGTGCTAAAGGTGCATGTTCAGTCTCCTGGGAAGCTGCAGGAAGTGCCAATCCTGCTCTTGGCTCGAAGACCAAGGCTTGGCTTTGGAGGTTGGTCGTGGGATGTTTCCCACTGAGCTACTTCTTCCCCGTAGCTCCTCATGAGCCAAAATCTCCTCCCTTGCATTTTCCTGGTCTCTGGCTTATCCAAAACATTGGGGTTAAATTCCCAGGGTGTAAACTGTAGGGCTGGCATACATAATATAGGAAAAAAAATTATTTCAGTCATTGCGGTCTCTCTTGGAAGCCAGAGAAACATGGAGGGATGCAGAGGGGAGCTGGAATGTCTGGCGTGCTCAGGGGACTGATCAAGGTCAGGGATGCTCCCTTATGCCCTAAAGCTGTGGGGAAGGACTCTGTGAGAGCTGCTGCAAACACAAGAGGGCTGACATGCCAAGTTAAATGCACAGGTTACTGTGCATTTGATAAACATTACCTCTACATAAACCGGAACAGATTCTCCAGTAATCAACATGCTGTGAGGTTTAATTGGTCTATGTGTATCTTTTGGAAATCTGTGGGCCTTATCTTGCCCAGCTTCTGATGCTTAGACCTAAAAAGCTCATATTAAAATAAGAAATTATTTTAAGATGAAGTTATTTGGTTGAAATTATTTGTTTGAAAAAGAATGTGAGATAAAAAGTTAAAATGACTAATTTTCAAACTGTATCAAAACTTTATATATCTTCTTTCTCCTTATAAACTCTTCTGATGCCTGGAATTTTAAAAAGGCAGAATTTGCTAGAAAATACTTCTTATACCTCTACTTCAGTGTTGTTTGTCCAGGGTAGAAGTACAGTGTCTCATGCAACACGCAGACAGATGTGTGTAGTCTCAGTGGTGTTTTACTTTATAGAGCACTCAGAAGTCATCCCTGCCTGGCCCTGGATTTGTGGGTCTGCTGAGGCTGTTGTGTTGTCTTGGGCTCAGCACCAAGCTTTAGGGCAATCCAGCTGAACAGAGGAGCCAACCCTGAAAGAGCTTCCCCTTCCCAGAAAAATATGTGTGGGCACGTAAGCATATTGTATACAAAACCCTTTGGGGATTAGTGTCCAATAAGACTCAAAGTGAAGAGGAATTATTTACTATAACTATACTTGTGTGATAAAATTTTTCTTTCATTGTGTGTGGCAGCATCATCTTGTGATATAAACATACAGTGGAATCAGATCACATGCCAACTTTAGGGTAATTTTAGAATTTTCAACAACTGCAAATGGCTAAATAATCTATGGCAATAAATTTCTGTTTCTTGCTTGTTATTAGCAGTATAAATGCACCATGTGTTGTTTATGGCATTGTTTTCTTGCAGTCCTTGTCTTTTTAAAAAATGATAGTTATAATTTGCCTGAAGATACCTGTGGTGGTGTTCACAGGGGTCCCAGGATGAGGGAAGAGACGAGAATGTTGACTCCATGTTTCAGAAGGCTGATTTATTATTTTATGATATATATTATATT
>JAWWMS010000059.1:63233779-63262071 GCA_035048045.1 Chlorospingus semifuscus | reverse complement strand
TTTTTTGTTTGGCAAGGATAAATACTTTGAGTGCTCATAATTTCTCAGAATAACTTTGGTAGAAATCAGGGCTAGGACACATAATTCTGCTCCTGCCTTGGAACAGGGGATGGAATAGATGAAGTCTGATATTCTGTGGTCCTGTTCAGATCCATGTAGAAGTGTTTCTCGTGTTGCTGTCACCACATTTCCCACCCAGAATGGAGTAGGCATTCTGCCTCTCATCAGGCAAAGCCTCATAAACCCAAGACTTCATGTTTTGTTGAAATAGGGCTTCTTTAAAGACGTGAGGTCTAAATAAAGTTATTTTCTTAACGGACCACCTCAGGTTAGGTTCTAAATCCATATTTCATCATCTGACAAAGACATCTTTCACACCTGTTGAGTGTTTACCAGTCTACAGGAGACATAAAGGTTTTATTCTAATATATCAAATACATTTCTGGGTGAGCTGGGGAGAGGTGATATAATTTTTGATTTTTTAAAAACTAATTTAATGCATCACTGTAGTTGAAAGGGCCAATAGCAAAATCATTTGTCCCCAATCCATTGATGCAGTGTTTTTCTTTGTTCTTGTTGCCTGAAATTAAAAATTAATGTACTTAAGCACAGAAGAAGCAATGCAAGTCAACTTTAGGTCTGTCTCCTCTCCTAAAATTGAAAGGGCAGTCAGTTGAAGCTGGCTTCACGGGTTCCCAAATTATTTCTTCACTCCCAGATGCATTACCTTCTGAATTTTAGATCTGGGGTTTTTGGGTGTTACAAGGCATTTGTCTGCTGGTCCAGAACAGTAAGTATGTGGTTATTTGTACATTTTTAGTGCCTGTATGATGAACAATCCATGGATTTTCTGCAAAATTACTACTATCAAGGTTTGCTCTGCCTATCCTGCTTACTTGTAAATGAAAGGATCACATAATATGTGCTTTTTACTCTAGCTGTGGAGGACTTGTGCAGTGTTTTGAGACAGAGAGGGAGGTGCACCAGAGCCTAGAGCACTTGGTGGGCCACAGTACTCTGCAGCAGCCCTGGCCCAAGCTCTGCACCACAGAAAACAGGGCAGAAACATCAGTTCAGCAAGGGGAGGTAAAAGAAGCAGCTGTATGTCTGTAGAGAGATATGGACCAGGTGCAGACACCAGCATGGGTTTGTGCCTATTCAAAACAGGATAGTGGAAATCAGGAGTTGCTCTGTCTTGTTACTATAATTTCTCTAGGTGTGTTATTTTCCCTTCCTGGATTTTAGCTATCTAGAAGTCAGGCAACTCCAAATCAATCTACTTGTCCAAACTCTTTTTATATACAGGAGAGAATGACAAGCACCTTCTCAGGTGATCCCAGCTCTCTGCCTCTTAGATATTACCTTGGGAGCAGGAGTACAGGGCTCTGCCCAGTGACCCTGCACGGCTGTCTTGTCCTTGGTCTTCAGGTGGGTTCAGAAATTGCAGAGAAGTAGCAATGAATTATTGCAAGGTCAAACAAGACTTGGGTTTCTGGTTGGACTAAAGCTATTATATATATATATATATATATATAAAGACTGGGATAGGGAAAAAAGATAAGATAGAGGGGAGTGAAAACCCTCAGTCTAAGTCACAGATAAGAGGAGTGTTCCTTTAATAAGGAAGAAGCCTCACAGCCTCTGCAACACATGGCAAAAGTGTTCAATTGACTACACTGCAAATTGCCCTTCTTGCTGGAGCAGAGATTGTTTTCAGTGCAACAACCAGCCCTAGAAAAGCTGATTGCTACAGCCAGGAAAGGAAGAGAAGAGTGTGATTTTAACAGGACTTGTGTGTGTTACAACCAACCCAACCTCCTGAGGAGCTGTAGAAAGTTCAAACTGAGAGTAAATGGAACTGGCTGATAACACCAGGTCTGGTTACTGAGAATTCAGATTGTCTGTGTGCATTCAGCTTCTTGTGATATACTTTCACAGGTTTTTATATTTTTGAGAGTCAGCTCACCATTGTGTAGGATGAGGAGTATGATGAAAACCTAATGCAATGTGTCTTTCTTCCCTTGCAAGTCATAACAATAGTACTTATTACATTGAGATATTACGCAAACACATCAGTTAAACATCTTGCAGAAATCTTGATAATAACATCAAGATGTTATTTTATATGAAGAGCATGAAATCCTGTCAATATGATCAAACTAATAATAAACTGATGCAATTTTTCAAAGAGTTGTTCAGAGCAGATATGCTGGATACAGATCCTGTATCCAGCTCCAGTGATTCATGTGCTCCTGAGCCATACAACCATGTGTTGATGGTGACAACAAGTAATGACTAGGAGGAGCTTTTTCAGGCCCTGATTAAAGAATTTTTAAGTGCTTTTAAGGACGCGTTGAGTTGTATTCTTTTCCAGGAGGGTGTTTGAATGGGATTTAATCCTATGCTCAAGCACTTTTTCTGAAAGTGGTTGTCTTTTGGAATCAACTTTCCTTTCCATTTGTGGTTTAGTGACAGCCCCCACCTGGGTTTGAAATGAGGTCATTTGGCCTGAAAGGTGGGGGTAAAGGTATCTAAGTAGCTTTCATGGAGACTTACTCTGTTGCCTATAGCTACTTTCATCTTAAATAAGGAAGTGTGGCATGTTTGTATTCACAAATCCCGTTGTGCAATGTTCTGTCTCAATTGGGGCTGTCTGTGTCTCCATATTAATTCTCAGGGCAGCTGCAATTTCCTCCATTTCATGCAAATTAGCTTCAGCCTTAAAGCTCCTGGCAGGTCGCCAGCATAACCCTCTTTGGCAAAATTTGGATTCATCAGTGGAAGGGTATTAGCCTTTTTGCTTTAAAGGCCTTTGTTTAGGCAAGTATTTCACTATTTTAAAGGCAAATACTTAAGAAAATCTCTATCTTTTAGCCAGATGCATTCTTTACCCAGTAGAACAGTCCTAAAGATGGTTAGATAAACCACAAATAACTAAAATAATGGTATACATTCTTACTGCTTATCTTAAGCATTGCTATAAATGCCACTGCACCAGTGCCATTAAAATGCGTGTCAGGAATTTTCCTTGACTGCCTCTATGCAGCCTTTTAAGATCATTTAACTACATAATGACTTTTAAAGATATTCTTTTTGAAATTGAAGGGGTCTTTTTTCAAAGCCTAGCTGAAAAACGTATTCCACAGATTTTCAACGCAATATCTTAATTCCATCTCTCTGGTTTGAAAACTTAAACTTTTTAGTTTGAACAATGATTTTGTGGTTTTGTGTGTCCTGCAATTATTCTGGGAATATTTTTCCCTTTTGCACTATTATGAATACTCTCACAGTTTTTTGTGTTGTTCTGAATATATGCTATTCTTGTTAAAACTCAGATTTAAATTTTTCTTCTGTAAAGATAATAAGAGTATTTAATTCTTCCTCCTTCTATTCTTCTCACAAGAACCACATTTCATAGATTTCCCAGGAACCCATTTATTAAAATTCTAGTTCTACCTGAACAGTGACAATAAAACAGCATGAAAGGTTCTTGGTTTGTAGTGTGACACTGGCTTTGAATTTAATTAGGTAGCAAATAATATTTATCTTTTCCAGATATCACAGCCATATACTTTCCTGGCTGTTGAGATTCAAGATATGTTTGGCCTGTATCATCAATAGAAGTAGAAATGCTGCAGGAGAAAAACAGTTCTGTGGTTCCACTTGTGCAAAAGTGTTATTTTTACCTGGTATTCTCATGTCCACAGACCATCTAAGGCACAGTGGAGATCCACAGATATTGCCAAAATCACCATCTCAAGACTCTGTTGATCAGTGGAATGAGTGAGTTTTCTCTTTCTTATTACTGTTGACATGCAAGATGATACGATCCCAGGCTGTTTGTAATAACTGAAGTGTTTTCCATGATTATTATTTAGGAAAAAGTCACCACATTTGCACTCTAGTAACTGGAAGAATTTTGCAACTGACTGTCTCCTTGTTCCTGCAGGTGTTGAACAAACCTCCATAAAAGCTCCCAATTTCTAGGCCGTCTATTGTTTTATGCACTTTAATCATATCTGTTGTTACCTGCTCTCAAAGACAAACTGTGACAATAATTTCCTTTTTTTTTTTTTTAATTCTGTGACCTTCTCTGAGTTTCTGTAGTTCCTTACCGTCCCTGGTCAGCCATGGAGAGCCCTCTCTGCACACAGGAGTGAAGGCCTCTGGTCTGCCTTGAGATTGTCCTGGGTGATAGAGGAATTATATAGATATTCATTCTTTAGGGATAGATTGAAATTTTGAGATTAATACAGGAAAGCATGGCTTTTTGTTCAGCAAAATATTGTTAACTTTTGTAGCTGCTGTAGCTTGTCTCCTGGCTGGATGCTTTAGGTGGTTGGATTTTTAGAAACATGTCAATGATGGTGGGCAGGGAGTAGTTTTACTTGTGCTGCAAAATTGGTTGTTTATCTCTTCATAAAGGGGAGGGATAAACATACCAACTTTTTAGGGACACTGAAATACCCACTGTGATCAGTCACAGACAGCAAATGTTACATCCACGAGGTGATGGATGTCTCTCTTTGAACAATTTAAAAGAGGCTGAAGGCTTTTGCTGTGCTATTTGAGATCCTGTAAATCTAAGAAGTATACTGTTGCCTGCACAAGAGAAGAATTTGATTGGAAGTACTCTCTCAACCAACTGGCATATCATAAACTCTTTGAAGGTTCACCTTCTTTAAATCATAATGTTTTCTAAAATGGGCATTTGCTTACCAGGCAAATAATTTTAGATGGAATTAGGTAGTGGCTTGGGTACAACTTTGATTACAAAGAATCGGAATTTGATTTTCATAAAATCCGCAATTTCTCAGACCTGAAACACAATTGTTGATATGGTTTCTCAATGTATTTTGAGTATGTAAAATCTTACTGATGTAAATCCTATTAATGTAAAGAATTGAATAATTCCCTAGGGCTTTGGCCAAATGTTATTATGTGTATCGGTACAACTGTTGTCTATTAGTACAACTAACCTTTATTTTGAATGCTGGGAATTTGCACAGTATAAATAGTCCCCCAGCTAATTACTGATTACTGGTTCACTCACTGAGTTTTTTTTTTTTAAAGTTACTTTTTTTTTTAACACAACATTTCTATGATCAGGCATAGGGGGGGAGGATGTGGTAGAAGTAGTGTAAAGGCAGTAGCACAGATAAGCACAGAGGACTGGAATGTCTTAAACCAGCTTTGCCTGCAAGTTTGAGAGTCATGAAACTGTGTTTTGGAGTTTGACCTAACTTGATCTCAGGCTGGACCTGGCCACTGGACCAGAGCTCCATACAAGAGTCCTGGCACTCCAGCTCTTGCTGTGTAGACATAATTCTGCTCTGTGTTGTTTGTATGTCATTGCTGCTCATTAATCAAAATTAAAACACTGTGCCCTGAATGTCCAAACCACTCAGATCCACTGAAAGAAGCTGGTCATGTCTAAAAAAGGTGTTTTCCATAGAGAGGTGCTACCAAGGAGCTTATGACATTAGCTAGATTTAAGTTTATAATTCTGTGGTCCTTTTCTCCTGTAAATTTTAAACTCCTGCAGGAAGTAAATTTTACTTTTCAGTAGGCAATACCAGTATTTGAACTAAACTGAGGGGTACTCTTGCCTGTGCTGACTGCTATAAGCAAGGTTTAGTGGAACATTTAGCTGTCAGATGATAATTTCTTGTTTTGATACTCTCACACAAATGGGTCACTCGGTGCTTGAGACTGCACCAAATGGAGTTAAATCTGCAACCACCTCCTGTTAATAAGAAAAACTCAAACCCATCATCATTGCTTCTGCATGTTAGCTGTGTCCAAAATTTGGGATAGTCTGGGGAAAAAAAAATGCCAGACTAATGGACAGGTTTAAGACAGGATAAAATAACAAGTGCAGATACAGATTTCAGGACCTGCCTGATAGTCAGATCTGGAAAATCAGGCCACACATATGTACAGCTGCCTTTGGTGATCCAAATGACTTCTTGCTTCTGAGTTATTTGTATAGCCAAAAAGGTGCTTTGAGGAGAGAGTTGGGCACCACAGGTACAGGGGTTTAGCTGGGCCATGTGGTGCAGAGACATGAATGACTTGCCCAAAATTGTACCAGTGACAGCAGCAAGATCTGATCAGGGATCATGCTCTACACCTGGCTATGAATCTGCATGAAGGAAACATTTCACCATTGAATCTACATGAAGGAAACTGAGGTGTCTTGGCAACCTGTACTGTTCCCTGTCTTCTGAAGAATGGCTTTCATCTAAGGGGCTATAATTGTGGTGCATGTTAAAACATCTCAACACACAAAATGTGTGTGCCAGAGTTGTAGTTGTCCCCAAGACAAGCAGTTGTTTCCCAACAAGTCTCTTTGTAAATAGTTGCTTTTATTTTGAAATGTTTCTGGGCTGCATTTTTGCCTCCTAATGACAGGCAAAAATCAGAACCACCAGCTTTCCTGAATGTGATCATTAGTTTATGATGCCTGCGCCATATGGGGATATTTCATCCTACACAAGAATGTAGGGAAGATCTCTTTTTAATTAGAGGACTAGGGGAAAAAAATCACTTCATGGAGCAAAGTGTACTTAGAGGTTTTAGCTGAGCTTTTAAGTCCATTTGATGGAACCATCAGACATATTTACCAGCCTTGGTCCTTGGAGGTGAGTGTTTGCTCAGAGGTCTGGGACTGACTCCTCAAGGGGCTTGCACACTGCAGGTACTCAGTATAAATTCATATGCATCAAGCCCTCAGACAAAAAGATGCGTGGAGGAACCTGTGTCCCGGGTATTTACACAATGCACCTCAATTGCCTGAGAACAGAGGAGGTCTGTTTGAGAGCTTTGCATTTCCAATCCTTTATGTGGCTGGAATTGATCATTTTAAGAAAGGGAGCGGCAAGATGAGAGGAGTGGGATGGTTTACTGCAAAGTTCCTTTAGTGTTTGAGACATGGAGAAATTTGGATGAATTGCACTTTTCAGCCAGGACTTGCTGCCATCCATCTCTCAGTTCCTTAAGAGTAACTAGGATTTGTGCAGTGAGTGCAGCTTGCTGCCAGCAAATCTCAACTTTTGTTAATGTATAGGCATTCATCATCTGCTGTTCATTAACACACATATTGCTAATGCCTGGCAATGGAGCGAACATTTTTCTAGAGTGGGGTCGAAAAACTAATTATTCACCATATGGTGGCCGGCTCAGCAACAATTGCTGAAGCCATGGAAGCAAAAGGAAGTTGGCTGGTTGATTTCTTTGGACAGTTTGCACAGTGATGACTCTCTTGACACATGCCATTCATGTGGCCGCTGCATAACAGATGGGCTGAGGCTGGGAACTGTGGAAAAATCATGGCAGAGATCTGGTGGCAGCCTCTGTCTTTTTATCCTTCAGAATGACTTTGGGTCACATGGGCTGTGAAAATAACAAGTAGGGGATTGTGCTCTAAGGATTTCCCTGCTTCTTTCATAAAGCCAGAGCGTAATTTTGACTGCCTTTTCGTATTTTGTTTATTAAAGGGATCAGGGTTTTAGATGAAAGAGATTACTTGGTTTGTGGTAGGGGGCTGTGCTGTGCCCATGACACTCAGCTCATTGTTAGCAGGAAAAATGCTGGCAGTTTGATAAGGGATAAGAAAATGGAGGGGTTTTAAATTAAAATTTAAATTACTCCTTATTTGTTCTTTTCTCATTTGTAAATCTCACATAGGCAAGTTTAGATAAGAGCTGTTTTAGATTCTGAATACTCAAACCTGAAATGAGTTAGTGTTTTTTTTCCAGAGGAGCTTAGTATGGGAGGGTAAGATTAATTTGAGTACGCTGCCTTTACAACTTGTGTGCTTTCTGGATTTCATATCATCCAGACAGTGCCTGAATGGGGGAAGGCACTGAAAGTTTTCATGCAGAGATTTTTTTGAACTTTAGTGTCATTCAAAATTAAATTGGGTGGGTTTGAACTATCTGCAAATTAAATTTTAATTGATTACAGCAAATTGTGTCAGTTGAGAATTTTCTCATGTCTTCCTTCATGGGAGTTGGGAAGAAGAGTTGACAAGCAGTGAAGGTATTGTCAGCTCCCTTCTGAAGCCTTCCCAGAGGGATGCTGGACATACTGCTTGCAGAACATGGAGGATGGGATGGGAAAGGAAAAGTGAAGTGAAAGACTGTTCATGAAACTGCCCAGCATGAGGGAGAACTTGCAGGTGAACCATTCACAGTCATTTGGGATTTGTCAGGAACAGCACACCAAGTTTCTCAGGTGAAATGTGATATGTGAGATCTTGATTCAGGATTATTGTAATGTAAGCATTCATCACTATCATATATTGCATAAACATACACAGGACCTCGTCTCCCCCTGCTGCCCCATCCTCTTCCCCTTCTCTCCAAAAATAAAAGCAGAAGGAAATAAGATGTCTTTCAAAGCCAACTTCAAGCAATAATTTACAATTCACTGAGTTTGAAATTCCTCTTTATAAGCAGAAAGATGCATGTGCCTTGTTGCAGCATTACACTGTTGTCTGCTCACAAGCAGGCCTGTCTTTTCTGTGTCTGTGTGCCACAGAGATGACATGATGACACAGAAACACAGAATATTCTGAGCTGGGAGGGACTCACAAGGATCATCAAGTCCAGCTCTGCAGTGAGCAGCCCATATGGCTAACTCATGACCTCAGCATTGCTGGGCAGGCTGTCAAGTGAACACCCACCATGTGGTTTCCAGGGTCCTTCCATCAACTCTCATTTTTCATTCCTATCTATCAAAACCAGGCCTGTTGATTCCAGAGGTGGGATCTGCTGCTCTTGCAGTGCTGATCACAGAGAGCCTCTGCACATGCTAACATTTGATTCAGTTGTGCAAGTGCACACAGAGGAGACTGAGCAAAAAGAAAATAATGTGTTTTTCCCTTGAATTATCCTGTTGCTATTTTCTGCAGGTGATGCAGTAAATAGCACTATTTTTCATTAGGGCATGATACTTTTCAATAGGTGAGCAGGGAAACACATTTTATTGTCTCTCCTTTGTGAGAAGGAAGTTCCCTAGCCCATAATGCTGGCAGCAGCAATTATTTTTTCTGGAGAAAGGAGTAAGCCACTTGTTTTATGTGATGAACATCCTAATCAGCTTTTTTGCCTTGCAGTGGTGTGAGCAAGCACACTGTGAGGCTGTGCTGCATTGGCCTTGGTCCTGTCATGCATTACCTGTATTTCAGGGCTCTTGTGATCTCCTTGGTTCATGATGGTTGCTCTTTTGCTCAACCAATGCTTATCCCACTTCTCCTCAGTGATTTCCCTATCTGTGTCAAAGACAAGGATTATTTCTGGTTTTATCAAGAAGTCAGTCCAGCAGATTAGGACCACTGTGCAGCAGTGGTCCTTTAAGAACAGCTGAATTTGTTGCTCTTATCCTTGTTTAATACAGATCTTATGTAGATCACATAAACCAAATTGGCTTAAATGGGAGATTAATGAGGGATATGTGTTGATTATATGTGCCAATAAATGTTAGGTTGTGTATTTAAAATCTTGCTGTATATATTTTTTCTAACTCCATTCACATAGAGAGTAATCAATCCTTACTCAGAATATAGGGATTTTTTTTTTTTCTGAGAAAAACATATTAAATGCTTTTAGAATTAGGCTTGTTTCAGCTTTGTCAGCCTTGTTTGCTAAATCATCACAAATGTTTATTGGATGTTTTGGCTTTGCTGCCATCTCCAACATGCTGAAGTGGGCTACGAACTCAGTAGAATTTGGGAGATATCCTACTGCCATTCTCCTGTCACACATGAGCAGTTTCAGGGTCAAAAAAATTAAAAGGGAAAAAAAAATTTCTTTATTTCCCACTTTTTATTTACTCTATAATTTTTTTTTCTTTAGCAGTTATGTTCAAGCAGATGGTTTAAATGGGAGATTTAGCAAGGACTTTACAGCCCCTTCCTTTGAGAATCTTAGGCAAAACTCCTGTCCATCTCCCAGGAAGTGAATCAGTCTGAATTTTATTTTAATTAGGTTAATGTTAGAGAGCAAACTCCCTGCTGTTAGTTACCTTTTTTCTCAGAAGAAAATTTGTCACAAATTAACACTAACCACTGGATTTCAGATAGTCAGAAGAGACCTGAGAGTGTCTGGGAAGGCATAGATGTGTATATTATATTGTATCATATATATAAAACATACATATACATACAACATATGTGTTGTAGATATATATATATATACACAACACATATATATACACATATATATACAACATATATGTAACACATAAGTATATGTACATATTATATACATGTATTGTACAATTATATACATAATACATAGCATTTTCTATAATTTATATATTAATTATATTGTTATATAATTTATTATAATAATAATATAATTTAATATTATTTTTATATTAATATTGCATATTAATCCTGACTAATCTGATCTGTCTCATGGGCTGGTGGAGGCCTGCAGAGGCAGGGTCTCTGCAACCCCCTCAGGCAGTGGAACTCCATTGCACGTATCCTTCTTGCATGGGTTTATTGCTGCACTTGAAGCTGGTTTATCTTGGAGCCCTGCAGGACTTTTGGGCTGCAGGCAGCAGAGTCTGGCAGTCAGAGCTCAGAGAATGCTGTTTCAGATTAGCTGAAGCACCAGTAGGAGAAGAAGAGTTCCTTCTACTCAAATAAGGTTAATCCTGTTACTGTCAGCACCTCTGTGGTCTCATAAACCTTTGCTCCCCCAAATGCCACCAAATCACTTGTTCTTTATTTGAATTGGTCACCCTTACATATATTTCATTTGATGTCTGTGTCAGCTTCTTGTATCATTTTGTCAAGTCTACCTAAGGGAGATCAATGATAAAGAGATCTTGTGGTTTTCTTCTATTTGCCAGGGAGTGTGCATTGCCATTCCATGTACAGTGACATTCTCTGCATTTTGCAAAGACTGGATGATGAATTAGCTATGGATATAACCAGCTTATAACCATAACCAACTTATGTCTATGAATCCTTGTGGTCATGTTCTTCAATGTTGCTGAGAGTTGACAAAAACAGAAAGACTGGGAAGCAGATTTAGTATGCTAAGAGGAAGGGATATCAGAAAAAAGTCAGATGGTTTTATAGATAGCTTGAATGTAGATCTATATATATCCATCAATAGAAGTGCTTATGGTAGGTTGATTTTATTTATTGTAGACTAACTTGCCAAACACACGTTGGACACTGGGATTGACAAAAATGACAGAAGTGATAGCAGTGACAAAAGTAGGGGTGTATTGAATTTCCTAATGGTCTAAATGACAGTGGCACACATATGGTGCAGCAGATTGAGACTCTTAAGTATTTGTGCTCTGCATATTTTGCCTCAGCTTTGGCCCATCACTCTTCAGCCAAAATACATCCCTTTTTCCTTTTTTTCCATGTAGCTTAGTTCTCATGCACACTTCCAACACTCAGTCCTTTACATATATGGACAGATACAAGCATGTAGAGTTCATAAGTATCAATAAATTCTGAGCTTATTGGTAAAACTGCGTGATATGGCAGAAGTTGCAAGACAGGAACTAATTTTCTCTGGTCACTTAGTGCAGATGACAATTTTCCATAATCCAAATGTTGTATCTGGGACTTACCGTCTCCTTGGAAATCCTCATAAACTATACTGTAGGGGAAAAAAAGGCAAACAAACAAAAAACTTGAAGAAAACTGTGATATTGAAGGGAGCAAATACTCCTTCCCTATCCTACTAATGAAAACTTTACATGCTTTTGTTTTTTTCAAAATATGCAACTTTTTTTGGAGGGAGAAATCAATCTTTTTCAAAAAATTAGGAGATGTATGTTGATAGCTGGGGTGGGTGGATGTAGTGGCGCTTCTGTGTAGTTATCTAATTTTTGTTCTGAGAATGTTACACAAAGTCAGGCACTCACTAATCCACCAAAGGACCCAATGCCAAAGCAAATTCCAGCTTTTAACGTGCAATCAGTTCTGTGGCTCAAACAGGGAGGTAACTTATGCCTAGATTTGTTTTCCATGCACATTTGTCTACTTGGCTGCTCCTTCAGTCTTTGAACAACTGCTGTTTCGCAGTTAATGGAAAGTCTGAGTCCATCATTCTTAATAATATTGGAAGAATTGTGGCATGGGATGTTTGGGTTTGCATCTGGGTTTTTATTAACGTGACGTGACTGAAGGCCTCCTGCGTAGTTGTGTTGACTGGTGGGTGGGTGTCCACTTGAAATGTAGGTGGGAGCCTTGTTTGTGGTGGCAGGGACCAGTGACCTCTGCTTGCAGCCATGGAAAGAACAGTAATGACCAGGAGCAACTGGGTTTTAAGAGAGAGATTTTGGAAACAGGGAGCCATAGGAAAAGTCTCTGAGAAGCATTTCTGGTGTCAGGGAGCTCAGCCATGCATCCAGGGACTTTGTCACAAAGTGTAGGCATTTATCTGCTGCTAAATCAGCACTGCTGGGGAGGCCTCCAGGAGCCCCACTGCTGCCAACCCCTTGCTGGAGGGGCTTGGGGCATCAGCTAGGCTCAGCATTGTTTGTGAGTATTCCAGTATTGCTCCTCTTCATTGTTCCACTGTTAAATAAATTGTCTTCCCAAATTAAAAAAAAAAAAAGGAAATTTTATAGAAATTTAATATTTATATTTTCCTTTCAATATGTATCTGTACAATTCTGTTGCACATTGAGCAGTTATGAAATCAAAGTGACCAATAAATAATGTTTCTGGCTTCTAACTGTTTACTGGGGCAGAAAATGATTGGGAAAGCCACTATTTGTTCAGTGAACAAAGGAGTTAAACTATTTAATTTACCTAAATGAATGAACACCGATAATGGAATTTTCCTGTCATCTATTAATTTTCCTAAAGAGACCTCTAAAAATGATTGTAACAGTTTTGTCCCTTCCATGCCATCTAAGGGTCAGACTGTGAATGTCATATGCTGAGAAAGAGTTGCTGATATAAGTAATACAACTGACATGTAATTAATGTAAGCTCACTGGCATTATTTTCATGACTACTGAAGGATCAGTCAAAGATTTTAGCCAACTGCATTGTATCCTTTTTATTTCAATTTTCAGATACTTTCAGTAGTGAGACTCAAAACTGGAGCATTGTTAACTACTCATTAGTAGTTAGTCAATATTTGTGGAGCTCTAACTTGTAGTAATAAAATATAATGTTGGAAGTTCTTCCTTAGAGGAAGAACTGCTGTTCAACCTAATTATTACAGATTATTGGATTTACTTTTTAATTGAGTAGCCTAATTAAAGCAGCCCCTCCCCTACTTGCAGTTAGAAGACTATATCTATTATCTTCTATTCTTTCTCCATTGCTCCTGTTCAGAATTGCTGAGGAGGAGGAGGAGGAGAACTGTTCAAAGTGGTCACTGCACTTGTATCAGTTGCCTATTCTGAAAATACCACGTTTTGACAGATTTTTTAAAGCATTTTGCCCCCTGTTTTGGGAGATGATGGATGCGCCGTACAGATGACCTTAACACACGGCCGCACGCTAATGCTCAGAACCGTGCTTTTGTCTGTCTGCAACAATGGCTGTCATTAAGAAAGCTGAGTTTGCCAATATGCCCCCCTGTCCCAGAGCTGGACCCTTCCTGATTGGGCACCGGGAAGCATCATGTGCCTTTGACTGAAATGACATGGAAGATGTATGGTCTGAGTGCTGTCCTCAGCACCACTGCTGTGACGCGAAGAAAACCACGCTGACCCAAACAGACCTGTGCTCAAACAATGTCACACCAAACCAAGACAACATATTGGGAAGAAAAATGCTTGTAAACTGTGTGTGCTGGAAGATGTATTGGCCAGGCGGCCATAGGGCAATCTTTGAACTATTGAAATCTTTAGAAATATTGTTTAGTTCTTGAAGAATACTTACAAACGTAATTAATCAAGCATAGATGGTTATTTTCACTCTTTACATACTGCTTCTTTTTGGGACAAGAATAGGGCTGTCACATTTGTTTTGCTGACCACTTCCCAGGTGCTTGCTGGCAAAATCAGACTTTGAACATACATTTCCACGGCAATCCTTAAACAACAGACTTGAGAGAGCTCCTGGCCTTCTCCTAAGCCATAATATGCTTCAAAATCTCCTGAGTGTTTCCATTTTTCAGTTTGTGCGTGTCTTGGGCTACAACATTTCATTTTCTTTTTGGTTTGACATCATCAGAACAGTATTTTAAACCTGGCTGGAATCAATGAGTGATGGAGCAGCTAATGGTTTAATTTTAATGTCAAATCAATGGTATATGTTCCTTTCAAGAGGTGTCTAAATAAGAAGTTCTGTATAAAATCTGTTATTACTGCTTTTTGGGGTTTTTTTCTCTTAAAGCTTCTACTACAGTCTTGTGGAAGCTGTTGGGAAATGCTGTTACCACAAATTCCTCTTGAATTGCACATAAGCTGAGGACTTCAATCTCTGATCAAAACTCTGGTTCTTTGGGTCCACCATCCTACTGGTTTCTAAATTCTAGTATGTCTACTTTTAGATTATTGTTTTTATAATAAATTTTTATTGGTCTCTACATATACCATGTGGCTTAAGCCACCTAGAGTACTTAAAGTAAATAGCTCCTCTTTTTAAATCATTATAAAAAGTTGTCATTATCTTCAGTAAGGCTTGAAAATAATTTTTACAGGCAGTAAAAAATTTATGAAAATGTTAGAAGCTTTAAAATTTGCCTTAAGTTAAAATATACAGCAAGAACCATAAAATATTGCTTCTTGTTATAATTAAAATCACGGAAACAGAATTTTAATAGTTTTATTCCAGTTATTTAAATACATTTAATACAAATTATTACTTTATACATATTTTAATATATTGTAGTATATTTTGTTGCATTGTAATATAATGTAATACCATATTATATCACACTCAACATGGAGTGATTCTTGGGGTTGTCTTGTGCCAGGAGGTGGATTTAAGTAATCCTTGTGAGTTCATTCCAACTCAGCCCATTATATGATTCAATAGCTAGAATATTGTAATTTAATACAAATTGCTATTCTTATATGGTTTATAACATAATAGTCACACTAATATGCTCAGGTGGTCTGCTAAAATAAGCTATCATTCAAAAGAAATTTTAAATCTAATCTTGGACTTGACTTTAAATGAAGTTAAAAGCATATGTTTGAACGGCCTTCAGAGGCAATATTGTCCTGATTAAGAGATTACTTACTGCAGAAATGAGAATCCTTAAGAACATTCTTCAATGTATTTGAAGGCAATGCAGTGAGAAAATATGTAACTGTTGAATGCACTCAGGAACTATGTGCAGTTCTAAGTGCTCATAGTCATTAATATAAATTGCAAGTTTGCTCTGAACTTTTTTTAAAGCACTGTTTGTGGCCTACCCCCCTAGTAAATATGTATGTATGTTGAACATAATAAACTGTCCATACAAAAGCATGTCCCTCCCAGTCAGGCTAGAGGAGGTGTGGGAAAATATTCAGCCGTTGCTTGTCAAGGTCTAGTGCACAGGAAACAGGAGCCTGCACTGCTAGGAATCCCCCCATTTTCAGAAATAAACTGAAGCAAGCCATACAAAGCCCCTGTTTTGATCAGGCTTGAAACACTGAACTCACCCAAAATTAAAAGCAAGTAGAAAAAGAGACAGACTAGGTGGGGAGTTAAACTGTTGCCAGTAAATGGTCTAAATGAGGAGAAGGCAGATTAAATTTAGAATATGTGCAATCTATGATTCTGTCTGGGTCTTCAGGGTTTCTGCGTACAACCTGGTTTTTAAGTAAGGGTAGCTGTGTGGATATGTGGACTGATCTTAAACATTCTGCCAGATTGAAGCAGGAAGCATTTCTCTCTCTCAGCACTCAGAAATCCCCTCTTGGCATTTAGAAATTCATGTTCTTTCATCTATGAGTACTGGAAAGGCAGTGTTTCCATGTAAAAGGAAAGATAGTTACTAATTTAGATTGGTGGCTGTTGCTCTACTGTATAACGTTTGGGTTTTCTTCTCCACCTGTTTCAGTCTGTTTTAGAGGAGATGACAAATGGGTTGTGTCATCATTCCCAGGACATTTCCAAGTCATCCCCACCCAGGGGTCTTCTCCACCAGGCTGGGGACAAGGAAGAACCCAAATCTCCTTGTACCCTGTGGGCCAGCACTGGCTCTGGATGAAAATGCTGCTGCATTTGGTGCAAAAGCAAAGCTTCAGGAGGCTGTGGCTTGGTGAGAGCAGAGGTGAGCTGCTCCCTGGGGTGTGATGAGGCATTGCCCAGGTTAATCAGCTGTGAAGAGCATCTGCTGGACCAGGGACAAATTGGTTCTGTGTTTACTCTCTCCTTCTTTGAATGGATCCATGAAAGATTGCTCTTTCAATCTCATCTTCAACAGCACCAAACTGAGCCTGTTGGAGATTTCTTTATATCAGCTAATATTCTGTAGCATATTTCAGAAACCAGTAACCTCATTCATCACATTTTAAATGCAAATGAAAGATCTATCTTTAGAGTGTATTTTCCAAAGCTTGGAGCTCCTCTCTCTTTCCTCCAACATGAATTTAAGTACTGATTACACTGGAAAATGAGAATTTCTATCATAAGGAAGCTTATATTGAGGTTAATGCAAAAGCAGAGGAACTGAGCTGTAACTCTCAGCAGTGTAATTGTGAGATGTTACTCTGGCTGTTCGATGGCATAAAAGATGTTCAGGTTCTAGTGGTCTTATGAGTCAAATGAAGTTTTGGTCACTGGCTCAGTACATCCACCTTCAGGTGAGGATGCAGGTGACTTTCTACCCTCACTATGATAGGAATTGGTCTTCCTTTGTGTCAGGCGGTCTACAGGCACCATTTCATTGGCCTCTACCACTCACAAACCTCCTGACCGTACCAGCTGCAGGTTTTATGTATTTCTGTATTCCTGCAGTGAGAATAGGAAGTCTTTCTGTTTCTTTGTGTGTGTGTGTGTGTCTGTATGTCATAGCTGCTGAGCTAAATCCTCAGTTATGTTTATTTTGCTTAGTTTTTTCCACATTTGCCAGTGTCCTCTCAGCCACAGGTGAGGAAGGGGGCAGGAGCAGCATCCAAACCTGGCAACCTGAGCATCATGCGGTCTGTGTGTTTGGGTGGCCAAGGGTGGTGGCACTGCTGGCAACCCGAGAAGCCCCAGTTTCCATGGCACTGAAGACATTTTCCAGCCTTTTTCATATTCCACAAAAAAAAAAAAAGCTTGGGGCAAACACCTTCTTTTGCAGAAATTTGGCATGACCGTCTCCTTCGCTGCTTGCCTGTTCTTCCACCCATCTTCCCACAAAGAGGTTAATAAATGTTTACTTTTTTTCTTGTTTCCATATGGTTTGTTCACAGGCTTTTGCTTGTGTGTGTATGAATGCTCACTTGCATTGACTGCTGTGAGGGAATTGTTCTACTAATGCTGGCCATCTTCAAATCAATGCCTGCACATAACAACAGAAAGTGCCTCAGATGTAGTGGTTTCCACAGGACTATTGTTAGGCCTTTGTTAGGCATTTTTGAACCTAATAAATAATGTCAAAAGTCTCTATCCTAGCCAAAAATGTTCCCTTTGAAACAGTTCTAATAGTATTTTTGTTCTGCAATGTCTCCCAGTGTTGTGAAGAATTTGTGCCTCACAATAGGAATCTGGTATATCGCGTGCCGCTTTGCTTTTTTTTTTCTTTAATTTATTTTAAGATGTGAACCCTTCTTTCCTGAGCAGGCATTCCTAATTCTTTACATAAATGTTGTTTTTTCTTGAATAACCATACGACTTGGAACTTCAGTGCTGTAAATGCTACTAAATTTGACAAACTACTGGAAGAACAAATCTTAATAATGATGGAATGAAGGGGAGGAAAGCAAATCATTGAACTTAATTATAGGCTATTTCAGTGAACCTCCTTTGTGTTTTGTTGCATAACTCATAATTAAACTATATCTAAAGTAAGATTTTAACAATTGATTTATGCACTGAAAAGCAATGATAACAATGGTCAAAGATGATCACAGTAGTCCCCTCTGGCTGTAATATCTATTAATCTAGACCATAATGACTATTTATTCTGGAAAAAGCTCTAATTGGAGACTGTCTGTGATTCATTATGCCTCATATAGCACATATTAACAATACATTTCATCTGTCCTTAATATGAAGTATAACTTGTGGATAATATTCCTATTTCAGTGGTGCAGTAGTGTGTAGCAAATCAAGCTAAGAGAAACATATTTGCTAGACATATTTTATTTCTGTGCATTTTACTTTGCTTATTTTAATTGGGCTCTGGGGAAAAATGTCAAAACCCACATTTCTCTGCATTCATTTTCTCTGTGGCACCAAAGCTGTTGGGTGCTATCTGTATTAAAATAACTATTTATATTGTGAGATTTTATTTAGTTATCTCATTTTACCTTAGAGATGAAAGAGGCACTTTGTTTTTTCACTGTGGTAGAAATAAATGTTAGATCTACAGTTGGAATTGCTTATTTGTGGTGTTACATAGGTCTTAAGCAAATTTTAATTCTATAATTGTAATAGAGAATGAAACTCACTTGGGACTTGATAAATCAAACTTCTAATACTCCCAGTGGCAGTTCAGTGGACTTAGATCTGTGTTCATTTTTTTACAAATGATGTTAGCAAAATAGCTCCCTTGGACTTCCAGAGAGCAGACTGTGGCTTGCTCAAGAGCATCTTTGGAAAAGTCCATTGGGAGGCAGTCCTGAAGAGCAAAGGAGTCCAGGAAGGATGGACATTGTCCAACAAAGAGATCTTAAAGGTACAGGAGCAGTTTGTCCTCACATGCTGGAAGACAAGCAGGCGAGGAAGGAGATATAGTGACAAAGGAGGGGGAAACTGGAGGGATTTAGTGCTTTCTTTGCCTCAGTCTTCAATAGTAAGATGAGTTGTTCTCTAGATCCCAAGCCCCTGAACTGAAATACAGGGACAGGGAGCAGAATGAAACCCCTGTAATCGATCACCAGTCAGAAAAAGGAGGTGATTTTCTTTCTCTACTCACACTGGTGTGGTCCCGCCTTGGGCGTTGTGTGCAGTTTTGGGCACCACAGCATCAAAAAGGCATTAAGCTCTTAGAGAGTGTCCAAAGGAGGGCCGTGAGGATGGTGAAGGGTCTGGAGGGGAGGCTGTATGAGAACTGGCTGAGGGCACTTGGTCTGTTGAGCCTGAAGAAGAGGAGACCAAGGGGAGGCCTCACCATGGCCTACAACTTCCTTGTGAGGGGAAGAGGAGGGGCAGGTACCAATTTCTTCACTCTTGTGACCAGCAACAGGACTCAAGGAAACGACCTTAAGTTGTGTCAGAGGAGATGTAGGTTGGATATCAGGAAAAGGCTCTACACCCAGAGGGTGGTTAGGCACTGGAACAGGCTCCCCAGGGAATGGTCACGGCACCGAGCCTGATGGAGTGACAGAAGCATTTGGACAACACTCTGAGGCACATTGTGTGATTCTTGGGGTGTTCTGTGCAGGAGTTGGACTCCATGATTCTTGTGGGTCCCTTCCAATTCAGCACAGTCTATGACTCTAGGAAGGGGAAATGGTCAGTGACTTTCTAAACCACTTAGACACACACAAGCCTATAGGACCAGATGGAATCCACTCCAGGGTACCAAGGGAGCTTGCAGAAGAGACCACCAAGCCACTTTCCATCATTTACCAGCAGCCCTGACTAACTGGGGAGGTCCCAGGTGACTGGAGGTTAACTGATGTGAGGCCAATCTATAAGAAAATCTGGAAGGAAGATCTGGGGAGCTACAGGCTTGTCAGCCTGAGCTTGATGCCAGGAAATATCCTGGAGCAGATCATCTTGAGTGGCATCAAACAGCACGTGTAGGACAACCAGCATAGATTTGTGAGAGGCAGATCCTGCTTGACCAGCCTCATCTCCTTCTATGACAGGTCACCCACTTAGTAGATAGGGAAAGACTGTGGATGTTGTCTGCCTAGACTTTAGTCCACCTTGACACTGTTTCCTATTGCATTACCCTGAAGAAACTGGGTGCTCATGGCTTGGATGGATGCACTGTTCAATGTGAATAAAACTTTGGATGGCCAGGTCAAGAGAGAGGTGGTGACCAGAGTTACATCCAGCTGATGGCTGGTGAGTAGAGGCGTTCTTGAGGGCTCAGGACTAGGGCTGGTCCTGTTGAATGTCTTTATCAATGCTCTGGATGAGGGGATCCAATGTACCCTTAGTCAGTGTGCAGGTGACACTGTGAGCATTGATCTGCTGTTGGGTGGGAGTGATGATCTGCTGGATGGAAGACACGATCCTGTGTCCGCCTTTCCCACACCGAGGCAGGAGCTGTGTCCTGCTGATGCCTCTGCTCTCAAGAGCAAGGAGAGACTTAACCACAATTCACCTGGAGGCACAGAGGATGGGTGAGTATTAGCTTGCTTTAATATAGTCAGCTTCAGAAATGTGCTGTAAAATGGGTTCCAGTAAGTGTTTGGGCAGGTAGCCCATGCTGGAGCTGCCTTTCATTGGTACTTCAGGTGGCTATCCTGACTTGAACATGTGGGTCTCTGTGTACAGTCATTAATCCCCAAGGTACCTGAAGTCTCTGCTGTTTTTTTGCTCAGTTGCATGGCTAACAGTTCTTGTTTTCTGAGTTCACATTTAGTTACTGTCAGTGTGAACATTGCTATCCAGCAGAGCCCTAAGGAGGTGCTGCAGGGGCTCCAGTGGGGTGGGGCTGGCTGGTCCTGAGCTGGCCAGGCAGAAGGCCAGAGCTCTCCTCTGGCAGCAGAACAGGAGCTGCATGAAACTCAGCCAGGAGCTTGGCTGGTGTTCTGCATCTGCTCTTGGCTGTGTGCTTTTCATGCCCCTGCTGCTGGGGCTGGGCTGGCAGGACTTCCACATGTGCACCTGGCCCTGCTGCCTTTTGGACCCAGCTTTGGGGGAATTATTTGGAAAGACAAGAAGGGGACTGTGTGTGGTTCCTTGTTCTCTTTGGTAGACAGAAACAAAAAATCCTAAAAAATCCTGAAATATTAATTTATCTAGTCAAATTAATGGTGACACATGAAAGAAGAACAAAGTAGTATTTGTGCTTCTAGTGACAGAATCGAATTGCATTGTGACAGTCAGGTATACACTCCTGAGATCAGATGAAACAGGCCTTTTTAGTGAGGAAAACACCTCATATCTTATGAAAACACTGAAAAAACTATCCAAAGGGGACATTTATTTTTTTTAATTTTTCATCTTCAGAAGTGTATCTGAGGTGCACCAGTTGCCTAAATGATTCATTGCAATTACATTATCAAGTGGACTTAGCACTTTTGCTCTTTAGTCATTAGTTAAAAGACTTTGCATATTTTAATACATTTACTACCTGTAAAAATTTGTTTGTTTCAGAAAACTTACACCTGTATTTTTTGTGAAATGTTCCTTCTGATCCACAGCTAGTTATTAATAATAGACTATAATTGCTTTTCTAAAGTTACACATGATTTTCTCCTTCCCCTGATGTAAGGATTGGTCTTTCTATAAAGAAGGATAATGATCTGTGATTAAAGCTTGTTCTTGGTCACATGTTCATACATGAGTACAGGAGAATGGTCAGTATTGGAGATTACATCTGCCTTAACACTGTACAGACACACATGATAAACACATGACTGTAGCCAAATAAGAAAAAAAAAGACAAATTTGCTGCTTGTCAGCTGCCTTCCACAGAGACACACCAGCAGAAAAATTGACCCAGCATTTTTGTATTATCTACAGAGTGCTATAAATCACAGGGAAATATAAATCCTAATTATATTCTAATTAGAAAAAACCGTAAACTCAAACTCACATTTGTCATGAAAAGCCTTTGTACTTGATACTGAATTTTCAGTTTATTCAATTTATGGTGCCATTAGTGATGTCTTTCCACATTCATCATCACAATTTTTTTTTCATTTGCACCACTCAGCCAAGCTAATATTAAAACTGATTTTTCTTTTGCCAGGTGTCAATGTTAGGATAAACCATTTTGGAAAATTTCAGCAGGCATTATTTGTCAGTGTCCTCCAATCGAAATAGATATGAATAGGATATTGGTTGTTTTGGGGGTTTTTTTAGTCTGAAAAATGTATGTGATCATGATAATAAATAGGAAAAGGGAAAAAAGATTGTGTCTATATCTATAGTTGGAACTTTATACAGAACATGAGTTTAGTTTCAGTCTTAGACTATGCAAATAGGATTTTCCCATGTGAACTGTACTCTGTTAAGAGTTTAGCATTTCATTGTCTTGAGCTGTCACTGACCCTGAGCACACAGAGGTTTCACACATCCTGAGAAGACAACTGTGACTGTGGCATCCCCATTTCATGATCTCAAACATTGCTTTCGTTCTCTTTTGCCTCTGGTGCAGCAGCCTGCTCTGATCCCCATCCCCAAAATCCATCAAGGGGGCAATGATTCCCGTTTTCTCTGGGACATGGTCTTCTGTGACTCATGAGCTGTCTAGGGGGGAGATGTCACCTGGAGGCTGGTTTAGCCATATTTGTCTAAATGGCATGGCATGAGCTATTGGTTGTGTGATGATCATTTTCATCACTTTTGAGTGGTCTGGTTTGAGACAGCTTTTGCAGCAAGCCTAAAAATCTTGAAAATAGTTTATTTTAAAAGAGGCACTGATAACACTACTGTGACCCCCGTGATATTTTATTACTGGCTAATAATTTCTATGAGCTGTAAAAGGCTACTGAAAAAACAAGTTTGAAATTCAGAGGAAAAGGACGTGAAGTATCAAGGACAAGTCTATGGGGCTTTCAACTCAGCTTATGTTAATAGACAGGTTTGGATTGAGCACTGAGACATCAATATTTTTGAGTATTTAATTTTTTGTCTTGGAAGCCAGGATATGGATGTGAAGTATAGAAAGAAAGCAGATATAAAAAAAGGATTTCATCATATCTCTAAAAACTCACCAGGACTTGTTACAAGACAAGTTTCCAGTGTTATTAGAGATGAAATTCCTTGTCAATAAGACAGCTCAAAGAGAGTTTATACTGGAAAAATGACTTTGCAAATGTTGATCTTCAATTAGCATCTAAGGAATATCTAGCTTTACAAGGGAGAAAACATTATAGAAGTTATAGGTGATTGAAGCTGCTTTTTTTATTGGGAGGGATAATAAGGGTAAATAGTGTTATGTCCATTATTTCACAGTCTTGAAGAAATGTCCCTGGAGTGCATCAGATACAGCATCACCAGCCAAGTGAGGGAGGGGATTGTCCCACTCTACTCTGCACTGGGGTGGCCTCACCTCGAGTGACAGCTGGGGGCAGTTTTGGATGCCACAATATAATGGAGATCTGAAGTTCTTAGTGTCCAAAGTGGGACCATGGAGATGGTGATGTGTCTAGAGTGGAAACCATATGAAGAGTGGCTGAGGTCACTTGATCTGTTCAGCCTGGAGGAGACTGAGGGGGGAGCTGATTGCAGTCTGCAGCTTCCTCATGAGGAGAACAGGAGGGGCAGACCATGATCTCTTCTCTGTGGTGGCAGGGCCTAAGGGGACTCCATGAAGTTGTGTCAGGGGAGATTTAGATATTAGGAAAAGGTTCTACACCCAGTGGGTGACTGGGGACTGGAACACGTTCTCCAGAGAAGTGGGCAGAGCACCAAGTCTGACAGAGTTCAAGGAACACTTGGACAATACTTTCAGGCACATGGTGGGAATTCTGGTTCTGTATTCAATGATCCTGGCGGGTCCCTTGGGACTCCTGCTATTCTGTCTTTCTGTAGTCACTGACCTAGTTCAGAGGTGCAAGTCTGTGAAAACAGAACTGACTCCTTGCCTGCTGTGGGGTTGTTGGAAGTTTTGCTACTACCTTCAACAGAACTGAACTTTCAGGCATTTTTCCTGTCTGAAGCTGCTCATAATGGAGTGGCCCTTTGCTACAAATGCAGATGCAAATGAATATGCTTCATGGCTAGCTCTGCTGAGCTGAGGCTTTTTCAGACTTGGTGACTATATTCCATTGCAATGCTTCATTTAAGAATCAAAAACAGATCAAAATTTGATTAACAGAGAAATTAGACTTCAAATACTAAAAATGAGAATTGGGTTTGGATAAATAAATGGCTTTAGATGAATCCTTTATTTCATGGAAGATTTACCTTAGGAATTAGATTTGTGTAAATTAAGTCTAAAAGCTTTTATAAAATGGCAATTTCTGTGTTTCATGTAAGCATGAAGAGAACATGCACACTCAAAGAAGCTCAGTAGGCTATACAAATATTTATTTAGATAATCTGCGTGAAAGCAAAAATATTTTCCACCTTTTTTCCCTTAAAGCAGCTGTTATGTACAAATAAGTTACAAATAAGTAAGTCCATTTCAGTACTTAAGATGTACCCATTGCATCTAGCTGTGCAACATACAGTGATTCCCAAAGGCATGTTGTGAGAATTGGAAGCAGATAAATGAAAAATTGTGGAAAAATGACATTTAATTCTGTCAGAGTTGCTGTTGGTTTTCCCTTGGTTAGTCAATTTGTATATCTCTTGCCTTTACTGTGCTTTGGATATATGTTGCTAAGAACTGACTTATCTACTGAAATTCAGTTTTACCATTTGTACTGATAGGGGTTTTTTATTTCCATTTCACTATGATATTACATCAGCATTTTGTGTGTGCTCCCTCATACTTCCCCAGCTTAAAGATCTGCTCTTTTAGATTTTTTTGTGTGTGTGACTTTAACAATGTTCTGTTCACATTTCCTTGGATAGACCCAACAATTGCTTGTTGACCCATTTTAACCCCTTTTGAGCATCATCTTCAAAGTGTAACTGTCCTTGACAATGAAAGAGACCTTCCTATTGTCTGGTCCTTCCAGGCAATCTTTAGCATTGAGTTAAATGGCTTTCAGATGGAGGAGTTGGCTGGAAGGAAGGAGACAAAGTGGCCTGTTGTTTCTGAGTGACTTTGCTAGAGTTTCCCTTTTTTCTTTTAGAATGGTGCATTTCTATAGAAGATGACAGACGTTTTGACAGGTGCAATATGCTTTGAACTGTTGTGTCAGATAATTCTTTTGTCTTGGTTTTTCCCAGCAGAGTGGTACATCTCCTTAGGATGCTGATATGCATATTGTTTGCTTTTCATTTAGTGTGGTGAAGCCTTCCATCCTCCTTTTCTCTCTCCCTCCCTAACTTTTTTAATGGCTCTTTGCATATATGTAGCTGACCCAGATGGGAAGGCGGAGTGACCATGACTTAAACTTCCTCTCCAAACTTTTGATCATGATAACTGACACTTAAAACTCAGGAAATTATAATGGTAATAGAGAAGGAGCTGGCAAAGACACACAAAAGCACAACCTCAAATGAAATCATGCTAAAATCTCATCTCTGACTGCAATGAAATATGCTTGGGTGAAAAACATGGTTTCAGGGCTCTTGAGAGCAGGAAATATTTAGCTTTGTTCATCTGACCACTGGCCTAGGTGAAAACAAACTGTAGTTCTATTACATAATCAAAACAGGTTTGAGAGGAAAAGAAGAACTCCAAGCTGAAGTTTTAATACTTACATTTGTTTGCTTCTTGTATGGATGTTTTCTTTCTTTCTTAATACTCTTACTGCAAAAAATATTTCTCAAGCAGGTAGATTAATTTATTTGGAGTATGCAGATCAGGTTCTGTTTGTAGCCAATGTTTTTGAAGTGTCATCTCTGAGGGTTTTTAGTCCTGCTATGAATTGTTATGTTGTAAATAGCATCACTGGTAAACTGATTATGCAGAGAAAATATTGGGATTTTTGCCTGATGCTATCTTTCTGCATCAATCCCTGCTTCTGCCTGCTGCCTTCCTGCCTGTTTTTGATTTAAACAGAGTTTTTTACTTTTACCTTTGATGTTTTCTTTTTATTTTCAGAGTTAACATCGCTTCTTTTAGTGGCCTGGGTATGACTCTCATTCATTGTGTCATGAATGACATCCGTGTTACTGAAAGACAATCTGACCCTGAAAAATTGAAAACAAGATCTTCTTTTGCAGTTGCTTCACATGGCACAAACTCAGTGGGGTAGAGAGATTTAAAGGCTGCCAATCAAACAGAGGAATGGACAACATAATTTACTGTAACAGGGAGAGGTGACTTGGAAAGTGCTGCTTTATGAATCCTTGCAGAATATCTGAGAATTCAGTTTAATATCTCATGGAATACGTGTTTAAAATATTTTTTTTTTTTTTTTAATCGGGGTAGTGGCTGAATCTCTGCAAAGTGTAGTTGGCTGACCTGGTGGCCTGATTTCTGAAAATGGCTGGAACCCATCAAACTGTGTTTTTTCACTGTCGGAGTGAAAGTATCTCATTGTAGCATTTTAGCCTGCACAGCAATTTTGTGTGTTACTATGGTATATAGTGGGTAATCTTGAATAGAAAAAAAATATAATTACTTCTTCTAAATGATATCTTTTCTGGGAAGATTTTGAATGGTGCCTATGATAGGCCAAGCAGCGAATAGCTGTATTTGTCTGTTTACTAGTAGATACCTCTACTAGTGCTGGAAAGGGTTGTACAGCAGTACTTAAACATTTGAGATCATGGTTCTGAAATAGATGGCTGAAATATTGTTTGAAATTCAGTCTGCTGCCATAGAAGGGTGCTAGTAATTGTTATACTTGACTGTAAAAGTGCTTATTTGGGATGATTGTAATTTTCAGCCTCTACAGTTACCTTTTCTTCAAGTAATTCCTGTTTACATTCCAATTCTTACTTTCGTGAGTCACTCATACAAACAAGATACAAAATCTGCTTTATTAGCTATTCTTAGCTGAAAACACAGTATTTTTGCCATCTCTGTTCTATGCTCACCTGTTACCATAGTCTCTGGTTGTAGATTTATTTAGTTATCATACTGATTACTGCTTGAAACTCCTTATCTCTAAACAGTAGAAAGTATATTCACAACACCAGAAATTTCTAAACTGATTCTTGTAGTCATCTATTGTAGTTTTCTGTAGGCAGCTAAGAGCAGGTTCTCATGAAGATCGTTGGATGGTTTCAACAAGAGGCCTATTTACTGACACCAGCTCTAATTGGAGTGTGTCATGGGAAGCTCTCCTCTCAGGAGATCTGACATTGTTCCAGGAAGAGCCAAGCAGATCCAATGTTAAATTGCTTCAGGCTCTTTTGCAAAGTAGGGCATTTCTGAAGCTGGGAGAATTTTGCCAAGGGACTCACAGGGCATGAATTTCTTGGGATGATGTGCATCACATTCAGTTTTATGGTTTCCCTTTCACCGTTTGAGGACGTTGCATAGCTGAATAGATTGAAGGGGAACCCACGCCTTTTTCACAGGAGTCTAGTGTAAGCATGGCAGAGTCCTTGTTATGCCCATCAGTGAGATGGGTATTTATTACTTGATCAGTATCTGAAATTTCTATAGGGTTCTCATAAACAAAATGAAGGTGGTTGCTCTTTTGATCAGGTCTAGTAGGAAAATACGCAGAGTTCTCACAGGCTGCTGATGTCTCAAAATATGTCCACTGTAACAATTCACAGGCTATGCAAACTTCATGGTTGTCAAGTGTTCTGCTTGCCCTTGCCATATAGACGTCATGGTTGTCACTGGGGATAGAGCCCTGTACCTTCTGCTCCAAGCACAGAGGCTCCTACTGTCAGGGTTGGTATCGTGTTGCAAGCATGGGGAGACTATGCAAATGGGATAACATAATGCTGCTCATATGGGAGCTGACTGTGCTAATTCCCACGTTAATCCTGTGAGCGAGTGCAATATGAACGAGACGCTCACCCCAAGGCTGGCTAAGGCCAAGCCATGTGTTCCCACCACTGAGAAAAGCTGTGGCTGCTCTCCAGGTAATCAACTAGAGTCCCAATTCCTCACTAAAAGATGCAGTTGCCACCTGACAGCATTTTCTGTTATCCTAGAAGTGTTGGGTGTGGAATAATCTGTGAGGAATCCACTGATGAAAAGATACTTAACATCAACTCTGAATCTTTCCACCAATTTGCTAAAATTTGGATCACATGGTCAGCAAGGCCATGTTGGGCTTGCCTTTGTCACAGAATAGTTTCACTTGTCTGGCAAAATAACAATAGATTGATGCAGCGTTCTTAGAGTGACAGAATGTGAGAAATCAGACTTTTTCTCTGTTTGATGTTCAGGAACCATTCTAGGCTCATGGGATGGGAAAGAATCCACTACTGAGTCAAGCAGTTGATAATAGTCCTAAGTTTCTTTCAGTTGAAAATATTCTATTCTATTCTATTCTATTCTATTCTATTCTATTCTATTCTATTCTATTCTATTCTATTCTATTCTATT
>JAWWMS010000059.1:63206356-63230931 GCA_035048045.1 Chlorospingus semifuscus | reverse complement strand
AAAATAAAAATAAAAATAAAAATAAAAATAAAAATAATAAAAATATTATATATTATATAATAGTATATAATATATGTATTATATAATAATACATATATTATTACAAATAAGGTTATATATATAAGGTTATTATAAACTCAGCTCTGTGCTGGGTTTTTTCCCCAAACAAGATGATGATGATGATGATGATGATGATGATGATGATGATAATAATAATAATAATAATAAAAAAATAAAAATAATAATAATAATAAAAATAATAATAATAATAATAATAATAATAATAATAATAATAATAATAATAGGAATAGGAATAGGAATAGGAATAGGAATAGGAATAGGAATAATGAAAAGAAACAATAACAGGCTTTGGAAAAAAAATCATGTCTTGTAATGAGACTCTGGGAAGCAGGAGAGTTTTCCCAGAGGATCCTGTGATGCTCCATCCACCTGCAGAGGCTTCAGCCACCCCAGGGCTGGGATTCCCTCACCTGTGTCCTGCTCCCAGCTCCAAAGGAGGCTTTGAGGGGAGCTGCTGGTGCTCAGAGCCTCTCCTGGGCCCTGTGGGATGCACAGGTTGGAGATCCAGCAGTTCTGGAACATCTGTGAGGGTTGAGTGTCTGTCACAGAGAGGTTTTTTGCTACAGGCAGTCCTTAGTCATAACAATTTGCTGAGGTCTCTGCTCTGCTTCTGAGGGTTTATGTTTTCCTATGGTGAGCACCTTCCATTTTCCACCCTCAGGAATGAAAAAGGAAACCTTGCTCCTGATTCTTGGCAGAGCATTCTCCAAAGTGCTCGTGCTCTGCCTTGCTGCCCTTTTATTTATGTTACAATCACAGCAGAGCTTTGCCTGGAAAAACTGAGAAAGTAGCCAAGAAGAATACACACAACTGCCCAGGAGAGATAATCAGCTGTTAAAACACGCCTGCTGCTCTAATTAGAAAGGAAATGGAATTGGGTTTAAAGTGGAATTAACTGAATGCTCCCTTATCTTGTCCATCTCTGCCTGCCCAGCCCTGCTGGACAAATACGATGGAAATGAAAAAAGAAAGCTGATCTCTGAAACCCCCTTCCCTTGGGCCTGAGCCAGGGAGAGACATCCCTTCCAGCCTGCTCCTCCCAAATATTCCTAGAGCTTGGGCACCACCAGCTACAGAGGCTCTTGCACAGCTCATGCTGCTCCACTGCCCTGGACCAATTTTGGGCCTCCAGGGAACAGGCAGAAGTGGATGGATTGCACCTAGAAGTGGATGGATTGTGCCCAGAAATGGATGGACTGTGCCCAGAAATGGATGGATTGTGCCTAACAGGTGCTTTAAGCTGCTAAAAATTATTATTTTTTTGTTTATTAAATCTGAGTTGATCCCATTTAATACTGTCTCCTGCTCCCAGGGAAGGGTTAAATGGAAATACAATGATATATTGGAAATATATCATACGTATAATGAAATATATCATATATATATGATATAATGGAAATAAACATCAGCAGGTTCCTGTGACAGGAGGAGTGCTCTGGCCCTCCAACCTGACCCCTGGAGGGGGAAAGGGTGGGGTGGGTGCCACTGCTGGCCTTTCCCTGGCTGGAATTCACAGGATCACCACATGGGTTGGTGGCCTTTCCCTGGCTGGAATTCATAGGATCACCGCATGGTTGGGTTGGAAGGGACCCCAAAGATCCTCCAGCAGTTCCATTGGGATCCCAACAGATCCCAGCCTTCTGCCTGGCTTTAGGGAGATCCTCGTCCATAAATGCGCCAATTGCTGGATGGCTAAAAAAAAAATGTACTGTCCACAAGCTCTGCAATTTGTACTTCCACAAAACTGTCAGGGAAGCGAAATGCGATCGATGGCTCAGAGCTGAAGGCTTCAGTTTAATCTCTGCAAAGATTAATCTCTGAAGAGTCAAAGTTTTCTCTTGTTATCTCTTTTCTTCAGTGCCACCAGAGCCCCATCCCGTCACGCTCAGACAAAATCCTCAGGTAATTTCATACCTTTGCACTTGTTTCCTTTCCTTAAATAAACCCCCCTGCTCATGCAGAGCATCGGCTGTACCAACAAATTCTGGCTGAAATCCTGTTCTCTGCTTGAGGCATTGGAAAAATGGACAAGGGGGATGAGGATGGGTTACCCAGAGAAGCTGTGGCTGCTCCTGGATCCCTGGAAGTGCCCAAGGCTGGATTGGACAGGGCTTGGAGCAGCCTGGGATGGTGGAAGATGCCCATGGCGTCTTGTTTGGTCAAGCCCAGATATTGTATTTGTGGGAGGAAGGAATGATGGATCTGACTGGATGTTCTCAGAAGGCTAATTCATTATTTTATGATACTATATTATATTAAAGAATGCTATACTAAACTATACTAAAGAATACAGAAAGGATACTTACAGAATGCTGAAAAGACAATAAAAAAAACCTCATGACTCTCTCCAGAGCCCTGACATAGCTTGGCATTGATTGGCCAATGAGAAAACAACTCACACCAGAAACCAATTAAACAATCATCTGTGGTAAGCAATCTCCAAACACATTCCACATGAGCAAAACACAGGAGAAGCAAATGAGATAATATTTGTTTTCCTTTTTCTCTGAGGCTTCTCATCTTCCCAGGAGAAAATCCTGGGCGAAGGGATTTTTCAGAAAAATGTGGATGCCACAGACACACTGCATGTGTAAGTAAAACTGCGACATAATTTACACTTGCTAATGAATTGTTTCATAGGAATGTACAACTTGAAAAATGAACACCTAAGTGGTGAGCTATCTTTCTCTGTCCCAGCATTGCTTTACTGGAATGATGCATATTCCTGGAAGAAATGCAGATGAGATTAAATAGCACACAGCTTTTCAGCCTCCATTCTGAATGTCATGCACTTTTCTGGACATAATACAGATGAGAATATAGATCTTGCACAAGCTTTAAAAAATATGTTTCTTAAATGGTTTTCATCTTGATAGCTTTAAGGTAGGTTTCCTATATTAAGATGAAGATTCCTGATGATGAAATATTTGACTTATGGCCCAATTTCAAAATATAGAGATTACTTTAAATTATCATGGTGCAGAAAGAGGAATGACATTGATCATCTGTTGTTCAATTTAGTTTTAATTTTTCTGATGGATGAATGTTGAAAAAAAACTTAGTTAATTTCTGTGTCAGCATTTCACTAAAGTGCTGATATGGGTTTTTCTAGTACCTACGACTTGAGTGAGATTGGGGTGGATGTCTCAAAGTGATATCTATATTTTTTTTTTTAATTATATGCAAGGCAGTGAGAGAATCCAAGACCTGTATTTTCCATAGCTGGGAAAGCACAGATTATTTTTAGAACACCTGGTTTGAACAGAATTTATTCTTGAACTCTCTCTATATAAGCAGGACTAGTTTTGTTCCCAAATCAGGGAAGGACAATGCAGCATAGCATGTTTACAGTGTGTTTAATCCTATTTTACTATCTGGAAAGGGTCTCTGGTTATATATGTTTGCCTGATCCTGCATCTCTGCCCAGACCAACTAAACCAGGCATCTTTCCAAGGCCAAGTCTTCCAGTTATCTTTCAGAATATCTGTGACCTGGCTACCTAGGAAGGGACACACCAAAAGAGAAGAGTTACTTCAACCTGCAAGGAACACCCTTGTTCCTACCAGAGTTTTGCTCCTGGGAAGCCAAATGCTAGCAGATCATCACTGCCTCTCTTTGACTGTAACTTGCCCTTAGCAAGTTGCCTCAGAAGTCAAAGTTTTCAGGACATAGAGTGTTTATAAACTTACATTTCCCCAACATATTTTATTGTACATACAAAGGAGAAATAAAATGTATATTTATTTTACTTTTTTTTGCTGGCTTAGGAAAGTGCAATGTCTGATGGGTCTAAGAACCCGTTTTTCATGGAACACTTTATTTTTGGTCAGCATTAATGACAAGGTTCTCTCTATTTACATTTTTTGCTATATTTTACTCATCTGTAGGTACCCAATTTTAATTTTGCTACAAGGCTTCTCTTTGTTTCTCACACAACCAACCACATGAAATGCTTTTAAAATTTATCTCATAGGAGTCCAAACTCAGTGAAATAAAGGGTAAACAGCAGACAAGGAAACTTGGGAAATTCTGGACCCTCTGTCACTTCTGACAATGCCATGATCCACTAACTGAATGAGGCAGTTCAGCCAGGGAGTAACATTTGCCAAAGTGGATGGGGATATCAAAATCTAGGTCATACTTTGCAATTGTTTTTCTTTATTATTTTATTTGAACTTTTTGGATTCAATATTACTCTCCCAGAAGAAAAGCAACTGGTATCATTATTATATAGTTCTATGGCTTGTCAATCATAGGATGTTTTCCAATTCTATTATGTTTTTTTTGAAATGAGGCAATGGCAATGTTTTGTTTTAGATGTACTAGAAATTAAAATCGAGAAAGAAAATGGAGCTGATGTGTTTAATGGGGATGAGAAGTTATTTTCTTCCTAGTTTCTTATTACTCTACTGCTTAATTCCTGGCAGCATTGCATTAATGTTAAGCACTGGTCCCCAGCACCAAGTGGCAATTTATCATCTATCTTGGCAGGCTTCCCTGCTTCATCCTGCACCTGCCTCCTTGAAAGAAAACAAGACATCAGATACTTATTCAAATAATGCAGTAGCTGATCAGCAGAGTATCTACACAATGGTGAGTTATCCATGATAAAAGGACAACTTTTTCATGCATTATATGTGACATATGTGTCCTTTCTCTTAAGATTTATGACATTCATGACGGTGACTATTGTTACTATAATCAAATCTTTTACAGCCTAGCTGCAAAGGTTCAACTTATTGTCAATAGATTTCTATATGAGTCAATCATGCAATTTCATAAATGCTTTGAAACACCTGCACTC
Organism: Chlorospingus semifuscus; assembly: GCA_035048045.1. NCBI lineage: Eukaryota > Metazoa > Chordata > Aves > Passeriformes > Passerellidae > Chlorospingus > Chlorospingus semifuscus. The sequence goes on along the minus strand of JAWWMS010000059.1, from coordinate 63,226,046 downwards.
TCCTTGGAAGTGCAGAAATAGCAGTATCATGATCTCATCTTTCAAGTCATGAAACTGCTATGTCTCAGTAATTCCCTATTGGCAAACAAAGTGGGAGATGAATCAAAACTATATGTTCATTTGCATTTGCTCCATATGATATACACATCTGTCACATATATACACAAGTGTGTATATTTATATATGGATTTGCACCCACATATATAAATGTGTATGTACATAAACTTTCTGAAGAATAGATTATGACCTTAAAGCACAAGTAAAATGTCAAGGGAAAGCTGTATCTATGAGTCAGAATGTGAAGAGAATAGCAAGAACTATTCATAAAAAAGATAAATAAAATCTTCACAAAAATGAAAGGAAAGGTCCTGTGTTTTACCAGAAATTTGCATTTTACAAACCTCACTGGAAACAAAATGCATAACTGCTAGAATGCAGGATGTCATATTCCTGCTGGCATGGAAAGGAGGTCCTATGCTTAAAGCCTTAATTAGCCTGAGGTGTGGAAACCAATTCTCTGTGGTGCCACTGATCCCCTGGGACTGTCTGGTGGCTTCTCTGAGCCTCACTTCCCATCTGCAAAATAGTTAAATGTCACCCTTCCTTCTGCGTTGTCTGTATGAGCAGTTACCAAAGACACATGGAGGCTCTAGATAGCTCCTTGTATTTGGCCCAGAGCATTTAAAATATTAGAACAATGCAGCAGCATATGGCAGCATCGTTGTTGACAAAGCCAGCTTATGTTCCATTAAGGAATACTTTATTATCTATGATCATTAGGAATCCATAACAACAACCCACTCTGTTAGGATCTGTTACTAAAGGTAATTCTTTCTTGAGAGCTCTCAATTTAATGAGAAAAAAAAAGAGGGGTAGAAGTACTCAGTGAAAATGGAGCAATGAAAGAAAAGTGGCAAGACTGTAAGGATATGTGTATACCCAAGTGAGTGCAGGTGAAGGGGTACCCTATAGAAGTACATTGTACAGTGAAGATGTATCATGCAGAGCTGCTCAAATCATTACAAGACAAAATGCTTCTTCCAGGTATCCATCTCAGAGCAGATACTTGAATTTCGGAATCTCTGTGCCAGACAAAAGTCCTGGGGTTGGGAAATGGCCCATCTCCTTTCTGCAGAGTGCTGTTGAAGTCAGACAATTTTTTTTTTTTTTTGAATGTGGCAACAGAGGAGGACTACAGTGGTGACAACAAAGTATTTAAACAAAGCTGTTAATTTCATATTGGGAAGGATTTTAGCACAGAATGTCACATTTGCCTACTGAAATGCCATCCACAAGAGTTGTTTGATCTGGGGGCTAAATCTGATCTCTGTCTCTGAAAGAATTCTTCATATTGACATTCTGATTAGGAATTTCCTTTTTTTTTTTTTTCATAGCCTGGTCTGCAGCTGAGGTCCTGTTTTATCTGCTGCCCAAAAGGAAGGTTTTCTAGTTGTCTGCAGAGCTAGTTCTATAGCTGTCACATAAATGGGTTTCTAATTTGTTGTAGAGTGCTGAGCATTAGGAATATTTGCTACCTCCTGAATATCTGCAGTTCTGGTTCTGCCTTTATCTCTGGGGTTCTGAGGGGGTGCCTGTATATTTGGAAGGCTTCTTGAAAGATATTTTCATGTTGTAGTGCTTGCAGTGGTGCAATCAGCAGTGCCTAAAAGCTGATGGAGGGCTGAACTGCTGTTGCAGCATAAGAGCTCTGTTGGTATGTTGAATACAAGCCTTTTTATTGCTACTCTATCCTGTCTAGAAAATTGGTTTTCATTCTTTCAGGCTAGAATTTTGCTACATTTATGTGGCCTTGGTGTTTGACAGAGGCCACTCTTCCTCCCAAGAGAGCAGAAAACCAAAGCATACTGATCAGAGTAGCAGTGCTCTTAACTTCTGAAGCCATGCTTTAAAAGGAGCCAGGGCCAAGTACTGTGGGCTCCTGGAAGCTGGCAAACAACATCACTTTAATACTCAGACAGAACCACCAAATTTGAAATGTCTCCTGGGTAGTAGTGCTTGGGGTTTTTGAATGTTCTCCTGTTCTTGCCATAGCACTGGTGCAGCTCAGTAACTGTGTACAGGTTTGGTAGCAAAGGCTTTTTGTAACACATCATCCCCCTACAAATCAGAGTACTTCAGTCCTTACAGAGTGACCTAGGACTGTGCTGCTCTTGCTCAGCATTCCACAGCTGGGGCTGGTCTGGGGAGTTGATTCTGGCTTTTGAACCTCAGAATAAGGAGAAAAAATACTGGGAATGCACATGGACTTTTTTTTGTGTGTCATACTGTATATATGGCTATTTGATTTCTCAAGTTCCCTTATGTGTTTGGATACCCTAATATTCCTAATGAGTCCTCGTGTCCAACTGCTTAGTAAATACCAACCTTAATGCTTGTGACTTAGAAGCTTTGTTCAGTAGCCACGAAGGCAGAATAAATGCATAAGGCTTTGTGTATCTGGTTGCTTGGGCAAGTTGCCTTACTTAGCAAATGCAAAGATATTAAATTTCTATTCGGATGATTAAAAAAGAGCTTCTTCATGTTTTACCGCATGACTTGCTCTGTTTACGGTGCATTAGGTGTTTACTATAGTGATAGAAAAATGGCACCTTCTCCATCTCCCTCTCTTCTTTGTAACAGAGGCTTCCTCAGAAGGACTTGCTGATCACCTGCATCTCCAGCAGCATCTAACAATATTTCATTAAATAAAAAAAAAGGCGATACGTATGCTCGCCTTTATTTTGTTAAGTTTTGATTTCTAAAGGTAACAGCCAGTGTCAGGTTTCTCAAACTGCTCCTTCTATTTCTTGTTTTCAATTGAAACAGTGTGCTGTGTCAGCACAACCCACAGCTCACTGCCACATTCTCTTTTGTGTGGCAGTTGTTTGACACATGAAACTGGCAGCTGCTCTTAAAGGACCCTGCAAATGAACCATATTAAAGACAAAAAACATGGAGGGGTCCTTTTTCACGATGGTGGGAAGCTTTCTTAACTACATTTAATTCAGGGGTAAACCTTTACTGCCATAATTAAAAAGTGGAATGAAATAAGAGAGTGTGTTGCATGCAACAGGATTGCTAACACCAAAAAGATGGGATGAGATGGGATCAGAGCAGCCCATGGAGGGTTTATAGGCTCAGGTCTTCCAACAATTATCCTGACACCTGAGCTGTAGTTGTGTGAACTTTTTGACTGCAAGACACAGTGTTCTCTGCCTGCTGTCACTGCAGATATTTGTGTTGTGTTTGGCTCCTACACCTAATTGTCACAGAGGTCAGAGCCTCTGGGAAGAGTGTGGTGATGATGATGGAAACAGTGTTGGACCCCTTGGAGCACTCCTGTTTTTCAGTGAAGTTGCACATGACCTGTGGGCCTGCATAGACCATAAGTAGATGCAATCTGTGCAATGCACCGAGTCTGAAATAGAAACTAGCCATCAGCACTTGAAAAGATATTTTGTTGGGGCTTTTTTCCCCCCAAATTTATTCAAACCTGGAAAAAGTAACTTCCAATTACTGGCTCAGTTTTAGGGTGGGAGGTTTTTATTTATCTGAAGAGAAACAAAAGATCCCATAAGATGAGTCAGGCAGGGTCTTTCTTTTGGAATGGATTATTTTAAGCATAAAATGCAGCTTTTTACACTTGAGTTTCTGTGAGGAAAGCTCACCCTGGTCTAAGTCGGTGCTAGCCCAATATGTGCTTCAACAATCTGTGGGAAGTAAGGTGAGAGAGCATGGCCAGAGGAGAAGAAGCAACCTGAACATCATTTTCCAGATGAGAATAGGCAACCCAGAGAATGAGTACCAGGCAGTCAAACTATAATTTAGGGAGTTATGGCTGCCCATTCCCACTGTAAAATCTTCCCATTGTAGCAGCTTCCAGTCTTTTCCTCTGTGCTTTGAGCTGGACCACACTAATACAGATGGTGAGAAGAAATTCCTCTTTCCCAAAGGTCTTCAAAACTTCCTAAGGACTTGGCTTCTGCCAATCTGTTTTACCCTGCAGATTTGCAGTTTTCATTACATTGCTGAGCAGTTGCCAGAGCTTCAAAGCAGCAGCTGTGTCCTCTTGCAGTGGTGAATGCACCTAAGTGTCCTTCCTTAAGTAATTCCAGATCAAAGTGAAAGTTTAGATAAATATTACAGATTTTGAGTGAAAGTGGGAGAATGCATAGAATTCATTACTGTATTTTGCATTGCTTTTAGAAAGTGTTCCAACCTTCAGAATTAAACCTAAGGAGGACAAAAGCCTTGTGCAGTGTTTCTTCAAAACTTTTAAAAATGTTAAAGATCCATAATAAATGTTTAAAATATGTTTGAGAATTACTTTGTCCCTGTCCTGCTGATCTTCTCCAGGAAGATTCTGTTGCTTTAATTACTTTCTGGGCTGGACCTATTATTTTGATAAATATTTACTGAACCAGTATTTTATCAGAAATCAGAGAACTTAAGGGGTTTAGTTCCTCAGGCTCCCAGCAACCTCTCATTTTAGCATGTATTGAACATTCATCTTTCATCAGGATTGCATAAAGTGGTTTGTTAATTTGTAGCAGGAGATTTTTGTCATACTTGCATATTTAACTTGGCTCTGTCTTATGAATGATGCCAACCATAGAGCATTCAATTGGAAAATGCCTGCCAAAGGTCTGTATCATGAGTGACCTGGTCAAGGCCAGGAGCTGGACTCAATGATCCTTGTGGGTGCCTTCAATTCAGGATGTGCTAGGATTCTAACTATTGGGTAAAGACAAGATATTCTTTTAAAGGGCTTTATGCTTGCAAGGGAAAGAGGAAAAATGATGTGGTCCCCTCCCAAGATTCCAGCAAAGCTTCTCTCCCAGTAGTATGAGCAGCACCAACCCAAGGGCAGGAGAAATATGTGTGTCTGGGCAGATGTCAAAGGACTGATAACCTTTATTCACTGGAGAAGGAAAATACTCAGGTATATGGTTATGCTGTCTTCCACACAAAGGTCCAAATGTAGTCAAGGGAAAACCCTGTGAGACATTTCAGGTAGTATCAGCTGGCCCCATCAGACTGGAAGGCACTGGGTGTTTGGAAAAAGAAGAAATTGGTCCTGTTTAAACCATAAATAGGGCCAGAACATCTAAATCAGCAGAGCTCCATGGAACATGCCTAGTGACCTGGTATTGCTATCATTAAACTGGAGGATTTGTAAATTAGTCTGTCATGTCCATGTCAGGGGAGGGTCAGTGACATGAGAGCAACATGTGTCATCAGGGCTCTGAAAATAGCTGTTTGCTCCTTTTCCAGAAATATCTGAGAGGGTGCTGCCTTCCTATCCTGAGCAGGCTTACGAATCAGTTATTAAGGCTGAAGCAGTCCCTTGAGAGAGTGATTCCACTCTGGGTTGAGATATAAAAGTTGCAAATTTTGGCTGTTTTATTTGGTTAAGGGCAATGTAGTGATATTTTTTTCTGTTTCTCACTGATGGAATTTCAGGAGGAATGTGCAATAGTCAGGTTTGGTGTCATCCACATGCACAGCAGCAGTCTTTCCTTTGTCTTTGATGCTGCTATGTCTGGCCATTTGTGCTATTTGGCAAATGATACAAATTAAATGAGTCATAAAAATGAGCATACAATTAAAGTTTAGATTGGCTTTGTTTCACTAATATCTAAAGTAACCATGCAAATCAAAACTTAGATATTCAACTGTAATATCAACATGTGAACAATTTTGAAATCTGAAAATATGTGGTAAAAGCATTTGTGATTATATTTGAACAGTTCATCGGTTATGTACTTTCCCATTCTGCCCACAGTGATCCAGGTAAAAAAATACAGATTAAGCTAATCAAATACATTGCTAACTGCAGGTTGATCTTTCTTTCCTGCTGTGCAGGACTCGTGGGGTGCTCAGTTAAACCTCTGTGATGATCACCTTATCCTCAGCCCCCATCAAAACTTTCCATCCCTGTGGAGTCTTAGGGTTTCCTTTAATGTGAAGCAGCTCCTACCCCTAAACTGCAGTGAAAGACACTGAAAATTGTGTGGAGCCCCACCAGCCAAATAACTTTGCACCTCTTCAACTGCTCTGGAATATTTATGCCTTACTCAGGTGAATATCTTGTGTGTGCATTTCCTATCCCTGGTATTTCCCACTACACTGAAACACACAGAGCTGTGTTGTTGTCCAGCTGTCTGCAGCAGGGCTGAGGCCACCCAGTACCACCAGCTTTGCTTCAGCCCAGCCCCAGGATCTGGAGGGAGCTAGACCAGGACTGCTTTGACAGAAAACTAAGGAAAAGAAGCAAAAGAAGCTGGCAACCCTGTGTCTGTAGTTCACATCTCTAGAATGTCACTGAAAGCAAAATTTAGTAACCAACTATCAGTGCTATTGTCAGAAGCAGTCTTCAGTCTTTACAAAGTTGCCCAACACTGAAATTTTTTCATTTCATTCCACTGAACTACATTTTAAAGTCCTCTGTTTACAAGTCTTCAAATCATCATTGTAACTGCCTAATGCTTTCCTTTTGTTTCTTGAGGTTTCACAGTGAATTAGATCACAAAAAGAACATTTAGCTATGTAGCAGAATAATATATTGTTGTGGGGATGGGGGCAGAAATAACAGCATGGCAGTTTCCTCTGTATGGTATCAGATATTTCTGTATGTGACCCCGTTCATATTACTCTTTTTTAAACTGACTGCTTAGCAGGGGCTGTCTAGGTAAGAAATGTGATGCTGTTTGTCACAGAGTCTGTCAATGTGTGAATGGAGCTGCTAAACTGATTTACAGTGTTTTAGCACAGCTACTCCTGGGCATGTGGGGCTAAAGTTACACAACAATTAGAGTGAAGCCGTCAGTGGTATTTTATTTATGAAAGGTCTGTACGTGTTCTATAATTAGGCCAATCTAATCACAATAATTTATGAGCTGTAGTTGGCAGAAAATAGTCTCAAAAAGTTAATTACCATAGACAGTGACTCAGGGAAGTCTGGTCTGTAAATGTTTTGCAGCTAAACCAGTGTTACTTTTGTAGATAGTTGTTTTAAGACATTTTAAAATCCCTCCTATGCCTAGTATATAGAGCTCATATAGAGGAGATGATGCTCCTCAAATATCTCAAAGATATTATCCTCAAAACAGGCTTAAAGCCTCACCCAAGATTATTAAATTAGCTCTTTTTCTTCTTGTTTGCCATGGAGCAAGGGGGTGTACATGCACTTCCAGGAAACGGGCCACTTGGGTTATCTTATTCTTTACAGAAAATGTCTTTATACTTTCTTTGTGATTCTTTGGGAAGCTTTGCCTGTCTGAAGATCAAACAGTCAACTGCAACCTGAACAGGAGCTCTCTAAAAATGTCCCAGCAGCAGAAAAAACATAGATTATAATTTTTTCCCCTTGTGAGTTCTCATGTTCAAAAGTACAGCATTTTCAGTTCCCTACATTTTTAATTGTATAAAGTGACTTGAAGGTACAGCTTATTTTGCAAATGATGGTACTTGCTGCTCTTTATCAATGTGTTATTTAATATTTCTTTAGACTTTTCAGAGTCATCAAATAATCATAGGTATCTATCCTCAATGTCTTTTATTGTGGGGAGGTAAAAATCTGTTCTCTCAGTCTCAAATTTTTTTAAAGTTTAAAGGATTTTGTGTAGGAGCCAAGACCCCTAAATGTAATATTTTCATTTCCTCTGCCCGTAGCAGGGCAAAATACACTGCAAAAGCTGCCCAGACTGGGGGAAGAGAAGCAGTGGAAGTGAGGTGACTGAAACAATGCAGCCTGCAAGGAGGTGTTTCAGTGTGAGGGACAATCTCAGATGCTTGTTCCAGGTCTGCACCCAAATTTATGATGTAACTTGTCATTTGTCTATCCGACTAAGCCCCCACAGCCAGACTGTTGTGTGCCATAGCTCAGATTTGAGGGCTTTGCAGGAGGGAGAGGCAGATTGGCTCCCCTCAGTGGGAATAAAGCAACAGTGAGTCACATACAAGTTTATGGCAGGTGAATGCAATCTGCAGGAATAGCTTCAAAAATCAGCTTTCCACTGTGCTATGGAAGTGGTCTTTATTGCAACTGCTGGCAAACTGCCTTCAAATGGCTGGCAAAGCCCTTTGCAGTAGCCCTGGAGCCACTCAGGCAACCTGCACTTGGTCCTTGCTTTTGGGTACACCTCCCCATGACTCATTGGGCATAGAGTGGGAGGGTGGCAAACCTTTTGGGGCCTTAATCTGAGCTAAAATTGCACTGTGTCCATCACTTCATTAGAAAAACTATTGTGATGTGCTAAACCTGACAAAGCATCCAGATTACAGGCTTTTTTTAATATGGTTTCATTTTCCTTTCTCAGATATATGTATATATATATAAAATAAAAATAGGCCTCTTAAAAGATGTTTTAAATGTTAAACATGGTTTTAAAGGAAAATCCAGTTACTTACTGGTCTTGAAATCTTCTAATGATGTTATTATCCAATATTTCTTCACATATTTTGATTGGAATAATAGGACAAGTAAAGGCCATTATGCTAAAAATAAGGGCTTGGTTACTTTTTCTGATCAATTTGTTAATATTTAGAAAACTATAAAAATATCTCAGTCCTTGCTCAGTCTCATTTATTGTAACATTTTTGACAGGTTTTCACAAGATTGAATCCACCCTGGTGAACTGAGACAGTCACTTTACTGCAAAATTGCCTAAGATTCAGGATGGTACAGGTAAGTCAAGGACTGTTTTCTAAAGGCCTTATTAATTTTTATATATTGTTTGAATTCTCGTTAAAATGCACCAGCCTGAATATCTGATAACAAACAGTTCTGATTTCCTTGATAAACTCCTGGCTTATCCCTGGGTTCTAGTCCCTTTTATTATCTGATCTCTGCTCACACTTGCTGTTGGGTTTTATTCATCTGATCTCAGTTTGTCTTTGTTGCACGTCTCACAGGTTGCTCAATGAAGGCTGCTTTCAAATAACATTTGCTTTTGAGGGTATAATTGCTCAATGTGGGGACTTTAAGGATCTTGGATGGTTTGTAATCCAATGATTGCATTTTTCTTTTCTCCAATATTACACATATTTGTATTCATTCTTTCTCTGGCCTGAAGTATAGTGATTATTCATACAGATAGGATACTTCATAGATGCTATAATGGGCAAATTCGGAGGACTCTTATAAGATACTGGGCATGATTCTGTGTATTTGTGTGTATTTTTACAATTTCCAAATCACTCAAACGTTTCTAAAAGTTCCCTGAGCATGAGTTTCATTTTTCTTTTTGTCAGTAAAAAGAAACATAGCAATAACTGCTGAGCTATGAACCTTCATATCATCACATTACCACCATTGGCAAAAACTCTAAAACAACTAAAGTTCTGAAATGAAAATCAACTGGAACCTTAGTAAGCTGTCAGTTATATCACATACCTCCAACAACTTCTTGTACTAGCAATATTTTTCTGGGAAGTTTCCATAGAAAATTGAATGAGAAGGGTTTTTGCATGGTGATAGAAGGCAGGAGCATTTTGGTACAGAGGAAGGTAGTGATTTGATAATTCAGATTGGGACTGTCACTTCCTACATCAAATAAATGTGAGAGGACAATGGCAGTAGTTGTCAGCAACACGAACAAAGAGGGGCCAGATCTGGTATTTCTGGTGGTGCTTGGAGGATGGGAAACAATGTCAGTTAAAATGATGATGATTTTGACAAAACCCTTGAATTTGATGTGGGAAGATAAGGTTGGGCAGCAGGGTAAAAAGATGATCTTATTTGCTCTGGGCATTATACAAAAGCTTCCTGACCCTGGCCTTGCTAATGTATAAGGTGATTACTAATGTAGGTACAACTTCAGCATCAAGGGACTTCAAATGAAATTCCTCTCCTGCCCATTTTATTATTTTATGGCCTGCTACATGTAAACCACAGCAATATACACTCCATTGCACACAGGCTAGGCAGATGCAATGCTGGTTTAAGAAAGCTTACCTGAATCTAGTTGCTTTAAGAGCTCTGATCCTTGTACATCCTTTTGAAACTGGCCCAGTGTTTGATAATTCCCTTCTTTAACTCTGATCCACATGTTTACATTATTTTTGAGCAACTTTATGTAACTTTTCTACTAAATACATTTCTACAACTACAAGCTGTATAAAATGTTTCTGAATCCAGTGCAACTACTGTGCAAATGGGAGAAAAATTCAGGCTCTTAGGCAAATATCTGAAGCTTAATTTTTATCCTGATCTGGTGAAGGTTACTGTGAATCTGGTTGTAGTAATATTGAATTACTGGAATAGTAACTCTGAAAACACATGTTAACAATGCAGGTCCACGGTCACTGTCTCCTATTGTATCCCAGTTTTTTTTATGCTGAGACTGACAATGCAATTGTAAGACTATGTGGGTATAGTTTTTGTTGTGATTAAACAAACTCTTGCTGGATCTTTTTGACATTCAGCTGTTGCTGAAGATGTTAAAGCAAAAGTAAATGTACTAATCATTGGTAACAAAGCAGCCTAATCCACGCTGACCTACAATTTGTTTAGGATCCTTTGGAGCAACAAAGAGATTAAAGTATATAAAAAAAGAAGAGGTAAATAGTGGGTCAGAGATTAGAAGTGAAAAAGGAAAAGGCTGGCTTCCCCCAGACCACACACTGATAGTGGACTTTTGGTCACTGATTGTTAGAAAATGTTTCATGTTTCACTTTCCCCCCAGAACCTTAGAAAGGGAAGGTTTGATTGGCACTTGTCATGACTGATAGAGAGACGAAGATGCTTTGGTAAAAAGGAGAGGGAGGCAGCCGTGTCAAAAGCAGAAGTAGTCAAAGGATGATTCCTCCTTTCTGTGGTTTTGTCTCTTTCTAAATTATTCAAATCTGGGTGGCATCTTAGGATAACTGGCATTTTGACACAGCTTAAAGGATTGTCTCACTAACTCTATTGAACTAAGGCTGCCATCCTTTTTAAGAAAAATTATAAAGAGGCAGATCTTCTATAATCTGATATGTATACAAACCAAAGACAGCTTGATGCAGGCGTCTTAAATATTTTGGAAGGGGGGCAGCAATTTTATCCATTTTGTGACTGATTGTCTTCCACATCCATCTGCAAGAATGCTACTTATTGGTCTAAAAAAAGCCTTTATTTGATTTTCTTTAGAATATCCATAGTTGTTTGCAATGCATCTGCTGGTTACAAATCCAAGTCAGGCCAGCTGGATCAGAATCGACAAACATGGGGAATTTTCTCAGTCGAAAGAAGGTACCTCACCGACAGGGAATCTCTTCCATTGATGGTCATCCTGATTATGGATTTTTCTTTTAGGGGCAATTTCCTTTCTTTCTTTTCAGAAAGGGACCGTGTCCCCTCTTAGTGCTTTGTCTGAACCATGCTGGCTGGTTTAAATGGGCTCCCCAGGGTTAGGAGCTCCTCTGTCATTCTAAGCTGCCTTTTTATGCTTTGGTGTCCTCTTCACTTATCCATAACCAGAGCCAAATCCTGCTCACTTTATTCACAGGAATCACCCACTGAAATAAATAACTGCATAAATTTTGGATTAGAAGGATTAGATGTCCAGTGGCATTCTGTGCTTAACTTCTTAAAATCATTCAGCAAAGCCCATGATTCCCACACTGTTACAACCATTGCGCTTGGCTGTAGCTAGAAGTGAAAATATCATCTTGGCCCTTGTATTGATGTATTTGCTTTGATCTCCTAGCAAACCAACCAACAGCCTTCATTGTTTGGCTCATTTTTTAAATTCCTCCTGAAGAAAACCTTTGGTTTTCCAAAAAGAACCACACTGGGCTGACTCTTTGCACGTACAGTGACCAGGGAGTTTCAGAGGTCCTTTGTCCCCACCCAACAATGGTCACCAAGCTGAAGGCTTCCTAATGGATCAATTAAAGTGCTAAATGAAACTAATTGGATAGACACAACTTGTAATGAGATAGGGCTGAATTCTAGACAGATTTGTCTGATGAGTTTTTTTTCTGGTAGCCAGGTCAGCTTCTAAGATGACTCTTCTAGACTTTTAACAGAAGAGAACATGCACATTCATTATTCCAATAACATATATTGAAAAGTATGAACACTCAGCACTTTGAACTATTAACATCTTGATTTTCTTAACTGCTAACCAGGGAAGAACCAAAAGATACACACCCCTAGTCCCTAATTTTATTTTTTTCCTGTTTTGAAACAGTTCTGTATCTTTATGTATGATTTACTTTTTGTTACCTAGTGGTAAAAGAACCAGTTAAAATTCACATGAAGAGAAAGATAGTTTTTTGTTTCAGGTAGGACTTCTGAACTCTGCAGGAGGCCTTCATGGTTTTGTGTGGACTTTGCTAGGCTTGCCAACCAGGACTGCAGAAACCCCCAATGTGCAGAGCAGTGAGAGGAAGAAGAAGCACAAGTGTTTCATTGTCCTTTGTAGGGCCAGGAGTTGGACTCAATGATCCTGATGGGTCCCTTCCAACTCAGCATATTCTATTTTCTATGATTCATATTAATTCATAAGTCAAGAAGGCTCAGACCATCTCCACTTTCCAAGATGGTCAGCTTTAATTGTAAGCTTGTATTTGATTCCCCAGATCAAAGGAGAAGAGGGTAGCTGTGCCACTAGAATCAACTCCTGCCTGCACCATTTCCTATTCTTTTTCCATATTTCAGACGTGATTGTGATTACCAAATAACCCTTAATCATCCCAAATACACTTCTGAAGGTTATGTCCTCTATAAAGTGATATCTTTCATGATAGCAGAAGAGACAGGGGGTCCATTTTCAAAACTAAATAATACACTCAAAACCTGAGCAAGCCTTCCTTTTACACAATTGAATCTATGTGCGTCTATCAAATAATTAGATTGTCATGTGCAATTGCCCAGAAGAAATTTAGATTCTGCACCAGGGACACATGTGTGAGTTATAAATTTTGCATATGCAATTTAAGCTGCTTTGCTGTATAATCCTGACCCAAGGAGTTTTCAAATGCACTGTTTCATCTGATTAGAACTGAAAACATTTTTGTTGATTTTACCCAGTGATTAGCAAGCATGAATTGCATTCTGTAATGTGCAAGTCTTCACAGATTCCAGAATTACATCCCAAATTTAAATTAGGCATCAACAAGTAAAGCAAAATATTCAACGATCAGAATATCCTAAACTGGAATTATTTGTCCAGGTTGCTGAAATCTGTGGCCTAAAAAGCCGGCTGTATGGTCTGTATTTTCCCCAAACTGTGAAATTAGATTCCTTTTATGGATCCATCACGGTGGTATGGAGCCATTAGATACATCATCCTACACTTGTCAGCCAGCCTTTCCTGTTCATCAGGACTGTAAGGCATATTAAGCACACAATAATAGTACCCTTCAGGATGATTAGGTTGTCACGTTTTCCAGTTGAATAATGCACTTTGCTCCTGAATCCCACAAACAGCAGAGGGCTTCTTTGAAACCCAGGTCCTCCGTGTTCCACTTGCATAAGGTGGTGCCAGGGATGCTTCTTTCTCCTCTGCCATCGAGTTTTCTTCTCCAGTTCTTCCAGTGTGGTACCTATGAAGGTCAGCACAGATGCCAGGTCTTCAGACAGCCATGCTTCATCTTGCAGTGCCAGTTCCTGGAAAGAGGCTGAAATGTTCTGGCAAGCTGCAGAGTCACAACGCTGAGTGAAAAGGAAGTTGTTCAAACAACATCTAATGGACTTAATCCCCACTTCCTGCCCTTTCAGGATAACAACTGAGTTTCAAAGGCAGTGCAGACTAATATACAATTCCTAGGAACAGTTTGACAAAGTTAAAACATCCATCAGACTGAAACTGATGGCAAATAAAAGTCTCTCAAGAGACTAGAAAGGTGAAAGACAAATTTCTTTTGTGATCGTTTCAAGCTACCCAGTGACCTTCAGCCTGACCATGGCCAGGCATGAAAAACACAGCCTGCCCAGAGCAGTTCCTGACCTCAGCAGCCCCTTTTCCTTGCTGTGTATGCCAAGGCTTGGGTGGCTCTGGAACTCTTTTGGTGCCTTGCAGGGAAAATTCATCTGTGTCCTGTAGATGTTTAGCTTAAGTGGGGACTGACATTGTTGAGTCAGGGATGGAAAGAAGACTCTAGTCTTCAGGTGGATCAGAAGGTAAAAGTATTTAATGCAAGTAGCAGGTTTTTTTATAATGTCACTTGTTAAGGTGATACTTGATTGGTCTTAAAGTAGAAACATCTCACATTATTGGTGACTATGAATAGCACACTCTAGAGAACTATATCTATAAACAATGTTACAGAAAGAGAGGTAATAATTGTTTGAGTTCGTTTGTCTAAGTTTCCACAGCTTCTACACAGCTTCCCAGGATTTTCCTGGGAGAATTATGTCTCTCTCTGTTCAGAGGATATGTAATTATTACAAGGGACACACTCATATCCAACTGTTTGCTGTTTAGAGTCAATAGGTATTTCAGGGGTCAATCTCAGGTCTATCATTCTTATGCTTACCTCTTCTGGTAGCTGTTCCTTTTATTTGGTTGCATCTCTACAAGAAAAAACCCCACAACTCAAACCCCACTGAGATATGCTCTCTGCTGCTTCTCTGGAAACTCTCTCCCAAGCTGGTGGGTGGATGACAAGGTGTCACTGACTTCAGGCCTCCTCCTGCTGTGCAGAAGTACCATGGCTGTGATGCAAAGTCATGTTTTGTTTTAAATGGGTCAGTTTTGTACTTGCCAGTTGGATATCATGCAATGCCATTATCACCTGAGCCACTTTGTTTCCCCCATCCTGTATCAGGTCTGCTTTGCACTCTTTTTTGTGGCATTAAGAAAGTATGAGGACATTAGCACCGCATAACTCCACGTTGTACCTTCCTGGCTGCCTTGACAAAAACATAACTATGTAGACATGCCTAGTTTGGATCTCATTTGTAGACCTGGAGACTTAGCACAGGATCTTCTGCTGTCAGCGACCATAACAGTGCCGTGTAAATCTTCTGAGATGTCACCAGGAATTCAAACTTTTCCACTAGGGATAGGTGTGTGGGCAAAAAATGATCTTTGGGGTTTCTTGCCCTGTTGTCAACTGTGCTTATTGTGCCAGTGCTCCTCTTCTGGGCTGGGGCATCCTCCTCCTGAATCACTGCTGACAGCTCCTAACAACACAAGTGGTGGCCCTGCAGCCACTTTTCCCATCCACACTTGCTGTCGGCAAGATTCCCACTGAAAATGCCAACAAAGCAAATTATATGCTATTGTGCCATCCTGCTATAATCATTTCTGTAGAAAATGTGCCTTTAATAAGTGCATTGCAAGAAATTCCCTTCTCTTTTGTGTTTAGCATAATGAGCCTTCAAGACAGCATTTTAAAGAAAGCATGGCAGTCACTGAGCTCCTCTTTCTGTGTTTATTTATCGAGCAACTTACATTAAGCCTCAAGTATAATTAGCTTTTTTGGATAAACACTAAGCAAACTTGGAGTGTTTTAAAAACATAATAGGGCACCCTGCAGTGGTTCTGTTTTTTAATACTTTATTCAGAAAAGATATTCCAGGATGCCACAGGTTCTCCTGTCTGACAATGGTTAGTAGCTGGTGTTCCTAGATCCTTTCTCAGCCTTGTCTGCTGGCAAGCAGCTGCCCACAGGAGTCATTAGAGAGCTTTATCTAGCAAAGGATGTTAGGGTGTGCTGCCAGATAGTTTGGCAAAATTGACACCTTTTAGCTTTCTAATAGAAGAAAAGCAACTGGCCTTGGCTCATTCAGGTCAGGAGGAGGATTAATGAGGTGGAGCCCACAGCAGAGGTGCACATACCAAGACAGGGCTTGATGCTGGTGTCTTCAGGTGTGTGTGGATAGCACAGTGCAGCTCCAAGCCCCAGTAAGCTGGTACTCCTGGGCCTCTGTGCCTGACCCTGCAGAGTAAACCTCAGGTGTGGAGCTGGTGCCTGGGATCCTGGCAAAGTTCTGTCCCTGCTCAGGTTGTTGCAGATTGTTTTGATAATGCTGACTCTAGAACTGTCTCCTTGTGACTCCTGTGTGCTGTTCCAAACTTCTAGATGAGAGTCAGAACATGTCTGTCCTCTCACCCCTGACACATGTCCCTCCTTCTTGTAGAGCCCAGTCCTGAAAAACTGTGGGTGCTCTGAAGATGCACAGAAATATCCATCCCTTGGGACTTTGTGCAGCCTCTGCACTGCTGTTCCTGCCCAGGTATTCCCACACAGCGGGAGTTCAGCAGAGTGGAAACCTCATTGGCCCATGAACTCTTAAGATGGAAGTGAGCCTTTACAGGTTGTCTCTTTATTCAGCAGAGACATTTTACTTGTGCTACCCAAAAAAAGCCTGCTCTCTCTACTGGCCAGAGAGGGAATGTGATGTGGCCTCATTTAGGCTGACTGCTAGCACCAGCTAGTAAGAAGTGTTTTCTTCCTTTGGTGGGCTGCAAAGGAGCTGTTACAAAGCCTCTGAGCTGGCACCCCAGGAGCTGTTAGCTACTGCTTTACTCTGGCAGCAGCACTGGTTGGAGCTGTGTGCCCTCTCTGCTAGAGTGACAGCACAAACTCCTCAGTTTTAGAAGCTCTAAGGAGACACTGGCAGTTCCTTTCACCAGAAGAAAAACAAGGGGAAGTAAAAGGGAGAAGCTGTGTTTATGCATCAGGCCTTCCCTTTTTCACACCTCCAAAGTGAACAGTTGGATGTTGCTTATTTTTGGAACAAACAACATTCAGTAAACACCATCTGCCTCTGAAAAAATGAGCAACACTTGCTAAAATGGAAACAACAATATGCATTAAAATACCTCTCAAAGAACAACAGGCCCCATAAAAATATAACAAAGGCTGAGGTTTTGTTCAGTGCCAAAAGTGTTGATAAAAAGAAGTTTTTGCTTTAAGTCTAAAATAGAACTATTCCTAACAGAATCCTAAAATAAACCAGAAAAGTTACTTTATTTTTCTCTTTTCTGGGTGAAGTCCAAATCAGAAATTTAGCAACTGCTTATAAATCTGTTTCCACCATGAGGCATGTGAAGTGCCATACAGAATTTGCATCATTACTTCTATGGTGTCATGAACCCATTTTTGCCTTACACAGAACTGAAAGCAGTTCAATTTGATGGGCAAATTCCCAGTTGTCCTCTCAGATGTCACTTGTTCAGCATTGTCTTTCTGGGAATTGTGAAAGTCAGCGAATGCCCTGTCCTAATCCTTGCCCTAGTGAAAAATATCACTAAATGAAGACCCTTGGAGCAGCTTCCTCCCTTCAAGCCAGGAGGGTGACTTATTGTTCTTTTGCTTCTCAGAGTATGTCTCATGGAATCGTCACTCAGTATCACAAAGAGAGACTCTGACAATTATGTGGTTATGAGAATTGCTCTGCTGAGCATGGCATGGCTTTTCTCTGGTCCCCTCTTAAGTGGGCTGTGGAGAGGGACTTGCACAGTTATTCTGTGACATTGGCATCAATATCATGTTAAGGTTATGCAGGCACTGCTCACTTCTGAGGTCAGCCTCTCTGAGCATGTCATCACCTGGAGCATCATCCACATAAAAGACCCTTAATGTGCCTCAGGCTGCTCCAGGCTTCATGCAGGTTCTGATTTGCAAGACCTTGACAATTTTGTTGTGTCATCTGTTGGTATTGTACCTCATCCATACAGAGAAAAAGTCATGGGCCTCCTTTTGGGAACAGGAGGAAACCCAGGCCATGGACTCCTGAAAATCTCAGTAAAGGGTTTAACAAAACCAGGACTGTGTTAATGGAAAACTGCACAGTCTGTGGAGCAATGTGGGTGGAAGTGAGTTGGCCATGGTGTAGGTGTTTTAGCTAGCTTGGGTAGCTTCTGGGATAGAAGAAATCCTTGTTGAGAGATGTGTTGAATAATGCAATAAGGAAGAGACACCATCCTTGTAGCCCTGCCTTCCAGGCTGTCTGACAGGACATTAAGGGATAGTGCTTGAGTCTGTTCAGTACATTTTAGCTAAATGATCCTAATTAGTCTGGATCAGCAGCAAGGCTGCTTAATAATACATCCTCCTCCTGATCAACTGACCTTCTGTGGTCTTTAGAGACAAGGGTTTTTTCTGCATTATTGACAAAGATGTTAAATAGGAGTGGACAAAAATACGTCTCAATAAATGTTGTTAGTTTGTAATGATATTTTTAAACCTGTCAGCCAGCTTATAACCCACTGAATAGGTAGCATGATAGTTTGGTGTTATTCCAGTGTTTTAATCAAAGTTTCATGTGATACCAAGTGAAATACACAGTAGAAGTCCTCAGTCCATTACCTATATCAACCAAACCAGTAATCTTATCCAGAAAACAAATCAAGTTAGTTTGACAAGATCTATTTTCATAAACCCGTGTTGACTGGCATTAATTATATTTCCCTCCTTCCATTCTTTATTAATCAAATCCCTTATCAGCTGCTGCACTGTTTTGCCTGGATTTGATGTCAGGCTGACAGGTCTATAATTACCTGGGTCGTGCCATTTACCCTTTTTAAACAGTGGCACAATATTAGCTCTCCTCCCAGCTCTGGTGCTTCCTCAGTGTTTGGGAAATGAGGAACCAAAGAATTGCTTCAGTTTCTGGTAAAACTCTTGAAAATAATTTTCCAGGTTGGCTGATGTCTCACTTTTGTGCTTGCTTTTTAATACCTTTATTAGCTGCTATTGCAGTGGAGGGCATGACATAATCACCCTCTGATTTTGTTTATATCAGTAAGTGAAACAAAAGCTCAATATAGCAATTTGGTGAGTTTTCCTAACTACACCAAAGTGCTATATATTGAGCTTGTCTGCTTTTTCCTTATTGCTGTTAGTAGCATTTGTGTCCCTTCTTCCTAAAATCAGTAGTGTAAAGCCACTGTTAGGAGCTTTTGCTTCTGATATAGTTTAATTTCCA
Source organism: Chlorospingus semifuscus (assembly GCA_035048045.1). Taxonomy (NCBI): domain Eukaryota; kingdom Metazoa; phylum Chordata; class Aves; order Passeriformes; family Passerellidae; genus Chlorospingus; species Chlorospingus semifuscus. The sequence continues at coordinate 63,207,178 of JAWWMS010000059.1, read as the reverse complement.
TACTTCCAGTATGGAAATTTACTTCAAAGTTTTATGAGCATCAGGTGAACAGACTTCCAGAATAGAATAGAATAGAATAGGTTGGATGGGACCTTAAATATCATCAAGTTCCACACCCATGCCATAGACAGGGGTGTCACCTGCTAGATGAGGTTTAGTCAAAGCCCCATTTGATCTGGCCTTCAGCACTTCTAGGGAGGGAACATCCACAGCTTCTCTCTGGCCAGCCTGTTCCAATGCTTTACCACTTCCAAGTAAAGAAATTCATCCCAACATCTTACCTAAACCTCCCCTCTTTTAGTTTAGAATATTTTCCCTTTGTCCTATCGCTATTTGCCCATGTAAAAAGTTGCTTACCATTTTTTTAATAAGAGTCCTTGAAATCCTGAAAGTACTGAAATTATCCACAATTTGACTAGGGATCTCAGCCTCATGAGGGTCAGCAGGTTTCCAGAGTCCTTCACAGCATACCTGGGTGTTGTTGCCATGCCCAATGTAGTGTTGTGTGATTCACTCAGAAGAGCCAGAGCAGTCAGGCCTTTAGAGGCTCAGCCCCTCCTGGTTTCATTGTGCATCCTTTCCTTGGGGAAAAACAGTGGTAGTGGGGGTCGTTGGTGTATTTTACTACTTCCTAACTGACCCAAGGAGCAAATTGGTCTTTCCATGCCGTGTCTGCAGGGTACCCATTAGAAATATATTTATGACCTTAAAGAAAAAGAAGGAAGGAAAGAAAGAAGAAAAGAAATGAAAGAAAAGAGGGAGGAAGGGAGGAAGGGAGGAAGGGAGGAAGGAAGGAAGGAAGGAAGGAAGGCAGAAAGGAAG
>JAWWMS010000059.1:63183067-63195417 GCA_035048045.1 Chlorospingus semifuscus | reverse complement strand
AAAATAATAAATCAAGCCTTCTGAAACATGGAGTCAGATCCTCATCTCTTCCCTCATCCTAAGACCCCTGTGAACATTGTCACACTACACCTCTGTTAATATGGATGGAGCTGTGGACAGCTTATGTGCATTTAGAGGCTCTATATTTTTTAGGCATGTCTTTTACTTACAATCTATCTTTACCTCTGTGGAGAGTCAGTTAAAACCAAGTATTTTAGACCAAGGGCACTGGAGAAAAATTGTATGAGTGTTTTGATATTGCAGTTTCTTGTTTTGTCTTAACAGTAAAATCCTTCTTCGTGCTTATTAAATCATGGCAGAAACTTCCTTGTGGGCCAATGATGACAGGCAGACATGATGTCAGTTTTTAACAAGATGCCAGGCAGAGGTTTAAGAGAGCTGATTTTTATCAGAAGCTTTTATACTACTTGAGTAGTAAAAAATTGCATTGTGAGTAACATCCATGGCTCATGCATGGTAAGAAGGGCAGCACACTGCATGAAACCTGGGGATGCTGGGCTGGGGAGTGCTTCCTTTTAAGAGTACTGTGCTCCCAAATTAACTTGTTCCTATGCTAAGCATAGCAGAAACAGTGCTGCTGCTAAGCAGAACAATCACTCTCCCTTTGTAGTCTGCCTGCTGGTTTGTTCAGGCCTGCTTTGTGCTCAGCCTTGGCTGGGTCTGGGACGGTGGTTCAGTGGCTGTGAAGCTCTGTGTTTAGATCCTAGCCAAATCAGTGACACACAAAATCAGGGCAGGCAGTGAATCCCCAATGTGCCAGGCTTAGGAAATCAGCACTCTGCATAGATGAGCCAATATCCTGTATTTATTTTGCTGTTTTCTGTACCCATTTCTCTTGCATCTGGGTATTTAATACATATTTCCAACCAGCAACACACCAGCCTTAAATTAAATTCCCTGCTACGAATATCAAAAAACAGGCCCTTCCTTCTCTGTGCTGTTCCAGCTTGCAGCAGTCACCAAGTACAGGACCACACTCCCCCCAAGCCTCCTCCCTCTCTCCTCCCTCCCTCCCTCAAAGCAATTTTAAACTGCTTGACTGAATGTAGTATTTGAATGAGGATTTCATATATGGGCTCAGGCTTTCTCTTTAGCTCACTGTGAGAGAACAGTGCAGAGAAAAGGGTCCATTGCAATGAGCACACTGACTGTAATTAACTTCAGTATTCACCAGGTAAAACACCAAGGAATTAATCAGACACACCTCAAATGAGCATGGTAGTACTAATATTGAAAAAAAAAATTGTTTAAAAAAGGGGGAATTTACCAAAAAGATAAATGGGGACTTCTATCTCTTTCCCCTTAGCCAGCTGTGGTGGAGTCACAATGCCAGGAATATGCAGGGAAACGGGGCACAAAGGCTGTAGTGAAAAGACAAGTGAGAAAAAAAAGTTTGGCTTCCTCAGGTATCCCCATTCCCCAGTCTGCTGCCAGCCCCAGGGATGTGCTGAGCATTGCTGTGTTCATTGCACAAAAAAGAGCTTGGATCTGGCCCTTGCTCTCCCTGTCATATCATCTCTTCTGTGAGCTGCTCCATCTTAAAGCTGTCATTCCTGCTCTCTCTGCACTGATTCTTAGCAGGCCTTTCAAGATGCAGGCTGCTTTGGTGTAAGAAATCTGTGTCTATTTTCCAAAAGATATTTGTTTTCATGCCAACACTGCCAGCTTTTTTAGCTTGTTCCTTTTTCTGCCTGCTTACCTTAGAGATATTTAGTGAGGCAGTTGTGCTCCAGCTCAGCTGTGTCTTGCCAGGCTGACCAAAGCAGACCCTGTGAGTCTCCCTTGTGCTCTTCTCATCACCCTGAAACTGCTCCAGGGTGATTCTCTCCTCCTGCATCTGGGCACAGCAAGGGCAGGAGAGCTGGGGATCAAGGGTGAGGCAGGGCAGGGGGCTGAAGAGATGAGAGCAGAGCACATCCAGTGGCAGCCACCAGGGTCAAATGCAGCCCAATGGCTCCAGACACATCCATAGCAATGAGGCAGGTCTGAGGTCAAGCCAAGAAGTCAGACCACAGGTCAGGGTCAACAGTGTCGCTCATGTGGGGCCAAGGGCAAGTGTGGGAGCTCAAACACAGCTCAGGAGATCAAACAGAGCTCAGGAGCTCAAACAGCTCCCAAGCTCCTGCTCCAGGCCCCAGTGAGGCTCCATGCTGTCCAGTCAGCCAGGCTGGCCAGCAGTGCCAGCCCAGGAGCAGGGGAGCAGCAGCAGAGCCTTTTGGGGTGATCAGAGAGGGCTCTCTGGAAGTATGGAAGGGGGGCAAGTAGGCTTCCAGCCATCAGCACAAAAAAAGTCTTTCCACTGCTACTTACTGGTAATTCTCTACTGGAAATCTCCTCAACAGACTTTACATCACATTTCTCACATCTGCATCATAATTCTAGCTCTAATTTCTCTCCTGCTTGACCAATTTCACATGAACTTCCATCTTCTGTGTTATTTGTCACATCCCTGTCTAACAGCAGAAAATCCTGTTCTTAATCCTGAATTATGAGCCTTCAGACACTGACCTGTACTTTGTCCCTCCAGTCCTCCCTAGCTTCCAATTCTATGAGAGACTCTGATTCTTCTCTTTTATAAACTTCTACTAATTGAACAACTGCTTCTCCTGCTAGGTATCTGCTCACCTGAGCTTAGTGCTTCTGGTAAGGAAGAGGAATGATTCTTTCATCCTGTGACTATTACTGAATTTGACAAATCTGTGACTTACTATGACTCAGAGGTCCTTCTTCTGTTTCTCTCTATTTCATTCCATCCCCTCCTTTTGTCTTGTTTACTCAACCTATAATTTTAAATATGGATAGTTATAGTTATAATATAGTTATAATTATGGGAGTCACTTTAAATTTAGAATATTGAGTCTGGAATTGCATTTAGATTTTGATTTGTGTAATTTGGGCTGTGTTTTTCAGAATGTGTGCTGATTTGTGAGAGTTGTCTCTCTTGCATCATGGTGGGGACATTTTATTGGGTTGTGCTTTGCATAATGAAGGTGTTTTGGCCCTGCTGCAGAAGTGGAACACCTTCTGTAGATCTGCAAAACACTCACAGATGGGTATAAGAAAAACAAGTTTTCCTTTCAAGAAAACAAGGTTGGTCCTAAACTTTCAGTTGTTGATGGCATGGATCATTGCTATGAAAGATTTTCATCTGGCAGGTTGGAAGAGTTAAATCCAGTGGAATTCTTAAGGTGTGAATATTTGCTTCCATGCTTATGATCCTTTGAAAGCTTTGTTGAGATGAAGTTGGACAATGAATTTTTTTTCAGGTAAGGTGCCACTGTAGATCTGCTGGAACCTTCTGTTTATTGGGAGTTCATGCAAGTAGTAGAAATACTTGGTTTCTTAGGATAAATGTGCAACCTGACAAAATTAATGTTGTTGCACATCATGTGAAAGATGTGTATTTGTGTGTGTGTGTCTAAAGGAGAGAGAAAAAAACCAAAAAAAAACATCAACACTTCACCTTCTCCTGCCCCCCAGCACTACCAACCCAGAACAGGCTCACCAGACTTCTGGAACAGAACACTCCATTTCAAGATGTTTAAATGTTAGGAGTTGGCAAGCTGATCCTAGTGGTTTCCTAGGTCGACTTTACTCTCTTTCCTCAGTCTTTGGCAGAAAAAGCAGTATTTTCCAAGACAGTGAAAGGTGTTTTAGTGAGTAGATAGGAAGATGGGACCACGTTTTCAAGTCTCTTGGTTACATCAGTTTCCACATTGATAACTGAGCTTGCTCAAGCACACTTCCAAACAACCAGAGCTTTGTGGCAGAGTGTAACAAAAGCCTCAGTCCTTAATGTGCTGCCAGGCCAGGCCATCTGTGTGCAAATGACCCCGTGGTGCTGCCAGTGTCAGTAAGACCTGTGTCAGCCTGTGGTCTGAGGGCTGTTTGCACAAATTTGTCTGGCTGCAGAGGGCATTTCTACACAGTTTGCTTCTCTTTCAAAGCATCTAAGAGGAATGTCCTTGTGTTTATGGTGAAAGCTCCCCTCTTCTTTGGAGGCCTGCCTTGTTCTCTGCATGTCTGGCAGGTACATGGAGAGCAGGGAATGTCCCATGGGGGCACTGAGGGACCTCCAGGCACCTGCTGGTGTAGGGTACTCCTGCTTTGTTTGCCTTTAGTTCTGCTGAATGGAAAGCTCTGGAGAAATTTGGCTTCTCACCTATTTAAGGTGATAACTTACTGGAGCAGAGGTAAATTTTTTGGCTTCTCACCTTTTTAAGGTGAAAACTTACTGGAGCTCTGATGTGCATCAGAGCTGTACATCAGACTGGCTGTGTAACCTGTGCTTTCTGCTGTTGCTAAACTCTTATTACATAATGAATTCATTAGTGGAGGGTAGGGGTATAAATGTTTAGTGAGAACCTGAGATCATTACCTGTGAGTAATTAAGGAATCTTTTTCTTTCTCCTTCTGTATTCTCTCTGGTGAGAGTTTGTGAAATGCACTGGTATTAGCCATCAAAATATTTATTGACTTGAACAGAAAGAGGTACTGGCTGTGTATGCAGGGATGTGATGTGATGTGGTGATGTGACAGCTTCTTCACTGCTGATTCTCAGTACTGAGCTAAAAGTGAGAACTACTGCCTGGGAAGATGCTGAATGGGAGCAGAGATCAATAGCCCAGTTAGCCTACAAAAACTCCCAAAGATACAAATTCCCAGTTTGCTTGATGGTAGAACAGCTATTTGCCACTTGCATATATGACTTGCTTTTTTTTTTTTTTTCCCCTCATATGTTACATTATTCTGCACCCAAATTCAAGTGAGCTTTAGTAGTCAGTCTTTAAAATAGGAAGTCAACTCTGTGACATTTACTTCATGGTCACCTTTAAAACTGAAAATAGACTCAGCATATAGAAGTAAAATTGAATGGGAGTGACTTTACTCTGGATGGGACCTTGAAGATCCTTTCCATATCCTGACAATCTCGTTCTCATGTGTGAGAAAAGTTCTGTGTTGCTGGGGATGGGTATCCCTGCTCATCCCTGCTGCAAGTCAGTGTTCCCCAGTGATTCTCCCTTGATGCCTTGACACATCTGTACTCTGACATGCCTGATGCTGCTTCTTCTTTTTGTACAAAACAAACTAAAAACCTCCTTGTTGCTAAGCTACCAACCTCTGCAAGACAAACTTTAACCAAAGGTTGCAGCCTGCTGCTCAGCAAAGCTCTGGTTTTGAAACTCCATCACCCCAACACTTTCTTCCAGCTCCCTCTGAACATTTCCCCCTGAAAATATCTGTCACTGCCTGAAAAAGGCTGTTCACCCCTTCACTCCCAAGGCTGCAGGCTGCCTTTGGAGCTGCAGAGCAGGCAGCATGGAGTGCTGATGGTGCACAGTGGTCACCTCCCTCCCTCCTGCCTCTTTTCCTCCTTCCTTTCACTCCCCTTGGAGGGGAGGCACAAAAGGAAACTCCACTTTTCAAGACTGTTCCGTTTGCATCAGGCCAAAATGTGTTTTCAACTGAACAATCACTTTCTGTGCAGACAGTGACAGCTCAATTGGTCCAAGGAGGGGGGTGGGAGGGGTGCTAAGGTTTTCTTTCACTTCTTGTAGTGTTAGACCATGTCAAATGAGACTGTTGAAACAACACCCGGGTTGTTTGTCTCGTGGCCTGGTCTGGGGTGTGAAATATTAGGACAGCAGCAAAGTGTTTGCATCTCTCCACAGCTGGAGAACACCTCCCACACTGCTTCTGCCCCTTTCCTCATTCAGTGGGGACCTGAAGAGCACCTTTCTCTTGACAAAAGCTCCCCTGGATGCCAGGCTTTTGGTCTTGGACTGTCTTGAGCATCTGAACAGATCAAAGACATACTTAAGGAGCTTGGCTAAGCTCTCACCCTTACTTGGGATATAAAGTTGATTGAAGTAGGATGCATAACATCAGGTTATGCTTGATGTTGCTTTTTCACTTGATTCTTCCTTTCTATGTGTCATTTCTATATGTGCTATTCATATGTCATTATCATCTTGATGTAACTTCAATATAAACCAGTGTAGCTGGTGAATTTGAGGGCAGGGAAGGTAATCCACAACTTTTGTGGTTATAAGAAGTAGGGAATGCCTCCATATTTGCTCTCTCTCCCCATAAGACACAAACTATTCTCTTTTTGCCCAATGTCTGCATTACAACTTCAGTTTTTGTGTCCTTTTCCTAGAAAAGACATTCCTGGGTTGTAACCAAGACCTGCTTTAGAATGGAGTAGGTATTGTTTGGGTTTTTTTAAATTGCCATTGCTAATCATTTTTGGAGGTTCCAGGCATCATCAGAGGCTGATAAAATTCTCTAAGAGGTCAGTCCTCCCACTATTTAAGCTCTTCTCCAGAAAAGTCTTCCTGTCTATCACTACAATGAGAAAGAATTGATCTCACTTCTGCTCTAACTCCTGGAGTCAGTAAACAGAAGATTGAAGACAAACTTTTAAGAGAGCTCACAGTCCTACACCCTGTCCTACATAGAGTATTGCATCTGAAGAGGGAATATTTTATAATGATCCTTTGAGGAACATATATTTTCAGTAGGCCAGTCTGACAATACTGATAAATCTTCAAGTGTATTAAGAGAACAACATGACCAGATTTCCTTCACTGACCACATTTACTTACCTTAATCCATGTAAACCTCCAAGTGGATGTGTAAGGATCTGTGGTCTAGAGGGAGCCAGCCCAGCTGGGTGTGAGGCAAAGCAGGCACTCACCAGCTGTGTTAGAAGGTGCTCTCTGGAGGATGATGTGTGTGGATTCGGCAGCAGCACTGCCCTGACTGTGGATAAGCTGTTCCCAAACCCATGCTAGTTGTTGTAGACTGTGGAGCACTGAAACATGTGGGCATTGCTGTTCAGGGCTCCATCAGCTGTGGAATGTCTGCTCTGGCCTCCAGTTTACAATGCAGACATGACCATCATCTCCCATGTGACTTGGATCTTTCAAATCTAGAAAATGTGCTATAGATTATGATAAGGACTTTTCCAGTCCAAAGATGGGTGCTCCTTATAATTAGCCAGGTAAGCAGTGAAGCTCCATGAGAGACTGGGTTGAAAAAAAAAAAGCTGGGTTGAAAAGAAAAAGAAAAATACTAATAGTCTCATATGTGAATGACTTTTAAGTAAAAATAGTTGGTTTGTGTAAAAGAAGCTGTAAATCACATAAATTCTTGCCTGTTCAAATAATTTCTTCTCTGTCTCTCTGTCCCCTCCAGAAGATCATGAAGCCATTTAGATTTTGCAGTAAATATCTGGTGTATCATCTCACCGAGAAAAATAATGAATATTAGTATCTCTGTAGAAAGGTTGTAGTGTATTTTAGCTCAGTATAATGGAAAGCCATAGACAGATGTAAAATCTCTCCTTTCATTCAGAATTTCTGTATATTCATAAATCTTTTAATTTTTAAAGTTGTTCTACTACTACTACTACTACTACTACTACTACTGTTGTATTGTGTACTAAGTAATGACTAATTGGTTAAGAAGGTGGTGTGGAGCCAAAAGAAGCTAAACTACTGTGCTTTTATGTTCAGTGAAGGGAAAGAGTAAGAGGTTTTGAGGGTTTCCCTCAACCTGAAAAATGAAAGCAGAGTTTAACTACACATTGTAAAAGCCACACTCTGAGACAATGGAGTTCTGCCCAGGGGCAACTGTCTAATTTTCTGAAAACTAATATTGTGAGTGTTCTTGCAGGAGGATGCTGATGAGATGGGCACTTGAACCACTAGAAAGTTTTGATGGCCTTTAAAGAAGTTGCCTCTTTATTGCCTTACAGCGCAAGTAAAGTCAACAGATCCATGCCTGGAAACGTGTGAGAAGGGTGGCAAACATTTCCAGTATCCATACCTTCGTTGTTTGTTGTGATATTTGGTTGGTCAACACTCCACTTACATAAAGGAAAGCAGCCTCAGCAGCAGCACTAGCACATGTGTGAGGTATTTTTTTATTAAGCAATTCTATGCATAACCTACTAATAAATTAAATAACACACTTTTCCTTTTCCATCCGTTTTGGAAGTAAGAGTAGTGTTTAAAGTCTGAAAGGCATGGAGAGAAATCAGAGCTCTGAAAGAAGGGGAAGGTCAGAGGTAAGCAGTGGAAATGAGGTGTATGCCTTCATTTTTGGCAAGGTAATTGGGATAGAACAAGAAGATAACACCAAGTGTACAGCCTACTCATGCTACTCAATGTACTTCTTTGCACAGATTTTTTTCTTTTTTCAATTGTTAGCTTAGTTTTGAAAAGTGGCAGAGGATTTGGGATCTGTCCCATTTTGGTCAGCCAACTTGGCATAATGTAGAGGAGTCTAAATATAGCTGTAGGAGATGTTGCGCATTAGGCAACTCAAACCACTAGACAAGATAAAAATATGTCAAATACTCTGTGGATTTAATTTCAGATTGAGTTAGTCTCCCTGTATAGAAACTCTGCTTCTGTGGTAGTTGCTTTTATTTACTTCCTACATAACAACAATATTTGATTTTATCTTAATGTTTTATTGTGCTCAAGTATTAGGAAATTTTCCAAGTGTCACGGTAGTGCTTGGAAGATTTCATGTCCAGCATTTAAACATTTATTTGGCACTTCAAATGATGCTGGTTTGTGGCTGATGCACATCAGTGGAGCTGTGCCAGCTTCCTCCAGCTGAGACTTTGGCCCTTCAGTGCTGGCCTTTTTGCAGTTCTCTTATCACGATGCTGTTTGAACCATCCAGACATACAGCACAAACTCTGTTAATGCAGAGAAACGGTACTGGGAAATACAGAAAAAGAAGTATAAAAACCTCCCTGATTTAATCCAAACCTTACAAAGGCGTTGTTTCTTTGGGCACTTTCTTTGAAAAGACTACCATTTCAAACAAAACAGAAGGAAATTAGTAGGAAGTGATTATGGAGACAGGAAATCTCAAAGCCATGAAACTGTAAATAAAGTGTTATTTGTACTACTGTACTTGGTGCCCTGCTTTGCATTCCCAGCACGAAATGTTAGACAAGGCTTTAGCACTAGAGCAGGGACCAAGTTATTTGGATGTTTAAAAAAAAAGCCAACAAAATAAGTAAAAAGTCCAACTACATATTTCATACGATTAAAAGTAGAAAGTCTTTTGGACAATTATTTGTATGGAATTCTTCTGGACAGATTTTTATCTGAAACTTGAAGCCCCACAGCCAGTCTCCATCACAATTTGTTCCTCTCAGCAAAGGATGTGACTTGTTTAGACATCAAACACATATCAAGTGGCTCAATGTTAGTATTCTGAAGCATCAGCTCTAAGGCAGGCGCCAGTGCTAACATCATTACACAACTCATGTGGCACTATGGTAATCCAGTTCAGCACTGCCTGCATTTACTCTTTATTTTTATCAGACCTGTAAAAGCTCATCTTTTCCATCCTTCAGCATTATCTTACATGATCCATTAATACAGCTAGGAGGGATGCATTACACCATGCACTTGCATATCCGTTAATGAACCACCTTATAGTAGTGGTTGTAGTAACAACAGTGAGTGAATGAACACAGATTTTAATTGCTTCCATTAGGATGTGTTTGCTTTGGGAGTGGTTACTGTCATAGGAAAAGTTAACCAGCAGTTTTCTCTGTATCTTTAGTTGTTTGTATGTGTGTATTCAGAAAATATTCCTTTTCTCTCCCTCCTTTAACTGCCATTTGTTTTTTGTTGTAGTTTTAAAATTATTTGCTCAAAGGGATAATAAAGCAAGGCACTTGAGCAAGGGAGCACGTAAAACTTCAGTGTGGTCTGAGGAAATGCTCTGAAGCACCTGAACTTTGCAGGAGTGAAGATCATGTGTTTATGTGTTGTGAGAGGCTTTTGAGTTCTGTGGACAGGAACTAGTCCCTGAAAGGCAGAGGGTTGGCAGAACAAAGCCTAAAGGCTGCTTGTTGCTTCCCATTTCTCTTCAAGAAGAAATGGTTTCCCAAAACTCCATAAGACTTCTGATTCTCAGTGGTTTTTCATGTCAAGAGAGGCTGGGGGTAAAATTTGTAACTTGATGTAGGAGGGACATCCATTTGGAGGAAACTGCAAGGAGTCTGGTGGTGAGACCTTCAGTGTGGTTAGTCTGACACATTCCCATATGACAAGGAAATTGAGAAGACACCAGCATTATGGTTATTGCTGGTAGAGAAAGCTCTGCAAGCTTTTAGCCAGGGCAGCAAGAAAAAGAACAGGACAGAGCAATCTAAAAGTCAGGTTATATTAGGGGAGTTTAAATGCAGCTAGGTGGCTCACCCAATCAGTATTACTGCTGGTACAATTTCAGTGGCTGCAGAGGCAGTTAAATGGATATTATGTCTCCTGAGAACATTTTGCAGCTGATACACTCAGTCTTTTTTAAAACGTGGACACAAAGCAAGGCAAGTATGAGGTGGCTGAGCCCTACTTGCAAGTCATCACTGTGCTGATGCCTTAAAATCAGCAAACACCTCCTTTGCAAAGGGAGGGGGAAAGGAGGAAAGGAAAAGAGTGGAATGAAAATATTACACTTACTTCCCTGTGGTACAGTAACAGTGGGTTGCATAACACAGAGACAAAAATATTTGTGGTGGTCTTTACTGATTTAGAGGATGTTCTTAAATTGTCTTCACTGTCTACTTGTGTGCAGCAATGCCTAAATTACAGCTGTAATTATTAGTGGCCTCCTTCAGCTTTCCTGCCCAAAAGCATTTTTTTGCCCACCAATCTGGTGTCCTTGTCAACTTCTTTGAAGAAAGCATTAATATTTTGGGGGGATTGTTTAGCTGGCTGTGCTAATCGGGTTTGTCTCTGCTTCCATCAGGGCTTTTTATCCAGCCTTTCCCCCTTCCCCCTGCCTCCCTCCCTCCCTTCCAAGCAAGGCAGCAATCTGTTCTTTTTAAACCCTTCATCATCTTTGCTCTCTCCATCTCAGTTTCCCCAGATTTTGGAGATTGTTGACTATTATGTAACAGATGGCCTGACAGACCTCCGACTCTTTGCGGCGATGCTTGGCGCAGAAAATAGCAGCACTGGGGGAAGCATTCAGCAGCATGGACGCTCATGAATTTTAACTCCTCAGTGACAAAGGAATTCAAGGGGGTAAGAGCCAATCTATCAGTAGCCAAAGTAATTAGAAGACTTAGATGGCTCTCTAGTGCAGAGTATCCCTTCTCTGCTATGGGCTGTTCATAGTAGATTAGGATAGTCTATGTCCCATTGATCTCTAAACCATAACTACGCTTCAAAACAATGGGACAGCTTAATCCAGAAATTGAGACATTTGAGCAAGCATCAGTGAGAGCTGTTCTTTTTGGCTTGTAATGAAATGTACTTTGCAGCATCAAGCAGGGACAATGCATATTGAGCAGAGTTACACTTTGATTTTTTGTTTCTATTACATTCCTGGTGAGCAGGGGAAATCACTTGCACTAAATTACCAATATTCTGTCTCTAGACATTTAACACTTGAGGAATTCATTTTCTTGCCCTCTTTACATCTTCTATTTTCTTTGTTTTTTTGTCATTCTTGTTTCTGTATGTAAGAGTATTAAAAGAGTTCTTGTCAGTGACCAGAGTTTTGGCACCCTCATATAGCTTTTTGTCATTTCTAGGAAGTTTCTGAATATATCATTCCCTTTCCCAGAAGTCTAGCTGCTTGCCTTTCAGAAACATTTCTGTGTCTGACCATTCAATGGAAGCTTTTTCTTAAAGCAGGGGAAGTGGGGAGAAAAGACAGTTCAGAAGAGCAAAGAGCATCTTTAAAGCAATTCTGTCAGGTATTCAAACCAGAGCTGGTTTATAGTACTTTTAAGATTAGGATAAATAAAAATAACTGGATTAAGTTACTTCAGGGGTACAAGAGCAAAAGTACTTTAGAAAAATAGAGATGAGTCAAATGAGCCTCCATGGAACTGAAAATAAAGGTAGTCTGTGGTGACTATTCTGTATCTCTGTCCCTCTGTGTAATCTGGCAGTGTATGGCTGAGGTAGGTGCTGTGTGCATCCCACAACAGGGTTACCACCTCCACTGAGGCACGTCCAGAGGTACTCTGTCCCCACACCCATGCTCACAATAGGAACTCCAGGACTTCTTTTAGCCAGAAATATTTGAATTACCTTGAATGACCTTAATTTTCAATAGGAACTTTACTATTTTCAGCACAAGGGAAAATCTAGGAGTGGTAAGCTGACAAATGTATCCCATTTCCTTTCCTAGATGTGCCCTGACACCTCTACAGATGAGGAATGGGCTTTCCTTACAAACTCCTGTAGTTTGGGAATACTTGTCCCATTGGAAGTCAATAGTAGAAAAGTTTAATTCCAGCCTGCAAAGAGTAGTTGTAGCATATAATCACTCAGCAAGAT
>JAWWMS010000059.1:63154435-63182967 GCA_035048045.1 Chlorospingus semifuscus | reverse complement strand
AGTCTAGTTGCTTGCCTTTCAGAAATATTTCTGTGTCTGACCAGTCAATGGAAGCTTTTTCTTAAAGTAGGGGAAGTGGGGAGAAAAGACAGTTCAGAAGAGCAAAGAGCATCTTTAAAGCAAATCTATCAGATATTTAAACCAGAGCTGGTTTATAGTACTTTTAAGATTAGGCTAAATAAAAATAACTGGATTAAGTTACTTCAGAGATACAAGAGCAAAATTACTTTAGAAAAATAGAGATGAGGTCAAATGAGTCCCCATGGAACTGAAAATAAAGATATTCTGTGGTGGCTATGCTGTATCTCGGTCCCTCTGTGTAATCTGACAGTGTATGGCTGAGGTAGGTGCTGTGTGTCTCCCACAACATGCCCCACTGGGGCATGTCCAGAGGTACAGAGTCCCCATGCTCACAGTAGGGACTCCAGGACTTCTTTTACCCAGAAATGTTTGAATTACCTTGAATAACCTTGCTATTTTCAGTAGAGGGGAAAATCCAGGAGTGGTAAGCTGACAAATGCCGCCCATTTCCTCTCTTAGATGTGCTCTGACACCTCTACAGATGAGGAGTGGGCTTTCCTTAAGCTCCTGTAGTTTGGGAATACTTGTCCCATTGGAAGTCATAGTGGAAAAGTTTAATTCCAGCCTGCAAAGAGTAGTTACAGCATGTATCACTCAGCAAGATGTGTGCTCAGCCACAGTTTGCATTGGATCCTAATCCAGAGCTAGTCCACAGCCCCAAACACTGGTAAATGGTGTAGGGATTTTTCCCTACCTTGTAGGGACAAAATTCTCTTTGAAGGGCTCTTTGAAGGGCTTAATTACCCCTTTTCCGCTGCTCCTACCTCTATGCAGATGCACACATGCAGACAAACCCCTCTTCCCTCAGCACATCTCCAGCCTTGAGTAAGTGCTGTAATACAGGGTGGCCCAAGAGACCTTCCACTGCACCTTTGGGACACAGAAAACCACCCCTCTCCATGACAAATCTCTGCTCTGTGCAAGTGCTGATCTTCCCAAGGATGGTGTATGGAGGGAAGGATGCACACAGAGGTCAGCCAGAGGCTCCAAACTCAGCAAGAGGTAACGATCAGCCTAAATTATATGAGCTCTAGTAATGTCATTTAGCAGCAATAAGTCTCTGTTTTAATTAGAGTGACACTGTCCCAAATGGCCATTTTAACAAGGTTTAGAGATTCTGGACACAGAGCTTTCCTGCTTTTGCAGGCCATAATAACTAGTTAGTTGTGCATAAGGTCAAACAACAATATCTGGTCAGCAAAGTCTTCATTTTACAAAACAGCTTAGAAAGGGATGAGCAAATTATATAATTGTTGTAAAACTGGCTTCTCCATCTCTGCCTGTTGTTTATCCAAGTGGCACAGCTAAGAAATAACTCCCCTAAAAGGAGCATCCAGTCTTGGGGAAGAAGAAACCTTGGTAAATGTTCCAGCTGGTTGGAGGTACCAAGCAGTGCCATGATCCCCACTGCTGCAAGCACAGGGGAACCTGGCTCTAGCAAGATCATTGGTCCCTTCTGCTCATGGCTGAGGTCACTCCTTCAGCAGCAGGGACAAGGATGGCTGTGATTTGGGGGCCCAGGATCCAGGGGGTCAGGAACTCTGCACCCACCATGGGGCAATGCTGAGCTCTTCCCTGGTGAGGTCTCTTAGATGCAAAGTTGAGAGTAGTGGTACTTATTCCTTCTGGAAGGCATCAGCTGAGAGCTGTAAGGGCTTTGAGAGGAAAAGCCATAAAATCCAACAGAGATAAGCTTATGAGTGAAACTTCCAGTGTTACTGCCCTTAATGTGTCCATTCTGCATCTCAGGTAAAATATTTGGCATCTTTGAATCATAACCAGAAATAGCTGACTTCTGTCTCCAACTTTTCTGTGCAAGTATTTTTCATGCAATTTTACACCTTTTTGTTGCTGAGGTTTTCTTTTCTTGCAATAATTCCTCCAAAAAATCTTTCCATGTAATGGCGGGGTAACTATGCCTTGAACTTCAATAGTTTGGGGAACTTTACTACTTGGTAGCTCACTGGGAAACACAGTAAGATAGAACTCTCCTGCTGAAATCATATCAGACATCCCAGGATTTCTCTGATAGTACCCATGCTATTCTGCTTTACTTTTGCTGTCTGATTTTCTGCTGAAAAAAGTAAGGTTGCTACTAAAAATTAAGGTTATTCTCTTTTTTATTTTCTAATGTGAACTTCTCTACACAACTATGTAACACCACCACCACCACCACCAATAATAATAATAATAATAATAATATTGAAAAATCTTTTAGCCTTATTTATTGTTTACTTTGTCTTGTCTAGAAAAGCAAGTTTCTGAACTTAGTCAAGTAAACAGATAGAGATAGCTGGCATCTAAAATCAATAAAAGACAAGTGGAGTGCAATTCATGACTTCTTTGTGAGTCAAATGTTCCAGCCCCAAAATAAACATCTGCAAAATAAAAGGTCATTTTCATTGGGCATCACATGTGAAAAATACCTGAGGGCAAATAAATGTGGGGATCACGTTCTTATCAACTCTTTCTGTTAATAATAGCCTGGTCACTGGGGACAGTCTGTTAGTGTTGGCCCACTGGGTCAGATAAACAATCCTGAGTCTCTCCCTCTCTTCCCCCGCTGTGACCTGGCCCATCTGCTTCTCTCTGGCCATATGGTACAGAACTATGTGGGACTGGAGACATTATAGTTTTATGCATCTCAATGCTCCTTGCTTTCATTGAAGTTTTGCTGACATGACATTCCTTTGAATATTCCTTGACAAAAGTGGGGTTTGTTTTGGTGTTGGTTTTCATCTTAGAGCATGAATGAACACCGAGGTTTAAATCAACAGATGAGATTTGTAACAGACACATCAGGTGGGTAGGAAGGCTGGCTTCGTATTTCCTCCAGTTTACCTTTAATGAAATGTTATTTTTCCTGATCTTAACAACTAAAAGAGAGTCCAGCACATGGAAAAGAGCACAGTTTGCTTGTTTTTGTCATAAATAAGCTCAGTCTAACAGACTGCCTGAGTGTCATGGAGGAAGCACAGTCTGACCTGAAAGCTGTAAGACTGCTTTAGAAAAAGTGAAGAAATTAAACCCACTGGGACAAACTGCATAGATCAGACATCCCTCTCCTTCTCCAGGCGAGGCAAGGGGGTTTCTGAGATGCTGCAGTTCTCTGCCTTGCTGTTGCTGAGGTCTCAACCCCAACCACAGCTCATGGGGCCTGTCAGCCATGCTCTGGCAGTGCTGCCCCTCAGAGATCATCTGGCCAGCAGAACGTGGCCTCAGAGCCTCCCTGAAGGAGCCATCCCATTTTCCAGTCACTCCTTGTGTAGGGAGAACACACAGGTATATCCTCCACTGAGGGCACCTTGCAAATGTCCAATTAGGCCTAATGAGAGCTCAGCCCAGGCATCAAAGAGGGAGAGACAATAGCAAATGCACAATACTCCTCAATGATCCCTTTACCCAGAGGAGGATGTAACTATTGTGTGGGTTTTAACATAATAAAGCCTATATGTTCGTCCTGCACCCAGCACCCTGGGGCTCCTCTCTGCTGGGACCTGTGGACATAGCAACCACCACATGCATGGCACAGGCCTGAATTAGAAAAGTAAAATGGAAATTGTTGTACAAATATTACTATAACAAGCTGATTTACAAATTCTCTGAGGCAAGTACTCAATAACTCAGTTGTCTCTCAGTTTCTGTAAAACTCTAAATAGAAATAAACCCCCAAACAGTGAAGTCCATATCTATGTCACTCCCTCCCCTTCTGTTTCTCACAGTGTCCCTCATCTTTTCACCTGCTTTGTGTAAAGTCACACAGAAAATGTCATGCTAAACTCCAGAGAATTATAAAATCAGTGAGTGTCTTCAGAAGAATACAAGGTTTTAGGCACTGTTTTCACTTTGTCAATCAATCCTGTTATTTCACAGTTCTAGGGAGGTGCCTAAAATTTATTCATTAAAAAAAATAAAAACATCATGACAGGCTCTACAAATCTAGATATTTACTGTCTGAGGCTGTGTTTAATGCCTAGAAGTCAGAAATTAAAGAACAGATTTTCATGGGACATCTGAAAATTCAGATGTGATAGAGAGTCTCAGTGCTGGAATTTGATGTAGATAGACTGCCTTTCCTGCCAGACAAAGAGCTCGACCACCTGCTGCCTCTGTAAAATAGACCCCCAACCTCATGATGTCAGAGTGAGTTTTGCCATGTCCTGGCCCAGCATTTAATGGATCAAAATGTGTAAGTCCATCACCCTCTGCTGCTGAGTCTGTATGTGCTGTAAGGATGCTAGCAGCTCTGTGGAGGGAGAAACGGGAAATAAAGAGGGAGGAAGGGAAGCAGACTCATCCTCCTCTCCACTCGCCCTGTTGATCAGTGAAGCAAGACTCCCACTACTTGAAGAGCAATACTATTCTCTGCATTAATATCTTCCTGATTCCTCTTTAGCTGGGAAAATTTTACCCTTAGAAATCAGGGTTTAGAACCTACTAAGCAGAATGTCATTTCACAAGTTGTTTCGCACCTCAGTAGTTATTGTAGAGCAATGCTTGCTGCCCTGCTGCTAAAACCATATTCCTCCCACAATCCCAGACTTGACTGTCACTTACCTCTTTTCCCTTTGGAGAAACTAATACTCTGGCCTAGATTGCATGTTCTGGGGAAGATTTTCACAGCCTGATTTGCAAAGGAAAAGAACAAAACCCCACCCCAAAAATCTCCCAAGACAAAAATTAACAGCAGGTAAGAATGTGACACATTTCTTGGGTGATATGATAGCATTTACCACGACATTGTTATTTCCTCTAAACAGACTACTCCTTTCAGCAGAGGTGAGGAGGGAATAGATGAAAGAAAAAAAATGTTTACTTGGCAGCTGCATCCAGTGCTGTCTCAGAAATCCTCTGGACCAGGGACTTCTTGTATTAGGGGCTATGTGGAGGTGTTTTAAGATTCATAGAATATATGGATGTTATATTGTATGCATCCTATCACAGAATTCCATAAGAAATATGAATAATTGCTAAAGTGAGTTCCTCAACAATGTGCAACAATCTTGTCGTAGCCATGATCTACCTCCCTCTCTACAGCGTCTTTGTTAAAATGTGCAAATAGAGTTACAAAAACTTTCAGAATAATGTGCTATTAAGAGCTTATGTAATCTTATGTTTCAATCAAGAAACATCTTCTTAGTTTGCAGTATGATGTGTACCTGTGGTCCTACATAACCTATTGTGGAACTAAAGTGGCTATTGCAGTATACTTTTCATGATTTAAGAAGACATTCTAACAAAACCTACAATGCCAAATAAAAGTACGAATGCCAAATACTGATCTATTCCCAAAAATTATTCTAATCCCAAATGCACATTGCTTGTCTCACCGCTTCACTCCCTGGCGGGAGAACTTTCACAAGTGCCCTGGGCCTGTAAACCTTTAGGAGCCATACTGTGTATTTTTGAACCAGTTAATACTTTACTGTATCCTATACTGTGTATAGCCTATAATAACCTTCAGTGACAGGGAAATCAGACTCATGCTAATCCAGTATCCTGATGCAAAGAAGGACCATATATGTTGTTCCACTGAATGATGCAGGCAGCCCAGGAGCTGCTGATTAGGATATAATGTGCTTTTGGGGAAAGTTCTTCCCAAATCCATGGAAGGGGATGATGCCCTCAAGCCAGAGCTCATGTCTCATTGTGACTGTTTGCTTCTAATGCTCAATAGTTTGATTCTGTGTTCTCTTCCCAAATTAGTATTGAGTGACCAATCAAACAAACCAAAGGTTTGAGCAAGATTGGAGTGAAGTTGGATTAATAGATCATGTTAAGTATTGCGGAGAGAGGCTGATGAAGGAGCACAGAAAGTGGGTGAGTGGTGGCTTCCTTATGGATTTATTTACAAACATCTTAATAGAAGAGTGATTCTTTTTACTGTACTCTTTTTCATATTCTAATGTGAACTTCTCTATACAAAATCTACTCTTAACACAAGCTTATTTTCATCCTTAGATATAAAAATCTCTATTACTGCCTCATCACACAGTCAGGATTTCTTATGGCTTGTCAATATAGGAATGAAACCAAAATTGCTTTGACACCCGTCATGTACAGTACAAAGACCGAGATGGATTCTGAGCTTGAACTTGTGCTAAGCTGAGTAATACTAGACTGTTATCTTGTCATTAAGAATTGCTTTGAGTCCCTATCTGTCCAGCAACTCTAATTAATGATCATTTAACTGTACTGTCAGCCCCGTTTAAATCTGAGTGTTGCCAGTTGCTTCCTTCATGCGGGCAGCCAATAGGTGCTGGGGGAGTCGCTCATGCATGGCATTGTCCCAGTGGCGCTGGGCCTATAGCATCCCAGTTTAATAGGGCATTCAGGGCTCATTAGAGAGGAAACACATCAGGAGTGACCGCTCCACTGCCACACGTTGCAGCTAATAGCCTCGCCGAACAGAATCGTTTCTGTTTCTGCTCACTTGTTTTTGAATCCTTTCAATGTCAACAAGTGGTCATGTCGGCAGGAGCCCGCCATTCTCCCCAACAGTTTTATCCGTTGCTCTCCTGAGCCAGACTTGTGTCCTCCTCCATTGTTCCAGCCACAATGGAGCCTGAGCAATCACAAAGGCTTCACAGCCATTCATCATCAGCTCACGAATTCTGGGGTTGAGATTACCCGCCAAACTTTTGGGCCATCGTTTTGGCATGATGTGTGAATGCCCATGAAATACAAATAGTTTCTGAAGTTTACACTTTTGTTGCAAATGCATAGGGATGGCGGTGGGGGGCTGTGGTGAGGGGACTAGATGGAGGGAAAGAAGAGGAAATAAAATCCAACGTTGCTCTGGCTAAAAATAGACAAGATCCTGTAGAGGGAAGATAAGAGACAATGAGATTTCTGCTGGAACGAGAGGTGTAGAAAGGAGCAACCAGGGAAATGGAGGTGTGTCCAAAAAAAGTATGATCACACTTTTGGCTCACAGATTTGGAAACAAACCCTTGGCTTTGGCAAGGAGGCACAGGCAGCTCTTGCATTGCTAGGATCCAGGAAATATGGGGAGAGGGTGCTCCTGGGTGAGCTCCCTTCCTTCCATTCATGACAATGACCAGCATTTTTCCTGGAAACACAGCTGGCAAAATGCTCCCTGGAAGCACACACCTGATGCTTGTTATTTGTATTAGGTTAGCATTTAGACCTTGTTATGCTAAATGGAGAATGAATGGATGTTTCACACCTGGAAACATGAGATTTGAAAATGTAGTGGCTTTACCAGCATCATAATGCTAAAGTCAGAGATGAGAATCAAAGCTGAACAGTGTGTTTGTGTATTTGTCAGTTTATTTATGTGTTACTTCCATGGTGTTGTGTTCTTCCCTACAGGACCAGTGGCTAGGCTGAATCCCACCTGCTTGGCTGCTAGGCAAATCAGACATTAATTCATTGTGTACTGACTGCTGCCCAGGCATACTGCATACACCCCAAGCATCCTCCAGATGATGCACTTGGGATGATGCAGAAGGAGTGCACTGTGGTCACGGTGTTTAACAGTGCCATTGGATGTTGGCTGGGCACATGGCACAGAGCTTCCTGCACCCTTCCACCTCTTCCTTATCATACTCTCTTTCAGGCTGTTCACATTGTGTTGATTTTTCCTGAGTCAGGACTAATGGCTACATTCCAGTCAAAAGAATTTGATTTGGAAATTTTTGACATCATTTGGAAATCCTTGTGAGTATCCTACAGTCTTTTCCTCATTTTAACATGCCAGGAAGTTACAAGGAAATCGAAAACTGTTCACAAGAAAAGTGAAGGTGATTTTTTTTTGTCTGTCACTGAAAAATTAAGTTTTTCATAAACCACAATCATAGCCAAAGATGCTTTTCAGTGCAAGCACTGAGAAATTGTTTCCTATTCCATTTTACACTAGACACTAGTATATCAACTAGACACTTCTCGTTTTACCTGTTGCAATAATCAGAATGGAAAAAAAATTGACTGCCTTTACCCTTTTTTCCTAACAGGTCAGTATCCACTTTATGGCCCAGATTATTATTATATAAGTACCAAGAAGCATTGCATGTGTTTCAAACACATTTCCTGACAAAAGCTTTGGGTGTAAAGCTGAAGTGGTCTCCAACATCAAAGGTAAGGGAAAACACTTATGAGCATTTTTAGGCCGTGTTTTATGTGATCCTTGCCATTCAAAAATAGTCACAAACCACTGATTGTGTAAGTGTTGTGTTTCCTGTTGTCACATTAAGATGTGCAATCACAAAGCACTGGCTTTGGAAAGTGGGACTGTATATGAGATTCATAGTCATCTGTTGGAGAGTTACACCCAACAAATACTGCAGCAGGGCAGGGGATTCTTCTTGTCTTTCTGCATGTTGCATGCTGCTGTTGGGCACAGGGATCACTGATTGTCATGTGTTTCAGACAAGATAAGCAGGAGAACATCACAACAAGGAATCTCAGCAGGTTCAGGTGTACTCTAAGTGCATTCCAGATATCAGGACTTTAATGGGCATACTCCTGTCAGCACAACATCTTTAGGGATCCTCAGAAATACTAGAACAGGGACCCTGTCCATGTGGTTAGGCAGCAGCTTTGCAGAATTTATGCATAGATGTGTGTAGTGGAGCAATGGAGTAAAACCCTGACTGTGGTTAATCAGAGGGGGTTTTGGCCTCAGTGTGTTTTCAGGTACTTGTCCCAGTCAATCCTACCAGACTCATAATGGTATGCATCTATTCAAGCTTTTCAAAGACAGAATTTTTCTTTTTTCCTTTCTTTCTTTTTTTTTTTTTTTTTTTATTTTCCCTCTCTAAAGCTGCTTAGGAAAGAGGTAACTGCTCCTTTTCACAGTCAAAGCAGGATATTCTGAACAGAATGTTAACTAGACTTGGGGCCAGACTGAAGAAGGGTTTGAGCAGTTTTCAGATCTGGGTTTTTGGCTTCAGGATCATAAGTAATTATATAGAAGGGAAAGTGTATCTGGAAAATTTATAGATATCATACTTTGAAGTTTCTTTAGTTATCCTAAGAGTTGGAAGTTTTCTCTAGGAAAAAGGAAAATGCTGTGTAAAAAAATTACTTTTTTTTTCCTTTTTTTTCAGTTGTTCTGTTGCTGTTGAATTTTGCAGCAATTTTCTGAGATTGTTGATTAGTTGAATGGACTTGAAGGCTTTGGAATTGAAAATGTTTCAGACTGGGTAGGTAAAGAATTCTGGTGCTCTTTACAAAGCTCTTCTCTGACATGCACATAACCCTCTACTGCTAGATACCAGACCTCTCAAGTCCTTGTCCTGCAAACACTTAACTGAATGCATCTGCCTAAACATAAACTAGTCCTGTGCTTAAAAATCTGCATGTTTTGATGAGGTTTTGTTATTCGGAAAGAGAAAGTCAGTGAAATTTATGTGAATGCCTAATTTGTGGATTTGTAGAATGCATGTGGACAGAGCAGTAATCTGAAATATGTGCCTGCCTCAAAAAATTGAGGTTTCTCACTTAAAAAATGCCTTTATTCATAGCTTCTAAAATGACATCTAAACACATACTGTTTCACTGCATAGAGAAATGATGATTGGAAGTTGGTTTTTTTAAGTATAATTTCAAATGAAAGTAGGAGGGAAATATTCTGAACTATACTGAGCAACTGACTAGGGGCAAGCTTTGTTCCTGAGACCAACCACATCAGTGAATGATATTGATTTCTTGTAGCAGATACCACACTGGTATTTCAAAATGCCACATCTGAACTGTGGCTTCTTATCATGAGCATTTCTTATCATCAGCATTTCTTATCACATTTTTCAGTGGTGAGTAAGAAAATTGAGCACCTGATGTGAAGCATAGGTAAGTAAGAACCCAAGTCCGGTGTTGCTCAGTCTTACTTTGCATTCTGCATTTCCCTGCAAGTGTTGTTTTTTAGGCCTAAAAGTTATATCTAGCTTGAGTCAAATCTCCCTTAGCTCTGCAATGATGCAGAAGTTCATAATATGTTCTTTTGTTTCTTTGCTTCATATCTGAAACTTCTGGGTGTAAATAGTAATATCTATGCAGTGGGGTAACCTTACTTATAACAATAGTACAAGATAGCTTAAGAGAGAGGGGAAGCTTAGGCTTCAGTAACAGCCCCAGGGAACTGATGAAAGGGTTAATATAATGATCAAGCATTAGGCAATCCACTTTTCACTTCTGCCTGCTCCTCTGAACATGGGGGATTGCTGTTGATTCAGAGTTCTACGGCTTCAAAAGTGAAAATCCTTTCCCACTTTCTACGGATCTGATTTTTGTGACTTGAGAGTAGTTCGGATTATCTGGTGAAAAACCAAGTGAGCACAACCAAACCCTAAGTTCTAGTGCAAACTTTGTGCTTTAGTTGTTAGTTTCTCTTTTTTCTTTCTTTTTCTTAGGGCAAGTAAGTTAAAGAATAGCCTTTCCTTGTTGATTGCTCTACCATTCATTGGACAGCATATGGTTTTTGTCTTGGGAATCATCCAACATGTCACAAAGGCAGTGATACTGGACAGTTACTAGGCAGCTTTTGTGTACTTTGGGGATAGGGGAAGATGGTATTTTAATAGATTTCCTTGGGGATCTCTTAGAAGGCTAATTTAATTGTTGAAATCAAATTTTGGGCTCCTGTCACAAATCATTACCTTATCTTTCATCCATCTATTCCCTTGTTGTTCAAACTAATAAAACATGCACACTGCTCTCCATTCATGTGACCCCCTTCATACGTTTTTAACTGGTAACCCTGGCTAGTAATGGGTAGGTGGTCTGTTTCTGGGGGAGGATTTTTTGGAAGGAATGGATAGTTTCTCTAGCTACCACATCAACAGGGGTGGCAACTCATTCACTTAAGATTCAAAGCTACAGAACCATGTGAGTATTGGTGAAATTGGAGCATAAAATGCCTCAAATAGGAGAATGCAATCTGGGGCACCCCCTCAAATATTTGTATTCTGGACTCTGGCAGGCAAATTCTGGGCAACTGAGTCATTGGTGAAATGATCTTCGGACCTTCTTGGTGAAACCATTTGTCACCATTGCTATGGTAACATTTAATCACTTCCAGCTTTCACTCAGTAATGCTCTCAGAAGACAGATTGGTGAATTTTCCTGCAGCTGTTTGATTGAAGCCTCTAAGATGAGGCGCATTAAGATGGTGGGAAGCAGCCTGTGGTCTCACTGCTCCAGCTGCTCCTCACCTGATCCAAGGAATGTGCCACCTGCAGAAACATATTCAGGCAGAACCTGCATCTACCCTGTCCCTGTCTCTCCATTCTCCACAGCATCTCTCATTCCTTCAAGAACTTGCAGCTCCCTGCTATCACTTTGAGTGCTGCAGCTCTCCTGAGCATGCAATCTTCATTCCAGCAATTCAGACAGCAAGGAGACAGGGATGAGGGATGAGGAGCTCTGAGCTGGAAGAGGCCAGTAAAGGCAAGAAAAAGCAGAGTTGGAGCAACATACCTATGAGGTTGTTGGTGTAGACTTGGGGCATCCTTAACCTTTTGCTAAAGCTCATCTGACCTTCAAACTTCTTAAATTTGATGCTTCAGCCTTCTGGTCATCCCTTGCATTTAGGAGTGGAGAATGGAAATGGTGCTTATTTCTCACTGTTCAAACACATTGCTCAAATGTCTCTGATTGTGTGAGTGATTGGTTTAAGTCATTGTGATTATTTATAGACAGGATTTCTGAGTTTGGCCCAGCTCTACTTGCATGGAGATAAGTGGGGTTTTAAAGAAAGGAATCACTGCATCATTCCAAAGTCCTCTTTAAGGCCCAGTGTTCCCTTTGCAGGCAGTGAACAAGAAGCATCCATCCCTACTGTTAAGTATTTACCATCTAAAAAAGCAGAAAACAGAATATTGAGGAGCATCAGATCCAAAAATAAAAATCTGTGTATGTTCAGACCAAGGAGGTAATAGGCAGCAGCTGCATGCTGTTTGCTCACTCATTTATTTGCTGCAATTCTATGGTTACTTCTTGTTTTTCACTACAACATCCTTCTAATTCTGTTCCCTTTCTTCTTAAAAATATTCATTTGGCTTTTTGAACACAGAAAAATTGAATTTAGAAACACATTGAATCACTTAAATAACATTTAGATAGAACCCTTATCATCCTAGAATGGGAACACTTTCAAGTTTATATGTGGGCTTCTAAAATAAAGGGATTTTTTCCTTGTTACTTCTGTGAAAACAAGGACAAATCTAGTGCTTCATGCACTCAGGAGCTGATGCCTGCTAAGTGCATTTCTTACACATTTGTTTATTCCCAGTGCTAAGAAAACCCTAGCTTTTTTTTTTTTTTCCTCATGTTTCATCAAAAATGTTTTTCTGGAACAAACCAAAACAAACAAAACCCAATCGGTCTTTTGTTGGTTGCTCCACTTCCCAAAAGGGTCCAGGGCACTCAGTGACACAGCATCTGTCTTAGATGCTATTGAAGGCATTCAGCCTCTAAATGCTCTTCCAATGACGTTCTTTTATGCTGTGGTATTTGAAAAACTCATACAACAGGGCTGGAGGAAAGGAAAAAGGCATCTTGTGAATAGGGTGGAAAATATTTAATCTTCTCTCTACCTGATTTATCTCTTAAATTCTCAGGAACTTGTCTGGAAAAGCCAAGTATTCATATATCTTTATTAAAATTAATGTTGTTTTTGCTATTAACAAGAGGTTATTGGAATAACCCCTGTAGGATTTTAAATTTAAAGCTGAGGTCTTCAAGCCCCAGTGTCCTTTCACTAAATGTGTTCAGGATTAGACCCTAGATTTGTGCTGCTTATTTTGAATTCTGTGTTCACTACTTTTAAAAGAGAAAATGAATTAATACAATTTCTTCCTTATCAAATGCTGTGCACGAATGCTGGTCTTTTCAGCACTGTCCCCTTAAACCATGCAAGGTGTTTATTTTGTGTATGAAGAAAGACTTTACTGCTCTGAGTAACATAATCCTGACTGTGTGCAGAAATGGGCTGGGTGTGTGTGCGTGTGGAAAGAGGAAGGCCAATTGTTCTTTTTATTCATAAAAACCAGTGTTCCTTTTTATAAAGAGATTTTACTGTAGCTCTCTGTATTCTCCCTCATCACAGAGAAATCCAGTGAAATTGTATCTGTTTCCTCAGACTGCTGTCCTAGATACCTTAACACCACACGGATAGTAGATGTGCTAAACGAGAGGGGATTTTTCTTTTTTTTATCACCTCTGTGGAAGTGTTTGTTCTTGTATCTTTTATTTTACTTCATAAAAAGGGGGGGAAAAAAACCAACATAAAGAAAGAAAGAAAAAGAAAAACTTCACAGAACAGTAAACCTGAGACACGGATTCGAATGCCAGACAGTTGAATGAACAGGATAATCGGGGTATTTTTTTTGACAGGTGCGACAGCCTGCCTATGACTGGCATTATAATCATTACCATTTTAATAAGGCTCTAATAGGGGGGCCGATAATTCAATGGGGTGTGAGGATCCTAATTCAACTCCCAATCCCACATGAATGTGCTAGAATTTGTGGGCTTTGTTTTCCTCTTTTGTACCCCTGAATGCAAATAATTACTGGCTATAGATTCAAAAATTCTTAGAACTGGAAGCTAAATTAGCTCTCCTAATACTGCACAAGAATGTCAATACTCAGGGGGGAAAAAAAGGAAGTAAGTGGTTTTTGGTTGTTTTTTTGTATTACACTTGTGGTACTGCAAAGGTTCTTTAGCTTAAGTGGTTTGGTTGGCAGTGTGAATAATACCAGCACTGTTTGTAAAGGACGTGCAGCTCTCTTTTCCCCTGCTCTCCCCAAAAGGAAAAGTAAATATATTTGTCTGAAAATCATTTCTGGAAAATCGTATGCTGCTTTCTACCTGCCTTTTTTGTTGATGTTGCCTCGCTCTGCTCCAGATGTGTCTGTCCTTTCTGTATTGTTTCAGCAGTGGCAAGTGGCACGTTCAGTGTCTGTGGCTGTGCTTTCACAGCAGCCCTGTGGGCACTAAAGCAGTCAGTTTATCCCTTTCAGATGATCCTGCGGCACAATTTCAAATCCCAAGGCAGCACCCCACACTGTGGTTTGAGGCCGAGTGCGGAAGATACCCTGTGAGAGCAGGAGCTGGTCAACACCTAAGAGTGTTTCCAAATGTAAGAGAATGCACCCATCTCTGCTTAGGACACCAGTTACACTTGTGTTTAAGAGAATTTGAGTAGCTATTTTAAAACCCAGGAGGTTAAGGGGTCAGCAGCCCTCCTTCCTTGCTCCTACCAACTCCTGTCTGTGTCTGACTGGGGACACAGGACCAGGTAAGGAGGAATGGACTCCTCTCTCTGTTAACAACCAGAACAAAAACCCTTTTTTTTCTGTCTCTGCTGACCTATGCAATGAATTTCTCTATTCATTTGTGATCAATAATATATAGTATTATTTCTATCTAATGACCAACAGTGCTACATGGGACAAACCTTTGAAAAACTGAGAGGGATATTTCCATATAACCCCTTGCAGCTGGAATCAGCTTCTCCCGCCCCCTATTTCTGATCCTAAATTAGCTGTGGAGTCTTGCCATGCTTTCAGTCCTCTTTCTCTTTCTGCACATGCATTGCCTGATGTGTAAGGAATATGACCAGCACTTGGTGTATAAGGGAGTAAAAGATAAACAAAGGCACTTTATGTCATGTAAGAGTGGGAAATAACTGAGGTGGACAAACCGATCTGTGAAAACCAGCCCGAACCTTTGCCCCAAACTGAAATGCAGAGTTTTGGAGCTTGGCCAGAATCTGGTTAATCTTTCTCCCTCTCTGTCTTTTAATGGCATTTATGGTTTTGCAGCACTTCCTGGTTTCATCTGGGTCCAAAAGCAGGAGACTGAAATATCATTGAAGAGGCTATTCACAGTGTTTCCAGCTGGCTAGGACCATGGAATGAAAGATCTCTCACAATCAGGTCTGTTCTAGAAGGGCTTCTGCCCAATTTCTATCCTGATGAGGTTCTGATGAACAGCCAAACTGTTAGAAAATTGTCCTAATTAAATTGAAACTTTAAAAATATGCCCATCTACAAAATAACTGACATCCTTCACATGATGAACCTGTGTACAGAAAATTACCTCATTAGGTTTCTTTTTTGTCTTTTTGTGCAGAAGATGTTATTTTTTCTTGACATTGGAAGGCTCCTCATGGACTTAATATGTATACAGGCTATTTGTGCTCTCTTTGGGATAATATTCTTTATGGATTTCAAGTTTTCATGGACGCTAAGATGCAAACCCAGATAGTTTCTGTTTTGATTCAGACATTGAAACAACTTCTCAATTCCGTGGTTTCTTCAAGTAGAAAATGACAAGATTTGGAAATCATCACTGCCCTTCTGCAAGTGTTAAAAAGAATATATGGAATATAAATGTTCCCCATTGCACATGGTTTAATTTAGGCTGGATGTTGTTAGAGAGCAAATGCTGGGACAGGCTGTGAGGAGCAAAACCTATAGATGGAGAGGATAATCTTTCTCTGTTTTAGCTTACCTATTGCTGCCATTGTGGCTAATTATTGTTCCTGTGTGACAATTTTCCTAGTTTTGCTAAAAAGGTTGTTGAGCAATTTGTGAAGAAGCAACTGAAGATGTCCCTCTTATCCTCAGTCCTTATTCAGTTCTCTGGGGGGCAAGGTAAAATCCAGTAGCTTGGAGATGACCTTGAGAGTACCCAAAGCTCTCCCTGCTGACTTGGGCCACTTGACTTTCTTAAGGCACTGATTCATAATTTTATTCTTCTCTCTTAGACATCGCAGGAGGCTGTGCTAGACTGGCTTCTGTCTGGCAAGCGCTGTCCTTGGGGACTCTTTCTGGCTGAGCAAAGGTTCCAGAAAAAAAATCACAAATATTTTAAAGATTCATGGTGGATGTGTAATTACCTGCCAGTCCTTTTATCTGTCAAATTTGCTACTGTTATCATCACTGTGCCATCACCATGTCCAGAGATGGCCCCAGAGCTGAGCATGGCTCTGGAGCAACTATCCTGCCCCAAACAGCTCAGCAGTCTGAGAAAAATACAGCATGCCTGAGGAGCATAAGGGAACAACATTTTTCTATCCTCTGGTAGAAAAAAGCTGTTTCTAGACACAGATTATTTGTTTAGGCTACCAAAAAGAGAGTACAGGTTAATTTATCCTGTTTTATAGCTCTCCACGTGCTCCCTGCTGCCCATCTGTTTGAGTGAGGTTTCTTCATGGGTGATGTTTCAGCCATTGCACCTACATAAGACATTCAGGAAAATGCTCCTGTGGGTTTAACAGGAGTGGCTATCAGTTTGAAATCCATGAGGAGACACCTGAGCCACCAAGACTCTTCCCACCTGATTCCAGCCCAAATGAGTCCAAACCTCCTAAGAAACACAGAACAAAGAAAAGCTTTGCCTTCCCTGTTGAGGGACAAAGCAGGAGGGAAAAAGGCAGGTGAAGATGTTGAATTCCCTTTCCCTAATAGGAACTAGGGAAGTAGGCAAGATTTAGTTGTGTTGTTGAGCTGTTCATTGGGTTACAAACTTTCTTGCAGGTGGAAGATAAGGTAGTTAAAGTTATCCCAAAAAAAACAAAAGAAAACAAACAACATCCAGTTCATAATTTTTAGCGATGTTACTCCAAAGGGTTATGATGCAGCAGCCAAAGGAATAATTTCTGCCTGTGCCTGGTTCCAGCATTTCACTTCCCTCTGCTGTAGCTTGCCCTTGTCAAAGCAAAATCTAATACTGAACTGTCCCTCAGGAGATCTGTTCAGGGTTGATGAAGTGTTTTGGAGAAAAGGCTGCTGCTAAAAAAGCTGCTGCAAAAGTTTTGACCACTAGCATTCACTTTGATGTATCAAAAGTAACCACTTTTCCCTAAAGTGCTGGACGTTCATTGTGC
The DNA here is from genome assembly GCA_035048045.1 of Chlorospingus semifuscus. NCBI lineage: Eukaryota > Metazoa > Chordata > Aves > Passeriformes > Passerellidae > Chlorospingus > Chlorospingus semifuscus. The sequence goes on along the minus strand of JAWWMS010000059.1, from coordinate 63,166,028 downwards.
AAAGAATTTAGATTAACATTAAATACAGGAGGTTTTAGAAATCATTCACCTTGAAGGCTGGCAAAACTGGCATATTCACAGCAGAAGTGAAAGACATGTTTTATCTGTGTTGTCCTTTGTAATTATGCTGCTGAATAACAGGAGTATTATCACACCAGGGTTAGTGCCAGAGGATTACCCAAAGTTTTTCAAATGGGATGGTAAAGTGGTGCAAACAGGTGCATAGACAAAGAGCAAAAAGAGGGGAGGAAAGTGAGAGAAAGAAAGCTGAAGCCTCCTAGTTTCAGGCACATAGCAAAATTAATGGTTTCTCTAAGTGAATAGCATAGCTAGATTACTATTGAGCCTGTAAAATTAGAGGGATGGGTCAGATTCTTCATTTCACTTCTGTTTTAACTTAAGCAAAGGAGCTCACTGTAATTGTGCATTACCTAAAAAGAAATCTTTTCATTGCAATAATTTTGCGGTGGATAAAGTGACTCATAAGAAGAATATGGATTCTGAAATTTGCTTCCCAAGAACTCCCTTTGCAAACTGGGAATTCTTTTTGAATGATCCACATGTGTGTATCCAGAAAGAGAGAGGAAGGCATTTCTAAATGAAGTTAAAATATCTTTACAAGCAAAACAGTCAACATAAGTACCTGCTCATTATATTTTGTTTGGTGTCACTTTTTTGATAAATATTTGTGTGTTGATTTATTCATGTATATTAGAGCAAAATGGACATTTCTTAACCTCTTCAGAAAATAATTATGTTTATTTGCACAGTTCCTTTGCAAGACTGAACTTGGAGGAAGTTTTTATTGCCAATTTTGAGTATGAAATGTATAAAGAGATGCATTTCAGTATTTACTGCTAATTACCACAAACAAAGCTGGTAAGGTTTTGGATATGGATGTCTAAAACAATCCGGGGAAGGAGGAAACAGGACATTTGGGTATTTTACCCTCTTTCTCTAATGGTAGCTTTGGGAACATTTTGTTGTGGAAGGAAGCAATACTTGAGGAATTTGGGTCACTGGGGAAAGTAGCCCATCTCAGATTTCTGTGTTACCTCTGTCTGCTGGCTGTCACTGAGAACAGGGGAATATTTTAGCTTACTGATTGCCCTGCTTTTAAAGTAAACCTCCAGGTAACTATAGGCTGGTAACTACCCCTTTGGTCCCCACAAAGATCTGTAAGAGTAATAGGGGGTGGGACAGGTCTGAGATGACATATTGATGTTCCTCCTGACTAATGCCTACAGTGGGATTTCTATAATTCTGAGCAAGATGCTGAAGGCATCAATGACTTTGTTTTGTAATTAGAACACGGCAGTCTCTGAAAGGAGCTCTCCTTAGAATATTTGCTGTAAAGAATTATCAGTATAAATATCTGTAATTGCTGCTCCCTGCATCACATGGTGGGGGCAAATCACGAGCCTCACAGCTATGCAAATAAACAGCAGCCTCACGATGCCCTGTCCCCTCTGTGTTCCTGTCGGCTCTGTTCTTGTGCATCACTAAAGGGCATTGAAATTGCACAAGTCAGCCCTCTCAGCGGGCTGGGTGCCCCGCTGGCTCACAAGAAAAGGGCCAGCAGGGAGTTTAGGGGCAACAGAGTACACATGTATGTGCTCACTCCCCATGCACGCCCTGCCTGTCAGCCCAGCAAGACCCGTCACCCTCGTGATTGTCGTTTTGATCCCACTGCTGCAGCTGACATGCTCCCAGCCCTCCAGCCAGGGCCGTGCAGGACTGGCACTTCCCTGTCCCAGAAAGAGAACAGCAGACTTTGTGGTCTTTCAGATTCAGTTTCTGTCTGAAGTTAAAGTGGTGGTGTTGTCTTGGTGACAGCAACTAAACATCGTTATCTTACTTTGTCTGTGTCATAACATAGCCAAGAGGGGACATCTGAGATCATGCCTAGGTTTACAGGCACTCACAAATCAGAAATTCATTCCCTTTGAGTTACTTTTTCATTTCTGTGTATGCATGTGCAAAAATAGCACTTTTTTATGTTATGGAACAACTTTACTGGAACAAAATATTTTGGCATTATCAAAGCGATTTTTTTCCCTTGCTCTTAGTAAAACAAAAAAAATCAGTAAACTCAGTTTTGTTGACAGAGTCTGTATTGCCTACAGAATGAAAATGCAGGGTAAGTCTAGTTACATGGTTCTCAGGACAGTTTCTAGTGGGTGAATATTTCATGATCCTGAAGGTCAAGCTCTGCATGAAAATTTGTGCCTCCTGTGTGATAATGCAGTAGCTGGGATCAGCAGAAGTGCACAAGACAAGATATTCTTGCAATAGATATGGCTGACAGCAAAGCTTGCCAAGCAAAGTATTTCTGCCTTGCTGGTTTGCCTGAAGTTTGATCCATGGATATGGAGATGGTGAGGTTCTTTTGTATTCCTCCTTTTTAGCCATTCTTCCTAGGAAGCAGTGCATGATTAAGCTGGCTCCAGGTCTCAATTTTTTGAACTTGTCTGCTTGTCTAGAAGAGAAACAGCCAGATGAATCTTTCTTACTGGAATAAAGCCTGAAACCTAGTCTCAGGTGTACTATTACAAGCAGAGGATCTAAAGAGGGGTGAGGAAAATGCAGATGCAAGTCTCCTGCTGGCCTGCTGGGACAGCACCAGGTTCCTTTGACCTCTTGTGGGGCATCAGGTCTTTCGAGAATGTTCCACTAAGAAGGATGAGAGCAAAATGGAGTTTGTTGTCAGCCTGAGAAATTCACTCTTAGTGTTTTCTGCAATAGCTTCAAAAGTCACTATTTCATCTCATTTCATATAAGCCAGACTGCTAGGGGACACTAATGAGTGGTTCTCCATGGATGATTCCAGTTTTCCATTAGCAATGGGGTCTGGCCACAGAACTTGCCTAGATTTTGGATTAGTGTGTTCATAGGACTCATCAAACAAAACTAGCAGAGTAAAGACTCTGTAGAGAAGATTTCCAGAGACAACCCCCTCACAACTATTAAACATTTAAGTTGCAATTGAAGTTCAGACATTGACTACAAAATGACACATTTAGAGCCTGGAGAATTTTTCTTAAATAAATAAAGATGACTTAGTCAAGTGGGCTGGGATGTACCCCTTATACAGCTAGTAAAAATTTCAGGTAAATTCTGCTTTATAAAAGAACTGTATGACAGGAATAAGTAGGGGGTACAGAGCACAGCACTTGTCACAACAGTGAGCAAAACTGTGTCCAGAAGTAACATGAGACCCCAGAAAAATATGGCTAATGGAGAAATGGATCCCTGCAAAAGAGAAACAGTGGCTTATTTTCCAGTTGCAAGGGAATAAACAGGATGAGAAAAGTGCTGGCTGTCGGGCTGACTTGTGTGGCGCAAGAAGTCAGTCTGACTCCTTCAGGTGCTCCAGCCCCTGGAAGCGATGGAGGTGTTGTTGTGTGACATTGCTGGGACAGACCAAAGCCCCTGGCTATCATTTCTGTGCTCTGCTCAGAACCACAGCCTGCTCTTTGATCTCTGTGTACAGGGAATAAGCTGCAAACACACAGGGATTTGGTTTTCAAGCAAAACTTTCATCCTTCCATAGCAAAGGGAGGAAGGTTACAGAGGAGGCAGGCTGACTTTAGCTTTGTTTTTTTTGGATTCTTTTGTTTGTTTGTTGGTTTTGGATTTTTTTAGTACCTGCTCATTACTGGAAAGTTTTCTGGTTCCTTCTTCCTAACATTTCTTGCCAATGTGTTTATTTTTGAAAGGGACAAAATCTAGAAAAAGTAATATTCCCACCATGGTCACCTTTACCTCTCACAGCTGGCTGGAGCAGAGTTCAACACATCTGTGAGGACACCCTAAAGAGAGGAGATTTGTACGAGATTATGGAGATTTCCAAAAGAGCTTAATAGGTACCATTTTTCTTTGTCTGTATATTTTATTTACATGAATTTATTGAAATGTCCCAGGCTCTGGGGAAAAAAAAGTATTTTCTGCCACTATCAGATATATATTCAAACAAACAAACAAAATGCTATTGTACAGGAGGATGATAACGCCAGGAACTGACATCTTCCTTCTACTCCATTTATCTCAGCAATGCACTCTTAGTCTGGAAACTGTGATATTGAGTATTGTCAGGTTGGGTTTCCACTAATTAATGAAAAACAGGCTGCAAGCACAAAGGATTAATTTGGCCTATTCAATCTGATCACAAACATTTTGAGAATCTGTTTAGCTTTTTTGAATGGTGTGAGGTAAACCAAGAGAAGAAACATCTTTTTTTCAGCTAGTCAGCCAGAAAAAAAAATCCACATGGATTTACCTAATGGGGTCAAAGCTGAGAAAAGCAGAACATTGTTCCTGGGAGCCAGACAAGGCAGTTATCTTATGGAGAGGGATGGTTCTGAGGCTCTAAAAACTTTAGAGTTACCAACTGTGAATTTAAGCAGGCAGCTTTCCTCTGGCTTCAGTGGGGATTTGCACTCCCGGTATCAGGTGGAACTAACAGCTCCTGTGCTTTCTGGGAGCCACAGGCCCATTTACAGGGATTTTGCAATGAGTGTAGTACAAAGCACCTGAGTCAGGTTCTCATCTGGTGAAATCAATATTCCTGGTCAATGAAGAGCCTGGCAGTCTATATTCAGGTCCTGCCTGCACGGTGTGGAGTGTCTTTGATTAAACTGTAATCAGAAAGCAGCAAAGAGATAATTGGCATGTGTATTACTGCAGAACATGCATAAACCAATTCTGCTAGGCTTAGGCTGTAAATGTGTACCCAGGCTGATGTGCTAGCAATGAGCTGCTCGCTTGCTCCTAGGACTTAATTACGTGTTAGGCCGATCGATGAAAGGTTAAAACAGTTGAATCAATATTTTATTGCTCTGCTGTAAACTGTGGTTATAGCATATTAGACCGTGAGTGGCTGGCAAGTTTAAAAGCATGTAACTGAATCAAAGTCTGAGTAAGTGTTGTGTGTGCAATTTAGAAACAGTTAATACCTTCCAATTGAGAGGATTTGTTTCTAATTAATATAAAAGCTGTTTATTTAAATCCTAGGCAGGCAGTATTTAAATACACAACAAGTCACCTGGGAATCCCATCTAAACCACTTTGTGGAAAGCTGTTATGTAGTGCTGAAATAAATCTAGCATGAAGAAACTGTACTCCATTCAGAGTATAGAACTGTTCTCTACATGCTGTTTTCTATTTTCTTCTTCTTCCTGAATGCCTTAAAATATTCTTGGCCTTATTCCACATTAAGAAATGATGAAAGTTACAGTGTTGCTGCAGTTTCCTGTCCTCTTATTGCCTGTATATCCTCAGTCAGCCATTGGCAGCACTTGTTTTGGAAATGTGTCATGTATGAACAAAATAAAAGACAAGCCCTGACAAAGGAGCACACAAAGTCAACAAGCTGAAGACATACAGTATGATGAATAACAGCATTTACAGAGTTTACAAATTATAGTCTCTAGAGTTTGTAGAATACATGAGACCACGACTTGGTTTTCTTGATGAGGCTTTTCAAGTGGACTTGTTAAGATATTTTTAAAATTTTTGTGAGGTTTGAAAGGCTTATAGGTAGTGAGGATAGCAGCATAAAAAGGACTTAAAAGCTTGCTAACAGAAGAGTTGCTAATTTCTTTGGCTTTAATTTTTAAATTTTATTTTAATTTTTCCCCTTGCTTGGAAGAATGAAATAAGTAATGCTTTTATTTAAAGAAAAAAACCCAAAACATTTAAAAGTTAAGGATATTTCTGCATAATCTGGAGTGAAAGAGTTTTAAAAATCTGCACAATTTTGTGATAGTCCATCTTTCACCAGCAATACATACCTGTTATTTTCTCTAGGTATCTTGATTTTCTCCCCTCGATTTTTCCCCCATTTCATCCAATCTCTCCGTTCCCTCTCTGTGTGCACTGTGGTGACAATGACACCTGCAGCTCATCCTGGACCATACAAAGAAGAAGTCAACAGCACTGTGAAAGTTGTTACTGGTAATTCCCTGCTTCATCTGCAGTTCAGAGAGCAGGCTGTGAATTTTAGCAGTTTCCTAAAGTGGGGGAGTGCGTGAGGGAAAATGAGATTGTTTGGGCTAGATTTTTACTGTGGGTTTGTTGATCTGGCTCCATGACAGGAGTCAGCAATGACCAGTTCCTTTACTGTCTCATTTTTATCATGCTCATCACATGATGGACGAGTTTGTCCCTTGCAGACTTGTGGAAGCCAATGCCTTTATTTAATTTTCCTCTGGCATAGCTGTAAAATCAGCCTCAAATAACTTTCTCTGCTTCTTAATTATGTGCTAATGAGTTTTTTACTGGGTATTTATTCCTTCACACATCTTCTCCCAGTCCTCTCAGGAGCTCAGACTCCAGCACTGCTCACCCATTGCCACCTCCTCTTAGCCCAGGGATGTCTGCCCTGCAGGAAAGTGAGAGTGATGTAAATTTTTAGCTGACAGGTCTTCCTATGGCATATAGTGTATTTCTTTGAAAGGAATAAACAAATCAGCTGGTTAAGCTCTATTTCTGCAGGGCTTCCCTGCTGCTGATGGTTTCCTCAGTGTGTTTTGCAGCACCTCTGAAATGTGCAGCTTTAAAATCTCTCAGGAGAGTTCAATCAGTCTGAAGGAACGTCGTTGTATCAGGACTGGGGAGCAAGGAATGCTTGCCATGCAGACAGTTGTAATTTACAGGCTATAAATGAATCTATTTAGATAACAGAAAAATGAAGCCAAGCCTCATCTGTCTTTTATTTCTTTTCTTTTCTACCCAACATAAGAGAAGTTGCATTACCTCTTAACAGACTTGCTTCTGCACACCTCTGCTTTTTCCTGTCTGCTCCACCTCTTAGCAGCCACCTCACAGTGTGTTTAGGATGGATGTGTCACTAAGCAGGGAAATGAATTTCCCATAACAGTGATAAATCCAACTGTAAAAGTAGGGCCAATCCCTGCATGCAAAGCTTATGGATTGTAAATACTACTGAAAGACAAGCACAGCATTCAGTAGCTTTGAGGGTGCCTTGGCTCCAATAACAAGCTGGGTGGCTGGTGGCATGAGGGTTATCAGGAAGTTAGATGCCATCTTCAGCAAGGCTTTGAACAGGCTCTCCATAAAGCACAGGTGCATGGTGTTGGGTTGAGCCATTTCAGATGGGGCTGCATGCCTTGGGGTGAATCCGGAATAAATCACTGTCAGTGATCAAACATTGATATATTGTCATAGCCACTGATGTTAACGTAATTGGAGTCTTTTATGAGTCTTTGCTTGGCAAAGGCTTAGAAGTGCAGTGACTTAGACCTGGGTTATCTCTGGGCCTGCAGAGCAGGTGGCCAGGCAGTGCTCAGGTGGGGATTATTGCTGCCGACGGCGCTCGAACGCCTGCCTTGCACCTGCCTCCTCCTCTCAAAGATAAAAAGAGTCCGATTCCCTGGCACTGGCAACTCCTCCAATCTTTCAAAAACAAATACTCAACCTTGACTGTAAAATTAAATAGAAAATAAGAGTTGCCACTACCTTCTATTGCATGTTGATTGACCTGAGCGCTCTCCAATCGCAAACATAAAAGATTAGATATCACTTTCCATACAGGTGTATGCAAACCATTTTTCGTCTAACTGGGAGAACAAATTGTTCAAAGTTCTGGAAAATGTCCGTGTGCACTTTTACAAGTGTACTTAGCAAAAGGAAGGCATTGACTTATGCCTTCAAAGGTGGTGATTTACTATGTCCTGTCTAGTGTTTCCAAAATTAAGAATTTTGTTTAAGCTTAACAGAATGTACTGAAAGGAGATTTCTGATGCAGTGTGTGTGTTTACAGTGCAAACACAGGCATAGACTTTTTAGAAATTAATTACTCAAAGTGATCTCATACAGGAAAGAGCCAGAACTACAGGGGATGGGGGAGAAAGGATCTTCTCTGCAGAGACAAGAGAAATATCAAAAAGAGAAGGTTTCATGTGGTAAAGTCAGTCTTGGGAGGGATGAAGGCAACAAAGTGAAGGCACAATTTCTGTTTGGAAGAGATGGACAGCATCCTTGATTGTCATAATGGTTTTGAATTCAAAATTCACTGATTGTCTTTAGTAAAAAAACTGTGGATTTTTGGTTTTTTTTAAGAAAAGGAGAGAGAGACAGAGAGAAAAGGATTCTACATAGAAAAGGAGGAAAGAAAATAGCAGAACTTGGTAACAGTGCTGAAAACAGCTAATGAAAATTTTAAGATAAATTTTCAGCAAGCATTGGTCATTTATTTCACTAAAGACTGTTCTAGATGCTTCTTAAACTAAAGTTAAACAGTGATTTCCCACTTGTTTCTTGAGTGGTTTGCTATTCTCCAAAATATGTGAATCCTCAATTTCTCTTTCAGTGCTAGCGAAATGAGTATTTTTCAAGAATTAGAGATGGAATTTTTGCCCCCCACAAGAAAGGGCCTACCTTTGCAGCAGTTACCTCAGCAAAGAGAAAGTCTGTCCCTCTTCTCCCTTCAAGGATTAGTTATTTCAGAGGCTAATTGTCCTAGTCTAAAAGGATTTATTGATACAACAGCTGAAAGAAAAATAAAACAAGTTGGCATTTCTGCCTGGGCAAAGACAGCTTTTTTCCTAGTTGAGAGAGACTGTTAGCTGGCTGCTGCTGCTGCTGTGGTCTATATCCTTGGGGTTATTTAAAATCAAGGACAAGATTTTCCTTTTCTTCACTGGTGTGTTCATGACACAGAGCAGCCACTGAGGGGATGCTGTGCTTTGGTTCCTGGGGTGTTTCAGGGCATGGCCCAGCAATGGTCAGAGTCACTGGGAAGCTCTGGAATGTGCTGTGGTGGACACAAGGTTAGCTCCACACTGCTTCCTGAGGGTTTCCACATGAACACTCACCAGGTCTGATAGACCACAAATCTGGGCAGATGTGTGGCAGGAGCTCTGAGGAGCTGGCCCTGGCACTCTCACATTTGCCTGGCTCTGTGCAGGCACCATGAATCCCTGTGTGAATAAGGAATCATAAGGTACCATCACAGCTAAGAGTGGAGAACACCTTCTCATACAATATGAACAAGCAGTTTTACCTTGTCCTCTTGTCAGAATAATTTCAGACAGCTCTACCTAAAATTCCATTTCCTCTCTTTTATGCAGTCACTTCATATATTACTTTGGGGAAAAATATTCCTGATACATAACTGGACATTTGCCTTTTTTCTAAAATTATTTTAAAAATGCTTTTCTATGCTTATTCCTTTTGTGGAAAGTCTCTTGAGTAATGATTTGGGCTGGGAGATGATAATTTCTCTTTTAAGGCCTTCATACTTCTTCATCTCACTATTTTCCTTTCAATGGGCTCTAAAAATCACAACTGCCCACCCTTACTTAAGAGGGTTTTTGATTATGTTTTAATTGCTAGAGGATTATCTAGGTAGGAATAGATTGAGTCACATCATTGAAGGCTTTTTCCACTCTTCAGGCTGTAATATTCATTCTGAGACATGTCAGAGTCTGCATCACAAAGCAGCTACTCACCAGAGTAAAGTGATGCTTGCCACCAGCTAGGCTCGTACATCTGGTCCTCTCCCTTTGGAAGATGTGTGTTCAATTCTCCTCTCTGAGAAGACAGATCAGAGATCTTCCTCTTCAGTTTCTTAGGGTTCTGCTGAACATCCTAACTTGCACAAAGTGTCTTTGTATCAGCAGGCAGGGGCTGGAGTCCTCCCTGCACCATTGCCCCCTGTGCTGCAGCAGGGAGGAGATAAGCTGGTTAAGGGATTGGGCTACTGCAAACTTCTGAGCAAAGGCCAGCTTGGGCTTTTCAAGCACATGCTGCATCTCTTGCTGCCCAGATCTATTGCCTGCGTTCAGCCTCTCTGGTTGATGCCATGAATTAGACCCAAATGCTGTTTGAAAGCCACAAGGCTGAAAATAAAAATGCAGTAGTAAAGCCAAGTTTTATTACTGCAAGCACTATGCACAGTATCTGGTTCTGTGTTTGTCACGGAGGATGATTGCAAAGAAATCTAAGAAGTTAGGATTGGTAATAAATGACAGGAGTGTCTTTCCCTGTCTCACATCATACCTCACAAAACAACCAGCAAGCACAAAGGGGAGTGACAGTGGAGGGTCTTTGACTCTGCATGCTTGGCTGAGCCTCAGACAGGGTGAGAGAGATCATGGCTGCACTGTCAGGGAGCTCAGTGAGAGCACACACACCCTGTTGGCTCTGAATTTGCTAGTTCAAGGCCATGCATGTGTTGACAGAGTGCTGAGCTGAGCACAAGTGAATTCTCCTGGCTGAGAGGGAAAGCCCATGTGTGTGTCAGGCTGATAAAGCTGCTCATCCTGCTGCATGTGTGCCTGCATGGCAGCATGCTCTCCCACAGAGGGACAGTCCCCCAAGCACTGGGCTCTGCTCCCACTGCAAACTGATTTGGGAAATGGACAATTTGCTTCCTGTAAAAGGGTGGCTGCAAAGCTTTCTTTATCCCACCTGGTGCCCATTTAAACTGTCAGATCTATTACAGCTGTGAAGGGGTTGTATCTGGCACATCTGCACCCTTATTTCATATAAGCATTACCAATCCAAGAGATTCTGGAGGTGTTTATGGGTGGCTGAACACCACAGAGCTCTCTGAAGGGTCTCATGGTCATTGGACAAAATCCTTGCTCTGCACAGCATATTCACCCTTTCTATTAGATGTGTTTTAGAAATCCTAGAGGAATGACCACACATGGTTATCTGGGAATCACAGCTTGACTGTTCCTTTAGTCCCACATCCTCAATTCTACAAAGCTCAAGGTTTGGCTAGGTGAACACTGCTGTGTAGCACCCAAAGTCTGTTTCTGCTGGTATCAGGAAAGGGAGTGTTCATACACCAAAGAGTGTCTGTATGGTTGATCAAAAAAGACATTGAGTGAGTACTTGATGCTGAGGATGTTAGGTTACATCTGGCATTGTCTGAGCTCTGTGAACCTTGCAGTACATCCAGACCAATACAGTCTGTGAGCAGAACCTACAACCAGTCGCTCCCAGGGTGCTGGTGTCTCTCAGACCTGCCTGCCAGTCATTGATTTCTACACATACGCTGTATGTCATCCATCTGTGAACCTGCTTTTCCAAACATCACCAGCAGGCTCAGCCCATTCAATCTTGCTGCTGAGGCAGCCTTTTTAGTGCCCAAGTGGTGAGCACTGAGCCTGGTGAACTCCAGCTGTTGTGTCCCAGTAACATCGAGCATGATTTAACCATTGCATATTCAGCAAGAGCCACAACCACATTCACCTCAAAGAACCACAATGACATCCGCCTCAAAGAACCACAACCACATTCACCTCAAAGCTAGGAGTGTCATCTCAGCCAGTCCATTGCTTCTGAAGTCTTCACTGGCTAAGGGAGAAGCTGTTTTGTGGGTTCATGGTGGAGCATGGGGATGTACAGTGTTGTTATGGCTTGTATCACCACACTGCATACAAAGTATTAGAAATGTACCTAAGAATACATGGTCATCTCAGGCATAATGCCTGTGCCTTTGCTGTCCTGAGGTGTGTGGAAACCCAGGCACCAGGAATTTGTCTCTGTCTGCTCTGGGGTGCCCTGACCCCCAGGGGAGCACTGACTTTGACCCTCATTCATGGAGAAAGTTTCCCAG